>CM046452.1:39384373-40584373 GCA_025506515.1 Flaveria trinervia | reverse complement strand
TTCATCAGCTGATGACTTCAGTAGATATCA
Organism: Flaveria trinervia; assembly: GCA_025506515.1. Taxonomy (NCBI): domain Eukaryota; kingdom Viridiplantae; phylum Streptophyta; class Magnoliopsida; order Asterales; family Asteraceae; genus Flaveria; species Flaveria trinervia. Next base: position 40,584,343 of record CM046452.1, on the reverse strand, counting down.
TCAGCTGATGTCTTCAGTCTTTGTCTTCAGACTTTGTACACCAGTTGTTGATCTTCAGCACTTGTAGACTCTTCAGCTGTTGTACTTCAGTACTTTGGTCTTCAGCTTCAGTACTTGTGTTCTTCAGCTGTTCAGCTTCAGCACTTGTGTTCTTCAGCTGTTCAGCTTCAGCACTTGTGTTCTTCAGCTGTTCAGCTTCAGCACTTGTGTTCTTCAGCTGTTGAACTTCAGCACTTTAGTCTTCAACTGTTGAAGTCTTCAGCACTTGATCATCAGCTGTTGGAGTTTTCAGCACTTGTCGAACTGCTGATGAAGCCTTAAGCAGTTGTTGTGATATCACGTGGGACTTAGAGGTTTTCTGATCTTGCTCATTGGTTCTTTTGGTCCAACAGGACTCCAGAACAAAATTGAGTAGTGGAGAGGAAGAACAGGACCCTAATTGAAGCTGCAAGGCTCATGCTGGCTGACTCTGGTTTGCCACTGACCTTTTGGGCTGATGCTGTTAACACAGCTTGCTATGTGCAGAATAGAGTCTTAATAAATCAGAGGTTGATGAAGACTCCATATGAAGTTCTCTATCTCATGGCTCCTCTAATTTCATTTTTCAAAGCATTTGGCTGTCCCTGTTTTATTCTCAACACAAAGGATCAACTCCAAAATTTGATCCTAAGGTGGATGCAGGGTATTTTGTTGGTTATTCATCTACTTGGAAGGCATACAGAGTCTTCAACTGCAGAACAAAGATAGTTGAAGAGACTTTGCATGTGAAGTTAATGAATCTCTATGGACAAGATTCCACAAAACCCTGTGGAGTTGTTTGATTTGGACATACTGCAATACGTTCCTTATCAACCTCCAGCTGTTGCAGATCATGTGGATAAATCATCTTCTGCAGCATGTCTTCCACCTGGTGGTATTGATGATGATGATGATAATATCAATACTCACCTATTCAAGTTTAGTGACCAACTGCCTGTGTCTGCTAAATTGATGTTCCTGTAGCTTCAGCAGTTCTATCCACAACAAATGCTGATGAGATCTCTGAGTCCTCTACATCTTTTGAGTTCCCATCTAATTCTTGGTTTCAAGAGTCTGCATCAACATCTGCTGCTGCTGAAGGTCCTACAAACACTTGCACAGATCTCATTGTTTATAAAGAACTGAAGAATCACCCAATGTCTCAGATTATTGGTGATATCAATGCTAGTGTTTCAACAAGAAGTCAATTGTCTAACTTCTGCTTCTATGCTCTCTTCATCAGTCAGCTAGAGCCAAAGAACTACCATGTTGCTTTGAGAGACAATGGATGGGTTGAAGCCATGCAGCTTGAGCTACTTCAGTTCAAGAAACAGCCAGTGTGGGAACTGGTTCCTCTTCCCCAGGTAAGTGTGCAATAGGCACTAAATGGGTGTTTTGGAATAAAACTGATGAAAATGGGCTTATTGTTAAGAACAAGGCTAGATTGGTTGTACAGGGGTTTTCACAAGAAGAAGGTATTGACTATGATGAAACCTTTGCCCCTGTAGCCAGACTAGAGGCAATCAGATTGTTTTTAGCCTATGCTGCATTCCATAATCTTAAAGTTTTTCAAATGGATGTCAAAAGTGCATTTCTATATGGTAAAATAAAGGAAGAAGTTTATGTGTGTCAACCACCAGGTTTGAGGATAATAAACATCCTGAATAGGTGTATAAACTTGATAAGGCTCTTTATGGGTTGAAACAAGCTCCTAGAGCCTGGTATGAGACACTTTCCACTTTTCTTCTTAAGAATAATTTCACTAGAGGCTCCATTGATAAAACTTTGTTTATTAAGAAGGTGGATCAGCATAAGCTACTTGTTCAGATTTATGTTGATGATATCATTTTTGCATCCTCTGATCCCCAGTTGTGTGATGATTTTACAACATTAATGAAAAAGAGGTTTGAAATAAGTGCAATGGGAGAATTAGAGTTCTTTCTAGGCTTGCAAATTAAACAAAAGGCTGATGGAACATTTATTCATCGGTCAAAATATACAAAAGATCTTTTGAATAAGTTTGATTTACAAAACTGTAAGCCCTGTTCTACTCCCATGTGCAACACACACAACTGGATGCAGATCAGAAAGGTAAAGCTGTTGATGAAACACTTTACCGATGTATGATTGGTCCTTGATGTATTTAATAGCTTCTAGACCAGATATTATGTTTGCTACATGTATTTGTGCTAGATTTCAGGCTGCTCCTAAAGAGTCTCATTTGATTGCAGTCAAGAGAATCTTTAGATATTTGCAAGGTACACAATCTCTAGGTTTATGGTATTCCACTGGCCACTCTTGCAAATTAGTTGCTTTTTCAAATAGTGACTATGCAGGGTGCAAGTTAACTAGAAAGTCAACTTCTGGTGGTTGTCAATTCTAGGCAACTGTTTGATTTCTTGGCAGAGTAAGAAACAAACATCTGTTGCTACATCAACTGCTGAAGCCGAGTACATTGCTGCTGCAAGTTGCACTTCTCAGGTACTTTGGCTTTAGAACCAACTTCTGGATTATAGCATTACAGAGATTAAGACTCCATTATTAATGGATAGTGCTTCAGCTCTGTGTATTGTCAAAAATCCAGTCCAGCACTCTAGGACCAAACATATAGAGATCAGACATCACTTTATTCGAGATTGTTTTGAAAAAGGTCTGATTGATCCTAAGTTTGTGCCTAGTGCTGATGAGCTTGCAGATATTTTTACTAAGCCTTTGGATAGTTCTACTTTCCAAAACCTTGTGTTAAGGCTTGGTATGCTGCAGCTAGAATAAGTGACAACTACTGATGATTTCAGTAAAAAGTACTGGTGATCATTGGTAACCATGTCACAGATAAGTACTGATGCGTTCTTCACCTTCAGTAGTTTTTATAACTACTGACGGCTACATGCCTCACAAGTACTGAAGTACTTTATCTGTTCTAAACCACTGATGTAGTTACAACTACCGAAATCAGTACAAACAGATAAGTACTGACGTCCTATGAAACACCTGAAAAGCAGATGCAAAGTCTGATGAGTAAGTGTTGAGGACAGTTTGAAACAGCTGAAAGGCTATGAATTGACGAAAACTACTGAAGAGAACTTTCTCTTCAGTTGTTTCTACAACTGCTGTTTCATCCTAAACAACTGATGACAAAACCATGTCTTCAGTAGTTTCACAACTACTAATGCCTAATACCAAGTCATCAGCTGTTTTCAACACCTGATGACAAAGCCATGTCTTCAGTAGTTTCATAACTACTGAAGACTAACACCAAGTCTTCAGCTGTTTACAACTGCTGACAAAACCAATGTCTTCAGTAGTTTCCTAACTACTGATGACTCATACGAAGTCTTCAGTTGTTTCATTATCTGAAGTCAAAACCATGGTCTTCAGTAGTTTTCTAACTACTAATGCCTAAAACCACGACTTCAGCTGTTTCAACGTCTGAAAGGGTAATACCATGTCAACAGTCGTTTAAAACTACTGATGACTAACACCAAACCCTTCAGTCGTTTTCTAACCCGTACCCTACAAATATCCCTGACCTAATCCTTCAGAGCCTCCTCTTCTTCAAACCTAACGTTCATCTCTCCAAAACTTCTCTCTCATTAATGGCGTCCATGCAGCTCAAACCGCGACACAACTGTGTAGCTTACCTCACCAAATCGCCATTCTGGGCTAAGTTCGATAATGCTATTGATCTTATGGTCCAGTCACCCTACAAAACGGCCTTTCTTCTCAATCCAATCCTTCATGCCGAATCCCTTAACCAGTTTTGGATGAACGTCACCCTCACCACTGGGGAGAACAACACAGCGTCTCTCCGGTCGGTCATCAACAACCACGAAGTGGTCATCACTCCCGATATACTTCGTCAAGCTCTACACCTGGATGATGCCACTTCTTCTGCTGGATATCCAAAGGGCAAAACTGATTTATCCTTTGCCCACCATGGATATCAGGGAAACCTTCGTGCCTCCACCATACTGAAGAAACATTTCCATGATGCTGAACGTCTCATATTTCACATGGTAAATGTCTGTTTGGCTCCTAAGACTTCCTCTTGGGATCAAATGTCTACAAGGTGGCAGCAGGTAATGTACTCCATCCTTGAGCAACAACCTTTAAATTTTCGGAAATACTATTTTCAGAGCTCAAGGATATGGCTCAAAAACAAACTGCTAACCGTTGGATATTATATCCTCGTTCATAATGGCCATCATTGCAAACCAGCTTCAAGCTGAGGGACTTGTTTGCCTGGGAGTCCCTGCAATGGCTGTATTGCCTGAAGTATACTCCCGGCACAACTCTAACCAATCACTCAAAATGGCTGCCAAGCTGCGCAAACCCACGCAGCTGGAACCCACAGCCACCACCTCCAAATCAAAAGTCCCCACCAAACCCACTAAAAAGAAAACCAAAAAGGCTACTCAGGGAATGAGTCCCCTGAGGATGCCCCTGTAACACAAACGCAGGCTATATCCACTGGTTATAACCCCCTAGTGGATATAAGGACTCTCCCAGCCACAGCCGCTCAGGATTCCTCTCAAAAGGAGCCTGCAGCAACCTCAGAAGGGGTACCCACCAATCTAGGATCTTCCTCATTTGAGGAGATTGCCATTGAAGAGCACCATCCTCCCCAGGTGCAGACTGCTTTTACCCCATCTCCCCATGCAACCGCCCCCCAAAGTCCTACATTACTTGTTGCACAAGTGCTGACTCAGTTGCACTCCTCACCCCTTCCCCAGATACCAATTACTAGTGGGAACACTTCTACCATTGAGGGGGAGGACCAAAGTGCAGCTGAGAACCCACAGCATAGGGGTTACAATGTTCCTTCTCCTAGTGTAGCAATGGAGATTGGAACTTCTGGTGAGGCTGCCACTTCTCCTGCGTCAGCATATGATCAGGTTGTACTTGGTACCATTACTAAGACCTTACCAGAGGCAACTGCTGTTGACGGACACAGTCCTGAGGCAGGAAGTCCCCAGTTCCAAGACAAAGGGGCACATGCTACAACTGAGCTACACTCAGTGCATGTTCATCCTGATCCTATCAGGAGGTCAGGTGATTCAGTATCTACTGATGATGACCTGGGTTTCTTTTCCGATGTAATCACCCAAAACAACATCCTGGAAGAGGAGGTGAGCAGACTCAAAGAGCTGCTTGCCAAAACTTCTAAGGAACAAAGACCATCTGCCTTTACCACCTCACAGATGGCACCTTCATCTAAAGGTCTCCCAAACACCGAGCCACTCCCAACAACTAAGCCACCTGCCTCTGCTTCTGGCACTATTTCTCAGGAATAGAACCCTCTTGAGCAAATAGTTGCTATCCTTCAAAATTCCCTCCCTCTCATCACACCCATAATCACTGACATCATGATCAAAGCCATTGATGAGAGGCTTTCCTCAGTAATACACCCATTGATAGAGGAGATTGTAAGCAAACAACTTTCTAGAAATCAACCCCTTGCAACCAATGCAACCAAAAAGGGGGAGATTAAGTCAGTGAAAGGAAAAGGAAAGAGGAGTACAGAGGAGAAAGAAAAGGAGAAAGAAATAGAAGGGAGAGTAGTGGAAAAGGAGTTGGAGTTGAATGTGGAGACCGATAAAGAGAAGGAAAAAGAGAAAGCCTTGTAGCTACTGATAAAAGAGGCTGATGCCGAACACAACAAATCAATGGACAACATCACTGATCAGCTGTTTAGGCAAGGCCATGACACCGATAAACTTGACTCTGAGATTCGACGATCAGAGATTGAAGAAATCCAGAATAGATGGGCAAGTTATGAAGTGTTAGAAAGAGAAAGGCTTGAGATCATGATTAAATTTATTGCATTATATCTGGCAAGATCGATGATCGAAATCAAAGCTTGGTCTAGGGACAGTATCTTGGCAATCACCACCAAGATCTGTTCATCTGAAGCATATACTAAAGGACTTGTTATTGAAGCTTTGAATGAAGCAGGAGCAGGGAGCAGGACTGAGCTAGCCAAATACTCAAAAGCAACACTCACCTCCAAAATGCTAACTCAGCCTGTCAACATTCCCTCTCCAAAACAACCACAACCACAACCACAACCCACAAAACCAACTCCCTTACCATCTAAACCAACAGCCGATGATGCACCTAAGAAGAAGAAGAGAAGGTGTTAAGGCTAGAAGAAGAAGAAGAAGATGATGATGTGGAAGAAGATAGGCTGCCTCTGTCTGCAGTTCTAACATTGGCGAAAGCCAAACCCATGCCCATCACTCCCACCTCACAGATGGAAGCTGTTAGAGTAAAGATTGAAGAAGAACAGCAGCAAAAGCTTCATGATGATGAAATGCTGAAAAGCATTGACAAAACTTATGCTGTTTCGTCATCAATTATTAGTTTGAAGAAAGAAGCTCTGAGGTTGTACACCCTTGCCAACACATTTCAATATCAGAAGGAAAAGGTGAGAGTATGGCCTGATCCTAGGGTGGCTCACAGGATTGTAAAGAAAGACATTCCTTCAAGATACAAGGGCCAAGTCAAAAGCATCGTAGATGAAGAGATCACAGTGGTCCTTGTAGTATCACCCTGGGAGATTGTAGAAGACTTCAAGAAGGCCTATGAGACTAAACAACCACCCCAAAAGATGTTAGAGAACAGAATTATTAAAAAGGGGTTAGTCTACAAGAGGCTTGAGTTTAGTAAACATATAAACAGTTGTGATATATATATAAGCAGTGTATTGTAATAGATAGCTAGTCTATTAACAGCAAATATTATTACATAGTGATTTCGCAATTGAAGCTGACTGTGATAGTTGTTGCCTCCTGTCACGACTTACCATGTCGTGACAATGTTCAATAGGACAAATTGTACCCGGTTGACCTCGAGTCACACAGGTGGGGCTCGTCAGACCCAGTAGTACTACCAAGTTTCCCCACTATTAAATATTAACAATTCAAAAGTGTGAGGACTTTTCCCATGGTAAACAGCACTATATTAATATTATACACAACTTAAATAATAAAAGCGTTCATATAAATACCAGTATGCTATCTCCCCCAAAAGAGATTAGATAAAGAGTGGAGCATGAACTTACCTGATGTATGCAAAGAATACTTAGGGTTCATTTGAGAACGAGAGGATAGCCACCTTCACAGGTTACCTAGATCATGTGAGTACATAAGTACGTGTAAATAAAAGACATGTGAAACCCTAATCATACCAAAACCAAAGACTCAAGCTTCTAGAAAAATAGACACGTTTGACCTAGTTGACCCATTTGACCCGTTGGTGACATTATGAGTTATACTTCAAATAAAGCCAATGAGCACATACAACATACATGATTAACATTCAAATAGTATCATACGTATGCTATATCAACCAGGTGTATCGCTTAGATCATCATACAATCAAGTACTATACAAGTCATGCGAATCTAGAACATTAACATATCCATTAGTTATAATACAACTAACATGTCACACAAAGTTCACCATTCATCACATGCCATGTGAAGCCACTCACGACTTCACATCCTAAACCCTGCCAATCCTACTAAGTAGGGGCCTCAGATCCGCACGCGTGTATAATGATCATAACCATATTCTTTAAGCATATGCATTGCATTCACAACATCACAACAATCAATTACCAGACCCAAGCATGATGTCCTACTACTACACAACATCCAAACCATACATTATCACTAAAGTCCAAATATCACCCATGATTATCCAAGCATGCCATACAACTAATTAACACGTTCAATCACACTAGAATTTATCCTTGAACATACTAGCAGGCTCCTATCATCCCAAACATGATCATAACATCATACTTCAACGTTTACGCAAATAAAGTTTCCCTTTTGGGAAAGAACATCCCAAAATCTATCAAACATTCAAAGCATACATGAATTCATCAATAATATACCAATTCAAGCTCATACTAACATCTAAGCATGATCAACCACATCCAAACATCATAATTCACCAAATCATATCCAAAAGTTACTATCTTTAGTAATGTATGAACTATAACATGTTTTCTTGAATTTCCAATGATCACAACAACAATCTAACATCTAATTATCACCATGAACACATCCATAACATCATAACATCCGTAGTTCAACATTTCATGCAAATAAAGTTACTATTATTAGTAACCTATGAACATCAACCCTAAATCATCAATTTCTTGCAAGATTCATGATTCCTAACATTCATACAACTTATTAATCACCACACATTCATCAAACAACCATCATTCACCCATAATCATGCCCAAAATCGAATTAGGGTTTGACTAGAATCAAAACCCATGATTAAACCACTAAAAACATGTAATTCATCCATGATCGACGTTAACTAACATGCATTCAACCTAACTAACATATAAACATCATCAAACAACATCCAATTCGACCTAATAAGGATCAATTTCGAATATAAGGTTTGGCCCTAATGAACCCTTCACAAAAACTCGAAAAAAACTAACCTTTAAACGCATGTAACTTGCAATTGATGATTCTAACGTGTTCTAAACCTTGTAACCGAATCAAATTGATGTTTTGATGCTTGTTCTTGGCTGATTTTCGCAAAAGGGAGAGGTGTGGAAGAGAGGTCACGGCCGAAGGGTTGGGTGTGGGCTAGGGTTTTGTTTTGTTAATTTTTAATTTACATAATTACCCTTTTAAACCTTGTAATTTGTATTTTATAAAAACTAAGCTTTAAACTCTTTGTAAAGTGTTTTTAACTTCATAATATAAAGATATAAACTTATAAAATTCATTATATATCTTATCTTTATAAAAACACAAGACATACGAATAAATAGGCACGTTTCCGCGTTACGCGATTAATTTTCTAATTAACCTTTTATAAATGTGTAAACACATAAACATAACCCAATACTCACATAATCACTTAGATTCACATCAATTAACATTATTCATTATTATTAGGTCACCAACGTTAAACGAAAACTAGTGTGTGCTCACGACACGTGTATACAAGACTTAACGGAACTAACGGAGTTTGGTAACGGAAATTTACCGGATGTCACATTATCCCCATGTTGAAAGAAATTTCGTCCCGAAAATTGCGTTACATGGTGAGAGTGTTCCATCACTGGTTTCCATCACTGGTCTACTGCATTGGCACACAGAAATCGAAATCGAGTGAGTTTTGGATGAGTTGTCACAAGATACATCAAAGATCCAATCATTGATCTGTATAACGTTTGGTCAATAGATTTTCCTTTTGGATCAGGTTCAATCTTGGTGTTAACATCTACTGGAGTTCGTATGGACTGACAGTCTTGTAACTTAAATTTCATTAAGAGTTTGTCAACAAACTTTTCTTGATTGATGAAGATTCCATCTGTAGTTTGCTTGACTTGAAGTCCATGAAAGAAGTTAATCTCTCCCATAGAACTCATATGGAATTGAGATTTCATGATTTCTTCAAATTCATTGCACAATTTTGGACAGGTAGAACCCAATATGATGTCATCAACATACACTTGTACACATAAAAGATAATTATTATCCTTCTTTATGAATAAAGTTGGATCAATTTTCCCTCGTGTGTATCCGTGTTGAATTAAGTGTTGTGACAACGTCTCATACCAAATTCTAGGGGCATGATGAAGTCCATATAAAGCTTTACTCAGTTTATATACTCGATGTGGAAGTTGTGCATCCTCAAAGCCTGGAGGTTGCTTCACAAACACATCTTCAGTGATTGGACCTTATAGAAATGCACACTTTACATCCATTTGATACACCTTGAATTTCATGAATGAAGCATAAGCCAGAAAAATTCGAATTGATTCAAGTCTTGCAACAGGTGCAAACACTTCATCATAACTATACCTTCTTCCTGTGTGTATCCTTGTGCAACAAGTCTCACTTTGTTCCTTATTACAACACCACGATCATCAGTCTTATTTCTAAATAACCATTTTATGCCAATTGCATTTTCTCCATCAGGTAGATCTACCAAATTCCACACTTCTTGTTTGCGGAATTGAAGTAATTCTTCTTGCATGGCTTCTATCCAACCATTGTCCTTTAAATGCTTCTGTAACATTTTTAGGAATAATTTGAGAAAGCAAACAAGAGTATAAGCATACGTTTGCTTGTTTTGATTTACTCCTTGTTGTTCTCTCATTCAATGAACCAATATTCTGAGAAATTGGATGATTCTTGTGAATACGAGATGTAGTAATCTCATCACATTGAACATTAACATCCATATTTGTTTGATTCAAGTTGGAAAACTCATGTATCAAAGTAGAAGAATATGGATTGAAGTTTGGAACTTGAGTAGGTGAATTGACAAAGTAATCAAAGTTACTAGTATCACTACATCACCTGAAATGGATGATGTTCCAGACTCAGGTATCACAAACTCATTACCATCATTAGGAAAATTTTGTGATTAATTGACTCTGAATGATCTGAAACCGTATTTTCATGATTTTGTATTGTTGAATCCTTGACAAATGACAAAAATGGGTAGTCAGAGCTTGAATCATCTGGGTCATCAGAATCTGAATCTTCACTGAAAGATCCGAGATCTCATCTTGAGTTCTTCTTATCTATAGAATTAAGACAATTTGGTTGATCAAACAAATTAGAATGAAAAGAGTTTGATAATGAATCTAGGTCAAATAACCATGCAGGACCATTTGAAACTGATGGAAAAGAATTTTCCAGAAATTTAACGTTGAATGTTTCAAGGATTACATTTGTCCTAGAGTTGTAGACTCGATATGCTTTTGAAACCGATGAATATCCAACGAAAAATCCATTATCAGATTTTGCTTCAAATTTTCCTAATTGATCACTTGAATTAAGAATCATAACAGGACAACCAAATGATTTTAAAAAGTTTATGTTTGGTTTTCTGCCAAACATTAACTCATATGGAGTTTTCTGATGGGTTTGCAAGAACATAAAACTTAGTTTAATCCATTAAACTTTCTGAAAAACACAGCGGAATAACAACATTATAATAACTTACTTATAAGCTAAAAATTATGTTGTTTAGGTGACCATATAATAGAATAAAGCAAACCCAAAATCAAAGGATCTAAATATGTGAATAAGCAAGCTATGAACACAAAAACAAACATAATGGACAGCCATTAACAAGCTGCCATAACTACCTTTTCAGCAGCTCAAGACAATGCTTCCAAAGGGGCTGCCAAAACTGTGGATTTGATGAAGATGGAGATGTCAAAATCGGCCAAGACTTCAAGAAGAGGAGCCCTCAAGCTAGTATACCCCCAGCCTCCTTGCAAGCACCTCTTGTTAGGGAGATTCAACACCAAAACACACCTAAAAACCCGAAATTAATCTTTCTTTCTGCTGCCTTTCGAAAGTTGTAGAGAGAGAGAGAGAAAGAGTTCTTGATCTTGGGGATTATTGCATGTCTTATGAGAGGTTAATCTTTTGGGTGTAAGACAAGTTAAGTGTGTGTGTGTGTTTTCAAGGAAGAAGGGGGCAATTCCCTTGCTTGGGCGGCCGAACCCTCTTTTAAAAAAGAGGGTTTCCCTCTTAAACATGCACACACACAATATACAACAAGTCACTAAATAATTTATATAATTAACCATTTAATTATATAAGTTATACACCCTTTTGTTATTTGATGTTATCTAACCTACTTAGATAACATTACAAATAATATTCCTCAACAAAATATCCTAATAAGTTGTTCCATCTCACATGCAATTTAATTAGAAAACCTATTTTTCTAAATATGGTGTGTTTATTTAATTACATGATCATATCGTCAATTAAATAATTGTTTGTGTTTGCAAAGCTTGTTATTTGGGTATAACCCGACTTGGATCATAACGTACTAACCACATCAATATTCTAAGTGTCTTGGGCACATAGAATCCTACAATCTCCCACTTGCCCAAGATTCATAAAAGATTGATGCAAGCAGTAAATACCGCCTAACAACGGTTTACTACCCTTAATACGCATGACTTATAGCCATTCAATAACATCATCTTATTCAAGTATCCTACTTGAAATGATTTAGGTGAATTAATCATCTATCCTTTTGTTACAGATGTCATGTTAAAACCAAGAACACAGAGTGATCATTCCTTGTTGATTTAACTTATCAGGCCTTAGACATCTAACTCTCAACGAATAAGAGGAACAAATTCCATCTTGACTACATACGTTTCTCACAAACACCTCGTGTCATACCTGAACATACCCTTATGTGTTGTCCACTATTTCAGGACAGTGAAGAATCAACTCAAGGCATAATACTTGGTGAATATCAAAACCCAATGTGTATCTCAGGTCGGAGGATACCAAATGATATTCGCCTTTACTCAAATTTACTTATGATCAATCAATAAGATTCCATGTAGTAAAGTTTGAGATGCGGGTTAGTCCAATATTTGTATCCCACAAATATCTATGAACCTTGGTAGCAACCCATTGCTCTATATTCATCCTTATGAATATCAACCAATCCAAGTTCATAATAATCTTACCCTCATAGACTACGGACATTTAGAGTAAACAATTTACTCATGGATTAAACATGCTAAATTGGAACATTAATTGAAACATTATAACCAAATAATTTTATTCAAATAATAAAGAGTTCCACATATCGAAATACAAAAATTTACAGATCAAATCCAATCACTAGAATATCGAAGTCCCATGGCACAAATATGATTTTCATGCTTTGCCTTTTCAAGGAGCTTCGTGAGAGGATCCGCAATGTTTTGATCCGTGTGAACTTTGCGAATACATATCTTTCCCTTTTCAACTTCATCTCATATGTAGTTGAATCTCTGCTCAATGTGTCTAGTCTTTTGATGAGCACGAGGTTCCTTGATTTGAGCAATCGCACCCTCGTTATCACAAAAGATCTCTAGGGGTTCCTGAATGGAAGGGACAACCCCCAGATCAGCAATGAATTTCTTCAACCATGCAACTTCTTGAGCTGCTAATGAGGCGGCGACGTATTCTGATTCTGTAGTTGATAGAGCCACCACATCCTGCTTGGAGCTCTTCTAAGAGACCGCTCCTCCATTCAGAATGAAAATATATCCCGATTGTGTCCGAGAATCATCACGATCGGTTGGAAACTCGCATCCGTGTAACCCTTTACAACGAGTTCCTCATCACCAGATCCATAGATTAAGAACGTATCTCTTGTCCTCCTTAGTTACTTAATTATGTTCTTAACAACCATCAAATGACTGTTTCCAGGATTTTGCTGGTAACGGCTTGTCTTGCTTAAGGCGCATGACACGTCCGGTCGAGTGCATATCATCGCATACATGATGGATCCAATAGCAGATGCGTATGGGATTGCCTTCATTTTATCTTGCTCATCCTTTGAGCTTGGACATTGAGTCATACTTAATATCGTTCCTCTTTGAATAGGTACGGTACCTTTCTTAGAGTTCTCCTTCTTGAACCTTTTCAAGGTTTTATCAATATACGCAATTTGATTTAAACCAATCAACCGCTTTGATCTATCCCTATAGATCTTTATTCTGAGAATATAGGCGGCTTCACCAAGATCCTTAATGGAAAAACAACTTCCAAGCCAAGTTTTTACACCTTCCAAGGTTGGAATGTCATTTCCAAATAGTAGTATGTCATCAACATACAATACTAGGAAAGTTACTGTGCTCCCACTAGCCTTCTTATACACACAAGCCTCGTCAGCGTTTTTGATGAAGCCAAATTTCTTTACCTCCTCATCAAAATGATGATTCCAGCTTCTCGACGCTTGCTTCAATCCATAGATTGATTTCTTTAACTTGCATACTTTATTAGGATGTTTTGGATGGACAAAACCTTCAGGCTAAACCATATAGACATCTTCCTCAAGATATCCATTTAGGAAAGTGGTTTTGACATCCGTTTGCCAAATCTCATAATCATAATGAGCAGCTATGGCAAACAATATTCTTATAGACTTTAGCATCGCAACAGGTGAGAAGGTTTCATCATAATCAACCCCTTGAGTTTGAGTGAAACCCTTTGCTACAAGTCTAGCTATATAAGTATCCAAGTTTCCATGCATATCGGTTTTCTTCTTGAAAACCCACTTACTTCCAACTACCTTGGAATTAAGAGGTGGTACAACAAGTTCCCAAACTTGATTGTTATACATGGATTGCATCTCAACGTTCATGGCCTCAAGCCATTTGTCACAATCCAAATTGGACACTGCATCATGGTATGTGGTTGGTTCATTTGAATCTACCACATAGCATCCATCCATGAAAAATCCATATCTTTCAGGTGGATTACTAGTTCTACCACTTCTGCAAACGTTTTGTGTGTATTGATCAACCATTTGATCATCTTCAACATCCTCATGTTGAGTGCTAGTTTCAACCAAACGTGCATCGGGTTGTGGTTCTTGATCCTCCTCAAGATCCACTGTTCTACTGCTAGTTCCTTCTATAAGGAACTTTGCCTGTAAGAACTCACCCTTTCTGGCAACAAACACCTTTTGTTCCAGTGGATCATAGAAATAATATCCTATAGAATCTCTAGGGTATCCAACAAAGATACACTTGGTGGGTCGGACTTCCAATTTGTCTGGGGTGGGAGTTTTAACGTAAGCCTCACAGCCCCAGACCCTTAAGTATGATAGGGATGGAACTCTTCCATGCCATATCTCAAAAGGTGTCCTTTCCACCTTTTTTGTTGGGGCCATATTTAAAATACGTGTCGCGGAGAGCAAAGCGAAACCCCAAACTGATAGAGGTAATGTGCTTCTAGCCATCATAGATCGAACCATATCCAATAAGGTTCGATTCCTCCTCTCAGACATACCATTATATTGCGGTGTTCCAGGTGGAGTGAGTTGTGAGACAATCCCACAACTCCTAAGATGATCTTGGAAAGCATCATTTAGGTATTCACCTCCTCTATCGGTACGGAGAACTTTAATCGACTTGTTGAGTTGATTTTCCACTTCATTCTTGAAGATTTTGAACATTTCAAAAGCTTCATCTTTGTGCCTTAATATGTACACATACCCATAGCGACTATAATCGTTGGTAAAGGTAATGAAGTATCTTTCACCATTCCTAGTCATTGGCTTAAAAGGACCACATACATCCGAATGTATGATTCCTAATAAATCTTTTGCCCTTTCGTTAGTGCCACTAAAGGGTGCCTTAGTCATTTTACCTTGTAAACAAGATTCACACACATCAAATGAATCACATTCATTTGTTTTTAAAAGACCATTCTTTTGAAGTGTTTGTATACGTTTCTTGTTTATATGACCAAGACGACAATGCCAAAGATAGGTATCACTCAAATCCAACTTGAGTTTCTTGGTGCTAGTTTGGTACAATGAAGTATTTAAAGTATTTTCATGAACCAATTCATAAATACCATTAATGGGTATAGCTTTAAAATAGAACATGTCATTTAAAGAAACATGAATATCATTTTCAACAAAAGATAATACATAATCATAATGTCTTAATTGGGATACAGAAATAATGTTCCTAGTCAAACTAGGAGCATACAAAACATTCTTCAAAATAACATCCAAGCCACTTGGAAGTTTTAGGATGTAGTCCCCACGAGCTTCAACTTGGACTTTGGTTCCATTGCCCATGAAGAGGCTAACATCCCCTTGATTGAAGTCCTTACTTCTTTCGACAGGATAATTAAGCCTCTCAAGGTGGTCAATATGACTTTTCATCTTAAGTACATAAGATGAAATAGATTGGTTGTCGTCCATACGACATGCATGGAGTGCTCGAACCGTTTCGAAGCGCTCAACCCTTGCTTGCGTTTGGAACGTTTCTTTTAGCTGGGTTATCATGTCGTAAACTCCGTGATGTTCATACTCCTTTTGGAGATCCGGAGTCATGCTCGCTAGCATGAGACAAGACACTTGGACAGAGTCCTCAGTGTACTTGAGCCAATCGTTGTAGGCCTCCTCATCATCCTTAGTAGGTTGATCGGGGATAGGGTCGTCTAAAACATATGATCATCTCTCTTGCTTGAGAACGATTCTCAAGTTTCAATACCAATCAATAAAGTTGTTATGATTTAGACGTTCCTTTTGGAGGATCGCTCGTAATGATTGGTTGGACGCAGATGAGTTATCGTGATTTTCATTGTTGGTGGCCATCTACAAAATTTAACAAAGATCTATTTTATTATTTTCGGTATTGTTATTTTTAATAATTAATGCCTTTTAAGGTCATTTTTATATTAAAGTCTAGAACCCAACATTACATTTAAATTGTGGTTAGGTGACCTTTATCCCACGATTTAAATTAATAAGGTGGTCAACGATTGACGGTTGCAACCATTTGTAACTTCTAGAAATATGGGATCGACTTGAAACATCATATGTAAAGTCGGCATGTTAATCCCATCAACACCATTTGGAAACCACACTGTAGGTGATCCATTTGACATGGTTTGCAAATCAAGATACCTACTTACACCTACGTGTGAGTTTGCCAAAATAAGTGGTTAGGTGACCTTTATCCCACAAATAAGGCATTCTTACCTCAAGTCGCAAGTTCCCTCAAAATGGTTAGGTGACCTTTATCCCACTAAGAGTTCCCAAGTGACTCAAATGTTGTGTAAAAGGATGGTGTTGATCTTGTTAAAATTTTAGTGATTTCATAATACAAGTTTTAGAAAACTCTATGTACTTGTATTTGCATGCTTTCAAATACAAGGTACCCTATGGTCCTTTGATTAAAACCTAATTTAATCTTTAAAATCATTAAATCATTTTAATAACCTTTCATTACATTTTAATGATTAAGAACCATCATTTTATAACTTGTTAAGTTTGTTAATTAGTTTGTAATGCATGTCAAAATTTCAACCATACAATCAAATAACAAACATTCAAACAAGCATAAACATACAAACATGAGTGCATAACCATAGCCACTAAGTTGACAACACTTGTTTGCCATCACAATTGTCATCATAAGGTCTTTCCTAAGGGTTGAAATCAACACAAAACTGAGGTCATCATAGACCCCCACTTGAACTTGCATCCATATGCTTCAAGTTCCATGTCTTTGATGTCCATCTTTGGGTCTTGATCTTGTGCATCTTCCTTTTACAAAATTGTATCCTAATACATTTTTCTAATAAAAGAAATGCACCTAATCTATTAATTACATAACCAAATGAACAAATAATACAACCCAAATAATAAACATAAATATTACAACCCAATTGAATGAATAAAACCAACCATTCCAATCATCCAAATCAAAAGGCCAAAGGCTAGGTTATGCACACTAACATCCAATGATCATATCATCCAAACATATAATGAAACCCCACTTAAAACCACCAAATTTCAGCCACATAAACTGAAATTTTGGGTTTTAAACATTGTCCAAACAATCAACATTTCATAATATATATCTTTCAAGGTCTAATCACTAGCATGTGTGATATGACCTTGAAAGTTTGGGGAATCATTCATACAAAATAGCAGCCCAAAATCAGCCTATAATAAGTGATAATACTTCTTTAAAACCGATTTTAAAGACTAAGAACAAGCAAGTTATCCACATAACCGGCTCTTGATGCCATTGATGGGTTTGATAGAACACAAGAAAACAAGTTTAACCTTTTAAACTTTCTAAAAAACACAGCAGAAGTATAGCATTATCACATGTTAATAAGCTGAAAATTTCATGTTCTAAATGATGTTTTAAGATGGAAAACAACCCAAATCAAAAGGATCTTTAATATGTGAATAAGCAAGCTATATAAACACATAAAACATTCATAATGTGACAACCAAACAAGCTGCCAAACTACCTCCTTCCAGCAGCAAAATCAACCAAGAGAAGAACGATGATGAATGCTCAAAATCTTGGCCGAAACTCCAAGGAAGGAGCCCTCAAGCTCGTATACCCCAAGCCTCCTTGCAAAGCACCTTCTTGTTAGGAAGAATCAACACCAAAACCAACCAAAATCATTCTCAAAACTCCTTATGCTGCTGCTCCTGGCCGTAGCTTTTAGAGAGAGAGAGCCCCTTTTGGTGTTCTTGCATTTATCGAGATATGAGAGAAAAGGGTTTTTGAAGACAAGTATTGATGTGTGTTTGTATCAAGGCCAAGGACCCAATGAAAATAAAGGTGGGGGGGCGGCCGAAAATAGATCCAAAAAGGGTTTGCCCCCTTTTTTCATTTTAAAAAGAACACTTACACACAAGTTGATGGTCTTGTAACTAGACATACAATTAACCATTTATTGTATGTACAAGTTATATATAACTTATATAATTAATCATTTAACTTATAAGTTATAATCTCTCATTATTATTTGGTGTCATCTAACCAATTTAAATAACACATCAAATAATATTATTGAACAAAATATCCTAATAAGTTGTTTCCTCTCATATGCAACTTATTTAGAAAACCCATTTTCTAAATTGGTGTAAATATTAATTGCATGATCATATCATCAATTGAATATTAATTGGTGTTTGCTAAGCTTGTTATTGGGTATAACCCGACTTGGATCATTACGTACTAACCGCATCAATATTCTATGTGTCTTGGGCATATAGAACCCTACAAATGAATCATCAAACAGAACAAAATAAGATTTGTCACATATTTGAGATACGCTTAAAAGATTAAAGTTCAACTGTGAACAAAAGTTGACTTTATCAAAGCTTATTATCCCATTGGATACTGTTCCTTCTCCTGTTATTTTTCCTCCAGCATCACCACCAAAGGCGACGTGAGTTCCATGTTTTTACTTAAAGTCTTGTAACAAGGCAGTATTTCCTGTCATGTGCCAACTACACCCACTATCCACATACCATGAATTGATTGGTCTTTTTGGGCGTACATGCACTACAAGAAAGTTAAGTTGAAATATCTACCCAAGCCGAAATGGTCTTGGGCTTTCCAAATTTATCAACAATCGTAAATTGTTTATAATGGAGATTATTCAAATCAGGTTTACTTTTTATGAATTTACCAATTTTATTTTGAAAATTGTTTGATTTAGTTTTGGGAACATTCATACCATTTGATTGAGCATCTTTTGAAATGTATTGATGACTAACATTTTTATTATTCATTCTTACAGATCTTGGTATGATGTGTTTTTGCATGTTATGTTTTGAGCTCATATAATTATTCTTAGGAAAAGATCTCAAACCTACATTAGGTTGATTAATGTCTCTTTGAAATCCATTAGTTTGATTTCTCAAATACTATGGATTAGCAAATCCTTTGCTCATGTTTGATTTTGCAAAGTTTCTAGTGAGAGATCTATTTCTAAAGTAACAATTTGTAGTGTTGTGAGTCTTTTCATCACAATAAGTACAATATTTGTTATAATAACAATCTGCTGTCGAATGATTTCTCATGTCACAAATGTGACAGTACTTGTTGAAGTAGCACTTAGCAGTATTGTGATTTTTCATATCACAAATTTCACAGTACTTTGTGTAGTTAAAAACAACTTTTTGTTAACTTTTGACAATAACATAATGTTTGATTTTGGTGAAAAATAGTTAAACTGTTGTCTTTCATTTTTCACAGTTTGATTTTGTGTCAGATTATTGTTCATTTGTTTAACATGAACTTCCTTCTTGAATGTATTAGAAACAATTCTTATTGCTACAGCGGAAGTCTTTGAATCTGAACTAGATTTCAGATCAGAGATTGATTTGTTCATAATATTTGCTTTATTATTTGGAAGAGAATTCATATTTAACAAACGTGCTGACACAAATTTAATTGGTTTTAGTTTTGATGTTTGATTTGTTGCTTTAATCAAATTTTCTGAACTTTTGTTTTGTTCAGATGTTGCTTTTGCAGATTTTTTTCTTCTTCTTTGATTCTTTGATTTAGAAGAACTTGGTTTATTTTCAGATTGAACATCATCAGAAGAAGATTCCTTTTTCTGATTGAAATTGTTTCATATTGATGGTGTTTGAATCTTCTGATGTTCCTATCTGTTGTTTGTCCTTGTTTTAAACTCTCGCTTCTTCTATTACATTATGAATTTGATCAGAAGAGATATTTTCTTTTGGTTGTTTTGGTTCATATGATTTTATCTTGATTGGATGACCATTTTGATTTTTTCTTGATCTTTTTCAACAAACACTTGAACATTTTCTTTTTCTTCTTCTGCATTCTTGGTTTTGATCTGGAGGGCTTTAAGCTTTGCTTTATTTTCTAGTGAATGATCATGAGTATTGAAATTCTCTCGTAGTGTATGTGTGATAGATTCAGGCATAGGTTCATGAGTGAAACCTAACCCTGCTTTTTGTTTATCTTTTCTTTCACTGATTAGTTTTTCTACTATTATTTTTGAACTCTTTACTTTTGCCAGATCAACTTGAGTAGCAGCATGTGCTATTTTCTCTTGTTCAAGATTATTGGTCATCTCTTCTAGTTGTTTTGTAACAATTTCTAAATCTTTGATTGTTTTGTTCCATGAAGTTTGAAGAGAGATAATCTTTTGATCTGCAGTTTTATGATCAGATTTAAGTTGGTTATGCATAGATTCCTCTTGTTTTAGCTTTTCACAGATTTTGAATGAATAGTTTCTGTAGTGTTCAACATGTTCATAGCATGATTTGGTGCAAAGCTTTTCTCTTACTTCTGATGGTATTTCAGGAAATTTTGGAACTATGGTTTCAGGTGTTGAAGTAGAATTTGGTTGATGAGACTGAACCATTAGAGCTACTTCCTCTGTATTCTCTTTAGGATCAGACTTGTCACTCCAATCATAGTCATCTTCCACTTCATCACTTTCCACTTTTGGGTCATTGTTTTTTGACCAATCTTCTTCTTGAATTTCTGCAATAAGAGATAAACTTGATGTTAATTCATTTGTAATCTGATCTGCATATGCACTCCAATCATATCCATCTTTTATGCTGACTACTAGTGCTTTCTTTGTTTCATGAGATGATTTGGCTTCATCTTTAAGCTCTGGCATAGGAAGACTTTGATAAGGCTTTTGAAAAGTCTTCTGAGCTTATTGAAACCTTTGATTATTTGAGCTTGATTGAGCACTTCCTCCATTATTCCTTGGAGCTTTGCATTCTCTTGAGAAGTGTCCACAATTGTTGCAGTTAAAACATCTAGCTTTTGACTTGTCAAATCCACAGTCTTGTTTGCACTAGGCTTGTATTTCTTGTTGACATAAGAATGTTTTTGAGTCCTCTAGGCAATTATCACCATCTGCCAGTTCAGGTCCATCTCCTCAACATCTTCAGGATCCATCTCAAATAAATCCTGCAAAACAAAATCTACTTGAGTTAAATGGCTACCTTGATATGCTTGAAAGCTAGCCATAAACACAGTGAATGCAGTTTTGGACTCTTCATCCTCTAATAGGATGTTAATCACATCTTTAACTTTGCTAGATTTAGCAGAGTTAGATGATGAAGAAGTCTCTGTCTGAATATTTGATGATTGGGACTGTGGTTTAGGAGGAGATTGAGAATGAGACTGAGTTGTATATGCAGGTGCACTGGTAAATGACGAGTCGGTCAAAAATCCTGCTCCAATAAACAGATCTCCTTCTTCTTCAGGACTTTTCTCACTCTTGCCATGAATGCATTCTCTATAGTGGTTGCAGGAGAAGCAACAAACTGATATTGAGACATTGATGCTGCTCTATCATTGTTCCTTGACCTTTCATCAATCTCCACTGATTCTATTTTTGCAATAAGAAGATCTAGATCCATTGGAAACTTCTCAGTATGCTTTAGTAGAGTTACAGTTTGTTTCCATGATGATGGTAAAGCATTCAGTAGTCTGAGATTTAAAGCTTAAAGATCAAGTTTGATACCAGCTGTTGACATCTTAGTTATGAGTTGAACAAATCTATTCATCATCTGATTTATTGTTTCTCCAGACAAATGTTAAAACAATTCTAATTGTCTTTTCAGCTTTTGTTTCTTTAGATTTTGAATCTCCTTACCTCCTTCACAAATGATCTTCAATGCTTTATATAGTGTATATCCAGTTTGATATGCATCAAGCCTTGTAAGAACTTCCAAAGGTAGTCCTTTACACATCAATGAATAGGCTTTAATATCATTCTTAACTCTTTTCAGATCATCTCCTTGAAGATCATCTTCTGGATAAGGTTCTGGAGAATCTTTAGTATACACAAATCCTCTGTCTGGTCCATCAGTTATTATAGGAATGTATGGTCCTTTTTCTATAGATTTCCAGAGATCAGTGTCAATGGAATTAAAATGTTATTTTAGTCTAAGAGACCAATTTTTGAAATCAGCTCTATTTTTAAGTTTTGGAACTCTGTTTTCAGAATCTTCTAATTTTACCATTCTTATATTTTTGTTGTTTTCTTATATTTTGAATTTTTAAAAATTGAAAAAGTTTTAGTATCAAGGTTGAAACGTATGAACAGTATTCAAACGCCTCAACAGTTGATGCGTCTAAGTTGAGAGTTGTCTAAGGGAATGCCTTAGAAAATTTTTCAAAATCTCTAAGTATTAATGCGTCTGGAAGGTTTCAAGCGACTAAACAGTTGTCAAACGCCTGAATAGTTGTCAAACGCCTAAATAGTTGTCAAGCGTCTAAACAGTTGTCATGCGTCTAAACAGTTATCAAGAGCCTAACAATTATCAACTCAACAAAGGTGATACGTCTGAGATTCTTCTCTTCAACAGTACTCAAACGACTGACTAAAAACGTCTACATAGTGTTAATGCGACTAACACTTAGACAAATTTTCAGTCAATCTCAGCTCTTGCGACACATTCATCATCTTCAAATGAATGTAACAAACTCAAATCTTCTGAATTCTTCAAATGTTGATGAATTCGATTGAAATTTTCAATTAAACGAGTTTTATGCCGATAAACATTCTTCTTAATATCAATTTCTTCAATTTCAACAACAAATCACTCGATTTTGAGATTTTCAGTTTGAAACTTCAAACCTTTTTCTCGAACAACAAATTCAACAAATTGACTTGAATTTGATGAATTTATCTGCTAATTGTGATTCAAATCATGTTTCTGATGATGAAACATAACTGAAATTCACAAATTTTCAATTGAATTGTATCTCAATCACAGATTCAGTGAGATTTTTGAGGTTTTTCAAGTTCGATAAACTTCAAAAAAATCAATCACTAACAGCTTACCAACAGCTCTGATACCATTTGATAGGATCAAATGAATCAATATGTGATGATTTATGAACACAATTCAATGAAATTCACACAAAGTAATCAAATCAAAACAAGATATCAATAAACTTCATGTTTTCATTAATATCAAGCTAAGACAATTACAAGTATGAAAAGCAGATTTGAATATCTTGTGTATTTGTTACTATCTACCTGCAAATCTAAGCTATTTATACTGAAAACAAAAAGTAAAGGAACTAACAAATTACACAAATAGTCCCTATACTATTACAAACTATCAAAAGACAAATAAAGACAACATGTTAATCAACTCAACAAGTCGATTAAAGTTCTCCGCACTGATAGAGGAGGTGAATACCTAAGTGATGCTTTTCAAGATCATCTTAGGATTGTGAGATTGTCTCCAACTCACTCCACCTAGAACACCACAACATAATGTGTGTCTGAGAGGAGAAATCGAACCTTATTTGATATGGTCCAATCTATGATGGCTAGAAGCACATTACCTCTATCATTTTGGGGTTTCGCTTTGCTCTCTGCGGCCCGTATTCTCAATATGGCCCCAACCAAAAAGGTGGAAAGGACACCTTTTGAGATATGGGAAGGAAGAGTTCCATCCCTATCATACTTAAAGGTCTGGGGTTGTGAGGCTTATGTTAAGACTCCCACCCCAAACAAATTGGAAGTCCGATCCACCAAGTGTATTTTTGTTGGATACCCTAGAGATTCTATGGGATATTATTTCTATGATCCACCAAGGCTTATGTTAAGACTCCCACCCCAAACAAAGGTCTTTGTTGCCAGAAATGGTGAGTTCTTAGAAGCAAAGTTCCTTATAGAAGGAACTAGCTGTAGAATAGTGGATCATGAGGAAGATCAAGAACCACAACCTCATGCATGTCTGGTTGAAACTAGCACTCAACATGAGGATGTTGATGATGATCAAGTGGTTGATCAATACACACAAAACGTTCGCAGGAGTGATAGAACTAGTAATCCACCTGAAAGATACAGATTTTTCATGGATGGATGCTATGTGGTAGATTCAGATGAACCAACCACATACCATGATGCAAGTCCAATTCGGATTGCGACAAATGGCTCGAGGCCATGAGCGTTGAGATGCAATCCATGTATGACAATCAAGTATGGGACTTGGATGAACCACCTCTTAACTCCAAAGTAGTTGGAAGCAAGTGGGTTTTCAAGAAGAAAACCGATATGCATGGAAACTTGGATACTTATAAGGCTAGACTTATAGCAAAGGGTTTCACTCAAACTCAAGGAGTTGATTATGATGAAACCTTCTCACCTGTTGTGATGCTAAAGTCTATAAGGATATTGTTTGCCATAGCTGCTCATTATGATTATGAGATTTGGCAAATGGATGTCAAAACAACTTTCCTAAATGGATATCATGAGGAAGATGTCTATATGGTTCAGCCTGAAGGTTTTGTCGATCCAAAACATCCTAATAAAGTATGCAAGTTAAAGAAATCAATCTATGCATTGAAACAAGCATCGAGAAGTTGGAATCACCGTTTTGATGAAGAAATAATAAAATTCGGATTCATCAAGAACGCTGATGAAGCTTGTGTATAGAAGAAAGCTAGTGGGAGCATCGTCACCTTCCTAGTATAATATGTTGATGACATACTACTATTTCGAAATGACATTCCAACCTTGGAAGGTGTAAAAACCTGGCTTGGAAGTTGTTTTTCCATCAAGGATCTTGGTGAGGCTGCCTATATTCTGGGAATAAAGATCTATAGGGATAGATCAAGGCGGCTGATTGGTTTAAATCAAAGTGCATACATTGATAAGATCTTGAAAAGGTTCAAGATGGAGAACTCTAAGAAAGGTACGGTACCTATTCAAAGAGGAACAATATTGAGTACGACTCAATGTCCTAGCTCAAAGGATGAGCAAGACAAAATGAAGGCAATCCCATACGCATCTGCTATTGGATCCATCATGTATGCAATGATATGCACTCGACTGGACGTGTCATGCGCCTTAAGCATGACAAGGTGATACCAGCAAAATCCTGGAAACAGTCATTGGATGGCTGTTAAGAACATACTTAAGTACCTAAGAAGGACAAAAGATATGTTCCTAATCTATGGATCTGGTGATGAGGAACTCGGTGTAAAAGGTTACACAGATGCGAGTTTCCAAATAGATCGTGACGATTCATGGTCACAGTCGGGATACATTTTCATTCTGAATGGAGGAGCAGTCTCTTAGAAGAGCTCCAAACAGGAAGTGGTGGCTCTATCAACTATAGAATCTGAATACGTTGCCGCCCCATTGGCAGCTCAAGAAGCTGCATGGTTGAAGAAATTCATTGCTGATCTAGGGGTTGTCCCTTCCATTCAGGACCCCCTAGAGATCTTTTGTGATAACGAGGGTGCGATTGCTCAAATCAAGGAACCTCGTGCTCATCAAAAGACTAGGCACATTGAGCGGAGATTCAACTACATACGAGATGAAGTTGAAAAGAGAAAGATATGTATTCGCAAAGTTCACACGGATCAAAACATTGCAGATCCTCTCACGAAGCTCCTTGAAAAGGGAAAGCATGAAAGTCATACTTGTGCCATGGGACTTCGATATTCTAGTGATTGGAATTGATTTGTAAATTTTGTATTTGGATATGTGGAACTCTTTATTATTTGAATAAAATTATTTGGTTATAATGTTTCAATTAATATTCCAATTTAGCATGTTTAATCCATGAGTAAATTGTTTACTCTAAATGTCCATAGTCGTTCAGACTTGTGGGAACAAGTGTGAGGGTAAGATTATTATGAACTTGGATTGGTTGATATTCATAAGGATGAATATAGAGCAATGGGTTGCTACCAAGGTTCATAGATATTTGTGGGATACAAATATTGGACCAACCCGCATCTCAAATTTTACTACATGGAATCTTATTGATTGATCATAAGTAAATTTGAGTAAAGGCGAATATCATTTGATATCCTCAAACCTGAGATACATATTGGGTTTTGATATTCACCAAGTGTCATACCTTGATCTGGTTATCCGCTGTTCTGAAATAATGGACAGTACATAAGACTATGTTCAGATATGACACAAGGTGATTGTGAGAAACGTATGTAATCAATATGGGATTTGTTCCTCTTATTCATTGAGAGTTAGATGCCTAAGGCCTGGATAAGTTAAATCAACAAGGAATGATCACTCTGTGTCCTTGGATTTGACATGACATCTGAAACAAAAGGATAGATGATTAATTCACCTAAATCATTTCTAGTACGATACTTGAATGGGATGATGTTATTGAATGGCTATTAGTCATGTGTATTAAGGTTAGTAAACTGTTCTTAGGCGTTATTTACTACTTGCATGAATCTTCTATGAATCTTGTGCAAGTGGGAGATTGAAGGATTCTATATGCCCAAGACACGTAGAATATTGATGCGGTTAGTACGTTATGATCCAAGTCGGGTTATACCCAATAACAAGCTTTGCAAACACAAACAATTATTTAATTGACGATATGATCATGCAATTAAATAAACACACCAAATTTAGAAAATAGGTTTTCTAAATAAATTGCATATGAGATGGAATAACTTATTAGGATATTTTGTTCAAGAATATTATTTGTAATGTTATCTAAGTAAGTTAGATAACATCAAATAATAAAAGGGTGTATAACTTATACAATTAATTGTTAATTGTATAAATTATTTAGTGACTTGTTTAGTATTATGTGTGTGTGTTTGTTTAAGAGGGAAACCCTCTTTTGAACAAGATTTTCGGCCGCCCAAAGAAACGGGATTGGCCCTTTTCTCCCTTGAAAACACACACAATAAAACAAGTCTTACACTCAATGTTCACCTCTCATAATACATGCAAAAAAAATCAAAACAAGAACTCTCTCTCTCTCTACAGCTCTTGGATTAGCAGCAGAAAAGAAATGGAATTTCGGGTTTTTGGTGGTGTTTCTTCCTAACAAGAAAGTGTTGTGCTATCAAGCTTGGGGTATACAAGCTTGAGAGGACCTCTCTTGGTGCCTTGGTCATTCGATTTGATCCATATCATCCTCCATTTCGTTTTTTTGACTCGTGGAAGGTAGTCTATGGCAGCCTCAACATGGCTGTCCATATTGTTTGCTTTATGTTAACATAGCTAGCTTCTATTCACATATAAAGATACTATGATCATGGGTTTGATCATTGCTTTGTTGAAACAAGATGAAACTCGTTTTTTTAGTTCATTAACTAAGTTATTAAGCATGTTTCCGCTGCGTTTTTCAGAAAGTTTAATAGGTTAAACTTTGTATCTTGTTCTAACAAACCCCAACATCTATACCCGTATGAATGACTGTGTGTATGTTGCTGCTATGGTGTGATTGTGGGCTGTGTTCATGTTTGATGATGTTATGGTTGTGTTTCTAAGGCTTAGAATGTAAGATTAAAGCTTAGAATATGAAATATGAGATTTGGGGACTGAATCTAATGAATAGTGTGCCCTAGGCTGCTCATACGCCCAAACAATAGTTCGTACGCCTAAGTTTAGAAAACTTCTAAGTGCTGAGGAAATGCAGATGAGTAATTCATGCAACTGAGGAAATATAGATGAGTAAGTCATGCGATTAAGGAAATGCGGATGAGTAATTCATGCGATTGACGAAATGTGGATGAGAAGGTTCATGTAATTGAACAACAAATGCGGATGAACAGTTAATGCGGATGAGTAAGTTCATGCTGATGAACAACAAATGCGGATGAATAGTTAATGCGAATGAGTAAGTTCATGCGATTGAACAACAAATGTGGATGAATAGTTAATGCGGATGAGCATTGACAGTTAAGTAAGAGCAAATGCGGATGAGTATAAAAGAAATGCGGAAGAACAAAAAGAAATGTAGATGAGTAAAAAGAAATGTGGATGAACAAAAAGAAATGCGGATTATTAAGAAGAAATCTGGATGAACTAAATGAAATGCGGATGAACAAAAAGAAATGCGGATGAACAAAAAAAAGGCAGATCAACAAAAAGGCATATGCGGATGACACATAGAATATTTTGTGACTATTTGGGGAAAAAAGTAAAATTTAGGCATTGACTTGGGGGGGGTTCCCGAGGGCAATGTAAGTTGATTCTTTGAGGTCACAGATGTTATGTTAGGCATGTTATGATGTATGTTTAATGCTTATGCATGATGGTATGTATGATGTATGTTATGTATGTATGATGCCTTATATAGTGATGTTGTATGTGTATGTTAATGTTCCTGTTATGTATGTTTATCTTCCCATGGCTTTACAATGAAGTTTATTGAATGAAATGAAAAGTATTATTGTTGGAGCACATATTTTCATATATAGTGTGTCGTCGCTTGACGAATAGTCTAGGCTTGATGTAATACACCTGGGATGTTGTAAACACATGAAACTGAGTCATTCGCAGGAGCATATGTGAATGAGACTGACTGAGCCATGCTAATGGACCAGTCGTGCGACTGAGAGATGCTATTGGGCCATTTGTAAGACTGAACCATAAGTATGGTCCAGTCATACGATTGAACCATACGTATGGTCTAGTCGTACGATTGAACCATACCCATGGTCCAATCGTATGAATGGGCCCAGTCGCATCTGATATGGGCTGAGGCCTATAAATACTAGATTCATTGTTTAGAAAGGTAAGGGTTTTTAATAGTGTGCCCGGGGCCTAGGTGTTGTCGGATAAGAGGGGAGATCATGCTCGATCTCCCCTTGCCAGGAGTCTAGATTCTTATGTTTACTAAGCTTGTAATCATTAGGTTTTATGAATGAAACCCTTCTATTATTGTTCGTTCTATTGTTTGTCTCTTAGTTTTTTTCCTTCCGTCAAGAACACGCTCGGATATCAACCGATCCAGCGACTTCAAAATTTGTATCAGATCAGGTTACTGCTAGAATGATCTAACAATCATTCTAGCAACCCGAGCTCTTGATTTCTGGATCTATTTCATGTTCTTTGATGTTAAACCCACTTCATATTCTTCGTGTTTTGCTTAGATCTTGTTACGTGTGTTGTTTCTTGGTTAAATTTGAACTCAGAACCACATTCTTATCACCTTTGCGAATCTTATGTTGTCTATTTTGTTTCGGTTCATGTAAAATTCATCAGATTAGGGTTTTTGCCAGCCATGGCGGCTACAGATCTGAAAATCTGCATGCAGATCCGTTCATGCGACCGGACCATGCTAATAGACTATTCGTACGACTGGACCATGAGACTGAACCAATATTATGTCCAGTCGTATGACTGGACAAATCTTATGTCCATTCGTGCGACTGGACCAGTCTTATGTCCAGTCGTGCTATTGGACCAGTCTTATGTCCAGTCGTGCTACTGGACCAGTCTTATGTCTAGCCGTGCTACTGGACCAGTCTTATGTTCAGTCATGCTACTGGACCAGTCTTATTTCTAGTCATGCTACTAGACCAGTCTTATGACCAGTCGCAGGGATATATCATTCGCATCATCCATTAACATGAATGTGATATTTGTCCTCCATTTCATATGAATGAACGGTGTTCCAGACCAAAAAATGTCTGGAACTGCCTCTTGCATAGATTTGAGGATGAGCAAAGCACATTCACTCTGAGGTTCTTTTTGGCAAATAAGTTCGATGGATACCCCATTATTCGTTGGACTTCCAGAATAGATGAATGTAGTTAGAACACAAAGAGAGAAGAGAAGATGTCAGTAGTCGATGCTAATTTTGTGTGGTATTCAGGAGCATCTAACTATTTAATTTACCCACACAGAGAGGATTCGGATTCTTAGGGGAAATCCATGTATAGAGAAATTGAAGACGCAATCAGAAAGTGATGATGTGAGCTGGTTTTTGATGATGAATCTGAGTGCATGTTGATTTGTTTGAGATTGTCAGATGTGGATTGGAACCTTCTACTTTTTGCCTAATACACAGTATGAAGACCCTAGAAGAGCACAATGTTTATATATTGGGATATGCTGAATTTGAGAGGGAATTTCTGCAGGTGTTAATGTTAATCAGGTTAGCCTGTGTGAATATTGGAGCAGTGGAAAACTGTTCATGTCATTATCTGGAAAAATCAGTCATATGGGGAATCTTGCTACTATGATGGTTTTCTACAAAGTAAACGAAAGCTATTGCGCCCAAATTCATTTTTAGGGATATTGTAGCTACCTAACATTGGCTAATGTGGTGTTTCGTTTGATTTTATTGGAAACCGGAGCAAAGATTGACTGGAGATTGTAAGAGGTGTTATCTACTATTCACAAGCAACATCCAAGGGGGAATTTGTTGGAGCATATATTGTCATATATAGTATGTTCGTCGCTTGATGAATAGTCTAGGCTTAATTTAATACACCTAATATGTTGTAAACACATGAAACTGAGTCATTCGTAAGAGCATATGCAAATAAGACTCAGTTGTACAACTGAGCCATGCTAATGGACCAGTCGTGCGACTGAGATATGCTACTGGGCCATTCGTAAGACTGAACCATAAGTATTGTCCAGTCGTACGATTGAACCATACATATTGTCTAGTCGTACGAATGAAGCATACACATGGTCCAATCGTACGAATGGGTCCAGGCGCATCTGATATGGGCTGAGGCCTATATATACCACTTTCATTATGTAGAGAGGTAAGGGTTTTTGAGAGTGTGCCCGAAGCCTAGGTGCTGTCGGATAAGAGGGGAGATCATGCTCGATCTCCCCTTGCTAAGAGTCTTCATTCTTATGTTTACCAAGCTTGTAATCATTAGGTTTTATCAATGAAACCATTCTATTATTGTTCGTTTTATTGTTTGTCTCTTGGTTTTCTTTTCTTCCATCAAGAACATGCTCGAATGTCAACCGATCCAGCAACTTCACAATTATCTAATGTAAAGTGGAAGATAATGAAAAGAGGAACATAATGATAAGTGCATGCATTAATGAGAGAAAGTAAAGTAAGTCTTTCAAGCCTTGTACGTGGGAACACGCCCAATGAAGGGTGTTAATTCAACAGTGTGCCGGTTAGCTACCCCAAAAGGATGCATACCGGGGTTCGTCTTTGTGACCGACCATTTGTATAGTGATTACTCACCTCAGTGCTGGTGCAAGGCTATGTGCGGTATGGAAGTAATTTATGATTTTCGGCCTAGTACTCGAGTTATGCATAATGTTGGGGGTGTAGTATACAGTGGTTTATAGTGATTACTCATCTCGGTGTTAGTGCCAATCTATGTGCAGTGTGGAAGTCATTTATGATCTTCAGCCCAGTACTCGAGTTATGCATAATGTTGGGGGTGTAGTAATAGTTGGGCTCTTTGTGCCTTACCACGGTGCTCGTGCCAGGCTATGTGCAGTGTGGAAGTCAATTATAAACTTCGGCCTAGTACCCCATTTGTTTAGGGCATAGCTGATGACACTGATCCAGATAGTACTAAAGAATGTGATAAAAAAGGAAGGCGTTAAAGAACTATGTGGTGAACAGTAAAAGAAGATTATAATAATTTATCTATGTGTATGTATTATGCATGATCACGTACAAAACTAAAGAACGGTTTTAAATGAAAGCAAAGTATGTTTTATTTTAAAACTAGAATTTACTCAGCAATGCTGACTTTTTACGCATTTTCCAGCTGGCTGGTAAAAGTTGCTGAGGATGGCACGGGGCGACTACTTGGATTGTTTTGGATGACATCCAAATTTATAGTACTTTTGGGTTGAAATTTAACACGTATTTTGTAATTTGATGACAAATTATTATTTTGCAAAAGCATTTATGATGAAAATTGTTGTTTTAAAATGTTTTGTATTGCAACGTTTATTTCAAGTTAAAGTAATTATATGTTTTATGAGCGATGATTGGCCAGCTGTAAGCATCCCGGGAACGGGGCCTTACATAAATATTGGACTGACCTGCATCTTAAATATTACTACATGGAATCTTCCTGATTGATCATAAGTAATTTTGAGTAAAGGCGAACATCATTTGGTATCCTCTGATCTGAGATACATATTGAGTCTTGATATTTACCAAATATTATACTTTGACTTAGTTCTTCACTGTTCTAAAACATGGCAGTACATAAGTCTGAGTTCAGGTATAATACAAGGTAATTGTGAGAGACGTATGTAGTCAAGATGGGATTTGTCCCACTTATTCGTTGAGAGTAAGATATCTAAGGCCTCATAAAGTTAAATCAATGGAGAATGATCACTCTGTGTCTCTGGGATTTAACATGACTTCTGTGACAAAAGGATAGACCATTGATTCACCAAAAACATTTTGAGTAATGTACTTGAAGGGGATGATGTTATTGAATGGCACTTAGTCCTACGTATTTAGGGTAGTAAACTGTTGTTAGGCGGTATTTACTGCTTGCATCAATTTTCTATGACTCTTGTGCAAGTGGGAGATTGTTGGATCTCGTATACCAAGATACATACAAGATTGATGTGGTTAGTACATTATGATCCAAGTCGGGTCATACCCAATAACAAGCTAAACAAACACCAACAAAAGATTTATTTGTTGATGAGATCATACAAATAAATTTAGAAAATGGGTTTTCTAAAACGTTGCTTTTGTAATAGAACAATATTATATGGATAATTTGTTCATGAGAAATTATTTGTTTCATTATTTAAGTTAGTTAAATAATAAGAAATAAAAGTGTGTTAATGTTATAAAATTAGAAAAGGTTTTAATTTTATAAACTTATGGGTTAATAGTGTAAGTTTTTTATAAAAGTTAAAATGGGGGGAACCTATTTTTGAATGGATTTCGGCCGTCCAAGGGAGGTCCTCTCCTTGGGATTGCATGTCTAGGTTAAAACAAGACTTTAATCCTTTCTAGTACTCAACCTTTAGCAACACTCTCTCTCACACACACTAAGCAAGAACTCTCTCCCAACAAGCTAAGAAATTCGGATTCAAGGAAAAAGTTGTTGAAAATTTTCGGTTTTTGAAGGAGCATAGGAAGAGGGTTTCGTTGTTGCACTCGCTAACAAGCTAGGAGTTTGGAAGAGCTTGTGGGTATACAAACTTGTGGTCTTCTCTTTTAGAGGCTAGACATTCAAGAAGCATCATCATCTTCTTCTCATCCTTACTACAACATCTTGTTCTTGAAAGGTAGTTTCAAGAACACCCTATTGTTGTTCTTTTCGTTTTGATAGCATTTTATTTCATATACATATGATCCTTTGTTCTTGGGTTTTGTTTTGGGTTAATATGGTTCAAATTTTCACACTGATAAGTACTTCTAGCCACTTATATCCACTGCGTTTTGAAGTTTAAATGGTTAAACTTGCTTTGATAAACATGTTACAAAACCCAACAGGAGAGATCTGCAGGAATCTGGTCCTAACCGCCATACTTGTTGGATAAGCTGTGGATGACCACATATAGTAAGTACATCCATTGGGATGAGACTTTCCCTTTCTTGAAGGTCTTTACATAGATATCCCCTTCGTAGCCCATTTGTTGGAAGGATTGGTTACATCTTCTTTAAGAAAGGACAATTCACCTTCCTTATCATCCAGCTGAATATGAGTGTTTTTAATGGCTGGAATGATGAAGATTGTCCTCCCATGCACTGTAGCAAACAGTGCCTTCTACCCATCTAGAATAACCTCTTGATAGGTTTTCCAGAAATCAAGCAGATGATCCACATAAAGAAGAGGATCAATGGTAAGGGATTGAAGTAGTTAGACAGAGCCAGAAAACAGTAAATCTCTAAGAAACTATCATCTTTCTCAGAGTTCAATAGAGTAACCTGGTTTTGTTGCCTATGAAGTTGCATGGAGAAATCAAGATTGTTTCTAAGGTTTAGATTGGCCATTTTGAGAAGCTTAAAGGTGAAGGAAGATGAAGAACAAAAGCGGTTTAGGAGAATTTAGGTTAGAGAAGAAAGGCAGATGAAGAAGATAGTGAAAAAGAGGGGGAACCGTTGGGTTTATGTGTGAAAAGGATCTGAGATAAAGTTAATGAAAAAGGATAAACTTTGAAATCTGGATGCCGGTCCCACCTCTAAAAAAGTTGTTTTCTTTTTCTCAAAAAGTAGTTGTCTTGGAAGTGGTAGAAGCTTCCAAAGGTAAATTGTCTTTGAAAGATTTAACGAAAAAGCTTCCGAAGCCAAAAAGACTTGGAAGAATTTTCCTAAGAGTTTTGAAAATTTTGCTTCAAAAAAAATTAAGACTTGAACATTTTGTTCAAAAGGAAGAAAGCTTCCGAGAGTTAATTTGCTTCAAAAGAGAATTTTCGTTGAAAACATAAAAGTGCCTAGAGATCAATTAAGTTCTAAAGAGATTTCAGACATTTCTTCCAATGTAGTTTTTCTAAGGCAGTTATTTGTTTTGAAGGCATAAGTTTCTTCCAAAAAACTATATCTTCCAAAGGAAAAAGATCAAGATTTTTCAAAAATCTAAGGAAAGTTCTTCTAAAAAGATTTTCATCCAGAGAAAACAAGAGCTTATAATGGTGATAAAATAGACAACTTAGGACACACATGTATTAGAAATAATATTTTTATGTTTTAGAAAAAACTACTCAAAGTTAATCAACCCAACAACTGATATAAGATACTTGAATCTTTGTTCATCAAAAGCTTTGGTGAACAGATTAACATATTGTTCATTTGTGTTAACCTTGACTAGTTTGATTAATCACTTTTCAAAGTTATCTCTAATTAAATGATACCTCATATTGATGTGCTTTGTCCTCGAGTGATCACATGATTTTCTGTGATTGAGATAGCACTATTATTGTCTATGTGGATCAGAGTCTCTTTCAATTTGAATCGATAGTCCAGCATCTGATTTTGTATCCAAAGTACTTGATCACAATAGCTTGTAATAACAATGTATTCAGCCTCAATATTTGATGCAGATACACATGATTGTTGCTTACATTGCAAGGAGACTATCGTTCCACCTAGAAATTAACATCCCTTAGATGTAGACTTTGTAGTCATGTTGCATCCACCATAGTCACTATCTGTATAAGCATATAGATTAAAGTCAGAGTTCTTTGGATACCAAGGCCAAGTGTTGGAGCACCTTTGAGGTATCATAAAATTCTTTTGACAGTGATTAGGTGTGACATCTTAGGGTTCGCTTGATATCTTGCATAGATGCAAGTAGCAAACATGATATCAGGCCTGCTAGCTATGAGATACATAAGAGACCCAATCATTGCCCTAAAGAGATGCTCATCAACACACTCCCCCTCAAGATAAGGCCCAAGAGAATGGTTTATAGCGATGGGTATCTTAGCAACCTTACGATCAGTCATGTTGAACCTTTTAAGTATCTCTTGAACATACATTGACTGATTTATGAAGATGTCATTGTCAACTTGCTTCACTTGAATTCCTAGAAAGAAATTGAGTTCCCCCATGGCACTCATTTCATACTTGTCTTTCATCAGCTTTTAAAACGCTTTGTAGTGCTTTGAATTAGTTTACCCAAAGATAATGTTATCTACATATACTTGAACTAGAATAATGTCATTTCCTATTCCTTTGATGAAGAGAGTTCCATCAATAGTACCCTTATTGTAGCCATGCTGACAAAGATACTGTGATAGAGTCTCATACCATTTCCTTGGTGCTTGGTGCAGCCCATAAAGAGCATTATCAAGCTTGCAGACATAATGAGAATAATCAGGATCTGCAAATCCCGGTGGTTGTTTGACATACATCTCTTCATCAATTACCCCATAAAGAACAAGCACACTTGACATCAAGCTTGTAAACCTTGAAGTTCTTGGATGCAGGAACAGCTAGGAATATCCTAACAGCTTCAAGTCTTGCTACAGGAGGAAAAGACATCTATGTAGTCATTTCCTTCTTCTTGAGTATATCCTTGAACAACTATTCTGACCTTGTTCTTGATGGCAAGTCCTCTATCGTCCTTCTTATTCCAAAATACCATTTGGTTCCATAGTAGTCTACCCATGTGGAAAAGGACATAGGTTCCAAACCTTCTGCCTTTTGACTTGAAGTAGCTTCTCTTGCATAGCTTTAACCCAATTTCCATCCTTTAGAACCTCATCAATTTTATTTGGCTCTATATGGGACAATAGACAAGAGTGAAGCAAAACATTTGCATTGTGGGTTTGTCCTCTTGTTCTTACCCATTTATCAACATCTCCAATGATGTTTGTGGAAGGGTGAGACTTGTGGATCCTTAGCTGATGAAAAACAACAAGTTGCTTAGACAGATCTAAACTAGATAAATTTTGATCTGTCAAAGAGAACTCACTATCCACATTAGCACACATATCAAGATTAACTTGATCCAATGAGTGTTTGACATCAATGATGTTTTATCAATGGAGTAATTTTCAACATCAAGAAATTCCTTATCACTGTCACCACCACCATGCTTTCCACATTTGAAGCTTCTTCTTCTCAGTTGTGTGCCTCTAAGCTAGAATTTGAAGGCACTCCAAAAACACCAGCAGGATTTGTCATTGATGTGCTGGTAGAAGCATTATTTGCAGGATTTGTTACCACTGGAGTTGAAGATGTGTAACTTGAAGGTCTTCTTAGCTCAAATCTTGGATCAGGATCACCTATAGGTAAAAATTTTATAGACCCTAAAACATGCTTAGAAGATTTGTTAAAACTATTGTTAACTAAATCAAGATCAAACAGCCAAGCAGGACCAAAACCTTTCACATTAGGAGTGTGCTCATTAAAAGTCACATGGCTGACTCTAGTTCTAAGATTGTATACTCTATAAGCCTTAGTTTGGGAAGAGTATCGAATGAAGTGTCCATCATCTGATTTCTCAGCAAATTTGGCAATTTGATCTTTGGTATTCAGGATGGTGCAGGGACATCCAAATGACCTCACCAATGAAAGGTTTCCTCTTGTGCCAAAGTTCATAAGGAGTCTTTCCATGAGTCTTAACCACTAAAACTCTATTTTGGACATAGCAAGCAATGTTGACTGCCTCTGCCTAGAAGGTGATGGTAGCTTAGAGTCAGATGACATGGTTCTTGTAACTTCAATCAGTGTCCTGTTTCTCCTCTCAGCAACACCATTTTGCTGAGGAGTCCTGGGAGCACTGTATTGTCTTCTAATACCCTTTTCATCAGAAAATTTATCAAGGATTTGTTCTTAAACTCATTTCCATGAACACATCTTATTGTTTTGACTTTGTGGTCACATTGATTCTCAATCTTTAAGATGATATTCTTCAGAATCTTAGGAGTCTCATCCTTAGTACTAAAGAAGAAGACCCAAGTTAATCTTGTAAAGTCATCTGTGATCGCCAAACAATAAGAGGTCCTTCCTAGACTTATTACACAGGTGAGGCCAAAGAGATCCATATGTAACAACTGTAGGGGATAGTGATGGAGTTTCTTTCCTTTGTATTGTGAGATATCTTGTGTTGCTTCTCTTTCAGGCATGCTACACAATGGTCTTCACTTGTAAACTCTTTCTTTGGAATTCTAGTTACGAAATCATTCTTAATAAGTTTGTTCATTTTTTTAAAGTTACATTACACATTTTTTATGACAAAGGAAAGGCTCATCACTCTTTGCTTTGGATAGAAAGCATAAAACTTCTCCTGAGGAAGATGTTTCTTGCAAATCCATCTTGTACATATTCCCTCTCCTGGGGGCTCTGAGCAAGATATGCTCATGAGGAATGACCACCTCGGGCTTGAAAACAATGCACTCATGCTTAGTAAAGAGCATGTTATGACTCTGATCACAATATTAGGATACACTCAGAAGATTGTACCCAAGCTCCTTGACAAAATTTACCATTTCAATGCTGAGCTTACCATTTGTGACCTTGCCCCTTCCTGTAATGTAACATCAAGCATCTCCTCCAAAAGCAACTGGTCCTCCCTCGATTGTTTCAAACTTTTGGAGTAGTGACCTATTGCCTGTCATGTGCCTGGAATAGCACTGTCAATGATCCATACATTTTTGTTTGTCTTGAGTTGTTCCTGCACAAAAGAGATGGTTAGTTACATTTGGAAACCCAAGCCTCATTGGTATTGGGCTCATTAAAATAAGTTAAAGACAATGCAATAGTAATTGATCCTATTATCATGCTAGATGGATCATTTGCTGAAGTTGATGAAGAACTTTCAACCACTTAGTCTTTCTTTGTCTTCCACGCCACCTTTGGAAGCTCAGACTTGACCTTCAATACTTTGGAAGTTTTGATGACTTTGGAAGTTTTGATGACTGGTCCTTCGAAAGATCTTGCTTTCACTACATCAAGCTTTAGTACTTCGAAAGCATTCCTTTCTTCCGAGACCAAAGTTTCTTCCGAAGGCAAGCTTCCGTTTGTCTTCTTCTTCATTTTGGAGCTTCTAAAGGAAACATATTTTCATTCCGA
Organism: Flaveria trinervia; assembly: GCA_025506515.1. NCBI lineage: Eukaryota > Viridiplantae > Streptophyta > Magnoliopsida > Asterales > Asteraceae > Flaveria > Flaveria trinervia. The sequence goes on along the minus strand of CM046452.1, from coordinate 40,545,791 downwards.
AGCTTTCTTCTTCTTCTTTAGACTCTAAAAGTTTCTTTCTTTATGATGTGGAGAGTACTCTTTGGATTATAGATACAATTCTTAGCAACATGAGAGATACTCCCACAAATAACACAATCCATTTTTGTTTGTCTTGAGTTCTTCCTACACAAACAAAATGATTAGTAACATTCGGAAACCCAAGCCTTATCGGTCTTGGGCTCATCAAGAGAGGTAAACAGTAATGAAATAGTAATAGATCTTATAGTTGTGCTTTGAAGATCTCTTGCTGGTGTTGATGGAGAACTCTTAGTCATTTGGTCTTTCTTTTTCTTCCACACCACCTTTGGAAATTTGGACTTGACCTTCAAAACTTCGAAAGCTTTTGTGGCTTCAGAAGTAATTATGACTGGACCTTCGCAAGATCCTGCTAGCACTACAGAGACTTCAGTACTTCGGAAGTATTCCTTTTTCTAAGACCAAATTTTCTTCCGAAGGCGATTTTCCACATGCCTTCTTCTTCATTTTGGAGCTTCCAAAGGAAACAGATTTTCCTTCTGATGCTTTCTTCTTCTTCTCCATACTCTTAGAAGTTTCTATCTTTGGATGTGGAGGGTACTCTTTGGATTGTAGGTACAATATTTAGCAAGATGAAAGGTATTCCCACACATAACATAGTCCATTTTCTTCCTTCTTGGAGTCTTCTTCTAAGAACAAGGCTGAACTTGATCACTTTCAATCTCCATCTTCATCTTCTTAGATGATGTGTCAATTATTGTGGGGTTAGAAATACCTTCGGAACTTGATGGTTCATGTTGTACAGTAGTGGTGCACAACTTATCAGCCTTCTTCATGATGATAGGATGACTTGGACATGAACTAGAACTCTTATTGTTAGAGTTCAAATTTGTGTCCTCAGTTTAACACTTCAAATCTTGCAAAAACAAAGACTTGTTTCTGTGCAAAGCTGAAGGTGGCCTTGATCTCTTGAGCCTTCCTTGCTTTTCTTTCGCTCTTTCTGATCAAGTTCTTTCTCTTGGACTTGGTCATCCCAATACCTTTACTCTCCTCAGTGGGATGATGACCCTTCTTAGAATGCTCTTCTTCACTCCTCTCAGAGCCATTCTTCATCATCTCCTCTTCATCCTCTTCAGTCAAGGGGTCTATGAGAGGAAGCTCATCTTCACAAGTTCCACACCTAGAAGATCTTACAGATAAGATTGTGTGTGGGGGAGATATCTCACAAGATCCGAGTCCCTGCTTATTCTGATAACACACTTTTGCATGCAAGGATGACGATATCATGTTCTGGAAGGTCTCTTCTTTAAGAACATATTTTCTACCCTAACTTTGTTGATCACAAGCTCAGCTTCGCATTTAGTCAACTTAGTTATAAGATCCTTGATCTGTATCCTATAATTTGTGTGCTCATGTTTAAGAACTTAAATGGTTTTCTCTAAGTCCTCTATCTCTAACTTATAATCATTTTCAGCCTTGTTGAAATAAGATTTTAAGATATTCAAGGACTCAAGATCATATCTCATCTCTAACTTAGGACATGTATCTATTAACTTTATCAATACATTCAGTAGTGCAAAGATGTTCCAATACCTTGGCTTCATCATGGTCAGCCATGAGTGCTTGCTTCGGAGATGCATCTTCCACCTGAAAGCTTCAGTCAAAACATTCTTCTTCAACAGTAACTACAGCTTGCTGCTTTGGCTTCTTATTTTGGGAAGCTCTCTCAGTGTAGTTTAGCTTGGATTGAGTTTGGCCACCATTTCCTCTTGGTGCCTTGCTCTCTCTAGCAAAGTGTCCCATCTTGTACAGTTGTAACATTTTACCTTGCCTTTATCTTGCCCAAACTTTCCACTAGTTGCATTACTAGGAAACTTCCTCCCTATCCTCTTGTAGAACTTCTTGGCTCTGTGAGTGAGAAGAGCCATACCCTGAACTATCCCCATATACTCAGATCATCTAGATGGATACAGTCCAATTCTTCAAGGTGAGAGAAAGTTGTCTGCTGATTCATCAGCAGAGACAAATGCATGAGAAGAACTTGTCTCTTCGATTGACTTCCTTGAGTGTATCTTTCTCTTGGAGTCTCTAGGAAGGTGATGAAAGGACCCTTTTTATGAATTGTCAGGGTAGAATATAAGATGATGTTGAGGTTCTATGCAATCCCTTTTAGTCACATGAAGGGCTGAACCCATTTAATTGCTAGGGTTACCCGACGAATTTTGCATGTTCATCTCCATCTGGTATCCACTAAGAATATCATACAACTCTGTCAGAGTAAGAGTATTAAGGTTCTCATTTCTCTTGATAACAACACAGTAGTGTGTTCATTGTCTAGGAAGAGAGGACATAAACTTCCTTACAATGTCCCTATTCTCAAGAGTTACTCCAACATCCATTAGAGTATCCACAATCTCAACATACCTGAAGTATTGTTGATTCATGGTCTCACCTACTTTAAAGGTGAAGTATTCAAACTACTACATGAGAAGATCCTTCTTGTTCACCTAGGCTTCAATTGAGCCCTCGTACATAAGCTTCAGGCTTCCCATAGTTGATTTGCAGTCTTGCACTAATTGAAGCCTCTATAGATGGAGTCTGGAAGAGTAGATTGAAGGGTTGTCATGGCTTTTTGATCAATCTGTATTATCTTCTTGTTTTCGTCAGAGAAATCCACCACAACCTTTGGAATCATACCACCACTAGTAGCAGCTAAGGTGCCTGGTATGTAAGGTCTTTCAATAAAAGTCCAAAATCCTAAAGTCTTAAGACTTCATAAATCCTTCCATTCTTTGACACCAAGTATCAAAGTCTTCAAGAGTGATCAGTGGAGACTTTGTCATAGTTCCAGTTTCCATATCAGCCTTGGTGATAGCTGCCATTTGATTTGTTAAGTGTTTTGTGTGTGTGAGGGATCTTAAGATGGTGAGATCTTATATCAAGAGCCTGGAATGCTCTGATACCAAATGCAGGACCGTTAGAAGGGGCAATGCACTTTACAACACAACAACACAAGTGGGGAGAGTTCTTTAGAGCACTTAGCAGATCAAATAGGGAACTAATTTAACCATTATGGGAGATACTAAGAACACAAGAAAAAGATAGACAGAATAATATAACAATACAAGTATTTGGTTTTCAAAATTGCAGTATATTGCTTCTCAAGTTCTATTACAAAGTGTTACAAAGCATATCTTAAAGTTACAACACTTGAGATACTTATACTAAATCCTACAGTCAGCTATACTTTGAAAGCCAGCTTAATACATAAGACTAGACAACAAAATCAAATGTAGAGTCAAAAGGCAAATTGCCTTTTGACTAGTGACTATGACATGTCATAGCTCACATCCTAATATATTATAAAAATGATAAAGTACATAAAGTAGAAAGCTTAGACTCGAGAACTCAATGTACAGTATTCCAAAAGCATGGACCTTTTTACCAACTTGTGAAAGTTGGAGAGTTAAACAGAGTTGCAGTAGAAAGGTGGTCCAGCTTTATGGAAAAATTAAACAGATAATAGCATGTACATAAAAGTCTTCGAAGAAATCTGTCTTCATAAAATTGGCTTCGGAAGACTTTGCCTTTGAAGTTTCGGACAACTACATATTTACCTTCAGAAGATATTGGTCTTGGCTTTGGAAGATTTTACACTTAGAATATTTCTGGTGTAAGGTGTAAAACTTCCAAAACATTTCTACTTTAGTAACTTAGTGCATGCATGTAGAGAGACTTTAGATGCTTTGAATGTTTTGACTGCATCAAACTTGTTAGAATCCTTATAGGTTTTTTTAAGTTGTTCTGCTCCAATATTTTGATAAATTTAAATGTATGTTTCATGTCTAATGTGCAATGATTTACCAGCTGTAAGCATTCCGGGATCGGGGCCTTATAGTCACAAAAATCCCGTCAGGCGCTTTCAGTCAGATCATCTTCTTGCGACACATAATATTTCCTTCATAGGCTGCTAGCCAGTCCATCCTAGTACTACATCAAACCCGCCTAAGGTCATTCATCACAAACAATCTAGCAGCAAACCTTTAACTGTCTAATTTTATGTCACAACCTTCTATCAAATCAGAAATCCTGGTAGACTTACTAATGGTAGTTTCTACATTGATGGGCTCATCAATACTTTTAATTTTAACAATCAAATTAGCACTGAAAGTAGCAGAAAAGAAAGCTCCTACTAGCACCAGAATCAAATAACACATAAGCAAGAGTTTGGTTTACTAGAAACGTACCTCACACAACATTGGGATCCGTCCTGTCCTCCACCCGGGTCATCGTGAAAGCTCTGGCACTCACATTTTGCCCTTCATTCCCGGCCTTTTTCTTTGCCTTAGAACTCTTAGCCCTCAGCTTTTTGCAGTCTTTACTCAGATGTCCCACTTTGTAACAGTTATAACACCTTACAATCCCACACAGTCTTGCCACAAAACCGGGCTTCCCACACTTGAATCAAATGTTAAATCCCTACCTACATTCTCCCGTATGCTCTTCCCGAATTTACCACACCTCTTGGACCGCGCACTAGCTGTTGCTACATCATCAACCCTTGCATTCTTGTTACTTGGAGCAACACCACCACATCCAAACCTTTTCCCATTCTAGTTCCTATCACCACCACATTTCCTGTTCACCTCCTCCACTAACACCTCCCTCCTGTCATACAGTCTCCTCAGCAATCAACCACCAACCTAAAAGTACTTGGTTGGGCGTCGATCATATGCCTGCTGATATCCGCTGGCAAACCTTGAATGTGCATCTTAATCTTTCTTGATACCGGCATCACCTGATATGTCACCATCCTCACCATCTCATCGAAATTAGTGGTTTATTGCTAGTGTGTCATAGTTCCCACTCTAGTTGTAGGAAATTTCTCTTAATCTTATCCAACTCCTTAAGAGCACAGAACTCCTCAATACCAACTTCTTCAGCTCATCGCATTTCATTCTTCCAATCGCCCCGCTACCCTCATCTTGGATAATAGTGTCCCAACAACATAACGCCGAATCCACGAGTGAGTAGGTAGCAAACTTCACATCTTCATCCTTCCTACATACGGTGATTTTCAAAACAGCCTCCATATATCTCACCCATTGGTGAGCAGCAGCAGTATTCCCATTGCCATCAAAAGTTGGGTGCTTAAACCTTTGAAAGACTCCGTAGTTACATCCCCGTACTGTTTCTCGCACAGCCTCTTCCTCCTCATTATCATCACTAGAGACAACCATCTTTGTCTCGGGTTGCTCCCATTCTCCAGGGCGCAAATGTCTTCTTCCTTTCCTTTTTCTCGTCCTCCCTCACCGCTTTAATCACTTAAGTCACCAAAGATGACAGAATTGTCTGTATGACTTGATGAACCTCCTCCACAATAGCCTTATTCACCAAAGCCCTTAGATTGGCACTCTCATCACCGCCTTCGTGGTGATGGGTCTCAAGCTCTTCAGGTGCCATTTTAGCAGCCTTAGCCCTACCTCTCGTGACACACGGTCTTGCACCACATCCACCACGACCTCCACCTTATGAAGCCTTCGAAGATCTACCACCAACCATCCTCTAAACACTATAATATTTAAACACCAACACGGTCATTCAAGGTAACAACCAAGTCTATGTCAAGTATAGTAAGTCCCTAATTACAATGGACAGTTATGATTAGCCACTTACTTTACTCTTCGTACCCTAAGCATTTCATATCCTAACATTATCAGTATCCAAATCTATAAGAGCACATAAATCAAATAGCATGCGCACATAATACTCGTTAACTTTTAAAAGAAATTACCTGTTGACACGTCGCTACTTGGGCTGGCATCCTTCTATTTCGTCATATTCTCAGTTTAAGTTTAGGTTTTTAAACATTGGCTCTAGTACCAACTTGTAAGGCCATGTTTCCTAAACGCCTACAGTCGGACATTCAACGCACATAATATTGAAACATATTACAATTCATTAAAACATTGCAGTGGAATAATTTAACCAAAAACCATTTCATGCATTAATAATTACTTTTGACAAATAATACACCGTTGTTCAAAAATATCAAAATAACATTTAGTTGCATTAGAACACAAAAATATCATTTTGGCATTAAATGAATGCCAGTCTTTAACCGCCAACTAGTTTCACCCTCATGCCATCCCCAACAAGAATTACATGCCAACTGAAAATGCATAAAAGTCAGCGTTGCTAAGTGAGTTTTAGTATTATAAAAATATATATTACCTTTCATTCATTTAAAACATTCTCTTTACTTTTTGCACAAGATCATACCTCGTACATACATCAAGGTAATATCATTCATTATTATCTTGGTTCTTGCACGTATTCGTTCATTTTGCAGTTTTCATTATCTTCAACTTCTATCAAGATCCTGTCATATGCTAAACCCTCATCTCGAGTACAAAGCCAACTCATCTAGGGTTAAGCAACAAGGATCCCTATCGCACGTATAGAGTAGTCCCTAAGACTAACTCCTCCTATGTGTGAACCCTCATGGTTTAGCCAAGATCGCACGCTATAAAGACATACAACTAAGCTAACAACTCTCATGGAGTTGTGAACCTCCTTTCATTTTGATTGCAAGACTTTTCCTTCGTTCATTCATTATGTTCCACTTCCATTATCTTTGATCTTTTTCTTCGTTAAGCTAATACTTTACGTATAAAAGCATAAACACACCACATAAAACCATGTAATATATGTAATAATGAACATAAAAAATAGGCCAAAGACAAGCATAACATCAACATACATCACCACCAAAAGCATTCTAAGTCTTGGCACAAAATATCATTTTTCCCAAAATTTCGGAATATTTTCTAAGTCATTAGGCACATGGGAACTATGCGGGCGCATGGCCATTATATGGGCGCATGGCCACTTAGACGTATCAAGAACACTTAGGCACCTGGGAAAATACTAGGTGCATGGGCAGACTCTAGGTGCATGGATACTATTGCGGGCGCGTGGGAAAAAACTTAGGTGCATGAGCACTATGCAGGCGCATGTGCAACAGTTAGGCGTTTTGTAACACCCGGAAAATTTAAAAGAAAGAAAAAGTGAAGAAAAAGTGAAGAGAAAGTGAAGTAAAAGGAAGAAAATACAATTTGTATGCATGTGTATGATGTTTTGGATGTTACAAACTAGGCTATGAGCAAGTAGAATCGAATTTGGGACTAAAAATGAGGTAAGTGGGAATTCAGGATGTTCATGCGCCCAAATAGTACATGTAAGGCCCCGTTCCCGGGACGCTTACAGCTAGCTAATCAACGCTCATAAAACATAAAATTACATTTAACTTGAACTAAACGTTACAGTGGAAACATTAAAAATAATATTTTCATTAAAAATGCTTTTGAAAATTAATACATTGTTATCCAATTTATAAAATACGTGTTACATTTCAAAACAAAAGCATTATAAATATGGATGCCATCCAAAAGAGCTGAGTAGCTGCCCCGCGCCATTCTCAGCAATGCTCACCTGCCAACTGGAAAATGAATAAAAAGTTAGCATTGCTGAATGAGTTCTAGTTTTAAAATAAAACATGCTTTCCTTTCATTAAAATCGTTCTTTACTTTTGCATGTGGTCACACATCATACATACACATAGATAATATCATTATTATCTTCATTTACTATTCATTTCTTTAACTCTTTCCTTCTTTACCACATTCTTTATCACCATCTCGATTAGTGTCAATAGCTATGCCCTAAAAAAATAGGGTACTCGGCCGAAGTTCATAATTGACTTCCACACTGCACATAGCCTGGCACCAGCACCGGGGTAAGCGACAAGATCACAACTGTATACTACACCTATAATGTTATGCATAACTCGATTCCTGGGCCAAAGATCATAAATGACTTCCACACCGCACATAGCCTGGCACCGGCAGCAATGTGAGTAATCACTATAAACCACTATATACTACACCCCCAACATTATGCATAACTCGAGTACTAGGCCGAAGATCATAAATGACTTCCACACCGCACATAGCCTGGCACCAACACCGAGGTGAGTAATCTCTATACAAATGGTCGGTCGTAAAGACGGACCCCGATGTGCATCCTTCTGGGGTAGCTAACCCGCACACCGTTGAACTAACACCCTTCATTGCGCGTGTTTCCATATACAAGGCTTGCAAGACTTACTTTACTTTCTCTCTCATTAATGCATGCACTTATCATTATGTTCCTCTTTCATTATCTTCCACTTTACATTACATAATACGTTTCAATTCCTTCATTAGCATTCAATGTAAAGCCATGGGAAGATAAACATACATAACAAGAACATTAACATACACATACAACATCACCATACAGGGCATTATCAAACATACATAACATACATCATACATACCATCATGCATAGGCATCAATCATACATCATAACATCATCATGCAATGCCCATCATAACATCTATGACCTTAAAAAGTCAACTTACATAGCCCCCGGAAATCTCCCAAGCCAAAGCCTACATTTTACTTTTCCCCAAAAAGTCAGAAAATATTCCAAGTGTTCATCCGTGTTTCCCTTTTTGTTCATCCGCATTTCTTTTACTCATCCGCATTTGTTCATCCGCATTTGTTCATCCGCATTTGTTCATCCGCATTGACTTTGTTCATCTGCATTTGTTCAGTCGCATGAATTTATCAACATTTGTTCATCCGCATTGACTTTACTCATCCGCATTTGTCAATGTTCATCCGCATTTTTCATCCGCATTAACTTTGTTCATTCGCATTTGTTCAGTCGTATGAAATATCCACATTTGTTCATCCGCATTAACTTTGGTCATCCAAATTTGTTCAGTCGTATGAACTTTTCCACATGTGTTCGTCCATATTGACTTTACTCACCGCATTTGTTCATTCGCATGACTTACTCATCCGCATGGACTTTCTCATCCGCAATTGACTTTCTCATATGCATTGACTTTCTCATCCGATGGACTTTCTCATCCGTGTTTCCTACTCATCCGCATTTCCTCATCCGCATTTGTTCACACTTAAGCAGTTTTTCTAAACTTAGGCGTATGAACTACTGTTTGGGCGTATGAGCAGCCTAGGGCAAATTATTCATCAGATTCAGTCCCCAAACCTCATCTATTATGTTCTAAGCTTAAATCATGCATTCTAAGCCTTAGAAACACACCATAATATTATCAAGCATGAACACAGCCCAAAATCAAACCATACCAGCAACATACACACAGTCATATATAGGTTTGAAACCCAGCTTTATAAAAAACATACATTCATGCATTTCCAGCCCCAAAATCAGTTAAAACAAGTAAACAGAGGGGTTCTAGAACTCACCTTGCAAACCTCTTGGGTATGACTTCCTTCAAAACCGTTTGCTGCTGATTCAACACCTAAAACCCACCAATAATGCACACCCGAACACACACAAACATACATAAGCATACACCTGAGGATAAAACCATGAAGAACACCATTAAACCATGAATTCTTACCTGAATTCGATTCTTTTCGTCTTCTTCAAAAATCGAGATGTGGACCAAAAGAACCAATGAGCCAAGATCAGAAAACCTCTAAGTCCCACATGGTATCACAACAACTGCTGAAAGCTTCATCAGCAATTGACAAGTGCTGAAGACTTCAACAGCTGAAGATCAAGTGCTGAAGACTTCAACAGCTGAAGAACTAAAGTGCTGAAGTACACAGCTGAAGACAGTACTGAAGCTGAACAGCTGAAGAACACAAGTACTGAAGCTGAACAGCTGAAGAACACAAGTACTGAAGCTGAACAGCTGAAGAATACAAGTGCTGAAGCTGAAAGACCAAAGTACTGAAGTACAACAGCTGAAGAGTTTACAAGTGCTGAAGATCAACAACTGATGTACAAAGTCTGAAGACAAAGACTGAAGACATCAGCTGATGATATCTACTGAAGTCATCAGCTGATGAACATCTGAAGGTCAAAGTCTGAAGATCAAGTACTGAAGCCTCAGTAGTTTGTCACAACTGCTGAAGAGTACTTCTTTAGTAGTTGTGATATCAGTAGTTTTATATTTCTAGTTTCAGTAGTTTTGTAAAACGACTGAAGAGCTTGTTCTTCTGTCGTTGTAGTTTCAGTAGTTTTATATTTCAGTAGTTATAACAACTGATAACACTTGGAACTTTTTGAAAGAAGATGTCAGCTGTTTTGACATCTTCAGTAGTTGTGTTTCAGTTGTAATAAATCTGTTAGATGTCACTATCAAGTGACATCAGCAGACGTCACATCTCTTTATAAGAGGTGTCGACCTAATCATAATTGTGACATTCTGTTACCACGAAAGCGAATATTGAATGAAATATATTTGCAGATATTCTCTCTCTCTATAACCGTCTTTGTTCTTCATTGAATATTGTTTTGTTCTTGTGAATCGACTAATTCATTGTTTGAATTCTGCTGCAATACTCTTCAATCAATCAAACATAGATCACTGATCCTAACAAGTGGTATCAGAGCAAGGTTAATCATTAATCGATCTTAACAATTGATCATTGAAACTGCTAATTGATATCTGTGTTTGATTGAATTAGCGTATTTGCAAGAACTGGTTATAGATAATTGAATTTCTGCCGCTTCGTTCATTTTTTTTGAGATCTTCTGGTTCAATTGGTTGTTGCGTTGTCTGTTCTAAATCTGTTTAGTTAACTGAATTGATTGAATTCGAAATGACGAATCCTTCTAATGATCCTCACAATACTGGTTCCTCAACCAAGCCTCCGATGCTGGTTAGGACGAGTATAAAATGGCAACGAAGAATGCTTCATCACCTGTCTGTTAACAGTTCAGGTTGTTGGACATCTGTGGTACATGGACCACATAAGCCTATGGTGAACAATCCGGAAACCAATCAAATGGTTCCGAAGAAGAAGGAACAATACTCTGATGAAGATCGGAAACTATTTGAGATTGATGCTAAAGCCCATGGAATTCTTGCCATGGCACTGCCTAATGAAATCTATTCAGGGCTTATGCATCATGAAACTGCTCATGATCTGGAATGCCCTGAAGGAACAATTCAGTGGCACTGATGAGGTCTTAGCAAACAATAGAGAGATCCTTGCCCAACAATATGAGACATTCTCTCATAGAAAGGGTGAGACATGACTCAACAGTTTGAGCGTTTTTCCTGCTTGATATCTGAGCTGAAAATGGTGAAACAGGAATACACCAATAGCCAGATGAACAACAGATTCCTCAGATCACTGCCTGAGAGATGGGACACATACACTATTGTCCTACGCTCCAATGCAAATCTAGAAGGCCTATCTCTCACCCAACTTCATGGGAAACTGCTTACATTTGAAAGAGAGATAGAGCAGAAGAGGAAACTGTCCTCATCAGGAAAGCTCACTGATGACTTTGTACCAGGCAATACTGCCTTGGTTGGTCATGAGTCAGAATATGCTACATCTGAAAGCAATTATGATGAGCATATAGATTCTCTTCAAATAGTTCTGATCATGCATTTGTTGGTATTGAGAGTCATTCTGGCAGTAATAGTGACAATTTATGCTTCATCATGGATGATCTGAAAGGAATAGCTGATGATGATCTAGAAGAGATGGATATTCTGAGCCAGATGACACTGATTAATATCAGATCTCAGAAGTTCTACAAGAGAACTGGCAGGAAATTTCCTGGACTCTCTGGCAAAACCAAAGTTGGTTTTGACAAGAGTAAGTTGAGGTGTCACAAATGCCAAAGGCTAGGACACTTTGCAAGAGAGTGTAGATCAACTGGATCTAACTCTTCTGCACCCTTTGTGACTTTTCCTAGTACTAGTCCACAAAACAGAGGGCAACATCCTGCTGGTTCTGGTCATTATTCACATCCTAGATCTCCTGCATACTTTGTTCCCCAGGGTCAAATGTCATATCCTTATCCCTGCTATTATGTGCCTTAACCAAATTCTGTTCAAGCTCCAATTGCACAACAACCACAAGCATTGCCTGAACCACAGCCTTCCCAATCTCATCAACAAAGTCAACCTCAACAACACAGCTTCTTCACCCAGGAGTTGTTGACTGGAGCAGTTTACCAGATGACATGTCTGGTCATGAACAACTGTTCTCAGGTGCTGGTCAACACGGTGGTGACAGTCCATTTGGAAATCTAGCTCTTATGGCTTTGGATTCTGCTGATACTTCATCCTCTAATGCCTCTACACCAAAGGTATCACAGGTATCCTCTGAGGCAAAAGCAAATTATGTTCTGACACATGCATAGCAGCATTTGCATCTATTAGAGAAGCAAATGTAGCTTTAATCAACAAGAACATTGAGCTAGAACAAATAATTTCCAAAAACAAAGCTGAATTTGAGTCTGTGCTTAATGATAAAAATGATGAGATTTACAAACTGAAATGCCAAAATGATGATAAGGCTAGGGAAGAGATACTTCTAGAGAAGTATAAAGATCTCAAAGAAACCCTTGCAGTTACCCAGGTAGAGTGTGATAGATGGGTACAATCATGCAAAGGTTTTGAAATGCTTCTTAGTAAGCAATCTGCTTCCAATGTGAAGTTTGGCATTGGTACAATCACACTGCTCCACCTACAGATTTTACTCCAAGAGCAGAGGTAGAATCTGATGGTGAGAGTGATAACCAATCCATCTCATCATGTGATCTACTTTCTGATACAACACAATCAGAAGTAGCAGTCAGCATCAAGCCCTCTCTGAACCTATGCTGATGTTGATGGTTCAAATGCTAACACTCACATGATCAATGATTGATCAACTCAGGAGTTAATTCTGAAAGTCCTGAAAGGACTAGAGAGCAGGATTTAACACCTGAAGTTCAAATCTCAACTGCTGTCAGTACTGAAGAGAAGAAAATGTCAGTAGAAAGAGTTTGAAGACTACTAAAGAGGCAGTCAAGAAAGCAAACAATGCTTCCAAAGCATTGAAGAGCAAATCTCTAGTTGCTTCACCCTCTTAGTTGATGATCAACCTAAGATGAAGAAGAAACCATGTGAAGTATGTGGTTTGTTCAATCATCTTACAGATGATTGCTGGTACAAAAGAGGTTCCAAACTCAAACAAAAGAAGAAATAAAGAGAAAATGGTATAAAAATGAAAACTGAGTTTGAGACCACATTTGTATCAGCAACATCAAATCCTGTAACCCTTAAGTCCTCAAAGAAATCCAAAAAGGAAGGGGTTAAACAGGTGACAGCTGAGAGTGCTCAGAAGAAGAAGGTGCAACATAGGAACTTATCAAACTCCACTGGCAATGTGTCTGATGAGCTGAAAGCTTTATCACAAAATCAGACACAGCTGGTTATGATGGTTCAACATCTGTTGGGTAGAGTTAACCAACTAGATGCTCCTATGTTGAAACCACAGAAAAGGAGATCCAAGCCAAAGGATTCCTCTTCTTCACCATCTTCTTCCTCTCAGGCTGTTGTTTCAAATAAACCTGTTAGTTTACCATCTATTGATGAGACCAGGCCCAAAGCCAAAAAGGTTTGGGTCTCTCAAACTAACTGATTGTTTATTTTTGCACGGTTCTCCAACATGCCAAAGTAGCATCTGGTATGTAGACAGTGGGGGATCTATGCACATGACTGGGAACAGCTCTCTTCTTCATGACTACTCTCAAGGAAAGAAGGGATTTGTTTCTTTTGGCAATGATGCTAGGGGTTACATCATTGGTAAAGGCTTTGTCTCCAATGGAGAAATCAAATTTGATGATGTTAATCATGTGGAAAATCTCAAGTACAATCTGTTGAGTGTCAGTCAAATGTGTGATAAAGGCCATGTTGCTCTTTTCACCAGTCAGAACTGTAGGATTCTGTCATCCAAAGTTTTGTACTTGATTGACAAGGTGTTGGATGATCACACTCTCCTGAGAGCCAACAGGACATGAAAGAGTGTATGCCTTAGATCTTTCCAAGAAAATAGATCTCAAAGGCAATCCTTGCCTATTTTCCAAAGCCTCTTCTCAAGAATCTAAACTGTGGCACAGAAGGCTGGGTCATGTTAATTTCAAAAACATGAATCAGCTTATCCACAATAGTTTAGTCAGAGGCTTACCAATAAAGGAGTTCCACTGTGATGAAACCTGCACTGCTGTTTAAAAAAGGAAAACAGCACAAAGTCTCATTCCCTCCTATTGAAGAACCTTAGTCCACTGCCTGCTTGCAATTACTGCATATGGATCTATTTGGTCCTGTGAGAGTGATGAGCATGGCAAAGAAGAAATACTGTCTGGTAACTGTGGATGATTACTCAGATTTGTATGGACTTTCTTTCTACATTCAAAGGATGAGGTTGCTCAGAAAGTTATTAACTTTGTGTTGTATATTGAGAAGCAGTATTCCCTTCCAGTCAAGTGTATCAGGAGTGATAATAGAACTGAATTCAGGAATCATACACTTGATGAATTCTATCTCTCAAAGGGAATCAAAAGGCAGTTTAGCATCCCCAGGACTCCAGAACAAAATGGAGTAGTGGAGAGAAAGAACAGGACCCTCATTGAAGCTGCAGCTGTCAAGCTTGCTACTGACTCTGGTTTGCCATGCTGGCGACTCTGGTTTGCCACTGACCTTTTGGGCTGAAGCTGTCAACACAGCTTGCTATGTGCAGAATAGAGTTTTAGTAAATCAGAGGTTGATGAAGACTCCATATGAAGTTCTCCATCATTTGGCTCCTCTGATTTCATTTTTCAAAGCATTTGGATGTCCCTGTTTTATTCTCAACACAAAGGATCAACTCCATAAATTTGATCCTAAGGTGGATGCTGGGTATTTTGTTGGTTATTCATCTACTTGCAAGGCATACAGAGTCTTCAACTGCAGAATAAAGATAGTTGAAGAGACTTTGCATGTGAAGTTTAATGAATCTCCTTTGGACAAGATTCCACAAAACCCGTGGAGTTGTTTGATTTGGACATACTGCAATATGTTCCTATCAACCTCCAGCTGTTGCAGATCCTGTGGCTCAATCATCTTCTGCAGCATGTCTTCCACCTGGTGGTTGATGATGAAGATGATAATATCAATACTCACCTATTCAAGTTTAGTGACCAACTGCCTGTGTCTGCTAAACTTGATGTTCCTGTAGCTTCAGCAGTTCCATCCACAACAAATGCTGATGAGATCTCTGTTTCTCTGCATCTTTTGAGTTACCATCAAATTCTTGGTTTCAAGAGTCTACATCAACATCTGCTGCTGCTGAAGGTTCTACAAACACTTGCACAGATCTCATTGTTTATCAAGAACTGAAGAATCACCCCATGTCACAGATTATTGGTGATATCAATGCTGGTGTTTCAACCAGAAGTCAATTGTCTAACTTCTGCTTCTATGCTCTCTTCATCAGTCAGCTAGAGCCAAAGAACTACCATGTTGCTTTGAGAGACAATGGATGGGTTGAAGCTATGCAGCTTGAGCTACTTCAGTTCAAGAAACAGCAAGTGTGGGAACTTGTTCCTCTTCCCCCAGGTAAGTGTGCAATAGGCACTAAATGGGTGTTTAGGAATAAAACCGATGAAAATGGGATTATTGTTAAGAACAAGGCTAGACTGGTTGTACATGGGTTTTCACAAGAAGAAGGTATTGATTATGATGAAACCTTTGCCCCTGTAGCCAGACTAGAGGCAATCAATTGTTCTTAGCCTATGCTGCATTCCACAATCTTAAAGTTTTTCAAATGGATGTTAAAAGTGCATTTTTATATGGTAAAATAAAGGAAGAAGTTTATGTGTGTCAACCACCAGGCTTTGAGGATAATAAACATCCTGAATGGGTGTACAAACTTGATAAGGCTCTTTATGGGTTGAAACAAGCTCTTAGAGCCTGGTATGAGACACTCTCTACTTTTTTCTTAAGAATAATTTCACTAGAGGCTCCATTGATAAAACTTTGTCTATTAAGAAGGTGGATCAACATAAGCTACTTGTTCAGATTTATGTGATGATATTATTTTTGCATCCTCTGATCCCCAGTTGTGTGATGATTTTACAACATTAATGAAAAAGAGGTTTGAAATGAGTGCAATGGGAGAATTACAGTTCTTTCTAGGCTTGCAAATCAAACAAAAGGCTGATGGAACTTTATTCATCAGTCAAAATATACAAAAGATCTTTTGAATAAGTTTGATTTACAAAAATGTAAGCCCTGTTCTACTCCCATGTGCAACACCACACAACTGGATGCTGATCAGAAAGGTAAAGCTGTTGATGAAACACTTTACAGATGTATGATTGGGTCCTTGATGTATCTAACAGCTTCTAGACCAGATATTATGTTTGCTACATGTGTTTGTGCTAGATTTCAGGCTGCTCCTTAAAGAGTCTCATTTGATTGCAGTCAAGAGAATCTTTAGATATTGCAAGGTACACAATCTCTAGGTTTATGGTATTCCACTGGACACTCTTGCAAATTAGTTGCTTTTTCAGATAGTGACTATGCAGGGTGCAAGTTAACTAGAAAGTCAACTTCTGGTGGTTGTCAATTCCTAGGCAACTGTTTTTGATTTTTGGCAGAGTAAGAAACAAACATCTGTTGCTACATCAACTGCTGAAGCCGAGTACATTGCTGTGCAAGTTGCACTTCTCAGGTACTCTGGCTTCAAAACCAACTTTTGGATTATGGCATTACAAAGACTAAGACTCCATTATTAATGGATAGTGCTTCAGCTCTGTGTATTGTCAAAAATCCAGTCCAGCACTCTACGACTAAACATATAGAGATCAGACATCATTTTATTCGGGATTGTTTTGAAAAAGGTCTGATTGATCCTAAGTTTGTGCCTAGTGCTGATGAGCTTGCAGATATTTTTACTAAGCCTTTGGATAGTTCTACTTTCCAAAACCTTGTGTTAAGGCTTGGTATGCTGCAGCTAGAATAAGTGATAACTACTGATGATTTCAATAGTAATTACTGATGATCATTGGTACCCATGTACATATAAGTACTGATGAGTCCTTTTCCCTTAGTAGTTTTTTAACTACTGATGGCTAAAGCCTCACAAGTACTGAAGTACTTTATCTGTTCCAACTACTGATGTAGTTAAAAACTACTGATATAGTTACAACTACTGAAATCAGTATAAACAGATAAGTACTGATGTCCTATGAAACACCTAAAAATCTGATGCAAAGTCTGATGAGTAAGTGTTGAGGACAGCATGAAACAGCTGAAAGGTTATGAATTGACGACAACTACTGAAGAGAACTTTCTCTTCAGTTGTTTCAACAACTGCTGTTTCATTCTAAACAACTGAAGCAAAACCATGTCTTCAGTAGTTTTATAACTACTGATGACTATACCAAGTCTTCAGTTGTTTACAACAGCTGATGACAAAACCACTGTCTTCAGTAGTTTCACAACTACTGATGACAACACCAAGTCCTCAGTTGTTTCAATCATCTGAAGTCAAAACCACGGTCTTCGGTAGTTTTCTAACTTCTGATGCCTAACACCACGACTTCAGCTGTTTCAACGTCTGAAAGGATAATACCATGTCAACAGTCGTTTAAAACTACTGATGACTAACACCACATCCTTCAGTCGTTTTCTTACCCGTACCCTATAAATATCCCTGACCTAATCCTTCAATGCTTTATCTTCAGACCTAACGTTCCTCTCCCAAAACTTCTCTCTTCTCAATGGCGTCCATGCAAATTAAACCGCGACACAACTGTGTTGCCTACCTTACTAAATCGCCTGTCTGGGCTAAGTTCGATACTGCTATCGATCTTATGGTCAGTCCCAATACAAAACGCATTCTTTTGAATCCCATCTCCATGCCGAATCCCTCCAACAGTTTTGGATGAACGTTACTATTACCATTGGGGAGAACAACACCCATCTCTCCAGTCGGTGTCAACAACAAAGAAGTGGTCATCACTCCTGCAATAATCCGCAAATTCTCATCTAGATGATGCTATTTCTCCTGCTGGATATCCCAAGGGCACCACAGATCTATCCTTTGCCCAACATGGATATCAAGGCAATCTCAGTGCCTCCACTATCATGAAGAAACACTTCCATGACGCTGAACGCCTAATTTTTCACATGGTGAATGTATGTTTGGCTCCTAAGACTTCGTCTTGGGATCAAATGTCGACAAAGTGGCAGCAGGTAATGTATTCTATTCTTGAGCAACAACCGTTAAACTTTTCAGAATAATATTTTTGGAGCTCAAGGATATGGCCAAAAACTAACTGTTAACCGTTTGATACTATATCCACGGTTCATAATGGCCATCATTACAAACAGCTTAATGCTGAGGGACTTGTTGGCTTGGGAGTCCCTGCTACGGCTGTTCTGCCGAAGTATACTCCCGGCACAACTCTGACCAGACACTCAAATTGCTGCCAAGCTGCGCAAACCCACGCAGCTGGAACCCACAGCCACCACCTCCAAATCAAAAGTCCCCACCAAACCCACCAAAAGAAACCCAAAACGGCTACTCAGGGAATTGAGTCCCCTGAGGATGCCCCTGCAACACAAACGCAGGATATATCCACTAGTCCAAACCCCCTAGTGGATACAAGACTCTTCCAGCCATAGCCGCTCAGGCTTCCTCTCAACAGGAGCCTGCAGCAACCACACAAGGGGTACCTACATATCTGGGATCTTCCTCACTTGAGGAGATTGCCATTGAAGAGCACCAACCTCCCCAGGTGCACACTGCTTCTATCTCTTCACCCCATATAACCGCCCCTCACAGCCCAACTTTAATAGTTGCACAAGTGCTGACTCAACTGCACTCCTCACCCCCTCCCCAGAAACCACTTACCACTGGGAACACCTCTACAATTGAGAGGGAGGAACACAGTGCAATTGAGAACCCACAGCACAGGGGTTTACCACTTCTATCTCCTGGTGTAGATAAGGAGGTTAGAATATCTAGTGAGGCTGCCACCTCTTCTGAATCAGCCCATGATCAGAATGAGGCTGGTAACATTGCTAAGACCTCACTAGAGGCAACAGCTGATGATGGACATTGTCCTAAGGCTGGAAGTCCCCAGTACCAAGCAAAAGGGGCACATGTAACAACTAGTCTACACCCAGTGCATGTAAATCCTGCTCCAAGCAGGAGGTCAGATGATTCAGATTCGGCTGATGATGACCTGGGCTTTTTCTACGATGTTCTTGCCCAGAACACAATCCTTGAAGAGAAAGTCAGTAGGCTGCAAAACCTACTTGACCAACTCTCACAAGGAGAAAGACCATCTGCCTCCACCAACCCACAGATGGCACCTTCAGTTGAAGGTTCCCCAAACACCGAGCCACTCCAACTCAACCACCTGCCTCTGCTTCAGGCCCTATTTCTCAAGAACAGAACCCTCCTGAGCAAATAGGTGTTGTACTTCAAAATTCCCTCCCTCTCATCACACCCATAATCACTGATATTGTGACTAAAGCCATTGATGAGAGGCTTTCCTCAACTTTACAACCCTTGATTGATGCTGTTGTGCAAAAGACACTTTCTGCGGTACAAACCCCTTCCTCCAATGCATCCAAAAGGGGGAGAGTACTGCAGTGAAAGAAAAGAAGAGGAAAAGAACAGAGGAAAAGAAGGAAGAGAAGCAAGCCCAAGAGGAGGAGAAAGAAAAGCAACCACTGCTCACTTACAAGCGCAAGAAAAGTGCTGAGGATCAACCTACTGAAGACAAATCCTTGGAAGAGCTGGTAAAAGAAGCTGACACTACCACAGCCGATCCAAGGATAAAATAATTGAACAACTCTTCAGGCAAGGTTTGATACAGCCACATTGGATAGTGAGATCAGAAGGTTGGAAGTTCAAGAGATTCAAACCCGATGGGCTGGGTATGATGCTCTTGAAAAAGAGAGATTGGAGATAATGATCCGCTTCATTGCAAAATACTTAGGAAGATCGTTAATGGAGATTCGCGCGTGGACCAGGGACAGTATTCTGGCTATAGCCACCAGAATTTGTCTGTCTGAGCAATTCCATAAGGGGATTATTGTTGAAGCCCTTGATGAGGCTGGGGCTGGTAAAGGGTTGGAAATGGCTAAACTTACAAAGGCGAAACTTACTACAATTTGTTGGACCAAAAGAACCAATGAGCCAAGATCAGAAAACCTCTAAGTCCCACATGGTATCACAACAATTGCTGAAAGCTTCATCAGCAGTTTGACAAGTGCTGAAGACTTCAACAGCTGAAGATCAAGTGCTGAAGACTTCAACAGCTGAAGAACTAAAGTGCTGAAGTACAACAGCTAAAGAAGACAAGTACTGAAGCTGAATAGCTGAAGAACACAAGTACTAAAGCTGAACAGCTAAAGAATACATGTGCTGAAGCTGAAAGACCAAAGTACTGAAGTACAACAGCTGAAGAGTTTACAAGTGCTGAAGATCAACAACTGATGTACAAAGTCTGAAGACAAAGACTGAAGACATCAGCTGATGATATCTACTGAAGTCATCAGCTGATGAAACATCTGAAGGTCAAAGTCTGAAGATCAAGTACTAAAGCCTCAGTAGTTTGTCACAACTGCTGAAGAGTACTTCTTCAGTAGTTGTGATATCAGTAGTTTTATATTTCTAGTTTCAGTAGTTTTGTAAAACGACTGAAGAGCTTGTTCTTCAGTCGTTGTAGTTTCAGTAGTTTTATATTTCAGTAGTTATAACAACTGATAACACTTGGAACTTTTTGAAAGAAGATGTCAGCTGTTTTGACATCTTCAGTAGTTGTGTTTCAGTTGTAATAAATCTGTTAGATGTCACTATCAAGTGACATCAGCAGACGTCATATCTCTTATATAAGAGGTGTCGACCTAATCATAATTGTGACATTCTGTTACCACGAAAGCGAATGTTGAATGAAATATATTTGCAGATATTCTCTATCTCTATAACCGTCTTTGTTCTTCATTGAATATTGTTTTGTTCTTGTGAATCGACTAATTCATTGTTTGAATTCCGCTGCAATACTCTTCAATCAATCAAACATAGATCACTGATCCTAACAAGAGAGTTCTTCTCTTTTCTTTTTCTCTCTCTAAAAATCTGAAGATCTAAATGTTGTAAGAGGAGAGTGGGCAACAATGCCCACTTTACACCAACTTTCAAACCTTTTTGTCCTTTTGACACTTTTTACCCCTCTACTTGGTTAAAATATCTTTTCTTTCTTTTTCTTCACTTTATTCTTCTTTCTTTGACTAAACAAAATAATCTGGTGTTACAAGTCTACCTCCCTTGCATAGGTTTCGTCCCTGAAACCTGTTATTTCTCAAACAATTATGGGTAATGTTGTCTCATCTCTTCTTCAGTCTCCTACGTAGACTCAAATCCCTTCCTGTGCTTCCACTGTACATGCACAAGAGGAACCACTTTATACCTCAGCCTCTTCTCTTTTCGATCAATGATCGTCACTGGTTGCTCTACATAATTGAGTCATTCGTCTACCTCGATATCTTCCAGTGGTACAACGATGTCTTCGTCTGCCAAACAATTCCTCTTAACTCATCTGGTAACTCACTCCTCTCCTACTCCAGCAATGATTTGGAAAGGCCCTATGCATCTCGGGCTTAACTTGCCCCACTTTCTGAAACGAATGATACCCTTACAAGGTGAGACTTTCAACATAACCCTATCACCTACCTGAAAATCAATCAGTCTGCGTCGTTTATCAGCATACGACTTCTGTCTATCTTTGGCTGCCTTCATAAAGGCCTTGATCTTTTCAAGCTTCTCAGTCGCAGGCTCGACAACTTCGACGCTCCCTAACTCTCTATGGCCGATATCACCCCAACACACAGATGTTCTGCATCTCCTACCATATAGCATCTCATAGGGGGCATAACAATATTGGCATGATAACTGTTGTTATATAAGAACTCAACTAACGACAAGTGGTCATCCCAACTTCCTCCAAAATCAATGATGCATGCCCGAAGCATATCTTCCAAGGTTTGAATCGTCCTCTCCGGCTGACCGTCTGTTTGAGGATGATAAGCCGTGCTAATATGTAGCCTCATCCCCATCACATCATGGAATTTCTTCCAAAATTTGGATGTAAACAGAGTGTCGTGATCAGACACAATAGACATCGGTACACCATGACAAGTTAAAATATATTTAATGAATAGATCCGCCGACCTCTCGGATGAATATGTCTCGAGAATCGGTAGGAAGTGAGCACTCTTCGTCAAATGATCAACTATCACCCATTTGGCATCATACCTGTGCGCGATGCGCGGCAGCTTCATTACAAGGTTCATGGTGATGTGCTCCCACTTCCACTACGATATATCCAAAGGTTGAATATTCCATACGGATTCTGATGTTCCGCCTTCATTTGAGCTTAACCCCATACAAACCTTACATCTTTCTGGGTCAACTTGGTTAGTGGAGAAGCAATCTCAGAGAAGTCTTGGATGAATCTTCTGTAGTAGCCTGCCAAACCCAAGAAATTACGAATCTCAGATGGCGTCTTTGGAGACTTCCATTGCATCACTGCCTCCACCTTTTCTGGATCCACCATAATCCCACCGGATTCACTACATGACTCAAAAACTGAACCTCGCACAACTAAAATGCACACTTGGAGAATTTAGCATACAACCTCTCCATTCCCAACGTCTCTAACACCTCTCAAATATGACCGGCATGCCCTTACTCGCTCTTCAATAAATTAGGATATCATCAATAAACATAATCACTGATTTATCCAACATCAGCCGACACACTCGATTCATCAAGTCCGTAAAAGCAGCTTGCACGTTGGTCAAACCAAAAGACAGAACAAGAAACTCGTAGTGCCCCTAAGACATCTGAAAAGCTCTTTTTAGGAATATCTTGCTCCTTAACTTTCATCTAATAGTGGCCAGATCAAAGATCTATTCTTGAGAACCATCTGGCAGCTTGGAGCTAATCGAATAGGTCCTCAGTCCTAGGCAACGGATACAATTCTTGACGGTCAATTTGTTCAGCCCTTAGTAGTCAATAGACATCCTCTTCCTACCGTCCTTCTTCTTCACGAATAAGATTAGAGCACCCCAAGACGAGAGACTCGTTCTAATGAACCCTTTGTCAAGCAACTCTTGCAATTACTCCATCAGTTCATTCACCTCTGTTGGAGCCAACCGATATGGTGCCTTAGCAACCGGTTGGGCACCTTGTATCAAGTCAATTTGAAATTCGATCTCTCGGTCAGGTGGCACTCCTGGTAAGTATTTGGGAAACACATCCGAAAAGTCACACACCACCGGTACGTCAGATAGTTGTGGTGTTCGCGCATCCACATCCTTTACGTAGGCCAAGTAGGCATTACATCCACGCCGCACGCACTTTCCCGCAACAGCCATCGAAGTTACTTTCGGGATCGTCATGACTCGATCACCATAAACTATCACCATACTCAATCAAATCATCTTCTTGCAACACACAATGTTCGTCTCATAGTCCGACAACCAATCCATTCCTAGGACAACATCGAACCCGCCTAAGGTCGTCACGAATGGTCTACCCAGAAATATATGACCTTCTAGATCCACGTCACAACCTTCTATCACCTTAGAAATTCTGGTAGACTTACCTATGGTAGTTTCTACATCAAAGGGTGTATTTACACTCCTATTACTAACAGACAACAGAAAGCAGCAGAAATAAAACTTTTAGTAGCACCAAAATCAAATAACACAGAGGCTAAAGTTTAGTTTACTAGAAACATACCTGACATAACATTGGGGTCTGTCCTAGCCTCCCCATGCGTTATCGTGAACTCTATTGCACTTGCCCTGTGCCCTTCTCCTCCAGCCTCCTTCACTCCCGAACCTCTAGCCCTTGGCATCTTGCAATCCTGCTCATGTGGCCTTCCTCACCATAAGAATAACACCTCCTCACACCGTAGTTCTTCACCACATGTTCGGTTCTTCTATAATGGAAACAGAGATTGGTCCCTAATCTACATTCCCCGAGGTGTTTTTTTCCACACTTGACACACCTTCTCGACCCTGCACCAGATGTGACCATATGCTGGTCATCCACCCGCACACCTTTGTTACTTGAAGCGGCTCCGCCACGTCCAAATCGCTTCCATTCCGATTCCGATTGCTCCCTCCTTCCTTGATAGCTTATGTCACCACCACAGTATTTTCATCGTATAATCTCACTGCCAAATCAACCGCCAACCTAAGCCTGCTCGGTCGGGCAGCGATCATGTGCCTACGAACATACACTGGCAAGCCCTGAATGCACCTCTTGATCTTTCGTGACAGAGGCGTCACCTGATCTGGCACCAGCCGTGCCATTTCATTGAATTTGGTTGTGTATTGCTGATGTGTCATCGTTCCTGCCTCCAGTTGCAGGAACTCCCTCTTAACTTTGTCCATCTCACGGTGAGGACACAACTCCTCAGTCACCAGCCTCTTCAACTCCGGCCATCTCATTCTTCCGATAGCCAGGCTACCCTCAGCTTGGACAATATTGTCCACCAACACAGAGCCCAGTCCACAAACGAGTGGGTAGAAAACTTCACCTTTTGATCCTCTCGGCACTCGCTGATATTCAGAACAGCTTCCATTACCCTCACCCATTAGTGAGTAGCAACAGTGCCATTACCATCAAAAGTGTAGGACCGTTGAAGGGTGGTCAAATACAACATAACAACCCAAAGAGGAGAGTAACTAAACTTAATCAAACAGTGAACTTGATTAACCAGAAGTAAAGACACTAAGAACACTAGTAGTTAATAGACAGAACACAAGAGCAAGATACACAAGGAGATTGTTTTCAAGATTGCAGTATATTGCTTTCTTAATGTTCTATTACAAGTGTTACAAAGCATAATGATAAAGTTACAAGAATATGAGATACTTATACTACTTCCTACAGCCAGCCATCCTATGAAAGCCAACTAGATACAATGACTAGACATAACAAAATCAATTGTAGAGTCAAAAAGCCAAATTGCATTTTTGATTTTTGTGACTATGACATGCCATAGCTCATATCCTTACCTATTACAAAAAGGATAAAGTACATGAAGTAGAAAGTTTACAAACTCAAGACCTCAATGTACAATTACCAAAAGCATGAACATTTTCACCAATTCATGTAAGTTGGTGACTTTACAGAGTTGCAGCGAAAAGGGGTCCAGCTTTATGGAAAAGTACGTCAGATAAAGCATGTTGTTAAAAGTCTTTGGAAGAAATCTGTCTTCAAGTGTAGAGCTTCGGAAGACTTTGTCTTTGAAGCTTCGGAAGACTTCATCTTTGGCTTTGGAGATATTGGTCTTGGCTTCGGAAAACTTCACACTTAGAATATTTCTGTTGCATGTGTCAAACTTCCAAAGCATTCTTCTTTAGTACTTGTGCAGCATGCATGCACAAAGACTTTGGTTGCTTCAGACTCTATACATATTCTCTACAAACTCCCCCTAGGCTAATGCTACCAAAATTCTTGAGGACTACAGATATCAACAGTCCTCATTAGGATAATAACCAGCCCTTCTTCATGAAATGATCAGGATCCTTTAGACCGTCAAAGTATCTTCTCATGTTAAAGAGATCATGCAGAGGCAACTGAAACATGTCTTGCCAAGTGTAGACATTCTCAATGCCATGATCTCTAATAGCATGCCACCTTCTATATTCGTAGTCTATGTCCAGGATAGGATGGGTCTTTCTGATGCTAGAGGAGCTATTGGAATGGGAGATGATGGATGTTGGACCAAAAGAACCAATGAGCCAAGATCAGAAAACCTCTAAGTCCCACACGGTATCACAACAACTGCTGAAAGCCTCATCAGTAGTTTGACAAGTGCTGAAGACTTCAACAGCTGAAGATCAAGTGCTGAAGACCTTAACAGCTGAAGAACCAAAGTGCTGAAGTACAACAGCTGAAGAACACAAGTGCTGAAGCTGAAAGACCAAAGTACTGAAGTACAACAGCTGAAGAGTTCACAAGTGCTGAAGATCAACAACTGATGTACAAAGTCTGAAGACAAAGACTGAAGACATCAGTGATGATATCTACTGAAGTCATCAGCTGATGAACGCCTGAAGGTCAAAGTCTGAAGACCAAGTACTGAAGCCTCAGTAGTTTGTCACAACTGCTGAAGAGTACTTCTTCAGTAGTTGTGATATCAGTAGTTTTATGTTTTATGTTCAGTAGTTTTGTATTTTGTACTTAACCTACTGATATGTTCTCAGTAGTTGTGAACATTTCAGTAGTTGTTAAGATTTAGTTATGTCTGTATTGGATCTGCCAGTTGTCACTTTCCGTGATAACAGCAGTGACTGTTGCACTCTATATAAGGAGTGACAACCATTGTAATCATTGAGCGATATGAGCAATTGAATGAAATGTTTGATTGATTTGATTGGAAATATTCTCCATCTATAAACATTCCTAGAAATCAGAAATTCATATTGATGATCATGAGTGCCTGTCACATATAAGTACTGATGAGCTCGTTTAACCTCAGTAGTTTTTATAACTACTGAAGGCTAAAAGTTCTCACAAGTACTGAAGTACTTCATCTGTTCTAAACTACTGAAGTAGTTACAACTACTGATGTAGTCATAACTACTGAAATCAGTAAAAACAGATAAGTACTGATGTCCTATGAAACAACTGAAATCAGCCATAAAGACTGATGAATGTGTTGAGGACAGTTTGAAACAGCTGAAAAGCTAAGAATTGACGAAAACAGCTGACGAGAACTTTCTCCTCAGTCGTTTGTACCACTGCTGTTTCATTTTAAACAACTGAAGCAAAAACACGTCTTCAGTAGTTTTTATAACTACTGATGACTAATACCAAGTCTTCAGTGTTTACAACAGCTGATGACAAAACCACTGTCTTCAGTAGTTTCATAACTACTGATGACAAACACCATGTCCTCAGTTGTTTCAATCACCTGAAGTTAAAACCACGGTCTTCAGTAGTTTTCTAAACTACTGATGCCTAACACCGTGACTTCAGCTGTTTCAACGTCTGAAAGGATAATACCATGTCAACGGTCGTTTAAAACTACTGATGACTAACACCACATCCTCCAGTCGTATCCTCACCCGTACCCTATAAATACCCTTAACCTGAGCTCTCCATACTTCATCTTCTTCAAACCTAACGTTCCTCTCCAACAAATTTCCATGGCGTCTTTGCAAATTAAACCGCGACACAACTGTGTTGCCTACCTTACAAAATCGCCGTTCTGGACTAAGTTCGATAATGCTATCGATCTTATGGTTCAGTCCCCATACAACAAGGCATTCCTTCTGAACCCCGTTTTACATACCGAATCCTTGAACCAGTTTTGGATGAACGTTAATGTTCCTACTGAGGAGAGCAGCACACGATCCCTCCGGTCTGTAGTTAACAACAAAGAAGTAGTGATTACTCCTGCAACAATCCGAAAAATTCTTCACCTGAGTGATGCTACCTCTCCTGCTGGATATCCGAAGGGCACCATAGATCTATCATTTGCTCAGCATGGATATCAAGGTGATCTCAGTGCCACAACCATTATGAAGAAACACTTCAATGACGCTGAGCGCCTGATCTTTCACATGGTCAATGTATGTTTGGCCCCTAAGACATCGTCTTGGGATCAAATGTCCACCAAATGGCAGCAGGTATTGTATTCTATCCTTGAGCAACAACCACTGAACTTTTCCGAATTAATATTTTCAGAGCTCAAAGATATGGCTCAAAAATTAACTGCCAACCGTTGGATACTCTATCCACGGTTCATCATGGCCATTATAATAGACCAGCTTAATGCTGAGGGACTTGTTGGCTTGGGAGTCCATGCTACGGCTGTTTTGCCAGAAGTATACTCCCGGCACAACTCTGACCGGACACTAAAAATGGCTGCCAAGCTGCGACAACCCACGCAGCTGGAACCCACAGCCACCACCTCCAAATCCAATGTCCCCACCAAACCCACCACAAAGAAACCCAAAAAGGCTACTCAGGGAATTGAGTCCCCTGAGGATGCTCCTGCACAACAAACGCAGGATATATCCACTAGTCCAAACCCCCTAGTGGATACCATGACTCCTCCAGCCACAGCCGCTCAGGCTTCCTCTCAACAGGAGCCTGCAGCAACCCAAGGGGCACCTACTCATCTGGGATCTTCCTCACTTGAGGAGATTGCCATTGAAGAGCACCATCCACCCCAGGTGCACACTGCTTCTACCCCTGTACCCCAAACAACCGCCCCTCACAGCCCAACTTTAATAGTTGCTCAAGTGCTGACTCAATTGCACTCCTCACCCCCTCCCCAGAAACCACTTCTTACTGGGAATGCCTCTACAATTGAGGGGGAGGAACACAGTGTATTTGAGAACCCACAGCACGGGGTTTACCAATTCTATCTCCTGGTGTAGAGAAGGAGATTAGAATATCTAGTGAGGCTGCCACCTCCTCTGACTCAGCACATGACCAGAGTGAGGCTGGTAACATTGCTAAGACCTCCCTAGAGGCAACAGCTGATGATGGACATTGTCCTGAGGCTGGAAGTCCCCAGTTCCAAGACAAAGGGGCACATGCTACATCTGGTCTACACCCAGAGCATGTATATCCTGCTACAAGCAGGAGGTCAGTTGATTCAGCATATGCTGATGATGACCTGGGCTTCTTCTATGATGTTCTTGCCCAGAACACGATCCTAGAGGAGGAAGTCAGTAGACTGCAAAACCTACTTGACCAACTCTCTCAAGGAGTAAGACCATCTGCCACCACATCAACCCAACAGATGGCACCTTCCTCTGAAGGTCTCCTAAACACACAACCACTCACAAAATCTCAGCCACCTGCCTCTGTCTCTGGCACCATTCCTCAGGGACAGAACCCCCCTGAGCAACTGGCTGCTATCCTTCAAAATCCCCTATCTCTCATCACCCCACAGCTAACTGAATTGGTGATCAAAATGTTGATGAGAGACTTTCTTCTGTCTTACAACCCATGGTGGAGAATGTTCTGAGCAAACAACTTTCTGCTACTCAATTCCCTGCAACCAATGCACCAAAAAGGGGGACAGTTCAGCAGTGAAAGGTAAAAGAAAGAGGAAAGAGAAGGAGAAAGAAACAGAAGAGACAGTAGTGGAAACTGAGGAGTTGGTTGAGGAGACTGAGAAAGAGAAAGAAAAAGAGAAGGAGGAGGCTACCATGGAGAAAGTGACTGAAAGTTCAAAAGACTTTCATGTCACATACAAGAAAAAGAAGAAGGATGAAAAAGAGAAAGCCTTGGAGCTGATGGTGAAAGAGGCTGATGCCGAACACAGCAGATCAATGGATAACATCATTGATCAGTTGTTTAGGCAAGGCCATGACACTGAAAAACTTGATTCTGAGATCAGAAGACTAGAGATTGAAGAAATCCAATCAAGATGGTCAAGTTATGATGTGTCAGAAAGAGAAAGGCTGGAGATCATGATCAGATTTATAGCAAAACATCTTGGAAGATCATTGATCGAGATCAAAGCTTGGTCCAGGGACAGTATCTTGGCAATAACCACCAAGATCTGTTCGTCTGAAGAATATACAAAAGGTCTAATGTTGAAGTTTTAAATGAAGCTGGTGCTGGGAGCAGGACTGAACTAGCCAAACAGTCAAAAGCCAAACTCACATCCAAAATGCTAGAACAGCCTGTCAACATTCCCACATCAAAACTACCAAAACCACAACCCACAAAACCAATTCCCTCACCCTCTAAACCAACAGCCGATGATGCACCCAAGAAGAAGAAGAGAAGGGTGTTGAGGCTAGAAGAAGTAGAAGAGAGGATGAAGATGATAGTCTGCCACTCTCTGCTGTTCTGAAGCTACCAAAGCCCCAGAGTCAATCCATGATCACACCGACTCTCAAAGGGAAATGGTCAGAGTAAAGATAGAAGAAGAAGAACAGCAGAAACAGCACGATGAGCAACTGTTGAAGATGGTTGACAAGGAATTTCCTCAGTCATCATCTATTCAAGCCATGAAAGGGCATGCTCAAAGGCTGTACACTCTCAGACACACCTTTCAGTATCAGAGGGAGAGAGTGAGAGTATGGCCAGACCCCAGGGTGAGTTCTAGAATCCATAAAAGAACTATCCCACACAGATACAACGGCCAAGTACGAAAAACAATAGAATCTACCATCATGCTGGCCGTTGTAGTCTCACCTGGGAAATCATTGATGAATTCAAGAAAGCTCACCAAGCAAAGAAGAACCTCAAGCCTTACTAGAAAACAAGATGATTAAGAAGGGGTTGTTATACAAAAAGCTTGAAGACATCCAAAAGAATGAGCTCCAGTTACTCCTTGAAGGCAACCATCCGGATGAATTTGTATACAGGGAGGTAACTACGGTGGAGCTGAAAAATGGCAGGACCATGAAGTACTTATCAGAGTACTATGGTCCAGAGTTCTTCTTCGAAGGAGGAGCTGAAGAACTCTCTCAAGAGGAACAAATTGTTCTCCTTGAGGCCTATGTCGTGAGTCATACAGACTCATTATGGGGAAGTGAATCTCATGAATGGGATAACAACTCTGTGTCCAGTTCCCCAAAACAGAGTTCGCATTCATACTCTGCCAAACAATATTTGAGGTTCTTCCCAGGCCGGAGCGTACATGGGTCATCTTCTCTACTGATCAAGAAGGAAAAAGACCAACATTTTTGCCATCAATAAGTGGGAGTATAAATAAGTTAGAGGTTTTGGCTGCATTGGTTCAGGGGGAGTTTGTTGGACCAAAAGAACCAATGAGCCAAGATCAGAAAACCTCTAAGTCCCACACGGTATCACAACAACTGCTGAAAGCCTCATCAGTAGTTTGACAAGTGCTGAAGACTTCAACAGCTGAAGATCAAGTGCTGAAGACCTTAACAGCTGAAGAACCAAAGTGCTGAAGTACAACAGCTGAAGAACACAAGTGCTGAAGCTGAAAGACCAAAGTACTGAAGTACAACAGCTGAAGAGTTCACAAGTGCTGAAGATCAACAACTGATGTACAAAGTCTGAAGACAAAGACTGAAGACATCAGCTGATGATATCTACTGAAGTCATCAGCTGATGAAACGCCTGAAGGTCAAAGTCTGAAGACCAAGTACTGAAGCCTCAGTAGTTTGTCACAACTGCTGAAGAGTACTTCTTCAGTAGTTGTGATATCAGTAGTTTTATGTTTTATGTTTCAGTAGTTTTGTATTTTGTACTTAACCTACTGATATGTTCTCAGTAGTTGTGAACATTTCAGTAGTTTGTTAAGATTTAGTTATGTCTGTATTGGATCTGCCAGTTGTCACTTTCCGTGATAACAGCAGTGACTGTTGCACTCTATATAAGGAGTGACAACCCATTGTAATCATTGAGCGATATGAGCAATTGAATGGAATGTTTGATTGATTTGATTGAAATATTCTCCATCTATAAACATTCCTAGAAATCAGAATTCATATTCTCTCCCTATAACCGTATGCGATCTTAACGCTTACACATATTGTTGCTTGCTACAATTTGTCTAATTCGTTTGTGTATTCCGCTGCTTTACATTCTGATAAACATCAAACTTGTGATCACTGATCCTGTCAAATGGTATCAGAGCAGTTAATCATGATCGATCTAATAATTGATCATTGAAACTGCTATTCTAGATCCAAGTTTGATTGAATTAGCTTTTGTTTTTGCAAGAAACGGTTATAGAGATTGATTTTCTGTATTTCTGCTCATTCATCCTGAGATCTTATTCTTGGTTCTCATTGAGTTTGTTGTGGTTTGTATAAAACTTTTTAAAACTTGAACTAAACTGTTTTTGAACTGAAAATGACCACTCCCTCCAATGATCCTCACAATACTGGTTCCTCAACCAAGCCTCCTATGCTGGTTAGGAATGAGTATAACATATGGCAAAGACGTATGCTCCATCACCTGTCTGTTAACAGCGCAGGGTGTTGGACATCAGTGGTACATGGTCCACACAAGCCTATGGTGAATAACCCGGAAACCAATCAAATGGTTCCGAAGAGGAGGGAGCAATACTCAGATGAGGATAAAAAGTTGCTTGAGATTGATGCAAAAGCCCATGGAATTCTGGCCATGGCTTTGCCCAATGAAATCTATTCTGGGCTAATGCATCATGAAACTGCCCATGACCTCTGGATTGCTTTGAAAGAACAATTTGGAGGAACTGATGAGGTCTTGGCAAATAATAGAGAAATTCTTGCCCAACAATATGAGACATTCTCTCATAGAA
Source organism: Flaveria trinervia (assembly GCA_025506515.1). Classification (NCBI taxonomy): domain Eukaryota; kingdom Viridiplantae; phylum Streptophyta; class Magnoliopsida; order Asterales; family Asteraceae; genus Flaveria; species Flaveria trinervia. The sequence continues at coordinate 40,513,591 of CM046452.1, read as the reverse complement.
AGGGTGAGACACTGACTCAACAATATGAGCGGTTTTCTTGTTTGATCTCTGAACTAAAAATGGTCAAACTTGAATACACAATATTCAGATGAATAACAGATTTCTCAGATCACTGCCTGAGAGATGGGACACATATACTATTGTCCTACGCTCCAGTGCAAGTTTGGACAAACTATCTCTCACCCAACTCCATGGGAAATTGCTCACTTTTGAGAGAGAGATAGAACAGAAGAGAAAGTTGTCTTCATCTGGAAAGCTCACTGAAGACTTTATTCAAGGCAACACTGCCTTGGTGGGTCATGAGTCAGAATATGCTGCATCTGAATGCCAGTATGATGAGCATATTAATTTCTCTTCGAGCACTTCTAATTCTGCATTTGTAAGTGTTGATGGTCAGTTCACTGGATGTAATAATGACAAATTATGTTTCATTATGGATGATCTCAAGGGGATTGCTGATGATGACTTAGAAGAGATGGATATTTTGAGCCAAATGGCCTTGATAATATCAGATCTCAGAAGTTCTACAAAAGAACTGGAAGAAAATTCCCAGGACTCTCTGGCAAAACCAAGTTGGTTTTGACAAGAGCAAGTTGAGGTGTCACAAATGCCAACGGCTTGGACACTTTGCAAGAGAGTGTAGATCAACTGGATCAAACTCTACTGCACCCTTTGTGACTTTTCCTGGCAACAGTCAACAAAACAGAGGGCAACATCCTGTCACATCTAGTCATCATCCTCAACAACAATCTCCGGCATATTTTGTTCCTCAGGGTCAAATGCCTTATCAGTACCCTTGTTATTACATGCCACAGTCAAGTCAAGTTCAAGTTCCTATGACCACAACCTCATGCATTACCAGAACCTCAGCCTTCCCCATCTCATCAACAACCTTCATCTCAACAACACAGCTTCTTCACCCCAGGAGTTGTTGACTGGAGCAGTTTACCAGATGACTTGTCTGGTCATGATCAACTGTTCTCAGGTGCTGGTCAACATGGTGGTGACAGTCCCTTTGGGAATCTAGCTCTTATGGCTTTGGAGTCTGCTGATACTTCATCTTCCAATGCCTCTACACCTCAGGTATCACAGGTATCCTCTGAGGCAAAAGCCAAATTATGTTCTGAACAATGCATAGCAGCATTTGCTTCCATTAGAGAAGCAAATGTAGCTTTAATTAATAAGAACATTGAGCTAGAACAAGAAATTTCCAAAAACAAAGCTGAGTTTGAGTTTGTGCTCAAAGATAAAAATGATGAGATTTATAAACTGAATTGCAAAATAATTGATGATAAGGCTAGAGAAGATGTACTTCTAGAGAAGTACAAAGATCTCAAAGAAACCCTTGCAGTTACCCAGGTCGAGTGTGATAGATGGGTACAATCATGCAAAGGTTTTGAAATGCTTCTTAGTAAGCAATCTGCTTCAAATGTGAAGTTTGGAATTGGTTACAATCACACTGCTCCACCTACAGATTTTACCCCAAGAGCAGAGGTAGAATCTGATGGTGAGAGTGATAACCAATCCATCAAGTCATGTGATCTACCTTCTGATACAGCACAATCAGAAGTAGCAGTCAGTATCAAGTCCTCTTTGAACCTATCAGCTGATGTTGATGGTCCAAATGCTGACATTCACATGATCAATAAGTTGATCAACTCAGGAGTCAATCCTGAAGGTCCTGAAAGGACTGGAGAGCAGGATTCAACTCCTGAAGTTCAAACTTCAACTGCTGTCAGTACTGAAGAGAAGAAAACTGGCAGTAGAAAAAGTTTGAAGACTACTAAAGATGCTGTCAAGAAAGCAACCAATGCTTCCAAAGCATTGAAGAACAAGTCTTCACCATCTTTAGTTGATGATCAACCTAAGATGAAGAAGAAACCATGTGAAGTATGTGGTTTGTTCAATCATCTTACAGATGATTGCTGGTACAAAAGAGGTTCCAAACTCAAACAAAAGGAAGAAATTAATGAGAAAATGGTAAAAATGAAAAATGAGTTTGAGACCACATTTGTATCAGCAACATCAAATCCTGTAACCCTTAAGTCCTTAAAGCAATTCAAAAAGGAAGGTTTAAACAGGTGACAGCTGAGGGTGCTCAAAAGAAGAAGGTGCAACATAGGACCTTATCTAACTCCACTAGCAATGTGTCTGATGAGCTGAAAGCTTTATCACAAAATCAGACACAGCTGGTGATGATGGTACAACATCTGTTGGGTAGAGTTAACCAACTAGATTCTCCTATGTTGAAACCACAGAAAAGGAGGTCTAAGCCAAAGGACTCCTCTTCTGCACCATCTTCTTCCTCTCAGGCTGTTGTTACAAATAAACATGCTAGTTTACCATCTATTGATGAGACCAGGCCCAAAACCAAAAAGGTTTGGGTCTCTAAAACTAACTGATTGTTTATTATTGCAGGGTTCTCAACATGCCAAAATAGCATCTGGTATGTAGACAGTGGAGGATCTATGCACATGACTGGGAACATCTCTCTTCTTCATGACTACCTCAAGGAAAGAAGGGGTTTGTCTCTTTTGGCAATGATGCTAGGGGTTACATCATCGGTAAGGGCTTTGTCTCCAATGGAGAAATCAAATTTGATGATGTTAATCATGTGGAAAATCTCAAGTACAACCTCTTGAGTGTCAGTCAAATGTGTGATAAAGGCCATGTTGCCCTTTTCACAAGTCAAAACTGTAGGATTCTGTCATCCAAAGTTTTGCCATTGATTGACAAGGTGTTGGATGATCACACTCTCCTGAAAGCCAACAGGACAGGAAGAGTGTATGCCTTAGATCTTTCCAAGAAAATTGATCTCAAAGGCCATCCTTGCCTATTTTCCAAAGCCTCTTTTCAAGAATCTAAACTATGGCACAGGAGGCTTGGTCATGTTAATCTCAAAAACATGAATCAGCTTAGCCACAATAGTTTAGTCAGAGGCTTACCAATAAAGGAGTTCCACTGTGATGAAACTTGCACTGCTTGTTTAAAAGGAAAACAGCACAAGGTCTCATTTCCTCCTATTGAAGTGTCCAAGTCCACTGCCTGCTTGCAATTACTGCATATGGATCTATTTGGTCCTGTGAGAGTAATGAGCATGGCAAAGAAGAAATACTGTCTGGTAATTGTGGATGATTACTCCAGATTTGTATGGACTTTCTTTCTACATTCAAAGGATGAGGCTGCTCAGAAGATTATCCACTTTGTGCTGTACATTGAGAAGCAGTATTCCCTTCCGTCAAGTGTATTAGGAGTGATAATGGAACTGAGTTCAGAAATCATACACTTGATGACTTCTATCTCAAAGGGAATCAAAAGGCAGTTCAGCATTCCAAGGACTCCGGAACAAAATGGAGTAGTGGAGAGAAAGAACAGGACCCTCATTGAAGCTGCAAGGTCCATGCTGGCTGACTCTGGTTTACCATTGACTTTTGGGCTGAAGCTGTCAACACAGCTTGTTATGTGCAAAATAGAGTTTAGTAAATCAGAGGTTGATGAAGACTCCATATGAAGTTCTCCATCATTTGGCTCCACTGATTTCATTTTTCAAAGCATTTGGGTGTCCCTGTTTTATTCTCAACACAAAGGATCAACTCCACAAATTTGATCCTAAGGTGGATGCAGGATACTTTGTTGGTTATTCGGAATGGGAGATGATGGAGCATCCTCTGGCTGCACCCTCAGGATGTTCTGACTCATCCTGAGGTTCAGAACATGATGTAGTCTTCTTCTTCTTCTTTGGATTTGTTTAGAAGCCATTCTTTTCTTTCTCTTTACAACTTTTAACTGAGAAGACTAGCCTGCAGCACCTGATTGATATTCATTATCTTTCTCAGTTAGGTCTTCCATTCTCACAGGTTCAGATTAAGAGTGAGTCTGACCCTGCTGTGGATCAGAAGATGAAGCTTGCTGAGATTCAGCAGGAGGTCCAGGTTGTCATGTCTCTGGTTGTTCAACCTTAACATCCACTTCAGGTAGAGCTTGACATGGAGGGGATTGTAAGTCAACCAGCTTTCCACTTTTTATCTTCAGCCTGATCACCCTTATATGCTCATCCATAGTGGATAGATACTTGGGGCCAAGTCTCCTTCCGGAGAATCCATACAGCTTTAAGAAGCTCATCATCCTCTACCTATCAGGAGATTTCTTCATGCTTTTCTGGATGATGGCTCTTGACTTAGCAGCTTATTCCCTTAGCTTTCTTTTGGTTGTCTTTCTTTCCTTGACTATCTCGAGTTCAAGTTGCTTAAGATACTCAAACTCAATATAGTCAAAGGATAAGGGAAGAAGTGCTTCTGCCAGATAGAGGCCTGTGGCACTTAGGTAGTTGATTATCTTGATCCTTTCTTCTTCTTTAGCTACCTGAGGTTCTTGTTGAACCACATGCAGGGCTATCTTGAACTAGGGAGAGAGTAGGCACATGCTTGTATAATCTTTTCTTTCTTCTGGCTTTTTTGATTTGAACCATTAGCTCTACATCTTCTGCCTCTTTCTTCTCCCTTGACCTTTCCAGGTCAACCAGTTGATTTAGTTCCTCCAAGGGGAGAGAGATGACATTATCTATGTCATAGTTCCTTGTCTGCAGGTAGTTTATCCTGACTGCCCTTAACTCATCATTCTGAGTATCTGGTCTGGGGCAACCCTGATAGCAGACTCCATGAGTCTGGCAGACTCAAAAAAGAAACTTTCTCCCCTCAGCTTCCTTTTCCTCTCTCTCTTCTCCTCCTCAATCTCCTTAGAAGTCATTTTCTTTTCCTTTTATCACTCACAGACCTTTGTGACTTAGGGTGGAGAGAGCTTTGGCCTTCATTGCTTGATGTAGCTTCCAAGGTCTGGCCAGAGAGAGGTTGAGAAGCACCTTCACCAGTAGGTATCTCAAAATGGGAACTGATCTCTATAGCTATTGTTGCTCATAAGACAGGGCTCTTAGGTTCTATCACTGCGCCTTCGGTCAAGGTTTCCCTTATGAAGCTAATCTTAGGGTCTCCCTCAACATCTAGTTGACCGATGACATTGCTTGATTGCCATAGTCTTCTTCTAAGGCTAAACTCTGCAGTAATCCGGTCTTGGATTCTTTGGGCCAACTTGTCAGCTTGTCTTGATTCGCTTGGATTGACAAGTGGCATGTTAACTAAATCCAGACCTTCATAGAAGTTCAAGGTCTGAAAGTTGAAGATCTTCTGCTGCCCTTGAACTCTACTGACGATTAGGGCTCTCCTGTTGCTGTCATACCTCCACCCAATTATGTGATTGGAAGATGGTGGAGATAACATAGCCTTTGGTATCCCTTCCTCAAACAGACTCTGTATGAAGGAGTCTATGTAGTCCACATCAATGTGAACTTGATGAGGTTGCTGAGAATGCACAATTACAAGTGAGGGTAGTGAGTCCTTAGTGTCCATTCTCTCTAAAGAACTCCCAACTTCTGTAACTGTAATGACTTTCTCCACCTTTTTGGTAGCATCACCCACTTGAATAGGTGAGCCAAGAGTTAGGTCAATCACATCCATAGGTTCTTGTGTTCCTGGTTGAGCTCTTCTTAAAGGTCTCCCAACTAGTTTTTCCTTAAGATATGAAATCTCAAGTTGCTAATCATTGACCCTGTTCTACAAGGTAGTCACTTGAGATTCAAGGTGACTAACCTTGGAGACTAAATAGGTGCATGTTTGAGAGAGTTTTTGCACCTTCAGTCTTAGATTCCCCTCATCTTTATCGGAAGAATAATTGGGGGATGAGATCATTGGACCAAAGTCCTCACTCTCGCCACTAGCTTCAGGTTCTTGGCTGCTGAATTTTCTCTGCTCAGCGGCAATCTCAGTTGAGATGTCAGTGGGCTGAGTTGCCATGGTTGAGGTCTTAATGATGTAATCACTTTCAAAAGTGAGAGCCTCTTCCATATAGATATCCTGAACAGGTTCAGAAGCGTCCACCTTAGTAGTAGGTGACTGATGGGGGCTAGAAATAGGAGCCTCAGAAGCACTAGACTCTCTTTGAGTAGGGAAAAAGAAGAGAGAATCATGGTACTCATTGAAACCTAGATCTTCATCAGTGTAGAAATCAAGGTTGGGGATTAGATGGTTGAGATTTAAAGGCTAGGGATGGTAACTGTCCCTTGAAGGTTGATCATTTGAGTGTTGAGACTCAAGGTGATGGCTTAAGGCAGTTTGGCTTATGATCTCATTAGGCTGAGCATGAGGAACCTCAGCACTGATCCTTGAAGAGATGGGAGTGGTCTGCTCCTTAGGAGAAGTGGGAGCTCTAGTGTCCAATTCTTCCTGTATGGTGAGTGTATAGGGACCTACACAGACTGAATAGCCTGAGTAGGAGTTTGTTTGGATTTTATTTAGTAGGTGTGGGTGATTTGTGGTTGTTTAGGTGGTTGGGATATAGATGGTGTGGGTTCAACACTAACTGGTGGTGCTAGGTTGTCACCTTGAACAATGAGCTCTAACAATTTTCGGACCAGGGCTATTTCTACCCCAGAGAATCCAACAGTGGGCTTTCTTAGTATTTTAAAGATATCGGGCTTCATCTGTCCCAGTTTAAGAATGTTACATGTTCCCCTTAACTGTGAGCCCAGTTCACAGTTAAGGATGTACTAGACATATCTAGGGAACATGTAATATTCTAAGGAGTCCAAGTTTGTAAGCAGATTAGTATAAACAAATAGAGAATACCTGAACTTGACCCCCTCAATCATTCCATGGAAAATGAAGGAGAGATCCTCAGGAATATGGTCCCATCCACCATCCTTGTTTGATAAGTTGTGGATAACCATATGGACCAAGAATTTCCACTAGGATGAGACATTCCTTTTCCTGAAGGTCTTGAAAGAGTAGTCTCCCTCATAACCCATCTACTCAAAAGAATGATTTACAGCTTCTTTTGGGAAGAACACCTCACCTTCTTCATCATCCAGCTGAAGATGCATGTTGATGATGACCGGAGTGATGAAGACTGTTCTCCCCTGCACTGTGGCAGACAGTGCCTTCTCCCCATCCATTACGACCTCTTGGCTGGTCTTCCAGAATTCTAACAGATGATCCTCATAGAGTGGAGGATCAATGGTTAGAGAGGTGAAGTAGTTCGACAAAGCTAAGAAACAACAAACCTTTGAGAAATGAGGATCTTTCTCAGATGTTGCCTGTGTAACTGCACGGTAAACTTCGGGTCATTTTGTTAAGAGGGTTGGGCATTTTGAGAAGCTTAAGGATGAAGAAAGATGAAAGAAAGTAATTTCAAAGAGAAATTTTGGGGTTTTAGGTTTGGAGGAAGAAGTAGATGATAGAAAGAGGGGGAAACCGTTGGGTTTATAAATGAAATGGATTTCAGATAAAGTTTAATGAAGAGGGTAAGATTTGAAATCCAGATGTCGATCCCACCTCTGAAAAAGTAATTTACTTTTGCTCAAAAAGTAGTTTTCTTGGAAGTCAAAAAGCTTTCGAAGGTAAATTATCTTCGGAATTTTTAATGAAAAAGCTTCCGAAGCTAAAATGACTTCGGAAGATTTTCCTAGGAGTTAGATGATTTTGACTTCAGAAGAAAATCAAGACTTGAGAGTTTTGTGCAAGAACAAAACTTCCGAGAGTTTATTTGCTTCGAAAGAAAAAGGTCCTTGAAAACATATAAGTCCAAAGAGAATTTTAAGCTTCAGAAGATATTTTAGAAATTTCGTTCGAAAGTAAAATAGTTGGGTAGTTAGTTGTTTTAAAAGCATAAATTTGTTCCAAAGTTAAAAACATAACTTTTGAAGGATCAAAATTTTCATAGTTCTAAGGAAAGTCTTCAAAAAGTTTTTCTTCCAAAGAAAACAAGAGCTTATGAAAGTGATGAACTAGACAACTTAGGACACACATGTTTTAAGAAATAATAAGAATTAGTTTTAAGAAAAACCTACTTAAATTTGATCATCCCAATAGGTGATACAAGATATTTAAATCTCTACTCATCAAAAGCCTTTGTAAACAGATCAGCATATTGTTCATTTGTGTGAACTTTGACTAGTTTAATTAATCCTTTTTCATAATTATCTCTTATTAAATGATACCTGATGTTGATGTGTTTGGTCCTTGAGTGCTACACAGGATAATCTGTGATTAAGATAGCACTATTGTTGTCAATATAAATGGGAGTATCCTTGATGTTGAACCCATAGTCTAGCATCTGATTCAAAATCCAAGCACTTGAGCACAGCAGCTAGCAGCAACAATGTATTCAGCTTCAGCAGTTGATGTCGAGACACGGATTGTTTCTTGCATTGCCATGAGACAACACTTCCATCAAGAAACAGACATCCCCCAGATGTAGAGATTGTAGTCATGTTGCAACCACCATAATCAGTATCTGTGTAAGCATACAGATTGAAGTCAGGATTCTTAGGATACCATAAACCAAGTGTTGAAGAGCCCTTAAGGTATCTTAGAATCCTTTTGACAGTGATAAGATGAGACATCTTAGGGTTTGCTTGATATCTTGCATAGATGCAAGTGGCAAACATAATATCAGGCTTGCTAGCAGTAAGATAAATAAGATACCCAATCATAGTCAGGTATAAGTGTTCATCTACACACTCCCCCTCAATATCAGGTCCAAGGGAGTGGTTTCTAGCTATAGGTGTCTTAGCAATCTTACTATCAGTCATGTTGAACCTCTTGAGTATGTCTTGAACTTACTTTGACTAACGAATAAAGATGCCATCTTCAACTTGTTTCACTTGAATTCCTAGAAAGAAATTAAGTTCCTCCATGGCACTCATTTCAAATCTGTCCTTTATCAGCTTCTCAAAGTCTTTGCAGAGCTTTGGATTAGTTGACCCAAAGATGATGTCATCCACATATACTTGAACTAGCAATATGTCATTTCCATGTCCTTTGATGAGGAGAGTTCCATCTATAATACCTCTCTTGTATCCATGCTTGCAAAGATACTAAGATAGTGTCTCATACCAAATCCTAGGTGCCTGATGTAGCCTATAAAAAGCTTTGTCAAGCTTGCAGACATAATCAGGATGATCAGGATCTACAAAACTAGATGGTTTTTGACATACACCTCTTCATCAATCACTCCATAGGGAAAAGCACACTTCATATCAAGTTGAAAGACCTTGAAGTTCTTGGATGCAGCAAATGCTAGGAATATTCTAATAGCTTCCAGTCTTGCTACAATAGCAAAGACATTTGTGTAGTCAACTCCTTCTTCTTGTGTATATCCTTGAAAAACTAGTCTAGCTTTGTTTTTGATGATGAATCCTCTATCATCCTTCTTGTTCCTAAACACCCATTTGGTTCCAATGGTAGTCTTCCTATGAGGAAGAGGACAAAGGTTCCAAACTTACTGTCTTTTGAATTGAAGTAGCTCCTCTTGCATAGCTTCAACCTAACTTCCATCCTTTACAGCGTTATCAACTTTATTTGGCTCTATGAGGGAAAAGAAACAAGAGTGAAGACAAACATTTGCTTCATTGGTTTTTCCTCTTGTTCTTACCCCTGTGACAACATCTCCAATGATGTTTATAGTGGGGTGAGACTTGTGGATCCTTAGCTGAGGGATCACAGCAATCTACTGAAAAAGATCTAAATTAGAGAAATTTAGATTTGGCATAGATGTTTCACTCACCACATCAGCACACTTATCAAGAGAGACTTGATCCAAGGAGTGTGTGACATCATTGATGTTGTCATCTATGGACTGGTTATCAACATCAAGAAAGTCTTGATCATTGTCACCACTACCATGATTGTCTTCTGCAATTGAAGCATATTTATTTGGTTGTGGAGCCCTTGAGCTGGAATTTGAAGGCATACCAGATGTATCAATTGACTTTGTCATTATGGTGCTGATAGAAACCTCATTTGCAAAAGTAGTCCCAACTGGAGCTGAAGATGTGTTACTTGAAGGTCATCTCAACTCAAATATTGGATTAGGATCACCTGTGTTTAAATTTTCTACAAATCCTGAAACAGTCTCACAAGATTTGTTAAGACGGCTGGTAACTAAATCAAGATCAAAGAGCTAATCAGGACTAGAACTAGCCACATAGGGTGTGTGTTCATTGAAAGTCACATTGGCTAACTCCTCAACAATTCTTGTTCTGAGATTGCATACTCTGTAAGCCTTATCTTGGGAAGAGTATCCAATGAAGTGTCCATCATCTGATTTCTCAGCAAATTTGGCAATTTTATTCTTGGTATTCAAGATAGTGAAAGGACAACCAAATGACCTGAGAAAACCAATGAAAGGTTTCCTCTTGTGCCAAAGTTCATAAGGAGTCTTTCCATGAGTCTTAACTACTAAAAATTTGTTCTACACATAGCAGGCAGTGTTGACTGCCTCTGCCTAGAAGGTGATGGGTAGCTTAGAGTCAGAAAGCATGGTTCTTGCAGCTTCAATCAGTGTCATGTTTCTCCTCTCAACAACACCATTTTGCTGAGGAGTTCTGGGAGCATTATATTGTCTTGTAATACCCTTTTCATCACAAAATGCATAAAGGATTTGGTTCTTGAATTCAGTTCCCTGATCACATCTTATGATTTTGACCTTGTGATCAGATTGATTCTCAATCTTTAAGATGAAATTCTTCAAAATCTCAAGAGTCTCATCCTTAGTTCTAATAATGAAGACCCAAGTGAATCTTTTAAAGTCATCTATGATCACTAAGGAGTAAGAGGTCCTTCCTAGACACATTACACTGGTGCAGCCAAAGAGATCCATATGTAACAAGTGTAAGGGTGTAGTGATGGAGTTCCTTTCCTTAGGCTTATGAGATACCTTATGTTCATTCCCTTTCAGGAATGCAACACAATGGTCATCACTTGTAAACTCTTTCTTTGGCATTCCAGTTACCAAATCATTCTTAATTAGTTTATTCATGTTTTTAAAGTTTACATGGCACATTCTTTTATGCCATAGGAAAGACTCATTGCTATTGGCTTTAGACAGAAAGCATGAAACTTCTCCAGAGGGAGATGTTTCTTGCAGATCCATCTTGTACATGTTCCCTTTCCTGGGGGGCTCTAAGCAGAATATGCTCATGAGGAATGACCACCCCAGGCATGAGAACAATGCACTCATGCTCAGTAAAGAGCATATTATGACTCTGATCGCAAAATTGGGATACACTCAGAAGATTGTTGATGTTCTCCAAATTATACATAAAAATCCTATCAAAAGCACATCAATTATTCCTTAATATCTTCCTTAAAATGATGAAAATGTACTTAAAATTGTTAAATTGTATTTTCAAGTGTTAAAAAGGGCAAGATGGAGAAAAGAAGCATATTTAGTAAGAAATTGAAGTAATCTGAGCTTTGGAGTCCAAGCATGGGGTCGTGCCTCTTTAAGCACGCCCCCATGCTTTGCCAGAAACACACCCCCGTGCTAAATTAATGTTTTGACATCTGACAAGGACAAAAGTAATGTTCCCTAAATGTAGACATGGGGCCGTGCCCCACCTCCAACACGGGGTCGTGCCCCATTTAGCACGGGGTTGTGCCCAACACAACCTGCATGTATGAGCCGACCAACTTTCATAAGCATTGTACTAGCATGGGGTCGTGCCTTTTAGGCACGGGGTCTTGCTTAAACACTCTAGAAAGCCTATAAATAGAAGCCTAAGTTCACCATTTTTGGCAAGCTTTGGTGGGAGAGTTACTCTGCAGAATTCTCTCGGGAATCAAGACTTCAAGATCATTTGGAGGCTCGGGAGGTGCATACAACACTTGGAAGAAGCTCGGGATCGTCTAAATGTCATCCATTGTGGATTATCGGTTTGATTGTTCCATTTCACCGATGATTACATATCTATCTTCTTTGTTATATGTTGTTATGTTCAAGCTCATTGTGAGCTAAACTCTTTTTATCATCCTAATCGGATGAAACTTATGTAATTTGTGACTAATGGTGTGATAAATATTATGTTAATTGTTGGAGCATATATTGTCATATGTAGTGTGTCTGTCGCTTGTCGAATAGTCTAGGCTTAATGTATTACACCTGATATGTTGTAAACACATGAAACTGGGTCATTCGTAGGAGCATATGCGAATGAGACTCAGTTATACGACTGAGCCATGCTAATGGACCAGTCATGCGACTGAGAGATGCGATTGGGACATTCGTAAGACTGAACCATAAGTATGGTCCAGTCGTACGATTGAACCATACGCATGGTCCAGTCGTACGATTGAACCATACACATGGTCCAATCGCACGAATGGGCCCAGTCGCATCTAATATGCGCCGAGGCCTATATATACCAGTTTCAATGTGTAGAGAGATTAAGGATTTGAAAAAGAGGATGGAGAGGTAGTCTGCCCATGAGCCTAGGGTGCCAGATGAGAGGGGAGATCATGCTCGATCTTCCACTTGACAAGAGTCTTGATTCTTATGTTGTAACGAGCTTGTAATTGTTAGGTTTTATCAATGAAACCATTCAATTATAGTTCGTATTATTGTTTGACTTTTGGTTTGTGCTGTTGCTTATCCTTCCGTCAAGAACATGCTCGGATGTTTATCGATCCAAAAACCGACTTCATATTAATGTTATGGTGGTCTTGGGAAAACTATTGATAGGTAGCATCTACATTTGAACGGGAAGTTATAAATTTATGGTTTGTGATTGTGATCTTCATACGAAGTTGAAAAACTGTATGATTAACTTTCAGTTGCGAAACCAGTCTTCATAATAAATCCATGGCTAATGAACTAGAAATGGTTATTAGAAATCATATCACTTTAACTTTCTGATCATTTGTGGGTTTCTTTTTATTACTTTGGACACTTCAGTAATTGTTACGGTTTTCTAAAATTAATGGTATGTTAGGAAGGAACTTGATCAACTCTCTTTTTGACATTAAGTTATATTTTCAGAAATTGTATATCAAATTGGTCATAAAGATTTACCTACATTACTAGGGCTTTGATCTGAGCAGTAAAACTCAGCCTGACGGGATCATGTCACTACGGTAGCAGGATAGACGAGAAATTGCGCCAGCTCATCTTTATAAACATTAACATAATTACATTATCCATATCTTTAAATCACACCACCAATTCATCACGGTTACATAAGTGGAATCTAATTAGGATGATAACTTTTATTCCCTAAAATTAAATCCAAATGCTTCAAATCTTAGTTTACTTTCTTTCTATTATTGATTATTTTTAAATCCTAAAAATCTTTTCAATGCAAATTATCATTTTCTTTAACAAAAACCAAATCTGATAGTCAAACATCAAGTTTGTTGAGTAGGCTAGGTGTGTCCACGAATTGATACTCGGTTCTTACCAACACTATATTACCACACGACAGGTACACTGCCTTTTGTGTGTGTGGTTTAGTATTAGTAATAACCAATTAAAACTGAATCTGTGCAATAAATCTTTATCAAAATATATATATACTATCCGCACAACCATCAAGTTTTGGCGTTGTTGCTGGGGACACACGACAGTTTGAAAAACAAACTAAATTTCTGATTATCTTGTATATAACTTGTTAATATATTTTTGTTTAAACTTCATTTTTATTTTTTGGTAGTTTGCCCTAGTTAGTTTAGTTACTTTTGCCTGATTCATTTTAACCCTTAGTTAGTTTATGCTTCTTTAAGTTAGTGTATGTCCGACTTGTCTAGTTCTGAAGTTGTTCCGCCTCTTTCGGAACCCGAATGAATTTTCCATCAAAGATTGCGCAAAAGATCACAACAAGCAGCACCAGTCATTGAAGAAGACATTTTGGAAGATACACCATCCGAAGAAGACATGGCTAACCAAGACAAGGAAATGAAGATGACACACTATGCAACACCGTCAATAGATGGTAATGAGTCTAGTGTTGTCCAACCAGCAATAGCGGCCAACAATTTTGAAATTAAGTCTAGTATTATCCAACTCATAGAAAACTCTGTTCAGTTCCATGGGTTACAAGACGAAGATCCTAATGCTCAAATATCATGATTCCTACGTATCTATGCTACCTTCAAAATCAATAACTGTTCAGACGACACCATTCGACTAAGACTTTTTCCATTTTCACTTCGAGGCCGAGCCATCGATTGGCTTGATTCACTTCCTCCTGGTTCCATCACCACATGGGCGGAAATGGCTGAACAATTCTTTTTGAAATACTTTCCACCCGATTGCACTGCCAAACTAAGAAGCAGCATCACAAGTTTTTGCCAAGACGACGATGAATCATTACATGCAGCATGGGAGAGATATAAAAGTCTCCTTCGGAGATGCCCACATCATAGAGTTGATCTGTGGCTGCAGTGTCAAACCTTTTACGATGCAATCAGCGGAGCCCACAAGCAAGCGGTAAACCAAAGTGCGGGAGGAGATTTTGGAAGTGTCATGCCAACAGAAGCATACCAAGCCTTAGAAAGAGCAGCTAAGAAGAGCTTTGCTTACAATCCCTTAAGAACCAAACCTAGTTCTAAAGGTATTCATCAAGTAGACTCTAAAACCCTAATTGCAGCCCAATTAGAAGCTCTAACCAAAAACTTCAAACACTTGCAAAGCGAGCTAAGGAAAACTCCAATACGATGCAACACATGTGGAAATTCACACAAGACCAACGAATGCCCACAAGGTATTATGATGGTTGAAGATGTTGACTACGTAGGAGGACCAAACAATACAACAACAACTCAAGTTGGAGAAGCAACTCGAATTACAGAGATGCTGGTAATAACAAACAATCATCTGGATTCAACTGAAGGCCACCTTACCAACAACAAAAACCACCATACCAAGGTCCAAGCAGTAGTAACCAAGACTGTGGAGCATCATCAACGGAAGACTTATTGTAGCAGTTATTGTTAACCACACAAGCCATAGATGAGTACATCCAGAAATCTGATCGAAGAAATGAGGAGAGGTTCCAAAGAAATGAAGCTGACATCAAAAGCAACAAAGCATCATTACAAACCATAGAGCAAAAGCAAAAGCAAGTAATGCGAGTGATAAGCAAAAGCAACCTGTTGTTATTGAAGAACCAGCCAAGAAATACATTCCACCACCACCTTATGATCCACCACCTCCATATCTAGGTCGTTTGAGACAACAAAGAATGGAGGCACAATACGGCAAATTCTTGGGTTGTTCAAGCAACTCCACGTCAATCTGCCCTTGGTGGAGGCCTTAGCACAAATGCCAAACTACGCTAAGTTTCTAAAAGGTGTCTTGTCAAACAAAAAGAAATTGGAGGAGTTATCACACATTGTTTTGAATGAGGAATGCTCTGTAGTTCTTCAAAACAAACTACCTCAAAAGATGACTGGTCCAAGTGGTTTCACCATACCTTGCCTAATAGGAAATCTTTCTGTCAGTAATGCGTTAGCTGATTTAGGTGCAAGTATTAACCTTATGCCTTATGCGGTTTTTGAAAAACTAAACTTAGGTAAGCCTAGACCTGCCCGTATGAGCATCCAATTAGCTGACCGTTCTGTCAAATATCCGAGGGGCATCATTGAAAATCTCTTAGTTAAAATTGACAAATTCGTATTTCCCATTGATTTTGTGATCCTTGACATGGATGAAGAAAAAAATGTTCCACTTATCCAAGGTCGACCTTTCTTAGCGACTGCTCGAGCTCTCATTGATGTTTGTACAGGCAAACTCACCCTTAGAATAGACGAGGAGGAAGTAACTTTCAATATAGGCTAATTAATGAAACACCCTCAACATCATGATGACTAACTCTATTACGTTGATGCTTGTGATTCGATAATAAGTTGTCATTTGGAGAAAACTCTTCAGAATGAAGCTTGCAACACTCAATTAATAGAAGTACAAATCACCGAACCCATTTGTGAGAACCGAATCATTCAAGAACTTAAAGTTGATGAAACATCATTTCATCAAGAAGAATTTGAGATCATTGAGCAAGACCTAGAACCAAAAGCCAAACCTTCTATAGAAGACCCTCCAGTTTTAGAGCTCAAAGAACTTCCATCTCATCTCGAATACGTTTTTCTTGAAAACACAACTCAACTTCCTGTCATAATCTCATCTGCCTTATCAATTGATGAGAAGAATAAATTGCTCAATGTGCTTAAGGCACACAAACGAGCAATTGCATGGAAAATCATGGACATCAAGGGAATCAATCCATTCTTTTGTATTCATAATATATTGATGGAGGAGAACTTCAAATCCGTCATTCAACCTCAAAGACGTTTAAACCTGAGCATGCAAGAGGTGGCGAAGAATAAAGTAATCAAACTGCTAGATGCCGGTTTGATTTACCCTATTTCTGATTCACCTTGGGTCAGTCCCGTCCAAGTTGTTCCAAAGAAAGGAGGAATAACTGTTGTAACTAACGAGAAGAATGAGCTTATTCCCACTCGTACGATTATCGGATGGAGAGTTTGCATAGACTATCGCAAACTCAATGACGCCACAAGGAAAGATCACTTCCCTCTTCCTTTCATCGACCAAATGCTTCAGCAATTATCTGGAAAAATGTTCTATTGTTTCTGGATGGTTTCTCAGGTTATTTCAAATCCCTATTGCTCCCGAAGATCAAGAGAAGACGACATTCACCTGTCCATATGGCACATTTGCTTATCGGCAAATGCCATTTGGATTGTGTAATGCTCCTGCTACATTTTAAAGATGCATGGTAGCAATTTTCATGATATGATTGAACACTCAATGGAAGTTTTCATGGATGATTTCTCCATCTTTGGATACTCATTTGAGCAATGTCTTGAAAATCTGGAAAAGATGTTGGTTAGATGTGAAGATTCTAACCTTGTTTTAAACTGGGAAAAGTGCCATTTCATGGTTATGGAAGGAATAGTGTTAGGACACAAAATCTCTCGAGCAGGGCTTGAAGTTGATCATGCCAAAGTCGACACTATTTCTAAACTTCCACATCCCACAACCGTGAATGATATCAGAAGTTTCCTAGGTCATGAGGATTCTACCGTCGTTTCATCAAAGATTTCTCAAAAATCGCTCGACCAATGTCTCAACTTCTCGAGAAAGACGCTTAATTTGTATTTTCTAACGAATGCATTAGTGCATTCAAATTGCTTAAAGAGAGGCTGGTAACCGCTCCAATCATGGTTTCCCCAGATTGGACGTTACCATTTGAACTCATGTGCGACGCAAGCGATTTCGCGGTAGGAGCCGTATTAGGACAAAAGATAGACAAGCAATTTCACCCAATTCATTATGCGATTAAAACCCTAAACGACGCACAAGAAACTACACCACCATCGAAAAAGAACTTCTTGTGGTAGTTTTCGCATTTTACAAATTTCGCTCGTATCTCATCCTTTCAAAAACAATTGTTTACACCAATCATACAGCCCTTCGTTATTTGTTCAACGAACAAGATACAAAGCCGAGATTGATTTTGTTGCACCAAAAGAACCAATGAGCCTGATCAGAAAAACCTTTAAGTCCCACAGACATCAAAACAACTGAAGTGGTCTACAACAGCTGAAGACAAAGTCTGAAGACAAAGTCTGAAGACAAAGTCTGAAGACAAAGTCTGAAGACAAAGTCTGAAGACAAAGTCTGAAGACAAAGTCTGAAGACAAAGTCTGAAGACAAAGTCTGAAGACAAAGTCTGAAGACAAAGTCTGAAGACAAAGTCTGAAGACAAAGTCTGAAAAAAAGTCTGAAGACAACCGCTGAAGACAAAGTCTGAAGACCAAGTTTTCAGAAGTTGTCACAACAGCTGAAGTAGTTCTTTTCAGTAGTTGTGATGGTTTACTTTTCAGTAGTTTGTAATCAGTAGTTTTATTTTATGTAAAACATCTGAAGTGTTTACACTTCAGATGTTATAACTTCAGTAGTTGTAATGTTAGCTTGTACTTAGCTTTTTGTGAAGGTGTCCTCAGTTGTGGTGAACATCTTCAGTAGTTTAGTTTACTTTCAGTTGTTTGTATAATTCAGTTAGCTGTCACTATCAAGTGATGTCAGCTGATGTCACATTCCTTTATAAAAGGAATGCTGACCTAATTTCTTTGAAGTGAAGCGTGTGCGTGAATGAAAACATTCTCTTTGCAGAAAACTTTCTCTCTCTATAACCGTCACTATTTGATTGAATATTCATATTATTATGCTTAAATTTCATCTAATTCTTGTGCTATTCCGCTGCAAATCTTAATCTAATTGATCAAACTAGATCCCGATCCTTTCAAATGGTATCAGAGCAAGTTAATCATTGATCGATTTAACAATTGATCATTGAAACTGCTCTTTTGATATCTAAGTTTGATCGAATTAGCAAATTTGCAAGAATTGGTTATAGAGTTTGATTTTTTGTTGCTTCCGGTGAATTAATATGAGATTCGTCTTGTTTCAAACTATGTTGTTGAGTTTTTGAGCTAGATCTGTTAAAATCTCATTGAACCTGTTTGAATTGGTGAAAATGGCTACATCAATCAATGATCCTCACAATACTGGCTCCTCAACAAAGCCTCCGATGCTTGTTAGGAGTGAGTATAACATATGGCAACGCCGAATGCTCCATCACCTGTCTGTCAATAGTTCAGGTTGTTGGAAATCAGTGGTTCATGGACCATATAAGCCTATGGTGAGTAATCTGGAAACCAATGAGATGGTTTTGAAGAAGAAAGAGCAATACTCAGATGAAGATCTGAAACTATTGAAATTGATGCTAAAGCCCATGGAATTCTGGCCATGGCACTACCTAATGAAATCTATTCTAGACTTATGCATCATGAAACTGCTCATGACCTCTGGGTTGCTCTGAAAGAACAATTTGGAGGAACTGATGAGGTCTTAGAAAACAATAGAGAGATCCTTGCCTAGCAATATGAGACATTCTCTCATAAAAAGGGTGAGTCACTAACTCAACAGTTTGAATGATTTTCCTGTTTGATATATGAGTTGAAAATGGTTAAACATGAATATACAAACAGTCAAATGAACAACATATTCCTCAGATCCCTGCCTGAGAGATGGGACACATATACTATTGTCCTACGCTCCAGTGCAAATCTGGACAATCTATCTCTCACTCAACTTCATGGGAAACTGTTAACATTTGAAAGAGAGATAGAACAGAAAAGGAAACTGGCTTCATCTGAGAAGCTCACTAATGATTTTGTAACAGGGAATACTGCTCTGGTCAGTCATGAGTTAGAATATGCTGCATCAGAAAGTTCTTATGATGAGCATTTAGATTTCTCTTCAAACAGTGGAGATCCTGCTTTTGTTGGTGTTGATAGTAATTCAGGGTGTAGTAGTGATAATTTGTGCTTTTTGATGGATGATTTGAAAGGAATTGTTGATGATGATCTGTAAGAGATGGATATTTTGAGCCAAATGGCATTAATCAATATCAGATCTCAAAAATTTTACAAAAGGACAGGTAGAAAATTTCATGATCTCTCTGGAAAAACCAAAGTTGGTTTTGACAAGAGCAAGTTGTGATGTCACAAGTGCCATAGACTTGGACATTTTACAAGAGAGTGTAGATCATCTGGATCTAACTCTTCTGCACCCTTTGTGAACTTTCCATGCAATAGCTCACAAACAAAGGGCAACACTCTACCAGTTCTGGTCATCATTAACAAATTCAATCATCTCCTGCATATTTTGTCCCTCAAGGTCAAATGCCATGTCCTTATCCCTGTTTTTACATGCCTCGTTCCAGTCAGGTTCCTGTACCCATAGCTCAACGACCACATGTCCTACCTGAGCCTCAACCATCTAAATCAAATCAACAATCTCAATCTGAATCACATTAAAGCTTTTTCACACCTGGAGTTGTTGACTGGAGTAGCTTACCAGATGATCTTTTTGGTTATTCTGAACAAGTGTTTTTTGGTGCTGGTCAACATGGTGGTGAAAATCCTTTTGGAAATCTTGCTCTTATGGCCCCGGAGTCTACTGATGGTTCATGCTCAAATGCTTCATCATCACAGGTACCACAAGTATCTTCTGAGGCTAAGGCCAAGCTATGTTCTGAGTCATGCATAGCTGCTTTTGTCTCAATTAGAGAAGCAAATATAGCTTTAATTAATCAAAATCTTGACCTAGAGAAAGTGATTTCCAAAAGAAAAGCTAAGTTTGAGTCTGTCTTAAAGGAAAAAGATGATGAGATTTACAAATTAAAATGCCAAATCACTGATGAAAAGGCAAAGGTAGAGGTCATTTTAGAGAATCATAAGAATCTCAAAGTAACACTTGTAGCTATTCAAGTAGAGTGTGAACGCTGGGTAACATCCTGCAAGGGGTTTGAAATGCTTCTCAACAAGCAAACAGCTTCAAATGTGAAGTTTGGGATTGGGTATAATCACACTATACCTCCTACAAATTTTACTCCCAAGATAGAAGTAAAATCTGAAGGTGAAAGCAATTTCCAAACCACATCATCATGTGTCTCATCCTCAAGTGATAATCCAAAATCAGAGGATGAAGTCAGTATTAGTACCTCAGCTAATCAATCTGCTGATGGTCTCACTGCTGATAAACACATGATCAAAGAAAAGCTGAGCACTTCAGGTGTTGTGTCACAAAGTATTCAAAGTACTAAAGGGAAAGTAACAACACCTGAGAGCATTTCAAACCAAATGAAAACAAACATTGTTGGACAACTGCTGAAGAGTCTATCAGGAAATCCAAAAGTACTTATAGAAAACTTCTGAAGAACAAATCTTCAGTTGTTACAAATCCTTCAGTACTTAACATAAGTACTGACAGGAAGAAAGTGCTGAAGAACACACCTTTAGTAGTTTCATCTTCTTCAGCAGTTGAACAACAGAAGATGAAGAAAAAGCCATGTGGAATATGTGGTCTATTCAATCATCTCACTGATGAATGTTGGTACAAAAAGGGTTCCAAATTCAACAAAGATAAAATCATTAAAAATAAAATTAATAAAATGAAAGATGAATTTGAAACCAAGTTTGTGCCACAATCATCTCAATCTAATAACCTAAAGTTCTTACAAAAATCTAAAAAGAAGGAAGGGGTTTATCATAAAACAGCTGAAAATATTCCTCATGGAATATCAAAACACCAGACTAAGTCTGTGTCTTTCAAAAAGGAGGACATGGTGAGTCACAGGAACCAATCAAAAACAAGTAATGATGTGTCTGCTGAACTGAAGGCTTTAACAACCAATCAGACACAACTTGTTATGATGGTTCAACATCTGTTGGGGAGAGTTAACCAAATACATGTACCTGTGATTAAACCACTGAAAAGGAAAACTAAGCCAAAATCAAAGGAATCCTTTTCAGCACCATCTCCACCTTCAAAGGCTGTTAATCATGACAAATCAGTTAGTATAAAATCTACAGACCCAAAACCAAAATGGTTTAGGTCTCAAAAGCTAACTAGTTTGTTGTGACAAATGCAGGGTTCTTCAGCATGCCATAGAAGCATCTGGTATGTGGACAGTGGAGGATCTATGCATATGACAGGGAGCAGTTCTCTTCTTCATGACTACTCTCAAGGAAAGAAGGGATTTGTATCTTTTCGTAATAATGCTAAGGGTTACATCATCGGAAAAGGCTTTGTGTCAAATGGTGAGATAAGATTTGATGATGTTAACCATGTGGAGAATCTCAAGTACAACTTGTTGAGTGTCAGTCAAATGTGTGATAAAGGGCATGTTGCACTTTTCACCAGTCAGAACTGTCGGATTCTGTCTTCTAATGTTTTGAGAATGATTGACAAGATATTGGATGAATATACTTTCCTGAAGGCCAACAGGATTGGAAGAGTATATGCCTTAGACTTATCAAAGAAAATTGATCTAAAAGGCCATCCATGTCTGTTCTCCAAGGCCTCTCCTCAGGAATCTGAACTATGGCACAGAAGGCTTGGTCATGTGAATCTTAAAAACATGAACCAGCTTATCCATCATGGTTTACTGAGAGGTCTGCCATTAAAGGAGTTCAAATGTGATGACAACTGTTCTGCTTATTTAAAAGGAAAGCAACACAAAGTATCATTCCCTCCAATAGAAGAACCAAAGTCCAATGTCTGGTTGCAATTACTGCATATGGATCTTTTTGGTCCAGTAAGAGTGATGAGCATGGCAAAGAAAAAATACTGTCTGGTAATTGTGGATGATTATTCCAGATTTGTATGGACCTTCTTCTTACATTCAAAAGATGAGGCTGGTCAAATCATCATCTACTTTGTGTTGTATATGGAAAAGCAGTACTCCCTTCTAGTCAAGTGTGTGAGGAGTGATAATGGCATAGAATTTAGAAACCACACACTTGATGAATTCTATTATCTAAGGGAATCAAGAGGAAGTATAGCATTCCAAGAACTCCTGAACAAAATGGAATGGTGGAGAGAAAGAACAGGACCCTTATTGAAGCCGCAAGGTCAATATTGGCTGATTCTGGTTTGCCACTAACCTTTTGGGCTGAAGCTATCAACACAGCTTGCTATGTGCAAAATAGAGTGTTAGTAAATCAAAGGTTGATGAAGACTCCTTATGAAGTGTTACATCATTTGGTTCCTTTGATTTCCTTTTTTAGAGCATTTGGGTGTCCCTGTTGCATTCTTAACACAAAGGATCCACTTCAGAAGTTTGAATCAAAGGTGGATGCTGGGTACTTTGTTGGGTATTCATCTACTTGCAAGACATACAGAGTTTTTAATTGCAGAACAAAGACTGTTGAAGAAACCTTGCATGCAAAGTTTATGAATCTCCAAAGGAAAAAATTCCACAAAACCCTATGGAGTTATTTGATTTGGACATACTACAATATGGTACTTATCAGCCTCTAGCTGTTGCAGATTCTATGAATCCATCATCTCCTGCAACTAGTCATCCATCTGATGGTACAATTGCAAGGTTTAGTGATCACCTGCCTGAGTCTACTAACCTTGATGTTCCTATAGCTTCAGCAGTTCCATCCACAACAAATGCTGATGAGATCTCTGATTCCTCTACTTCATTTGAATTGTCATCTCATTCTAGGTTTCAAGAGTCTGGATCAACATCTGTTGCTGCTGAATCTCCTACAAACACTTGCATAGATCTTATTGAGTACCAAGAACTAAAGAATCACCCCATGTCTCAGATCATTGGTGACATCAATGCTGGTGTCTCAACTAGAAGTCAATTGTCCAATTTCTGCTTTTATGCTCTTTTTATCAGTCAGCAAGAGCCAAAGAACAATCATATTGCATTAAGAGACAATGGATGGTTGAAGCCATGCAACTTAAGCTTCTTCAGTTTCAAAAGCAGTAAGTGTGGGAACTGGTTTCTCTACCCCAAGGTAAGTGTGCAATAGGCACTAAATGGGTATTTAGGAATAAAACTGATGAAATAGGTCAAATTGTCAAGAACAAGGCCAGACTGGTTGTACAGGGGTTTTCACAAGAAGGTATTGATTATGATGAAACCTTTGCCCCTGTAGCCAGACTGGAGACAATCAGATTGTTCTTAGCTTATGTTGTTTTCCATAATCTTAAAGTTTTTCAAATGGATGTCAAAAGTGCATTCGTATATGGTAAAATAAAAGAAGAAGTTTATGTGTGTCAACCACAAGGTTTTGAAGATCATAAACATCCAGATTGGGTGTATAAGCTTGATAAGGCTTTTTATGGGTTAAAAAAAGCTCCCAGAGCCTAGTATGAAACACTGTCTAACTTTCTTCTTCAAAATAATTTCACTAGAGGCTCCATAGATAAAACTTTGTTCGTTAAGAAAGTACGCATGCATAAGCTCCTTGTACAAATTTATGTAGATGATATTATTTTTACATCCTCTGATCCACAGTTGTGTGATGCCTTTACTAAGTTGATGCAACAAAAGTTTGAAATGAGTGACATGGGAGAACTATAGTTCTTTCTGGGTTTGCAAATCAAACAAATGGCTGATGGAACTTTCATTCATCAGTCCAAATATACAAAGGATTTGTTGAAAAGAGGCTACCAAACTGCTAAAACCCAAATAGAAGGAACCCACAGCCTCATCCTCCAGATCCAAAGTCCCCTCCAAATCACAATCCAAACAAACCAAAAGGCTACTCATGGAGTTGAGTCCTCTGATGATGCCCCTGCAACACAAAGGCAGGATGAAACTAGGGGTAGTAATCCCCCTGTAGTTTCCATGACTCTACCAGCTGAAACCGCTCAGGTATCCTCTCAATAGGATCCTGATGCAACCAAAAATGGGGAAACCACATTACTGGAATCTCTCTCACTTGAGAAGATTTCCATTGAAGAGCACCATTCACCCCAGGTGCAATCTTCTTCATCCCTACAAGCCCAACTGTGGTTATTGCACAAGTGCTGACTCAACTACATTCCTCTAACCCTCCCTAGAACCTATTACCACTAGGAAAACCTCAATAGTTGAGGGAGAGGATTATAATATGGCTGATAACCCATAGCACAGGGATTAAAGAGTTCAATCTCCTTGTGTAGAGGAGGAGATTCGAACATCTGGTCAGGCTACCTCTTCTCCTGTTTTAGCACATGACCAGGATGAAGGTGGTATCATTTCTAAGACCTCACCAGAGGCAACTACCAATGAAGGACATAATCCTGTGGCAGGAAGTCCCTAGTTCCAAGAAACAGGGGCACATGTGAATACTGATCTACACTCAGCACATGTTCATCCTGATTTAATCAGGAGGTCAGATGATTCAGCAAAGACTGATGATGACCTGGACTTTTTCTTTGATGTTCTAGCCCACAAAACCATTCTTGAGACTGAGGTATGCAGACTACAAGAACTGCTTGCCAAAATGTCACACGAATCAAGTACATCTGCCCAAATTCACCCACAGATGGCAGCTTCTTCTGAAGCTCTCCCAAACACTGACCCACTCCCAACAACTATGCCACCAGCCTCTGATTCAGGCACCATTTCTCAGGGACAGAACCCCTCTGAGAAAATGGTTGCTGCATTTCAATCCTCCTTACCTCTCATCACTTCCATCATCACTAACATTGTGCATCAAGCCATTGATGAGAGGCTTTCCTCAAATCTTCAAACCTTAGTTGATGGTGCTGTTTCTAAGAGACTTTCTGACATTCAAACCCCTGAACCCAATGCAACCAAAAAGGGGGAGTCTAAGTCAGTGAAAGTAGACAAAAGAAAGAGAGTTGAAGAGGAAGAAGAAAAAGAGAAGAAAGAAAAGGAGATGATCACATACAAGAGAAAGAAGAGTGCTGAATAGACTGAAGATGAGAAAAAGTTAGAAGAACTGATCAAAGAAGTTGATGAGCAACATAGCAGATCTATGGATAAGATCATTGATCAACTCTTCAGACAAGGTTTTGACATAGCCAAACTTGGCTCTGAAATCAGAAGGCTAGAGATTCAAGAGATTGGACATAGATGGGCAAGTTGAAGTGAGAAAGAAAGGGAAAGGTTGGAAGCTATGACAAGATTCATATCAAAGCATTTGGGAAGATCAATCATTGAAGTGAAGTCATGGTCCAGAGACAGTATTTTGGAGATAACCACCAGAATTTGTTCTTCTAAAGTATTCAACAAAGGATTGATCATAGAAGCTCTTGATGAAGCTGGTGTTGGGAAAAGGTCTGATATGGCAAAGTTATCCAAAGCTTCACTCACAACCAAGATGCTAGAGCAGCCTGCACAATCTCCTACACCAAAACAATCAACTTCACAACCCTCAAAACCAACTCCTTTACCCAAGAAACCTACTCAAACCACTACCAATGATGCACCCAAGAGGAAGAGAAGGGTGTTGAGGATGGAAGAAGAAGAAGAAGATGATAAGGATGATAGTCTGCCAATCTCTGTTGTTCTTAAAATAAAGATGCTTGAGCCCAGGAGTCAACCAACAACAATCACACTTGACATCCAAAGGCAAATGGTAAAGTCAAACTTGAAGAAGAAGAACATCACAAACAACATGATGAGCAGCTGTTAAGGATGGTTGATAAAGAGTTTCCTAAGTCTTCATCCATACAAGCTATGAAGAAACATGCTCAGAGGTTGTATGCTCTCAGATTCACATTTCAATATCAGAAAGAGAGTGAGAATTTGGCCTGACCCCAGAGTAAGTGACAGAATTCATAAAAAGAAGATTCCAAGTAGATACAATGGCCAAGTAAAGAAGATTGTAGATGTTGTGATAATGCTGGCCATTGTAGTGTCACCCTAGGAAATCCTTGATGACTTCAAGAGAGCTTACAAGTCTAAGATGACTCCACAAACTTTACTAGAAAACAAAATGGTGAAGAAGGGGTTGATCTACAAGAAGCTTGAAGAAATAAGAAGAAATGAGCTCCAGTTGTTACTTGAAGGTACTCATCCTGATGAGTTTGCATACAGAGAAATAGCTATTGTGGAGCTGAAAAAGGGAAAGAATGTTAAGTACTTATCAGAGTACTATGGGCCTCAGTTCTTCTTTGAAAGTGAAGCTGAAGAACTCACAATGGAAGAACAAGTTGTATTCCTTGAGGCCTATGTTAGAGAGCCTTACAGACTCATCATTGGAAGAACAACTTGTATTCCTTGGATGGGGTAACAGCTCTGTGTCCAATTCCCCAAGACAGAGTTCCCATTCATCCTTAGCCAATCAAACTTTCTGAAACCTCTTCCCTAGCCTGAGCTTAATTTGGAGATTTCTGAGCTGATCCAGAAAATGTTTCTGCCAATAAGTGGGTCTTCAATAATCTTAAAGGTTTTGGTTGCATTGGTTCAGGGGGAGTTTGTTGGACCAAAAGAACCAATGAGCCAGATCAGAAAAACCTTTAAGTCCCACAGACATCAAAACAACTGAAGTGGTCTACAATAGCTGAAGACAAAGTCTGAAGACAAAGTCTGAAGACAAAGTCTGAAGACAACTGCTGAAAACAAAGTCTGAAGACCAAGTTTTCAGAAGTTGTCACAATAGCTGAAGTAGTTCTTTTCAGTAATTGTGATGGTTTACTTTTCAGTAGTTTGTAATCTGTAGTTTTATTTATGTAAAACATCTGAAGTGTTTACACTTTAGATGTTATAACTTCAGTAGTTGTAATGTTAGCTTGTACTTAGCTTTTTGTGAAGGTGTCCTCAGTTGTTGTGAACATCTTCAGTAGTTTAGTTTACTTTCAGTTATTTGTACAATTCATTTAGCTGTCACTATCAAGTGACGTCAACTGATGTCACATTCCTTTATAAAAGGAATGTTGACCTAATTTCTTTGAAGTGAAGCGTGTGCGTGAATGAAAACATTCTCTTTGCAGAAAACTTTCTCTCTCTATAACCGTCACTGTTTGATTGAATATTCGTATTATTCTTGCTTAATTTTCGTCTAATTCTTGTGCTATTCCGCTGCAAATCTTAATCTAATTGATCTAACTAGATCCCGATCCTTTCAGATTTATTGGCTTCTTCTACTTCAAGAATTTGACATCGAAATTTGTGATAAGAAGGGAGTAGAAAATCTAGCGGCTGATCATCTCTCGCGTCTGAAGGATTCAAGTCCTTCACAAACTGAGGTAGCCATAATAAACGACAAGTATCCTCACGAATTCATTATGCATATTCAATCCTCAATCGATGAACATCCTTGGTTTGCCGATTTTGCAAATTACTTAGCAAGCGGAATCCTTCTCAAAGGAATGACTTATCGGCAAAAGAAAAAGTTCTTTACTGATATCAAACATTACTATTGGGAAGACCCGTATCTATTCAGAATCGATGCAGACCAACTCATTCATTGATGCGTATACGGAAGAGAAGCAGAACAAATTATAAGGCATCATCATGAAGGACCTACCGGAGGACACCATGGAGCAACCTTAACAGCCAAAAAAGTATTTGACTTCGGATTTTACTGGCCCACGATATTCAAAGATGCTCACAACATGGTATGCACCTGTGATGCATGTCAAAGGGCAACCAATATATCAACACAGGATGATATGCCTCAGAAACTAATTCAAGTATGCGAGATATTTGATATATGTGGTATTGATTTCATGGGGCCATTCCCGGTGTCATTTGGCAATCGTTACATCTTGGTAGCAGTTGATTACGTCTCAAAATGGGCTGAAGCTCAAGCCCTGCCTACTGATGATGCAAGAAACGTTATCAAATTCCTTAAAAAACTATTTTCTCATTTCGGTGCCCCCAAAGCTCTAATTAGTGACCGAGAAACTCATTTCTGTAACAATCATCTCGAGCGAGTAATGGCACGTTATGGCGAGTAATGGCACGTTATGGAGTTCACCATCGCTTTACAACTGCTTACCATCCACAAGCGAATGGGCAAGCTGAAGTCACTAACCAAGGCATCAAACGAATCCTTGAGAGAAATGTAGGTCATAACCACAAGGACTGGTCTATCAATTTAGATGATGCATTATGGGCTTTTCGAACAGCCTATAAGACTCCCATCGTCACAACACCGTTTAAACTAGTTTATGGGAAGTCGTGTCATCTACCTGTGGAACTAGAGCACAAGGCTTTTTGGGCATTTAAAACAGCAAACCTGGACCAAGACCTTGCAGGAAAGAATCGATTCCTACAAATTCACAAATTGGAGGAATTGAGAGAACAAGCATACGAAAACGCTAGGGTTTACAAAGAAAAGACAAAGAAATTCCATGACGCTCGATTAAAGAACACAAAACGATTTTATGTGGGAGAACGTGTCTTACTGTATAACTCACGTTTACGTTTATTTCCCGGAAAACTGAAATCACGTTGGTTTGGACCTTATACGATCAAAAACGTGTTTCTGAATGGTGCCATTGAAATTTATAACCACGAAGGTTTAAGTTTCAAAGTAAATGGTCATCGTTTGAAACCGTATAACAATGGACCAACCAAGATTCCTTTGGAGGAATTACACCTCCGCCCTGATGAAAACTAAGTGTGGGGAAGGGTCGTGCCGAAGACCCGAAACTTAAACGCGGCACCTGTACATAAATTTTTCTTAATTTTTAACAACTTTTAGGATCTCACAAGCACAAGCATGGGGTCGTGCCTCATCAAGCACGCCCCCGTGTCTTTGACAAATTTCTTTCCACGATCTCCACTAACAACTCGGGAACGTTGCACGTCGAATTTAAGACGAATTCTAACAAGCACGGGGTCGTGCCTAGCCAAGCACGCCCCCGTGTTCACTTTCCATGACCTGTATATAAATACCACACTTGTTCCATTCTTTCATCACACTCAATTTTGTTTATAAACATCTGAAAAATGAAAGAATCAAGTCACAGAAGTTCCAACTGGAATCCTGCGAAGAAACCGCAATCTGAAACACGAGAACCAACGACTCAAGAATATTTCTTCAAGCTGCATGAACTAATCAAGCAACTGACTGAAATGAACCTCACTGCATCCCAACGCTTAGCTGAACTTATCCAAAAAGTTCAATAGATGAGCGAGGAACTCATTTCCATTAACCAGCAGCTTGCGGAATTGAGCAACCGCACTTCTCACTATCCCATCATGAACCTTCCACACGAAATGTGTGGAGGTTTCTTTAGAAGCATTTCATGATGTGCTAAGTGCGCTGTTGCGCGTTAAAGAGTCTGGTTTTGCTGTTTCAGATTCTCGGCTTTTAACGTATCATGTAACCGTAGGACCTTAGGAAATGTAATTTTCATTTTGACTTGTGTTATTTAACTCTAGGACTATTTTTGTATCTTTTCTGATGATTTGGAAGTGATAAAACTTAACCGGGAAAATTACATAACGTGCGAAACCGAAAAACGGAACAACAAAAGATTGAAACCAAACATAACACATGAACACGGCCCCGTGCTTAAGGAGGCACACCCCCGTGTTCGACAAAAAATGACACAAGCTGACATATTTCAGCCTTTTGTCTTGTTCCTCTTCAATTTTGCATGATAAATACCGATCTCAATTTCCTGCAAAGTCGTATCCACTTTCATTTTCACCTTGTTTTCCATTTTTCTTTCATCTTTTCTAGAGTTCTTTCAAGAGTAATTGATCAAGAGGTTAGTATGCTAATTCCTTTGATTATGAAAGTCATTTACATGTAGTTAGGTGATTAGGTCTCTAAATAACCGAAATCCTAGAAATTATGTGTAAAGACTTGTTCTTAAACGTTTTATGGAATGATGAATGCTTTCAACCTACTTGTTCATGTTTATTCTTGTAAGTAGATTAGTTTCAATTAGTATGTATTGTTAGTTTTTAGTTTGTTTAGTTAGTTAATTAGTTTGTTTTCTTTTATTATTAACAAGACTATCTTCATAATTCGTGGTGAAATATTTGTTAATCATATTCAAGAGTTCCCAAGTGGTATTAAACATAAAATATATTTTTGGGTATTTTGAATTATTAACAAATGATTAAAATGTTAAACGTATAATCTTTGATTTTTAAAGCAAGAAAATGTTAAACACATGCTTAATCAATGATTTACAAACACAATCACGCATGCTCGAGTCAAGATTCCATGCCTTATCATGTTAACTGCACCCCCACGTTTCACAAAACGCACCCCCACGTTTCACAAAACGCACCCCCACGTTTCACTAAACGCACCCCCATGTTCAACAATTTTTTTCCTTGGATGATAAATTTTTAACTATTTTTGATCACGAGTTGCATCATTATGATGTTATGTCTTAAAAAACACATGATTTTCACTAACATCATGAAACTGCTCAAGAAATTTGTTTTGTATATATTAACTTATTTTTAAAATTTCAGGATCATGAATCATCCCTATATACGTTTTGAAGGAAGCTGCGAGAGATGGTGTCATGATAGACTTCAATGACAGCTACAAAGGGTCGAAAGATCCCACTTACAAGCAGATGAAGAAACACTAGCGATAGTCGGACAGCTAGAAAGATACAATACATTATTGAGTGTCCAATGGAAGCGTTTATTCTCACAAAATAGACCTTCCGTTTATGAACTAACTCTTGAATTTTTAGCAACTTTCAAATTTAGCATGAAAGAATCTGATCCATGGGATAATAATGTAGTTTCATTCAGACTTGTTGGACATTGGCACAAAACATCCATTGCCTTGTTCGGTGTCTATCTCGGGATCTACATGGAACAGGAAATGGAGGAGGAAGCAATATCTGGAATGTCGGTGTACCATACCTTCCCGTACGAGGAAAGTAAAGATGCGGAGAGTGGTGCAATGAGGAAATCATTTTGGGAGCGGATTGGAACCGGAGGGTTCAACTCGAGTAAAACAAAAAGCAGTCAGACACGAGACACGTTGTTGCGATACATTCATCGGTTACATAGTCATTCCATAACGCTCGTGGTCAAAGCGAGGGAGTTGTTAACTTGAGGCACTTGTTCATTTTATATTGTATGGTTAATCAGTTGCCATGTAATATTGGGTATTTGTTTTGTTATCTTTTTGCCAGGAATGCGATTGCAGATGCTCCAACACCTATGTTTGGAGGAAGCTGGATTTTGAACTTATACGAAAGCTATGGTTATAACACTGAAGGAACTGAAGGAGTGATGTCGGGACTGTTAGACTTGAGCATTTGCATAAGTATCTACAAGGTGACAAGCCTACCAAATGGGCAGCCGAGATTCATGGATAAGAAGGGGCAAATCTGGGATCCAGCGGACGCCGAAGAAATAATTATGGATCTCGACATGCCAATACAGTCGGAAGGAGCCGGAGCTGGATCTTCAAGTTCACGTACAATGGAATTCCCAACCATGTTAGACCTTTACAAGTCAATACAAACAACCAGCGACCATGCAAGGCGATCATTTGAATATGCCCAACAAGCCTTCAACCGAGTCGAAAGTCTGCATTCCCGAGTCGATGACCTCAGCAACGATGTCACGTAAATCAGGAACCGAATGTACCATGAGTGGTGGGTATTCCCCCACAATGTCCTTGAAAACCGTATCATTTTGGGGACCCGACACAGTTGTTTTGTGCCAATCTATCTTTTAATTTATGTCATTTTGTTTTTATTTTGTGTGTTTATGACTTTAACGCTTTTAATAAATTGGTGACATTTCAGGTGATACCGAGGATTCTAACAACGCGAGGCCAACCAACACAACTAAAGTTTTCATCATTTTTAGGGGAGTTATTTCATTACCCTTTCTTGATCTTGATTATGTTAATCACATTGAGGACAATCTGAATTTTAAGTGTGGGGATGGGCGTAATGCATTTGACTTTGCTAAAAAGCTCCAAATTTAAAACTTTTAAGAAAAGATCACTTACCAAGTAATTTTTGTGACAAAAAGCCAAAATTAAATTTTTGATAAACCAAATTATAAATATACGTTTTCGGGAAATAAAGAAGTAAATACATGACGTCCAAATAAAATTAAAAATGTTTTTTTTGTGATATCCTTAAAAGCAATAATCTAATCTAGTAAAATATTTTATTATGTAAAATGAAGCACTTGTACCCAATTCCATCGATATGTGAGTTTATTTTTTAGCCTTAAACAGCTTTTGCAAATTGCAATTCTACTTTTATTATGGATTTAATTGAGGGTGTCATATGATACGTGTGATTAGAACTTACTTTGGGTATGCATTTCAAGACCTTAATTAGTATTTGTTGCATAAAAATGAGTTAGGCACTAGGAAACCTTAACCATTTGAGCCCCAACCATTGTCTTTAATTTTCTTTACCCGAACGTCAACCACAGTGAGCCCCGTTGAGCTTAAACGTTTTTATCTTTCAATCACCCGAGCCACCAAGTCACTTAACCAAAAGCCTTCAACAAAACCCGTTTTCGTTAAAGACACGCTTTTGGCTTAAAAAAATATAAATAAAAAAATTTGGTCTTTTACCGGCAGACCTTAAAGAACTGGAATGCATTCTTTTGATTGCAATTTGCTTTGTTGCATTCATCACACAAAACCGGGACTTCCCCCAGAAATCCACGAACAAATTTTCAATCTCACGTTTGATGCAAGAAAGAAATGGCGAAAAAAGGAACAAGTTCCGCCATTTTATAGAATTTCAAAAAGTGCTATAAAGAGACGGGCAAAAAGATATGAAAGATGCCCGAATTGTGGAAATTGGTCTCATAATGGAAAATGCAAATAGAATCAAACTGAATCTCAATACGAATACACAGAACTAATCCAATTGGGTGCTATTAGGCTTCAAGCCGAACGATCCTTGAGAAAGGAAAGTTTTGTGTATCTTCGAGTAAAAGATGAAGTACGATTCTTGAAAGCAAAATACGGTCTTGACAATCTGACCTTAAACGAGTCCTCAAGCTAGCATATCCCTTCTAGCTTGAAGTATTGTATAGGGAAACTTTAGTGCTTTCCTTGTAGTTTATGTTAGAAAAATAAGCCAAGACCGTCATCTTTAGCAATTAGCCACTTTTTCCAAATCTTCCATACCCAAGCCCGAGCCAAATTACAACCCATCAAAGACCTAATGATTTATGCAAGTAAATATCTAAGTAGGTGGAGATTTGATCCCTTAACAAGCATATGATTTCACACGTATTCATACTAGGTAGTTGAGTGTATTAGTTATATTTAATCTTTATTATGACTCCATATATTTAGCCGAGTGTGAGTGCATCTTGTGAGAAGTGTGGATTTTTACATGATAATAATCTTTACTAACCAATTTAGTGCTTGCTAGGATATTATTTCACAAATGCTTGGAATATTTATATTTGGATGAAAATAATGTTTATTTGCGTATTTCTCGAAAGACATTTTTATAATTTGTTTTCTTTGGTTTTTGGTGGATTTGTCATTTTAAGTGATTTTTGCTTGAGGACAAGCAAAGTTCAAGTATGGGGATGTTTGATGTGCTCCAAATTATACATAAAAATCCTATCAAAAGCACATAAATTATTCCTTAATATCTTCCTTAAAATGATGAAAATGTACTTAAAAGTCTTAAATTGTGTTTTCAGGTGTTTAAAAGCACAAGATGGATAAAATAACCATATTTAGCAAGAAATTGAAGTAATCCGAGCTTTGGAGTCCAAGCATGAGGTCGTGCCTCTTTAAGCACGCCCCCATGCTATGCCAGAAACACACCCCCGTGCTAAATTAACACACCCCCATGTTTGGACATCTGACAAGGACAAAAGTATTGTTCCCTAAAAGTAGACACGGGGCTGTGCCCCATAAGGCACGGGGCCGTGCCCCACCTCCAACATGGGGTCGTGCCCCACCTCCAACACGGGGCCGTGCCCTATATAGCACGAGGTCGTGCCCGACACAACCTGCATGTACGGGCCGACCAACTTTCATAAGCATTGTACTAGCACGGGGCCGTGGTTAAACACTCCAGAAAGCCTATAAAGAGAAGCCTAAGTTCACCATTTTTGGCAAGCTTTGGTGGGAGAGTTACTCAACAGAAGTCTCTCGGGAATCAAGACTTCAAGATCATTTGAAGGCTTGGGAGGTGCATACAACACTTGGAAGAAGCTCGGAATCGTCTAAACGCCTTCCATTGTGGATTATCAGTTTGATTGTTCCATTTCACCAATGATTACATATCTATCTTCTTGTTATATGTTGTTATGTTCAAGCTCATTATGAGCTAAACTCTTTTTATCATCCTAATCGGATGAAACTTATGTAATTTGTGATGAACTAATGGTGTGATAAATATTATGTTAATGTTATGGTGGTCTTGGGAAAACTATTGATGGGTAGCATCTACATTTGAACGGGAAGTTATAAATTAATGGTTTGTGATTGTCATACTAAGTTGAAAAACTGTATGAATAACTTTCATTCGCGAAACCGGTCTTCATAATAAATCCATTGCTAATGAACTAAAAATGGTTATTAGAAATCATATCACTTTAAGTTTCTGATCATTTGCGGATTCCCTTTTATTAGTTTGCAAACTTTAGTAGTTGTTACGGTTTTCTAAAATTAATGGTATGTTAGGAAGAAACCTGATCAACTCTCTTTTTGACATTAAGTTATGTTTTCAGAAATTGTATATCAAATAGGTCATAAAAGATTTACCTACATTACTAGGGCTTTGATCTGAGCAGTAAAACTCAGCCTGACGGGATCATGTCACTACGGTAGCAGGATAGACGAGAAATTGCGCCAGCTCATCTTTATAAACATTAACATAATTACATTAATCCATATCTTTAAATCACACCACCAATTTGTCACGGTTACATAAGTGGAATCTAATTAGGATGATAACTTTTATTCCCTGGTTTTAAATCCAGACGCTTCAAATCTTAGTTTACTTTCTTTCTTTTATTGTTTATTTTTAAATCCTAAAAATCTTTCCAATGCAAATTATCATTTTCTTGAAGCTGTATGGATTCTCCGGAAGGAGACTTGGCCCCATGTCTCTATCCACTATGGATGAGCCTATCAGGGTGATCAAGCAGAAGATCAAGAGTGGAGAGCTGGTTGACTTACATTCCCCTCCAAGTCAAGCCCCACCTGAAGTGGGGGTTAAGGTTGAACAACCAGAGACATCACAACCTGGACCTCCTGTTGAATCTCAGCAAGCTTCATCTTCTGATCCACAGCAGACTCACTCTCAATCTGAACCTGGGAGAGTAGAAGACCCAACTGAGAAAGACAATGAAGATCAATCTAGTATTGAAGGCCAGTCTTATTAGTTAAAAGTTGTAAAGAGAAAGAAAAGGATGGCTTCTAAACCAAAGCCAAAGAAGAAGAAGAAGACTGCATCCTTTTCTAAACCTCAGGATGAGTCAGAACATCCAGAGGATATGCAGCCGGAGGATGCTCCATCATCTCCCATTCCAATAGCTGCTCTTGCATCAGAAAGACCCATCCTATCCTGGACATACACTACAAAGAGATCATGGCATTGAGAATGTCTACACTTGGCAAGACATGTTTCAGTTGCCTCTACATGATCTCTTTGACATGAGAAGATACTTTGATAGTCTAAAGGACTGATCATCTTATGAAGAAAGGGCTGGTTATCATCCTAATGAGGACTGTTGATATCTGAAGTCTTCAAGAGTTTTGGTAGCATTAGCCTCGGGTGAGTTTGTAGAGAATATGCATAGAGGCTAAAGCAACCAAACTATTTCTGCATGCATGTTGCACGAGTACTGAAGAAGAATGCTTCGGACATGCAACAGAAATATTCTAAGTGTGAAATCTTCCGAAGCCAAGACCAATATCTTCTGAAGCCAAAGATGAAGTCTTTCGAAGCTTCAAAGACAAAGTATTCTGAAGCTCCACACTTGAAGATAGATTTCTTCCGAAGACTTTTAGTAACATGCTTTATCTGATATACTTTTCTATAAAGCTGGACCCTTTTCCGCTGCAACTCTATAAAGTCACCAACTTACATGAGTTGGTGAAAAGGTTCATGCTTTTGGTAATTGTACTTTGAGGCCTTGAGTCTATAAATTTCTACTTTATGTACTTTATCCTTTTTGTAATAGATAAGGATATGAGCTATGGAATGTCATAGTCATAAAGTCAAAAAGGCAATCTGCCTTTTTGACTCTACAATTGATTTTGTTTTGAGTCTAATCAATTGTATCCAGCTGGCTTTCATAGTACGGCCGGCTGTAGGATGTAGCATAAGTATCTCATGTTCTTGTAACTTTATGGATATGCTTTGTAACACGTGTAATAAAACATTAACTTTATGGATATGCTTTGAAAACTATCTCACTGTGTATCTTGCTCTTGTGTTCTGTCTCTTAGTTACTTGTGTTCTTAGTGTCTTCCTTTGTGGTTAATCCAGTTCACAGTTTGTTTAAGTTTAGTTACTCCCCTCTTTATGTTGTTGTGTTGTATTTGACCACCCTTCACCGGTCCTGCATTTCACTTTTCCCCAAAAAGTCATAATATATTCTAAGTGTTCATCCACATTTCTCTTTTTGTTCATCCGCGTTTATTTTACTCATCCGCATTTGTTCATCCGCATTAACTTTTGTTCAGTCACATGAACTTATCCACATTTGTTCATCCACATTGACTTTACTCATCCGCATTATCTTTGTTCATCTGCATTTGTTCAGTAGTATGAACTTATCCACATTTGTTCATCCATATTAACTTTGTTCATCCATATTTGTTTAGTTGTATGAACTTATCCACATTTGTTCATCCGCATTGACTTTATTCATCCGCATTTGTTCATTCGCATGACTTACTCATCCGCATTGACTTTCTCATCCGCATTGACTTTCTCATCCGCATTGACTTTCTCATCTGCATTGACTTTCTCATCTGCATTTCCTACTCATCCGCATTTCCTTATCTGCATTTGTTCACATTTAAGCAGTTTTTCTAAACTTAGGCGTATGAACTACTGTTTGGGCGTTTGAGTAGCCTAAGGCACACTATTCATCAGATTCAATCCCCAAACCTCATTTATCATGTTCTAAGCTTATATCATACATTCTAAGCCTTAGAAACACAACCATAACATCATCAAGCATGAACATGGCCCAAAATCAACCATACCAGTAACATAAACACAATCATACATACGGGTATGAAACCTAGTTTTATAAAAACACATATTCATGCATTTCCAGCCCCAAAATCAGCTAAAACAAGTAAAAAGAGGGGTTCTAGAACTCACCTTTGCAGCCTCTTGGGTATGACTTCCTTCAAAACCCGTTTGCTACAGGTTCAACACCTAAAACCCACCAAAAATGCACACCCAAACACACACAAACATACATAAGCATACACCCGAGGATAAAACCAGTGAAGAACACCATAAAACCATGAATTCTTACCTTGAATTCGAATTCTTTCTTGTTCTTCTTCTAAAACCGAGAGTTCTGCTCTTTTCTTTCTCTCTCTCTCTCTAAAAATCTAATGATCTGAATGTTGTAATCAGAGAGTGGGCAACCATGCCCACTTTACACCCACTTTTAAACCTTTTTGTCCTTTTGACACTTTTTACCCTCAACTTGGGTAAAATATCTTTTCTTTCTTTTTCTTCACTTTATTTTTTTTTCTTTGACTAAAAACATAACTGGGTGTTACAGTACCCATGTGCCTAGAATTATGCCAAATGCCCAAATTTTTGCCCTTGCACCCAACTGCCAAACGCCCAAATGCCCATGCGCCTAAGTTAGGCTTATACGCCGACATGTGTTCATGCGCCTAGGTAGTTGCCCAAATGACTAAGTGTCGGCCATGCGCCCAACTTTCCCTATGCGCCTAAGTCTCCTTGGGCCTGCATAGTATCCATGCGCATGTATAGTACTCATGCGCCTGTATAGTACTCATGCGCCTGCATAGTGCCCATGCGCCTAAAAAACTTAAAATTATTTCTAAAATTTTGGGAAAAATAAAGTTTTAAGCTATGACTTGGGATGTTCCCAAGGATGATGTATGATAACTATATGATGTTGTATTGTGATGTGTGATGTTGGTATGAGTGCTTATGTTATGTCTTATTTATGTTCCTTATTATGTAAATTTCTATGGCTTTACATGGTATGTTATTATCAATGTACGTAAAGTATTATATAATGAAAGCATAAATTAATGGTGATACAAAGTGAAACATAAGAAAGAATGAATA
The DNA here is from genome assembly GCA_025506515.1 of Flaveria trinervia. Taxonomy (NCBI): domain Eukaryota; kingdom Viridiplantae; phylum Streptophyta; class Magnoliopsida; order Asterales; family Asteraceae; genus Flaveria; species Flaveria trinervia. Next base: position 40,475,179 of record CM046452.1, on the reverse strand, counting down.
AACAAATGAAAAGTCTTGCAAGCAATATGAAAGGAGTTTCACAACTCATTGAGGGGTTGTTAGCTCAACTATGTGCAGTTTAGCTAACCCATAAGGATGCACACATGGGTCTAACTCTTGTGATTGACCAGATGTATGGGACCCTTGTTTCTTACCCCGGTACTGGTGCCAACACTTGTGCATGATGTTAGAAGTCTATTTATAGACTTCGGCTAAGTACTAGCACTTGTGCATGATGTTTGGGGTATAGCACATGGCATTGGTCTGAATGAAAAGTGAAAGATACTAACAAATGTACAAAACATACGGTAAGAAAGATAATAAACGAGAACGAATGATAATGATGGCGTACAATGACGAATGAATGAATGTTAAAGAATGATGATGAAAGATAATAATAATAAGATTATCTATTTATACGTATGATGTATGATCACGAATGTCATTAAAGAACGGTTTTAAATGAAAGTAAAGTATTTTATATTTTATAAAACTATAACTCACTCAACAAATCTGACTTTTTATATATTTTCCATTTGCCAGGTAAGAGTTGCTGAGGATGGCACGGGGGCAACTACTTAGCTAGTTTTCAATGGCATCCATTTTATATTATGATAATGTTTTTCTGATATAATGCAACACATGATATTTTGTAACATAACAATAATGTATTAATTTGCAAAAGCGATTATTAATATATGAAATGATTTGCTAAGTTATTCCGCTATAGTATTTTAGTAAATGGAAATGTGTGTTTTATATATTTTGTGCGATGATTGACCAACTGTGAGTGTTCCAGGAACGGGGCCTTACACGTCAGAGCAATATTTTAAGCGCATGGGCACTATACAGGTGCATGGGCCTGACTTAGGCGCATGAACACTTAGACGCATGGGCAGGTTCTTGGCACATGAACAACTGTTTAGGTGCATGAATACCTGATTTTCAACTTACATCATTTTCAACCCAAATCATCATCCTAGCATGTTCAAAACCTAGTTTCTAACATACTAAGCATCAAAAACATAAATACAGCCTTCAATAGAATCAAAACATTCCCAAACATACACCCACCCAAAACAAGGCACACACATACATACGGGTACACACCCAAACTTAATAAAAACATTTAAACATGCATTCTCAGCCCTAAAACAAATTAAAAACGTTAAAACCGAGGATTTAAAACTCAACTAATGCAGCCTTTGAGCAAAACTCCTCCAGACTCAAAGTACAACGAGTTCTAGCACCTAAAAACACCAAAAACACACTACCGAGCACACAAAAACACATAAGACTCGGTCCATAGGTTGAAAATCCAACCGAAACTGAACAAAAACACAAGAAAACCTTCCTTAGAGCAACTTCTTCTTCTAAAACTGAGAGAAACCCAGCTTTCTCTCTCTAGTAGTCGATGAATGTTGGACCAAAAGAACCAATGAACCCGATCAGAAAAACCTCTAAGTCCCACAGACATCACAACAACTACTGAAGACTTGATCAGCTGTTTGACAAGTCTGAAGACTTCAACAGCTGAAGACTAAAGTACTGAAGACTTCAACAGCTGAAGACCAAAGTCTGAAGATCAACAGCTGAAGACTAAAGTACTGAAGACTTCAACAGCTGAAGACTAAAGTACTGAAGACTTCAACAGCTGAAGACCAAAGTCTGAAGATCAACAGCTGAAGAACAAAGTACTGAAGATCAATAGCTGAAGTACAAAGACTGAAGACCTCAGCTGATGACAACAGCTGAAGTTCAAGTACAAGTACTGAAGCCTTCAGAGTTTGTTACAACAGCTGAAGAAGCATTCTTCAGTTGTTATGATGGTTTCCTTTTAGTAGTTTTCTTTTTGTTTCAGTATTTATAAACAACTGAAGAGCATGTTCTTCAGTCGTTGTAGTTTCAGTAGTTTCTTTTCAGTAGTTGTAGTAACAGTTAACACTTAGTATTTTTGTAAGAAGATGTCAGCTGTTTTGACATCTTCAGTAGTTGTGTTAACTATGAGTAGTTTGAATAAATTCTGTTAGATGTCACTATCAAGTGACATCTGCAGACGTCACATCTCTTATATAAGAGGTGTTGACCTAATTGTATGTGTGACATTCTGTTACCACGAAAGCGGATATTGAATGAAATATCTTTTGCAGAATTCTCTCTGTCTATAACCGTTTGTTCTTACCTTGAATATCTTTTGTGTTCTTGTGAATTGGCTAATTCATTGTTTGATTTCTGCTGCTATACTCTCTAATCAATCAAAGGTAGATCACTGATCCTAACAATGAAGATGATAGTACAGGGGGTGGTGGGCGGCCATACCACCTTTTGAACCAAATAATATTAAACTTTGCCCTTTGCACAACTTTAACCCCTTGACTAGGGTTATTTTACATTTCTTTCTTTTCACCATTCTTTTCTTTTAAAATTCCTAGCGATACGCATCTTTCTATAACCGTTTTTGTTCTTCATTGAATATCGTTTTGTTCTTGTAAATTGGCTAATTCATTGTTAGAATTCCGCTGCTATACTCTCTAATCAATCAAACATAGATCACTGATCCTAACAAATGGTATCAGAGCTGGTTAATCATTGATCGATCTAACAATTGATCATTGAAACTGCTATTTGATATCTATGTTTGATTGAATTAGCACATTTGCAAGAACTGGTTATAGATTATTGAATTTCTGCCGCTTTCGTTTATTCATTTTGAGATCTCTCTTGGTTCAATTTGGTTTGTTGTGTTTTGTTCTAAATCTGCTATAGCTTAATTGAATTTGGTTGAATCTGAGATGACTACTCCTTCTAATGACCCTCACAATACCGGTTCCTCAACCAAGCCTCCGATGCTGGTTAGGACTGAGTATAACATATGGCAACGAAGGATGCTTCATCATCTGTCTGTTAACAGTTCAGGTTGTTGGACATCTGTGGTACATGGACCACATAAGCCTATGGTGAACAATCCGGAAACCAATCAAATGGTTCCGAAGAAGAAATAACAATACTCAGATGAAGATCGGAAACTGTTTGAGATTGATGCTAAAGCCCATGGAATTCTGGCCATGGCACTGCCGAATGAAATCTATTCAGGGCTTATGCATCATGAAACTGCTCATGACCTCTGGAATGCACTGAAGGAATAATTCGGTGGAACTGATGAGGGCTTAGCAAACAACAGAGAAATCCTCGCCCAAGAATATGAGACATTCTCTCATAGAAAGGGTGAGACACTAACTCAACAGTTTGAGCATTTTTCCTATTTGATCTCTGAGCTGAAAATGGTGAAACAGGAATACACCAACAGCCAGATGAATAACAGATTCCTCAGATCACTGCCTGAGAGATGGGACACATACACTATTGTCCTACGCTCCAGTGCAAATCTGGATAGCCTATCTCTCACCCAACTTCATGGGAAACTACTTACATTCGAAAGAGAGATAGAGCAGAAAAGGAAACTGTCATCATCAGGAAAGCTCACTGATGACTTTGTACCAGGGAACACTGCCTTGGTTGGTCATGAGTCAGAACATGCTGCATCTGAAAGCTTAATTATGATTTCTCTTCAAACAGTTCTGATCATGCATTTGTTGGTATTGATAGTCATTCTGGCAGTAATAATGACAATCTATGCTTCATCATGGATGATCTGAAGGGAATTGCTGATGATGATTTAGAAGAGATGGATATTCTAAGCCAAATGGCCTTAGTTAATATCAGATCTCAGAAGTTCTACAAGAGAACTGGCAGGAAAATTCCTGGACTCTCTGGCAAAACCAAAGTTAGTTTTGACAAGAGTAAGTTGAGGTGTCACAAATGCCAAAGGCTTGGACACTTTGCAAGAGAGTGTAGATCAACTGGATCTAACTCTTCTGCACCCTTTGTGACTTTTCCTAGCACTAGTCCACAAAACAGAGGGCAACATACTGTTGGTTCTGGTCATCATTCACACCCTGTATCTCATGCATACTTTGTCCCCCAGGGTCAAATGTCATATCCTTTTCCCTGCTATTACATGCCTCAGCCAAATCCGGTTCAAGCTCCAATTGCACAACAACCACATGCATTACCTGAACCTCAACCTTCCCGATCTCATCAACAAACTCAACCTCAACAACATAGCTTTTTCACCCCAGGAGTTGTTGACTAGAGCAGTTTACCAGATGATTTGTCTAGTCATGAACAATTGTTCTCTGGTGCTGGTCAACATGGTGGTGATAGTCCTTTTGGAAATCTAGCTCTTATGGCTTTGGCGTCTGCTGATACTTCATCCTCTAATGCCTCTACACCACAGGTATCACATGTATCCTCTGAGGCAAAAGCCAAACTATGTTCTGAAACATGCATAGCCACATTTGCATCTATTAGAGAAGCAAATGTAGCTTTAATTAACAAGAACATTGAGCTAGAACAAACAATTTCCAAAAGCAAAGCTGAATTTGAGTCTGTGATTAATGATAAGAATGATGAGATTTACAAACTTAAATGACAAATCACTGATGATAAGGCTAGGGAAGAGATACTTCTAGAGAAGTACAGACCTCAAAGAAACACTTGCAACTACCCAGGTAGAGTGTGATCGATGGGTAAATTCTTGCAAGGGTTTTGAAATGCTTCTTAGTAAGCAATCTGCTTCCAATGTGAAGTTTGGCATTGGTTATAATCACACTGCTCCTCCTACAGATTTTACTCCCAGAGCAGAGGTAGAATCTGATGGTGAAAGCAATAACCAATCCTTTTCATCATGTGATCTACTATCTGATACAGCACCATCAGAAGTAGAAGCCAGCATTAATTCCTCTCAGAACCTATTAGCTGATGTTGATGGTTCAAATGCTGACACTCACATGATCACAAAGTTGATCACTCCAGTGATATTTCACAAAGTACTGAAAGTACTAAAAAGAATGTCATAACACCTGGAGAACAAGCCCAAACTACTACATGTACTAAAGGAAAGAAAACTGCAAGTAGAAAGGGTGGGAAAACTACTGAAGAAGATATCAAGAAAGCAGGTACTAAAAGGATGAAAACTGCTAGTACTGATAGCAAACTGCTGAAGAACAAGTCTTCAGTAGTTTCATCTTCTTCAGCAGATGATCAACTTAAGATGAAGAAAAAGCCATGTGAAATATGTGGCTTATTCATCATCTTACTGATGATTGCTGGTATAAAAAAGGGCTCCAAACTCAAACATAATGAAAACATTAAAGAGAAAATGGATAAAATGAAAACTGAGTTTGAAATCAAATTTGTACGAGCAACATCAAAACCTGTGACCCCAAAATCCAAAAAGAAATCCAAAAAGAAAGGGGTTAAACAGGTAATAGCTGAGGTTGCTCAAAGAGAGATGGTACAACACAGGAACCCATCAAACTCAAGCACTAATGTGTCTGATGAGCTGAAGGCTTTATCACAAAATCAGACACAACTTGTTATGATGGTTCAACATCTATTGGGGAGAGTCAACCAATTAGATGCTCCTGTGTTGAAACCACAGAGAAGAAAATCCATGCCAAAGGATTCTTCTTCTTCACCATCTCCATCCCCTCAGGCTGTTATTCATAGCAAGTCTATTAGTTTACCATCTGTTGATGTGAATAGACCCAAAACCAAAAAGGTTTCGGTCTCAAAAACTAACTAATTGTTTATGATTGCAGGGTTCTTCAACATGCCAAAGTAGCATCAGGTATGTAGACAGTGGGGGATCTATGCATATGACAGGGAACAACTCTCTTCTTCATGACTACTCTCAAGGAAAGAAGGGGTTTGTTTCTTTTGACAATGATGCTAAGGGTTACATCATTGGAAAAGGCTTTTTCTCTCAATGGAGAAATAAAGTTTGACGATATTAATCATGTGGAAAATCTCAAGTACAATCTCTTGAGTGTCAGTCAAATGTGTGATAAAGGCCATGTTGCTCTTTTCACCAGTCAGAACTGCAGATTCTGTCATCCAAAGTTCTGAATTTGATTGATAAGGTGTTGGATGATCACACTCTCCTGAGGGCCAACAAGACAGGAAGAGTGTATGCCTTAGATCTTTCCAAGAAAATAAATATCAGAGGCCATCCTTGCCTATTTTCCAAAGCCTCTCCTCGGGAATCTAAACTGTGGCACAGAAGGCTGGGTCATGTTAATTTCAAAAACATGAATCAGCTGATCCACAATAGTTTAGTGAGAGGTTTACCAATAAAGGAGTTCCACTGTGATGAAACCTGCACTGCTTGTTTAAAAGGAAAACAGCACAAAGTCTCATTCCCTCCTATTGAAGAGCCTAAGTCCACTGCCTACTTGCAATTACTGCATATGGATCTATTTGGTCCTGTGAGAGTGATTATCAACTTTGTGTTGTATGTTGAGAAGCAGTATTCCCTTTCAGTCAAGTGTATAAGGAGTGACAATGCAACTGAATTCAGAAACCATACACTTGATGAATTTTATCTTTCAAAGGGAATCAAAAGGCAGTTTAGCATTCCAAGGACTCCAGAACAAAATGGAGTAGTGGAGAGAAAGAACAGGACCCTAATTGAAGCTGCAAGGTCTATGTTGGCTGACTCTGGTTTGCCACTGACCTTTTGGGCTGAAGCTGTTAACACAGCTTGCTATGTGCAGAATAGAGCCTTAGTAAATCAGAGGTTGATGAAGACTCCATATGAAGTTCTACATCACTTGGCTCCTCTAATTTCATTTTTCAAAGCATTTGGGTGTCCCTGTTTTATTCTCAACACAAAGGATCAACTCCAAAAATTTGATCCTAAGGTGGATGCAGGGTATTTTGTTGGTTATTCATCTACTTGCAAAGCATACAAAGTCTTCAACTGCAGAACAAAGATAGTTGAAGAGACTTTGCATGTGAAGTTTAATGAATCTCCAATGGACAAGATTCCACAAAACCTGTGGAGTTGTTTGATTTGGACATACTGCAATATGTTCCTTATCAACCTCCAGCTGTTGCAGATCATGTGGATAAATCATCTTCTGTAGCATGTCTTCCACCTGGTGGTATTGATGATGATGATGATAATATCAATACTCACCTATTCAAGTTTAGTGACCAACTGCCTGAGTCTGCTAAACTTGATGTTCCTGTAGCTTCAGCAGTTCCATTAGTTACCATCAAATTCTTGGTTTCAAGAGTCTGCATCAACATCTGCTGCTGCTGAAGGTTCTACAAACACTTGCACAGATATCATTGTTTATCAAGAGCTGAAGAATCACCCAATGTCTCAAATCATTGGTGATATCAATGCTGGAGTTTCAACAAGAAGTCAATTGTCTAACTTCTGCTTCTATGCTCTCTTCATCAGTCAGCTAGAGCCAAAGAACTATCATGTTGCTTTAAGAGATAATGGATGGGTTGAAGCCATGTAGCTTGAGCTACTTCAGTTCATGAAACAGCAAGTGTGGGAATGGTTCCTCTACCCCAGGTAAGTGTGCAATAGGCACTAAATGGGTGTTTAGGAATAAAACTGATGAAAATGGGCTTATTGTTAAGAACAAGGCTAGACTGGTTGTACAGGGGTTTTCACAAGAAGAAGGTATTGATTATGATGAAACCTTTGCCCCTGTAGCCAGACTAGAGGCAATTAGATTGTTCTTAGCCTATGCTGCATTCCACCATCTTAAAGTTTTTCAAATGGATGTCAAAAGTGCATTTTTATATGGTAAAATATAAGAAAAGTTTATTGTGTCAACCACCAGGTTTTGAGGATAAAAACATCCTGAATGGGTGTATAAACTTGATAAGGCTCTTTATGGGTTGAAACAAGCTCCTAGAGCCTGGTATGAGACACTTTCCACTTTTCTTCTTAAGAATAATTTCACTAGAGGCTCCATAGATAAAACTTTGTTTATTAAGAAGGTGGATCAGCATAAGCTACTTGTTCAAATTTATGTTGATGATATTATTTTTGCATCCTCTGATCCCCAGTTATGTGATGATTTTACCAAATTAATGAAAAAGATGTTTGAAATGAGTGCAATGGGAGAATTACAGTTCTTTCTAGGCTTGCAAATCAAACAAAAGGCTGATGGAACCTTTATTCATCAGTCAAAATATACAAAAGATCTTTTGAATAAGTTTGATTTACAAAATTGTAAGCCCTGTTCTACTCCCATGTGCAACACCACACAACTGGATGCAGATCAGAAAGGTAAAGCTTTGATAAAACACTTTACAGATGTATGATTGGGTCCTTGATGTATTTAACAGCTTCTAGACCATATCATGTTTGCTACTTGTGTTTGTGCTAGATTTCAGGCTGCTCCTAAAGAGTCTCATTTGATTGCAGTCAAGAGGATCTTTAGATATTTGCAAGGTACACAATCTCTAGGTTTATGGTATTCCACTAGACACTCTTGCAAATTAGTTACTTTTTCAGATAGTGACTATGCAGGGTGCAAGTTAACTAGAAAGTCAACTTCTGGTGGATGTCAATTCCTAGGCAACTGTTTGATTTCTTGGAAGAGTAAGAAACAAACATCTGTTGCTACATCCACTGTTGAAGCAGAGTACATTGCAGCTGCAAGTTGTACTTGGTACTCTGGCTTCAGAACCAACTTTTGGATTATGGCATTACAGAGACTAAGACTCCATTATTAATGGATAGTGCTTCAGCTCTGTGCATTGTCAAAAATCCAGTCCAGCACTCTAGGACCAAACATATAGAGACCAGACATCATTTTATTAGGGATTGTTTTGAAAAAGGTCTGATTGATCCTAAGTTTGTGCCTAGTGCTGATGATCTTGCAGACATTTTTACTAAGCCTTTGGATAGTTCAACTTTCCAAAACCTAGTGTTATGGCTTGGTATGATGCAGCTAGAATAAGTGATAACTACTGATGATCTCAGTAAATAAGTACTGATGATCATTAGTGACCATATCACATATAGTACTGATTCTGTTAAAACAACTGATAAAGTTACAACTACTGTTGTAGTTATAACTACTCATGTCAGTACAAACAATAAGTACTGATGTCCTATGAAACAACTGAAAACAGCAAAAAGGCTGATGAGTAAGTGTTGAGGACAGTATGAAACAGCTGAAAGGCTATGAATTGACGAAAACTACTGATGAGAACTTTTTCTTCAGTTGTTTCTACAATTGTTGTTTCATCCTAAACAACTGATGACAAAACTATGTCTTCAGTAGTTTCACAACTACTGATGACTAACACCAAGTCATCAGCTGTTTACACAACAGATAACAAAACCATGTCTTCAGTAGTTTCACAACTACTGATGACTAATACCAAGTTATTAGTTGTTTACAACATCTGAAGACCAAACCAAGGTTTTCAGTAGTTTCACAACTACTGATGACTAAAACCAGTCTTCAGTTGTTTTCAAACATCTGAAGTCAAAACCATGGTTTTCAGTAGTTTTATAACTGCTGATGCCTAAAACCAAGACTTCAGTTGTTTCAACTTCTGAAAGGGTAATACCATGTCATCAGTTGTTTAAAACTACTGATGAATAACACCAAACCCTTCACTCGTTTTCTAACCCTTACCCTATAAATACCCAATACCTAATCCTTCAGCGCTTCATCCTCTCCAAACCTAACGTTCAAATCTCCAAAACTTCTCTCTCATTAATGGCGACCATGCAGCTCAAACCACGACATAACTCTGTGTTGCCTACCTCACAAAATCACCCTTCTGGACAAAGTTCGATAACGCCATTGATCTAATGGTCCAATATCCCTACCAAACGGCCTTCCTTCTAAATCCCACCATTCATGCCGAATCCTTACACCAGTTTTGGACGAACGTCACCCTTATAACTGGGGAGAACAACACCGAGTCTCTCCAGTCGTTCGTCAACAACCATCAAGTGGTCATCACTCCGGAAATCATTCGCCACACCCTCAACTTGGATGATGCCACTTTCCCCGTTGGGTATCCAAAGGGCACAATTGATTTATCCTTTGCCCACCATGGATATCAGGGAAACCTTCGTGCCTCTACCATCCTGAAGAAGCATTTCCATGATGCAGAACGTCTTATCTTTTACATGGTAAATGTTTGCTTAGCTCCTAAGACTTCCTCTTGGGATCAAATGTCTACCAGGTGGCAGCATGTATTATTCTCTATCCTTGAGCACCAAGACTTAAACTTTTCTGAAATTATTTTTCTTGAACTTAAGGATATGGCCTCAAAACTTCTTTCTAATCGATGGATATTATATCTTCGGTTCATTATGGCCATCATAGAGAATCAGCTGAAAGCTGAGGGACTTGTTGGACTTAGAGTCCCTGCAATGGCTGTATTACCTGAAGTATACTCTAGGCATAACTCTGACCAAACACTGAAACAGGCTGCCAAGCTGCGAAAACCCACGCAGTTGGAACCCACAGCCACCACCTCCAGATCCAAAGTCCCCACCAACCCCAATCCAAAAAGCCAAAACAGGCTACTCAGGGAGATGAGTCCCCTGAGGATGCCCCTGTACCACAAACACAGGAACCACATACTGGTATTAACCCCCCAGTTGTGTCAAAGACTCAACCTGCCAAAGCCGCACAGGTATCCACTCAACAGGATCATGTTGTAACCAATATTGGGGAACCCACACTGCTGGAACCTATCTCACTTGAGAGGGTTACCATTGAAGCGCACCATTCACCCCGGGTGCAATCTGCTTCTACCCAATCACCACATGCAACCGCCCCCCAAAGTCCTACATTAATTGTTGCACAAGTGCTGAGTCAGTTGCACTCCTCACCCCTTCCCCAGATACCAATTACAACTGGGAATACCTCTACCATTAAGGGGAGGACCAACGTGCATCTAATAACCCACAACATAGGGGTTACAATGTTCCATCTCCTAGTGTAGAAAAGGAGATTGGAACTTCTGGTGAGGCTGCCACTTATCCTGCTTCAGCATATGATCAGGATGTAGTTGGTACCATCACTAAGACCTTACCAGAGGCAACTGCTGATGAAGGACATAGTCCTGAGGCAGGAAGTCCCCAGTTCCAAGACAAAGGGGCACATGCTACAACTGATCTACACTCAGTGCATGTTCATCCTGATTATATCAGGAGTCAGGTGATTCAGTAACTACTGATGATGACTGGGCTTCTTTTACGATGTGTTAGCCCAAAACACCATCCTGGAAGAGGAGGTGAGCAGACTCAAAGAGATGCTTGCCAAAACTTCTGAGGCTCAAAGACCATCTGCCTCTCAAACCCCACAGATGGCACCTTCATCTGAAGGTCTCCCAAACACAGAGCCACTCCCAAATACTCAGCCACTGCCTCTGCTTCTGGCACTATTTCTCAGGAACAGAACCCCCCTGAGCAATAGCTGCTATCCTTTAAAATTCCCTACCTCTCATCACACTATAATCACTGATATCGTGATCAAAACCATTGATGAGAGGCTTCCTCAGTAATCCAACCCTTGATAGAGGAAGTTGTGGGCAAAAAGCTTTCTGACAATCAAACCCTTGCAACCAATGCAACCAAAAAGGGGGAGATTCAATCAGTGAAAGCAAAAAGAAGAGAGGAGTGCAGAGAGGAAAGAGAAAGAGAAAGAAACAGAAGTGACAGAAGTGGAAAAGGAGAAGGAGTTGGTGTGGAGTTGCTGTGGAGACTGAAAAAGAGAAGGAGAAGGAAGCTGACATGGAAAAATCAAAGAAAAGAAAGAATGAAAAGAGACTGCCTTGGAGCTGATGGTGAAAGAGGCTGATGCCGAACACAACAGATCAATGGGTAACATCATTGATCAGTTGTTTAGGCAAGGCCATGACACTGACTAACTTGACTCTGAGATCAGAAGATTAGATTGAAGAAATCCAAACTAGATGGGCAAGTTATGATGTGTTAGAAGAGAAAGGCTGGAGATCATGATCAGGTTATAGCAAAATATTGGAAGATCAATGATCGAAATCAAGGCTTGGTCCAGGGACAGCATCTGGCAATAACCACCAAGATCTGTTCGTCTGAAGTATACACTAAAGGATTAGTGTTGAATCTTTGAATGAAGCTGGTGCTGGGAGCAGGACTGAACTAGCCAAGCAATCTAAAGCCACACTCACCTCCAAAATGCTAGAACAGCCTGTCAATATTCCCACACCAAAACCACCAAAAACAAACCCACCAAACCAACTCCCTTACCCTCAAAACCAATAGCCGATGATGTACCCCAGAAGAAGAAGAGAAGGGTATTAAGGCTAGAAGATGATGAAGAAGATGATGATGAAGATGATGATGAAGATGAAGATAGGCTGCCACTCTCAGCTGTTATACAGTTGCCGAAGCCACAAGTCACTCTCCAACAATTACTCCTGAAACTCAAAGACAAATTGTGAAAGTGAAGCTAGAAGAAGAAGAGCTTCACAAACAACACGATGAGGAATTGTTGAGGAGATTGACAAAGCATATGCTGCCACATCTTCTATCATCAACATGAAGAAGCATGCTCTCAGATTATACACTCTTAAGCATACATTTCAATATCAAAAGGAGAGAGTGAGGATTTGGCCTGATCCAAGGTGTCTCACAGGATTCACAAGAAAAACATTCCACAGAGATACATTGGCAGGTGAAGAAGATTGTAGATGAAGTGATCTCACTGGTCTTTGTAGTATCACCTGGGAAATCCTAGATGACTTCAAGAAAGCTTATAAAGCCAACCAAACCCACAGAGATGCTGCTGGAAAATAAAATGGTGAAAAAGGGGTTAGTATATAAGAGGCTTGAAGAAGTCAGAAAGAATGAGCTCCAGTTGTTCCTAGAGGGTAATCACCCTGATGAATTTGCTTATAGAATAATAACAACTGTGGAGCTAAAGAATGGGAAACGGGTCAAATACCTATCTGAGTACTATGGGCCAGAATCATTATTTGAAGAGAGTGCTGAAGAGCTGACCATGGAGGAAGAAATTACCTTCCTTGAGCCTATACAAGAGAGTCATACAGATCATAGTGGGGAAGTAGATCTCATGGATGGGGTAACAGCTCTGTGTCCAGTTCCCCAAGACAGAGTTCCCATTCATACTTTGCCAAACAGATCATTGAGACTTCTTCCCAGGCCTGTGCTTACAAGGGTCACTTCTGAGCTGATCTAGAAGACAAAAAGACCAATCCTTCTGCCATAATAAGTGGAACATCTTCAATAAGTTTAGAGGTTTTGGCTGCATTGGTTCAGGGGGAGTTTGTTGGACCAAAAGAACCAATGAGCCTGATCAGAAAAACCTCTAAGTCCCACAGACATCACAACAACTACTGAAGGCTTGATCAGCTGTTTGATAAAGTCTGAAGACTCAACAGCTGAAGACTAAAGTACTGAAGACTTCAACAGCTGAAGACCAAAGTCTGAAGATCAACAGCTGAAGACTAAAGTACTAAAGACTTCAACAGCTGAAGACTAAGTACTGAAGACTTAACAGCTGAAGACCAAGTCTGAAGATCAACAGCTGAAGAACAAAGTACTGAAGATCAACAGCTGAAGTACAAAGACTGAAGACATCAGCTGATGACAACAGCTGAAGTTCAAGTACAAGTACTGAAGCCTTCAGAGTTTGTTACAACAGCTGAAGAAGCATTCTTCAGTTGTTGTGATGGTTTCCTTTCAGTAGTTTCTTTTTGTTTCAGTATTTATAAACGACTGAAGAGCATGTTCTTCAGTCGTTGTAGTTTCAGTAGTTTCTTTTCAGTAGTTGTAGTGACAGTTAACACTTAGTATTTTTGTAAGAAGATGTCAGCTGTTTTGACATCTTCAGTAGTTGTGTTAACTATGAGTAGTTCAATAATTCTGTTAGATGTCACTATCAAGTGACATCAGCAGACGTCACATCTCTTATATAAGAGGTGTTGACCTAATTGTATGTGTGACATTCTGTTACCACGAAAGCGAATATTGAATGAAATATCTTTTGCAGAATTCTCTCTGTCTATAACCGTTTGTTCTTACCTTGAATATCTTTTGTGTTCTTGTGAATTGGCTAATTCATTGTTTGTTTCTGCTGCTATACTCTCTAATCAATCAAAGGTAGATCACTGATCCTAACAATGAAGATGATGTACAGGGGGTGGTGGCGGCCATACCACCTTTTGAACCAAATAATATTAAACTTTGCCCTTTGCACAACTTTACCCCTTGACTAGGGTTATTTTACATTTCTTTCTTTTCACCATTCTTTTCTTTTAAAATTCCGAGCGATACGCATCTTTAATGCAAACACTATAGTACCTATCAATCATCTGTGGCTAAGTTCTTCTGAGGATTTTCAACTTTCATGATGCGTTGATAATAGCGTTGTCACAATACATTAACATACAACAAGACCATTATATGAAGCATCATAATATACAACAAAATCCTCTAGTAATGAAAGGATCGGAGATTTGCTAAGTTTTTCTTTTACGAGATTAAACTCTTTCTTTTGTTTCAGCCACCATATGAACTTTGTCTTCTTTTGAAAAAGCTTTATGATAAATTTTGTAAATGTGAGTTTTGGCTAAAACTTCTCGGGTCATCTTATTAACGAAAAAGGTATCCATGTGGATCCATCCAAAATTAAGGCCATCAAGAATTAGGATAAGCCAAAGACTCCATTGAAATTTTGTTCTTTCTTAGTTTAGCCAGCTACTATTGAAGGTTCATCTTAAACTTTTCAAAGATTGTCTCGCCTGTTACTACCTTAATCCAAAAGAACAAACTCTTTGTTTAGGAGCAAAAACAAAAAGATGCCTTCCAACTCTTACGCAAAAGATGTGTAACTTCCCAATCCTAAGACTTCCTAACGGCAACGATGATTTTAAGGTTACCTTGCCACTCACTACCTTAACCCAAAAGAATAAATCCTTTATTGTAGCAAAAACAAGAAGATGACTTCCTGCTCTAAAAAAGGTGTGTAACTTCCCTATTCTAAGTCTTTCTAATGGCAAATGATGATTTCCTCTTTATTCTGACGCCTCCAACTAAGTCTTGGTTGCGTATTGATGCAACGAGTCAAATTATCGACTATGGTTCAAGACAACTTAAGATTTATGAAAAGACTACATTACTTATAACCTTAAGTTGGGTGAGGTGGTTTTTGCTTTAAAAATTTAAAGACATTATCTTGATTGTACAAAATGTGTCCCGACCATAAAAGCCTTCTAACATATTCTCGATTAAAAGGATCTCAATATGTGGTAAAGGCATTGGGTGAACTCTTAGCTATATAATTGTGAAATCTGCTATCACCTTAGGAAAAGTCAATATGATGGCTGACGGCTTAGGAAAAAAAGACCTCAAACCCTCATGCATTTGTGCAATGAGAATAATCGTTCAAACTAGTCTTGAAGTCATGTTCCATTAAGCTTAAAAAGATGTTCTAGCCAAAAAAGAGCTGAAGAAATAATTGGATTATGGTGCCGAAAAGAATCTAGAGTCCAAGCCTTATAAGACTTTATATGGTCAAAATTTAAGTACATAACAAGAAATCATTTTGAATCTTTTGACCATCTAAAGGAGATATTAATCTTTATAGTCAATTTTTATTTTGTTTCCTAAGGTTCAACTTAAGTAAATATTTTTATTCAAAAGATTAAAAATATAAATTTAATTTCAAAGTTTCATATATTGTTACAGTTTCACTAAAAAAGTTTTATTATTTTGAATAAAGTTGAAATAACTAACGAAACTTTTAGACTAAAATTAAAACAAATTATAAAATTTTGGAGGTAAGTTGATATTTTTAATATTTTTGAGGAAAATAGTTATTTTTAATAAACCTCAATAAGTAAAATCAAATTTAACTCTAATCCTTATAATAAGTTGTTTTTTTTTTAATTTTAGGGAATTAAGGAATCACAAGTATAAATGCATCAGAGTATTATCGTAACAGTAGTCTAAATGGTGTGCTAGTTTTGGGCGTGATTGTTTGGAACTTTGGATAGTTTGAATAACATTCCTATAAAGAAGCTATTTGTTCTAAATTCAGAAGGTATATATTTTGTACACGAATAGTATGCGTTGAAACACAATTTGTGAAATTGCTTTATTAAAATGGCATTCCTAAAAAGAAGATATCTTCATTAGGCCGTGAGGTTTGTGTTGTAATTTTTGGTTAAGTAGTGAAATGCTTTATAAAAAAGTTAGACAACATATACATTAACATAGTTGTCAACACAATTGCAGGTACCCCGACTAGCAGCAACGCCACAGACCACATGCTACATATGAAGTTCTATTACTTTCGCCAAACATAAAAGGACTCTCTTGGAATGTTACTATAAAAGATCAATGCATGTAAAACAACAGGTTTTGGTATGTAAATATATATGGCCAACACGCTCTTAGGCTGTAAAGAAATACAATGGTATACGCTTTTATTTAAGACTTCATCTACCACATAGACAGGGAAAATTACTAGTTTGAACAATTTTTAAGCTAAACAGTATATAATAGGTTTTAAAATAAATTAAGAGCAATTAATTAAATCCCAAAACAAAATAACACATATATAGAATTTAAAGGGCATGAGTTGAATGTATTGTTTATCTATTCAAAAGGCCGTCTCCCGCTCCAGTAAAATAATTCCTAGACATTCAAACAAAAAAAAGCAAGTCCCCGGGCTGGTGTTCATCTTTGTAGACAGTGAGTTTCTGAAATTCTGTGCAACTCCAACCACCATAATGGCCACAGACAGACGATAATTCGAGCACAATGGGTGAGTATTAATTTAAAGGCAGATGATGTGGCCGCAATTTTTTTTCAACAAGTTAAAAAAAGAGTCTAGTATTAATAGCTCATTCAAGTACATAACTGTTAATCTGTGCAAACTTATCCCAACATCATATCAGAAGATCAATTTAGACCGACAACACAAAAGGCTCGTAAAGATGAAATATTCATCGAAAATCAAGAATAAATTTATATTTTAACAGTTCACCAAAACCACAAAATGCAAAGAAGTTCCAATCTTGATAAAAAATTACCACTTATAATTCACTCAACAAAATTATGATAAAAAAAATTACCACTTATAATTCACTCAACAAAATTAAGGGGCATAATGTAAATTTTATAAATTGATTTGGATTGATTTGAAAAAGTTAATTGTATATATTATTCGAATACATATATTCAGGTTGGTTTGGTTCAAAAATCACAAACTTGCAACTCGTTTCAAAAACCAAACTACAAAATTTGAATGGATTAGAATATTGACACCTAATCAATCTATATAAACACAACAAAGTACTCAATAGGTTAAAATTTGATCAGATATCATGGTGTTTGGATTAGAAAACTAGATTCAAAAACCATCAGAAGATGGCCTAGTTAGTGGTAACACACCTGAAATGTCACAAAAGAGATCTAGGTTGAAACATTCCCTACATAAACATAATATAGATAGTCATCACCGTTAGAAAAAATAAGAAAGAAAAGTAGTTTTACCTAACAATACAAAGTACCCAAATGGTGAAATTAAGATCTTAAAATTCTAAATTCATGATCAACATTCAATAATATGTTAATGTTCCAATCAATCAGACTACCACTTTAGCCCAACAAAAAAAAAAAAAAAAAAAAAAAACCCAAATTGTCCAATGTTCATCTGAATTCAAGGATCAACAATATGATCATATCTCATCCATTCTGAAATCATATCACACAAATTGCCAAGTTAAGATTCAAATCAATAATCACAAGCTTCTAGAGCAGCTCACAAGCTTCAAAACTAAGCACACAAGTGCTGATTTTGTCTAAAATCAACAATCAAAAGAAATCCTTAAACTGTATACTTCAACATTTTGATTTCGTAGTGTTGGATTAAAGTTTACAGAATTCTACACAAATAACCCTGCAACTCAAAGTTTAATGCAGAAAACAACTTACAGGTTTCATGCAGTTTGTTGTTCGTCTTCCAGTTTCTTGACATAGGCCTTCAAAGTCATAACCAAATTCCTTGCGGGTGCCTGCAACGTCCCCACGACGGACGTGGCCGGGGCCTTCAAAGAACCCAACAACTTAGCGTAAACCTCCGCTCTGGTGGGCATATTCTCCAACGCCTTAAACTCCTCCGGGGGGTAGTACTTGCCCTCAAAAACCGCCCCACTGAAATCATTATCTTCGAGTTTCTTCTCCTTCTGAAAGGTCCGGTAGGGTTTGATAGCAGCTGGGATCTCTTCGCTGTGGACGAAGAGCCAGGCGTTCATTCCCTTCATACAGGGCTTCAAGGACTCCCATTGGGTGCCTTCGATTGCCTTCAGGACGAGCGTGTTCTTGGCGACTATGAGCTTGCTGGTTTCCGGGAAGGTTGTTCGGAGCTGCTGGAACTGTTGGACGGTGAATCCTTTGTAATTGATTCCGGCGACGAGGTGGCAGTCTTGGAGCTGCTGCTTGACCGTTTCTACGGTTTCTCTTTCTTTGCACGGCTAATTGCAGAGCGGATTGTGAGGGTGGGTTTACGGTGGACGGTGGTGGTGGTGGTGGTGGTGGTGGTGGTGGTCGGGGAATTCAGGCGAAGGGGGTTGTGGAAGTGTGCTTTTAGGGATAGGGCGGTGGAAGAGGGTGGTGGGAGGAGGGTGAAAAGGCTCGCTTCCATTCTTGTTATCAGGTGGGAGGGACGTGTGGATTTCGTATTGCCAGTAGTACTACCTTATCTATCGCATCGCATCGCATCTCATTTCTTCTCTTCTCTTGCCTTGTGAATGGATCTGCGGTGGAACGACGCCGTCCCGAGAGAAATTTAACAAAATCGAAAAAATACCGATCATCAAGGATAACATTTTTATAACCCGAGTAGGGATCGAACCAGTTGTCTTAAAAGGTTTCACTGTTTAATACACGGGTTGAAAACCATAAAATATCATATTATCAATATATTTAATGTTGAAAAAAAAGGTAGAGTTGTAGAAAAGCGACATAAATGAAGAGTTTTAATCGCTGATAAACATAAAAAGTAAAACTACAATTGTACAAATCTAAAATACTTTCTTATACACAACATTTAAGGTTTTGTTTGTAATTTTACGGCTTATATCAATAGAAATATGATCTCAGAATACCAAAAGAAAAACTATTTGTGTAAGGATATTGCTCGAAATAATAGCTAAACAAACATGTGAATGAAAAAGAACAAGACACAATCAATTCTAGCCAGGAAAAAGCCCTTGACCTAATTGATCATGTAAGGTTTAATAAAAAGTTGATGCACTTAAAATATCCTAAGTTTCTCCTGTATGCATGCACTTAAGTGTGGAGTAGAAATGCTTTAAAGTTTTACACCCTGCATCAGAATTGTTCCAAGTATAAAATCTTCTGAATCCAAAACCAACATCTTACGAAGTCAAAAGTAAAGTCTTCCGATGCTTCAAAGACAAAGTTTTCCAAAGCCAAGAATTGAACACTCATTTCTTTCGAAACTTTTAACACGTGTTTATCTAATATACTTTTCCATAAAGCTAGACCACTTTCCACTACAACTCTGAAGACTCATCAACTTACATAACGTGATGAAAAGGTCCATACTTTTGCTAACTGTACATTGAGGTCTTGAATTTGTTGCTTTCTATTTTATGTATTTTTGTTTTTTTTTGTAATATATTAATATGTGAGCTATGACATGTTATAGTCACTAGTCAAAAGACAATCTGTCTTTTGACTCTACATTTAATTTTGTTGTTGTCTAGATCAAATGTTTTCAACTGGTTTTCCAAGCATGGCCCAGTGTAGGATGTAGTATAAAGTATCTCAGGCCTTTGTATTTTTCATTATGCTTTGTAACACATATAAAAAACTTGAGATCAATATACAATATCCTTGAAAACCAATATGCTTGTGTTGTTTTGTTAGATCTAGGAACAATATGACTAAATCCTTTTGTATAGGCTTAGAACTTTAGTTAATGCTTGTAATAAACTTTTGTAATTCATTACCTTGATGTATGTATTATGTATATAGGTTAACCATATATATGTTCATGTATATGTATGATTGCAGGTTCGAACATCATACTTGGTCAATTCAGAAATTGACTAAGTACAAGAAACATCTACAGATGAACATTTATGTTCTTTCTTAGATAATTGTCTCACAACAAATACATCTGAGGACCCTCTACGGAAGAACACTTCGGTGCAGATGAAGTCAAAGGAGTGCTATGAGACCTAAGACACATGGATTAACAACTTGCATTCTGATAAAAAATACCAAGCGAAGACTCTTACGGAAGGGTAAACTCCTACGGAAGACAAAGTTCCTGTGGAAGACCAAATACTTGTACTTGCATCATCAAGTAATTCTAGTCAACAAGTCAAACATGGACTCCAAAAGATTTGTTGTTTCCTTAACAGATCTCCTGAGCCTATACATACTAGTCCTAGGTTGACTCATGAGAGCAGTTAAATATCTAACATCATATCAATCCACACGATCAATCGAACACAAAAACCCTAGCAACCATCACATCAATACACCAAAATCATCAACACATTCAAAGCAAACATTGTGATCAACAATCATTATTTGATCATTTGTAAAACATTAATTAGTTTCAATAAATCCTTTTGAATCAAATGTTGTGTCTCATTTATTGTGTTGAAATCATCTCGTTCCTTATCATTAATATTCGTTGTCATTGATATTAAATAATTATTCAATTAAATAAGGATTAATGATCATTCCACAATCATTAAATCGAACTCAATCTATCACTGATAATTTCTGATTGCGATCGTCGAATTCACAGGTGGTATCAGAGCCAAGTGCTCATTGATTTAGATCAATTGATTTTTCGATGTTAAAACTGTTTGATTGATTCTTTTATTTCATTGCATCTATTAGTGTTTTGATTAGATCTATTGATTTTTAAATAAACTTGTTTTGGTGTGAATCAATTTTTTTAAAACAATAAAACGGTTATTCATCTTTTAGCGAGCACTGATATATTGCTTGGTTAACATTGATTTATATTCATATTAAATGATACATAGATCTATGTTATTGATTGATATTCATCATCTAATCACTTTGGCTAAACAAATATATATTAACAAAATCCTTGATTTGATATTAATGATCATTAAAAGGAATGACTGATTTGTGACTTTTATTACTTAGTTTTTCAATAATTAAGTTCTTGTCATTAATTAGTTCATTACCCAAAAGAAACTTCGTTTTAGTAGAACTCTAATACTTTGACTAAAATGAGTAACTTTATCGGTGGATCATCATACCAACTTCCTAAGTTAGAACCCAAAGCGGATAATAAATCTTGGAAGATCAAATTCAGATTCATGTGAATTACACTGATTCTGACTTATGGGTATCAAAAACTAAAGGTCCTTATATTCCATCCGCTCTTGAGATAGATTATAATGACAATAATCAACCCATAAGTATAAAAGATCCATTACCTAAGGATGTTAAAAAGTTTAAAATCGATATTAGAACATACAGTCTACTTAGTATGGCTTTACCTGAAGAAATACTAATTAGGTGTGAGAACTACAAAACAACAAATTCTTTATGGAAAATACTTCATACACTCTTTGAAGGGAGTGATAAATTAGAATCATAAGGAAGGATACTCTTTGCTCACAATATAAGACATTTTATCATATTGAGGGTTAATCAATTCCTCAACAACTCCACATGTTTATGCAATTAGCAACCGAGATGAACATCTTGGAGTTGAAGTATACCAATGAGGAATTAAAAAAAGATGCTCCATACTTGGCCTGGAAGTTAGAAGCAAACTATGACCATGTTCAAGAACACACTTGATCTCAAAACCACTAATTTAGATACATTGGTGGCTAAAGTTGAAGCTCTTGAAATGAATGAAAAGTCAAGATACAAGAGTGTGAGAACACAGGTCACTCCTTATCACTTTAAAGAAACCAAAAGTGCTGGAAGTGCTTTTATTTCTAACGATGATAATGTCAACTCTTGTACTTTGAGTGAAGATGAAGAAGAAGTTAGTTTTTATGCTACAAAGCCTTCAAAGAAATCTTATCAAAGTATATAATGAAAAGAAAAAGGAAGACCTGAGGAAAGAAAAGATGTATCTTCATCATCAGCAAAGTCTTTATCAAAAAATAATCAAGTAGAGCCCATTACTGTGATACTGGACTTTGAAGAACAAAAAGCAGCATTTGCAGCTTTCAGCTCAAGCTTTTAAGCTTACTTGGGAAGCACTTTAACGCCTGCAAGCATCTGCCAACAAGACCTAGAAGAACTTCATCCAGATGTAGTCGAGGAAATGGATCTTTAATGGAAAATGGGAATGATTGCTTATAGAGCCAAACAGTACTTGAGAAGAAACAAAAATTTGGCTTCAACAAGTAAAACAACTAAAATTGGTGTTGATAAGTCAAAAGTGAGATGTTTCAAATGTAATATCTTTAGACATTTCTTAAGAGTATATAATCAACAATCAACCCCAAAAATGAAACAAAATCAGCAACATCAGTCTCATCAACATCAATCTCATCAACCAACATCTCAAAGATCTTTCAGACAACCTCAGCTAACCAACACATCCCTACCAACCAAAATGTATTAGAAAGTCCTAGTAATTCAAAAGAAACTTGGTTGATCATTTTACAAGATGGAACTTGTTACTGGAGCATGTATGAGAAGGAAGTATCGGAGGAGAATCAAGCTCTAATTGCCAACATGAAGAACAAAGTTCCACCTATGGCTAGAGAGGTAAAATATAGACTATGTTTGTCATTATGTGTTGAGGAAGTTGATTGATATAGAGTCCATGCTCAACAACTGGCTGACAAAGTAAAAGAAATAATGATTTTGAATGAATCTCATGTAAGAGAGAATAACTATATCAAATCCAGGATAACTCTTTACAAAAAGATTTAGATAAACTTGTTTTTGAAAATTACGGTTTAAAAGACCAAGTTGAGCATCTGACTACTTCCTTAACAAAATCCATAGCTGATCATGCATCAACTAAAGTGAAACTTTAGAAGTTTCAACTTTCATCTCAGCAATATGAGAAATTATTAAATTCTCATATTGATTCAAAGAACAGGTATGGGTTGGGATATAATGTTGTTGCACCCCCTCTGAATGATAACTATAAAACATTACCTGAAAAAATGACAAACAGTTTGTCAAATCATTTTGTGCCATGCACCAAGTTTGAATCAAAATCTAATCAACTGGTAAATAACAATGATACTGAGGTGAGTTAAACTAAGTCTCTTGAATTAGAACAAGTCAAAACAAATGACTTAGAATTTTACTTTGGTGAATGCGATGACTTGGATGATTATGATGAACATGATGATAAATATGCGGATGAACTAGATTTTGGTAAGAATGTTTCTTTTGAATCAATCATTCCTAAAGTTCTTGAAGAAACCAAGCTACCTTATCCGCCTAAGAAAATAAACATGTTGAAAACTATTTTGCAAGAGAATAACTCAGGTAAATAAAGGACTTCAAAAACTACACAGGCAACAAAAACCTTCAACAGAAGCTAATGAGAAGTGCCCATCTACAAAAGTAAACACATCTTCAAAAACTGCTCCTTCAACAAACAATATATAATTTGTAACAAAAAAAAACCATTCCACTCTGGAATGTTATTTAACAAAATAAAGAAGACAAAAAGCACAAAGAAGTAACAATCTGAGAAGGATGAATCAAACTCTCAATCTAGTGATAGTCAAGAAGATTCAAAAACAACAAAGCAGTAGCAAAAACAAAAATTGCCTAAACAAAATAAGAAAATATCTAATGATGGTAAACCTTTAAAGAAAGAGAAACTTGTTAGCCCAGGTTGAACGCACTTGAATCAAACAACATAAAGATTATAGATCAAACTAAGATGAGCACAATAAATCCGTTTGATCTTCAACTAGATTGCTAAATATATTTTCAAGTAATCCCCTAATCTATTGGTCATGCAACCAATAACCTAATTCTAATTGCAATTAGGATATTTATAGTCAAGCCAAAGTTTCCCTATTTACACATAACCCCCTAGACTATATAACTAGACTAAAACATGACTCAAACAAAGTAAAATATATTTTGTTCATATAAAATATATTTATTATAATAAAATTCCTAGTCAATTAAATCTTTAACGTCTAGTCTTGGTTCTTCGTCTCGAATGTGTCGGGTTTGACTATTGCGTTGACTTTGACCGTGATGTTGACTTTTCTTGACTTTAATTGTCTTGATAATATGGACTATCTTGTACAGCTCCAACAATTTGCCCCCTTAGTCTATCATTATTAACGTCTTCAAACAAAATCAGCATCGAGAAGTCAACAGTAGAAAGATCTTCAATTTAAATCTTTCTGAATCTGATGAGAAAGATTATACATCTCATAAGCTCCCCCTATTTATATGCTCCCCCTTTTTGAGTGCATCCTTTGTAAAGATATTGGAACAACTTTCTCAAATCTCTAATCTTGAGTGCTTCAAAAGATATAGGAAGAGGATTACTAGCTCGGTATCTTCTACAAACTTGAGGAACATGTTCTTTGATCAGGTACACTGCTCAACTAATGATCGGCCATCACTTACAGCAAATATCTGAAACACATTCACAAACACAATCTCAACATTTCTAATTAGATCATTTCATTTTAACAAAATATACCTGTGCTTATTTGTGTTTGAAAACAAGCGAACCCGTGTTCGGTTGTACGAAAATTCTGTAAAATGAATGAAAAATGATATAATTGTAACAACATAATATGGAAGACCTAACAGAAATTTTGAAATGAAAATTTATTATATATTTTTATTTATTATATACATTTATTATAACATTTTTTATCTATTATTTTTATATATTTTTTTATTTTTTTTTCGCCTACAATCACCCCTAAGAAATTTGATTACTATGGTCTAATCATCTAACAAACTTTTAAACAACTTTTTACAAAAGCATATTCTATGATCATAATTTATAGCATGTAAAGAAAAAGATGAGCTTTAGTGTTTGTGCATTAGAAACAATCGTTCTCTAAAATAATATCCATTTAAACTGAGGCATATGACCATTCATTTCAAACTCACATTTACTAACATGAGCATGCCTTGTAATCTCATTAATCTTCATTATCCGATCTATGACCATTCTCAACTTATGCCTTGAATCGCCACCGGCAATTGAGACGCAACCGGACTTGTATTGTTCCCAAAATCATTAATTCATCAGCCAAATCATCACTGAGTGCATGATTTGTAATGATTCAACTAATCTCAATAGAAGGATTAAATGTATATTGTTGATGATGAAGAGAATTAGAGATGAGAAATAGAGCTTCAAGAAAAGATGAGAGAGAAAAGATCAATGAGCTAACACATGACCTCCTCATGATCAATTCATAATTACTTTAAATAGTAAAGAAAAACGTATTCTGTTATGCTATTACTGACGTGGCTCCCATTATGTGATCTTGAAACTTCTTGGGTTGGATTCTATTTCTTTCACTCTTCCTTTGTGGTCCTGGATCCATGGTTACTGAAGTATTGCTACCCGATTGGCCCAATGGACTCGTGACAATACCGCCCCCATTAGAACCCACCTTGTCCGCAAGGGGGAAATCTGGAAACTGTAGTTGTAGTTGTGTATTGTCCTCCCAGGTGGCTTCATTTTTGGTAAGGCTTTCCCATTGGATTAGACTTTGAGACACCAACTGCTTTCCTTTGTAAATTGTCCGATGTTGCAGCACTTTGTTTGGTTTGAGTATAATAGTGGATGTAGAATCCACGAGGTGAAGTGGAGTGATCTGATTAACCGTTTGCTGAGGCACTTCCGAAGCAGTGACACATGAAACACGGGATGGATTTTAGCCGTGGCTGGTAAATCCAGTTTGTAAGCCACAGGCCCTATTTTAGCAATGACCCGGTAAGGTCCAAAATACCGATGCCCCAGTTTATGATGGCATTGCAATCGCACGGATCCTTGTCGGTATGGTTGCAGTTTCACAAAGACCCAATCATCAATATCAAACTGTGCATCCCGTCGATGTTTATCAGCCGCTGCTTTCATACGGGATTGAGCTTTCAAGAGGTTGGTTTTTAACAAAGCCAACACAACATCACGTTCCAGAAACTGTTCTTCCAAAGTGAGGTTAGTGGTTGAGTCACGTAAATATCGAGTAAGGTTGGGAGGTTTTCACGCATACAAGATTTCAAAAGGAGTCATTTGAGAGGAGGTTTGGTAAGATGTATTATACCAAAATTCAGCCCAAGGTAAAAATTGTAACCACTTTTGCGGGTGATCGGCCACATAGCACCGAAGATACATTTCCAAACATCGTTGAGTGCCTCGGATTGGCCATCCGTTTGAGGGTGGTACACGGAACTAAACTTTAGGGTCGTACCATTGACGCGGTGCAATTCTTTCAGAAATTTGTCATGAAACGGGCGTCGCGATCGGTGACAATGGTCAAGGGAATACCATGTAACCTGACTATTTCATTAACAAATGCTGAAGCAATAGTAGCACTATTAAAAGAAGAGGACAAGGCAATAAAGTGACCATATTTTGAGAGTCGGTCAACCACCACCATGATTACTGTTTTACCTTGTGAATTCGGAAGACAAGTGCTGAAATCCATAGCAATATCTTCAAACACCGCTTGGGGAATTGGCAGTGGTTGAAGGAGACCTCCTGGGGATAAAATAGATGGCTTTGTTTGTTGACAAGTCTGACATTGAGTAACAAATTGTTTAACATCTGCTCTCATTTGTTTCCAATAAAAAGTGGACGACAATCGTTGATACGTACGAGTCACCCCAGAGTGACCGCCAAAGATTGATGAATGAATTTCAGTAAGAATTTGGTGGCGTAAAGTAGAATTATTGGGGACCATCAAACGACCACGAAACAATAAGAACCCATCTTTGAGGGTATAATCTGGCAAGCTGGTCGGATCAGCCGTGTATCGGTGAATAAGAATGACCAGTTCGGGTTCAGATTGTGCAGCAACTGATACGTCATGTAATAAAGATGGAACTAGGGCAGAGACCGCCATTAAGTGACAGGAAGGAACCCGGGATAGGGCATCGGCAACACTGTTTTGGGGGCCGGGGCGATAAACAATATCGAAATCAAAACCCAACAATTTACTCAACCACTTTTGTTGTTCTGGGGTTTGAATGACCTGGTCTTGGAGGCGTTTTAAGGATTGTTGATAAGTTACAATGGTAAATTTATGACCCAACAAATATTGTCGCCATTTAGCGATTGCTTGCGTGATAGCGTACATTTCACGATGGTAAGTAGAGGCTTGTTGCATGCGAGGGCATAGACTTTTGCTAAAGTACGCTAAGGGATGCTTTTCTTGAGATAAAACAGCCCCGATCCCACTGCCAGAAGCATCGGTTTCGATGGTAAAAGGTTTGGAAAAGTCTGGAAGGCGCAAAATTGGTGTTGAGCTTAAAAGCGCTTTGAGTTGTTCGAAGCTTTGTACAGTAGTATCATTCCAACAGAAAGCATCCCTCTGTAAGAGGTCGGTTAAGGGGCCAGCAATGGAGGCGTAATTTTTGATAAAGCGCCGGTAATAGCCGGCAAGACCCAAAAAAATTCGAACGTCTTTGACATTTCGGGGTGCCGGCCACTACTGAATGGTGTGAATTTTGTCAGGGTCAACTGCCACCCCATGGAAGGAAATTATATGCCCCAAATAAGCCACCTGAGTTTGACAAAAAGTACATTTTGACAATTTAGCAACCAATTTATGTTCCAGAAGCAACTGTAATGTAAGAGTAAGATGATGCAAGTGATCATCCCAAGATTTGCTATAGATTAATATGTCATAAAAAAACCAAGATAAAGCGGCGGAGAAATGATCGGCACACATCGTTCATAAGCCGTTGGAAGGTGGACGGCACATTGGTAAGCCCAAAGGGCATAACTAGAAACTCATAATGGCCGTCATGGGTACGAAAAGCAGTTTTCATGGTATCCCCGAAAGCAAGGAGAATCTGATGGTAACCGGCTAATAAGTCAAGTTTCGAAAAATAACGAGCGTCAAGTAACTCATCAAATAACTCGTCAATGGATGGAATAGGAAATCGATATCGAATCGTAATAGCGTTTAGTACACGGTAAGCTACACAAAACCTCCATGTACCATCTTTTTTTCTCACCAATAACACTGGAGACGAAAAAGAACTTGTGCTCGGCCGGATAATTCCTTTGTTAAGCATCTCCTGAACTAAACACTCAATTTCCTGTTTCTGAAAATGAGGGTATCGATAAGGTCATACCGACACCGGAGTGCTTCCTGGGGCTAATGTTATATGGTGCTCTTGGGAACGTGTTGGCGGTAAGCCCCGAGGAGCCATAAAAACATCAGCAAACTTATCTAATATAGACTGTAATGCAGGGTTATAATTAGGCGGTGTAGTATCTGGTGGAACAAGGGTCAAATGGAAGAGTTGACCAATGCTATCGGAAGTTAACAATTGCCAAAACCCATTGAAGTGAATTGATTGAGCCCTGGGAATATCACCTTGCCATTTAACGCGTTTGCCTTGGAAACAAAATTCAAACATAGAAGTCGAGTAGTCAGTGATTACCGGCCCGAGAGTGGCGAGCCAAGACACTCCCAAGACCATATCCCATCCTTGTAAGGGTAACACATAAAAATCAACCAAATTGGTTGATCCTGAATTATCAATTCTATATTCCGGGCCAGACCCGAGCATGGAAGCTTATCGCCACTACCAACTAAAACTGAAAACGGAACAATTGACTCGATGGTAAAGTTTAGAAAATGGGCAATTCGGGTTTGCACAAAGCAATGAGTACTGTCCCCGTCTAAGAGTACCTGAACCTCTTTCCCTTGAACTGAACCCGTGAACCATAACGTGGTGGAAGAGCACCCTTGACAAGGCATTATAAGAAATAGCAGACTGGGATTTTACCTCATCGAGTTGAATTTTTTTAGCGAGAAGGGAATCAGTACTGTCAGAGGAGGGAGAATCCGGTGACCCGCCTGGATCCGGTGAATCTTCATCAAAGAAAAAAACCTGTGGAGTCGCTTTACACTTATGATCCCAAGTGTACTTTTCATCACACCGATAACATAGGCCTTGGGAACGTTTCATAGAGATTTCTGCTGGGGTCAAATGACGGAAACCTACCTTCGGTGTTGAATTAGGAAAAGGGAAGGATGGTTTACCAGGTAACGAAGATGAGATCGAAGTATCCATAGATGGTGTTTTGGGCGTAGGTAATAATGGCTTAGAGGAGCCCAAGGAAACCCGGCCCGAGCCCTTCTCAAATTGGATCCGACGCTCAATATAAGTGGGCCTTATCCATTGCATCCTCTAGTGTAATGGGTTTATGGCAAATAATTGATTGCTTAATATCAGATCGGAGACCCGAGATCCAACAACTAATAAGAATTCCACTGGTAAGGGCATCGTCCGATTGGAAATAGCCTCAAATTTCTAGCGATAATCAGCCACCGATGACGTTTGCTGAAGCTTTGCAAGCAAGCCCTCTGGTTCTTCGAGATCATTGGAACGAAATCGTTTAGCCAAGGCGACAGTAAAATCTTCCCAGTAGAAATCTAGTGATGGCGTTGAAGCCAATCAAACCAGTCGGCTGCTGAATCGTCTAGATAAAAGGAAGAGATGGTCAATTTATCCTTCTCTGGAATCGAATAAAACATGAACAACGTGTTGCTTGGGCAAGCCAACGTTTAGGACTTTCACCATTAAAACGAGAGAGATAGACCGGCGCCGGCTTATGGCGGGCAAGAATACTAGTTCCATCACCGTTAGAGAAACCGACAGATTTAGGACCGGTGGGTTTTTTGAAATCAGCATTGGACCTCTTGATTAATTCATGAATGGAAGTTTGCAAGGAGGTGAGGGCAGTGAAAACCCCATCCAAATCTTTCCTCATCGCTTTCTGATCTGCCTGAACACCCTTCACCATCTCTTCTAACGTGCGAGCTCGAGTACCTTCTGCCATCGAGGCAGGGGTTCAATGAAAGCACCAATTGTAATGATTCAACTAATTTCAACAGAAGGATTAAATGTATATTGTTGATGATGAAGAGAATTAGAGTTGAGAAATAGAGCTTCAAGAAAAGACGAGAGAGAAAAGATCAATGAGCTAACACATGACCTCCTCATGATCAATTCATATTACTTTAAATAGTAAAGAAAAACGTATTCTATTATGGTATTGCTGACGTGGCTCCCATTATGTGATCTTGAAACTTCTTGGGTTGGATTCTACTTCTTTCACTCTTCCTTTGTGGTCCTGGATCCATGGTTACTGAAGTATTGCTACCCGATTGGCCCAATGGACTCGTGACATGATCCTACATATTATCTGGGCTTTCAGCCATCATGACATTTTCTTCTTGTCCAATGCCAATTTTTACATCGCTTTCTACACTACTGTTGTTATGGGCGTCTTCTTGGCTTTCTTGAGTTTTTGGCAGTGACAACCTTTTACATCCCTTAGTAAAAGCTAAACATAGTACAATATTATCAGAATCATCTGATAGTTGGTCAACATTTTGGTCTGGTATTTCTTTAGTAGGGACCTTGTTTTGCTGGTTTTTGCTCCTTAAAGCTCAACTTAGTACAATATTATCAGAATCATCTGATAGTTGGTCAACATTTTGCAATGGTGTTTCTTTAGTAGGGACCTTATTCTACTACTTTTTGTTCCTTTTCTTTAGTGTTAATAGTGTTTCACCATTAACTGATGCATCTTGATCCCTTAAGTGCATGTTATCACCTGACTTCTGTTTGCGGAGACACAAGCCAAGTTGCCTAAGCTTGCATGATATTTGTGCTGCTGTGAATGTGACATCACCATCTAGTGCACTTGCAATCATTTGACTACACTTTTTCTTATCTTTAAACTGCTCAAATAAAGCCTTAATTTCATCTCTTGCTCTTCGCTAAATCCACATACTCTTTTTCTGACAACCGCAGGTCGTCTAGGTGATGCCTCCTCCACTTCTCCATGAATGACTGAGATATTTGTATCACCCATTCGCCTTTTTAATTGAAATTTGAACTCCATCTCTTTAAGCTTACTAGAAACCTGAGCTGGAGAAACTTCCATGTTAAGTTCTACTATTATATGTTGATTACAATATGAAAACTCTTTATATTACTCATAAAGGTCCTTCAGTTTTTGTTCCAGAGCATCATCAAGAACAAGTGGCTTCAATCTTTTACGTGCTCTAATACAAAATTGTTAGCCCAGGTTAAACACACTTGAATCAAACAACATGAAGATTATAGATCAAACTAAGATGAGCAAAATAAGTCCCTTCGATCTTCACTAGATTGCCAAATATATTTTCAAGTAATCCCCTAATGTATTAGTTATGCAACCATTAATCTAATTCTAATTGCAATTAGGATATTTATAGTCTAGTCTAAGTTTCCCTATTTCCACATAACCCCCTAGACTATATACTTAGACTAAAACATGACTCAAACAAAGTAAATATATTTTGTTCACACAAAATATATTTATTACAATAAAACTCCTAGTCATCTAAATATTCAACGTATCATCTCGGTTCTTTGTCTCGAACGTGTCGCGTTTGACTTTTGCATTGACTTTTACCATGACGTTGACTTTTGTTGACTTTGACTGTGTTGATAATATAGACTATCTTGTACAACTCCAACACAATTGTTTAGAGATTGACTCCCCCTTAGAGTGATGAAATGTTTTATATTGATTAACAAGCTTGTCCTTCACACATTATCAACAGCATATCCCAGACAACTTTAGTAGTTCTATAATTTTCTAACCTTTTTAGCACATCCATTTTTAGTGCTTGAGTAAGTATAGAATAAGCTTTGAGATCAAGTTTTATCTTTTTGTAATCATCAATATCATTAAGTGTGAGATCCTCAAAACTCTTACTCTGACAGAGTTATATGGGATTTTCAGTGGCTACCAGATGGAGATGAACATGCAAGGCTCATCTGGCAACTCCAACAATCAAATGGGTTCATCTAAATCTTGTTGCACCACATCTTCTTGTGCAGGACTTTCCTGAACTGGGGAGAGGGTAGGCATATTCTTGTACAGTCTTTTTCTTCTTCTCTCTTCTTTGACTTGTACTAGAAGTTCTGCATCTTCTACCTCCTTCTTCTCTCTAGACCTTTCCAGGTCAACCAGTTCATTCACCTTATCTAACGGGAGAGAAATGACACTGTCTATGTCATAGTTCCTAGTCTGTAGGTAATTTATCCTAACTGCCCTTAACTCATCATTCTGAGTATTTGGTCTGGGGGCAGCCCTGATAGCAGACTCCATGAGTCTTGAAGACTTAGTAGAGGAACTTTCTCCCCTCAGCCTCCTTTTCCTCTCTCTCTCTCCTCCTCCTTAATCTCCTCAGATGTCATTTTTCTTTTCCCTTTGTCACTCATAGACCTTTGTGACTTAGGGTGGAGAGAGCTTTGGCCTTCATTGCTTGTTATAGCATCTAAGCTCTGGCCAGAGAGAAGTTGAGAAACACCTTCACCAACAGGTGTCTCAATAGGAGTGTGGATCTCTGCAGTAGTTGATGATGAGACAGGGGTCTCAAGTTCTGCCACTAGGCCTTTAGTCAAGATTTCCCCTATGAAACTAATCTTAGGGTCTGCCTCAACACCTAGTTGACCGATGATATTGCCTGATTCCCTAAGTCTCCTTCTTAAGCTGAACTCTGCAGTGATCCTGTCTTGGATTCTTTAAGCCAGTCTGTCAGCTTGTCTTGATTTGCTTGGATTGACAAGTGGCATGTTGACTAAATCCAGACCTTCATAGTAGTTCAAAGTCTGAAAATTGAAGACTTCTTGCCGTCCTTGAACTCTTATGATGATTAGGGCTTTCCTGATGTTGTCATACCTCCACCCAATGATGTGATTGGAAGATGGGGAAGATGACATAGCCCTTGGTATCCCATCCTCAAACAAACTCTATATGAAGGAGTCTGCATAGTCCACATCAATGTGAACTTGAGGAGGTTGCTGAGATTGCACAATTGCAAGTGAGGATGGTGAGTCCTCAATATCCACTCTCTGAAGAACTCCCAAGTTCTGTGGCTGTAATAACTTTCTCCCCCTTTTTGGTAGCATCATCCACTTGTATAGGTGAGCTGGAAGATAGGTCAATCACATCCACAGGTTCTTGTGTACCTGGTTGAGCTCTTCTTAAGGGTCTCCTAGCTAGTTTTTCCTTAAGATATGAGATCTCAAGTTGCTGATCATTGATCCTCTTGTGTAAGGTAGGCACCTGAGATTCAAGGTGACTAACCTTTGGGACTAAATAGGTGCATGTTTTAGTTAGTTTGTGCACCTTTAGTCTCAGATTCCCCTCATATTCATTAGAAGACTCATTGGGGGATGAGATGATTAGACCAAAGTCCTCTCTCTCACCACCAGCTTCAGGTTCTTGGCTGTTGGTTTTCCTCTGCTCACTGGCAGTCTCAGTTGAGATGTCAGTGGGCTGAGTTGCCATGGTTGAGGTCTTAATGATGTAATCACTTTTAGAAGTGAGAGCCTCTTCCATATAGACATCCTGAATAGGTTCAGAAGTGTCCACCTCAGTTGAAGGTGACTGATGTGGGATAGATGTAGGAGACTTAGGAGCATTCATCTCTCTTTGAGTAGGGGTAAAGAAGAGAGACTCATTATACTCACCGAAACCTAGATCTTCATCAGTATAAAAGTCAAGGTGGGGAACTGGTTGGTTGAGATCTATAGGCTAGGGATGGCAACTATCCCCTGAAGGTTGATCACTTGAGTGTTGAGACTCAGAGTGATGGCTTAAGGTAGTTGGGCTAATGAGCTCATCAGGCTGAGCATGAGGAACCTCAGCACTGATTCTTGAAGAGATGGGAGTGGTCTGCTCCTCAGGAGAAGTGAGAGCTCCAGAGTCCACTTCTTCCTATATGGTTGAGTATATAGGGGCCTCCACAGATTGAATAGTCTGAGCAGGGGTTCATTTGTATTTTCTTTGGTAAGTGATGGTGATTTGAGGCTGTGTGTGCGGTTGGGAGGTAGCAGGTGTGGGCTCAACACTAGCTTGTGCTGCTAGCTTGTCACCTTGAGCAATGAGCTCTAACATTTTGGGACAAGGGCTGTTTCTACCCCAGAGAAGCCAATAGTGGGCTTTCTCAATATTTTAAAGATGCCGGGCTTCATCTGTCCCAATTTAAGAATGTTACCTGTTTCCCTCAACTGTGAGCCCCTGAACCATTGAGTATAAAAGGAAATTAGCAAGTAAATTGGTATAAAAGAACAGAGAATACATGAATTTGACCCCCTGAACCATTACATGGATTATGAAGGAGAGATCCTCAGGAATCTGGTCCCATCCACCATGCTTGTTTGATAAGCTGTGGATGACCACATGGAGGAGGAATCTCAACTGGGATGAGACCTTCCCTTTCCTAAGGGTCTTTACAGAGAAATCTCCCTCATATCCCATCTGCTCAAAGGAATGATTGACACTTCTTTTAGGAAGAACACCTCCCCTTCTTTATCATCTAGCTGAAGATGCCTATTAATGATGGCCGGAGTGATGAAGATTGTTCTCCCCTACACTGTGGCAGACAATGCCTTCTCCCCATCCATAATGACCTCTTGGCAGGTCTTCCAGAATTCAAGCAGCTAATGCTCATAGAGAGGAGGATCAATGGTTAGGGAGGTGAAGTAGTTTGATAAAGCTATGAAACGACAGACCTCTGAGAAATGAGGATCTTTCTCAGAGCTTAACAGAGAAACCTGATTGTGTTGCTTGTGTAGCTGCATGGTAAAGTTGGGATCATTTCTGTGAGCAAGGTTAACCATTGTGAGGTAGCTTAAGGATGAAGAAAGAAGGAAGAAAGAAATTTCATAGAGAAATTTGGGTTTTTAGGTTTGGAGGATGAATAGATGACAGAAAGAAGGGGAAACCGTTGGGTTTATATGTGAGAGGATTTCAGATAAAAGTATAATGAAAGAGGATAAACTTTGAAATCTGGATGTTGGTCCCACGTCTGAAAAAGTAGTTTACTTTTTCTCAAAAAGTAGTTTTCTTGAAAGTCAAAAAGCTCCCGAAAGTTAATTATCTTCGGAAGTTTTAATTAAAAAGCTTCCGAAGCTAAAATAACTTTGGAAGAATTTCCTAAGAGTTTTGAGAATTTTGCTTCGGAAGAGAAGTTAAAACTTGAGTGCTTTGTATATAAAACAACAAAGCTTCCGAGAGTTAATTTTGCTTCGGAGGTAAATGGTCCTTGAAAATAAGTAATTGTTTGAGACAAGTATTTAAGCTTCGGAAGATAGATCTGAGAACTCTTCTGAAGGTAAAATTTCCAGACAGTTATTTATTTTGAAGGCATGATTTGCTCCCAAAGTTAAAAGCATAACTTCCAAAGTATCAGAAATTTTCAAAAAACTAAGGAAAGTCTTCAAAAAGAAATTTTTATCCAAAGAAAACATGAGCTTATGGAAGTGATGAACTAGACAACTTAGGACACACATATTTTAAGAAATAATAAGAATTAGTTTTAAGAAAAACCTACTCAAAGTTAATCATCCCAATAGCTGATATAAGATATTTAAATATCTATTCATCAAAAGCCTTTGTAAAACAGATCACATATTGTTCATGTGTGAACTTTGACTAATTTAATTAATCCCTTTTTATAGTTATCTCTTATTAAATGATACCTGATATTGATGTGCTTTGTCCTTGAGTGCTGCACAGGGTTCTCTGTGATTGAGATAGCACTATTGTTGTCTATGTCAATGGGAGTCTCCTTGAAGTTTAACCCATAGTCCAGCATCTGATTTTGAATCCAAAGCACTTGAGCACAGCAGCTTGCAGCAGCAATGTATTCAGCTTCAGTAGTTAATGCAGAGACACAAGATTGTTTCTTGCATTGCCATGAAACAACCCTTCAACCAAGGAACTGACATCCCCTAGATGTAGACTTTGCAGTCATGTTGCAGTCACCATAATCACTATCTGTATAAGCATATTGATTGAAGTCAGGATTCTTAGCGTACCATAAACCAAGTGTTGATGCACCTTTGAGGTATCTTAGAATCCTCTTGACAGTGATGAGGTGAGACATCTTAGGGTTAGCTTGATATCTTGCACAGATGCATGTAGCAAACATGATATCAGGCCTGCTAGCAGTAAGATACATAAGAGACCCAATCATAACCCTATATAAGTGCTCATCTACACACTCCCCCTCAAGATCAGGTCCAAGGGAGTGGTTTCTAGCTATGGGTGTCTTAGCAATCTTACAATCCATCATGTTGAATCTCTTGAGTATGTCTTGAACATACTTTACTGAATTATGAAGATGCCATCTTCAACTTGCTTTACTTGAATTCCCAGAAAGAAATTGAGTTCCCCCATGGCACTCATTTCAAATTTGTCTTTCATCAGCTTCTCAAAGTCTTTACAGAGCTTTGGAGTAGTTGACCCAAAGACAATGTCATCCACATACACTTGGACTAGCAGTATGTCATATCCCTATTCTTTGATGAAGAGAGTTCCATCTATAGTACCTCTTCTATATCCATATTTACAAAGATACTCAAACAATGTCTCATACCATTTTCTGGGTGCCTGATGTAGCCCATACAGAGCTTTGTCAAGCTTGCAGACATAATCAGGATGATCAGGGTCTACAAAACCAGGTGGCTGTTTGACATATACCTCTTCATCAAAAATTCCATACAAAAAGGCACACTTCACATCAAGCTGAAAGACCTTGAAGTTCTTGGATGCAACAAATGCCAGGAATATCCTAATAGCTTCTAATCTTGCTACTGGAGCAAAGACATCAGTGTAATCAATTCGTTCTTCTTGTGTGTATCCTTGAACAACCAGTCTAGCTTTGTTCTTGATGATGATGCTTCTATCATCTTTCTTGTTCCTAAACACCCATTTGGTTCCAATGGTAGTCTTCCCATAAGGAAGAGGACAAAGATTCCAAACTTTCTGCCTTTTGAATTAAAGCAGATCTTGTTGCATAGCTTCAACCCAAATTCCATCCTTTAGAGCCTCATCAACTTTCTTTGGCTCTATCTAGGATGAGAAACAAGAGTGAAGACACACATTTGCTTCATGGGTTTGTCCTCTTGTTCTTACCCCTGAGACAACGTCTCCAATGATATTTGTGGTGGGGTGAGACTTGTGGATCCTAAGCTAAGGGATCACAACAAGTTGCTGAGAAAGATCTAAATTAGAGAAAATTAGATCTAGAATAGATGTTTCTCCCACCACATCAGCACACTTTTCAAGAGAGACTTGATCCAAGCAGTGTGTGACATCATTGATGTTCTCATCTATGGTGTGGTTAGTGGCATCAAGAAATTGTTGGTCACTGTCACCACCACCATCATTGTTGTCTTCTACAATTGAGGTGTTCCTATCTGGTTATGGAGCCTCTGAGCTAGAATTTGAAGGCACCCCAGATGTATCAGCTGAATTTGTCATTGTAGTGCTGACATAAACCTCATTTGTAGAAGTAGTTCCAACTGGAGCTGAAGATGTTTTACTTGAAGGTCTTCTTAGCTTAAATCTTGGATCAGGATCGCCTGTATTTAAATTTTTTGCAGATCCTGAAACATTCTCACAAGATTTGTTAAAATAGTTGGTAACTAAATCAAGATCAAATAACCAATCCAGACCAGAACCAGCAACATAGGGTGAGTGTTCATTGAAAGTCACATTGGCTGACTCCTCAGCAATTCTAGTTCTGAGATTGTATACTCTATAAGCCTTAGCTTGAGAAGAGTATCCAATACAGTGTCCATCATCTGATTTCTCAGCAAACTTGGCAATTTTATCTGTGGTATTCAAGATGGTGCAAGGACAACCAAATGACCTGAGAAAGCCAATGAAAGGTTTCCTCTTGTTCCAAAGTTCATAAGGAGTCTTGCCATGAGTCTTAACTACTAAAACTCTGTTTTACACATAGCAGGCAGTGTTGACTGCCTCTGCCCAGAAGGTGATGGGCAGCTTAGACTTAGACAACATGGTTCTTGCAGCTTCAATCAGTGTCTTGTTTCTCCTCTCAGCAACACCATTTTGCTAAGGAGTCCTGGGAGCACTGTATTGTCTTGTAATACCCTTTTCATCACAGAATGTATCAAGGATTTGGTTCTTAAATTCAGTTCCTTGATCACATCTTATGAACTTGACCTTGTGATGAGATTGATTCTTAATCTTTAAGATGAAATTCTTCAAAATCTCAGGAGTCTCATCCTTAGTTCTAAGGAAGAAAACCCAGGTGAATCTTGTAAAGTCGTCTGTGATCACTAAACAGTAAGAGGCCCTTCCTAAACTCATTAAACTAGTTGGGCCAAAGAGATCCATATGTAACAAGGGTAGGGGTGTAGTGATGGAGTTCCTTTCCTTAGGCTTGTGGATACCTTATGTTGCTTCCCTTTCAGGCATGCAACACAATAGTCATCACTTGTAAACTCTTTCTTTGGTATTCCAGTTACCAATCATTTTTAATTAATCTATTCATGTTCTTAAAGTTTACATGGCACATTCTTTTATGCCATAGGAAAGACTCATCACTATTAGCTTTAGACAGAAAGCATAAAACTTCTCCAAAGGGAGATGTTTCTTGCAAATCCATCTTGTACATGTTCCCTTTCCTGGGGGCTCTAAGCAGGATATGCTCATGAGAAATGACCATGCTAGGCTTGAGAATAATGCACTCATGCTCAGTAAAGAGCATGTTATGACTCTGATCATAAAATTGAGATACACTCAGAAGATTGTACCCAATCTCTTTGACAAAGTTTACCTTATCAATACTGAGCTTACCATTTGTGACCTGCCCCTTCCAGAATTGTAACCTCCTTCATCTCCTCCAAAAGCAACTGGTCCTCCATCAATTCTTTCAAAGTTCTGGAGTAGTGACCTATTCCTGTCATGTGCCTGGAGCAGCCACTATCAATGATCCAGACATTTTGTTTGTCTTTAGCTGTCCTTACACAAAGAAAATGATTAGTTACATTTGGAAACCCAAGCCTTGCTTGTCTTGGGCTCATTAACAGAAGGTAATTCAACAGTAATAGATCCTATGGTTTGCTAAGAGGATCTTCAGCTGTTGTTGATGGAGAATTCTCAGTCATTTGGTCTTTCTTAGACTTCCACACCACCTTTCGAGTCTTGGACTTGACCTTCAAAACTCGGAAGCTTTTGGGACTTCAGAAGTTTTAATGACTGAACCTTTGGAAGATTCTGCAGACACTGCAGCAGACTTCAGTGCTTCGGAAGAACTCCTTTCTTCCGAGACCAGCTTCTCTTCCGAGGGTAATTTTCCACTTCCCTTCTTTTTAGACTTGGAGCTTCCGAAGGAAACATGTTTTCCTTCCGAAGTTTGAATCTTCTTAGAATGTTTTGAAGTCTTTGTCTTGGTCATGTGGACAGTACCTTTAGGATTGTATGGACAACCTTAGCAATGTGAGAGGTACTTTCACAAATGACACAATCATTTTCTTCTTCACAAGAGTCTTTAGCTGGGAACAAGACTTCATTTGGTCACATCCCTTCTCCACCTTCATCTTTGCAGATGCTGAGACAGTTCCTTTGGGCTGGGAACTGTTCTTGGATTTTATGGTCCAGGCTGTGCAGTAGTGGCACACAGCAGATCAGTTTCTTCTTGTTACTGAGATGAGTTGAACAAGAACCAAAACTCTTAGCAGAAGAGTTTTGGTTGATGTCTTCAGTCCCTACCACTTTAAACCCTATAGAGATGAAAACTTGTTTCTTCTTAGAGTCAAAAGTAGTCTTGATCTCTTGAGCCTTCCTTGCCTTTCTTTTGCTCTTTCTGATCAAGGTCATCACAGTCTTCTTCTTCTCCTCAGAAGGATAGTGTCCCTTCTTAGAATCATCCTCTTCATTCTTTTCAGAGGAATTCATCACTATCTCTTCTTCATCCTCTTCACTTATAGGATCTATGAGAGGAAGCTCATCTTCACAAGTTCCACACCTAGGAGATCTTATAGACAAGATTGTGTGTGGAGGAGCTATCTCATTTGTTCCAGTCCCTGCCTGATTTGATAGCACACTTTGTTGTGCAGGGATGAGGATATCTCGTTCTTGAAGGTCCCTTCTTCAAGAACACTCTTTTCTGCCCTGGCTTTGCTGATCACAAGCTCAGCCCGACACTTAGTTAACTTGGTTATGAGATCTTTGATTTGAGTCCTAAAATTGTGTGTTCATGTTTTAGAACTGAAATGATTTTCTCAAGGTCCTCTATCTTCAGTTTATAATCATTTTCAGACTTTCTAAAATTAGATTTTAAAATGTTAAGGACTCAAGGTCAGATCTCATTTGCAGGTTATAGGACCTGTATCTTTTAACTTTAGCAATGCATTCCGGAGTACAGAGATGTTCTAATACCTGGGCTTCATCATGATCTGCCATCAATGCTTGGTTAGGAGAAGCATTTTCCACCTGAAAGCTCCAGTCAAATCCTCCTTCTTCAATAGCAACAGCAGCCTGCTGCTTTGACTTCTCATTCTGGAGAGCTTTGTCAGTGTAGTTTGGTCTAGACTGTGTTGGCCACCATTTGTTTTAGGTTCCTTACACTCTATGGCAAAGTGGCCCCTCAAGTTACAGTTGTAACACTTGACTTTGCCTTTGTCCAGGCCAAACTTTCCACTGGTTGCATTGCTTGGAAACTTCCTTTCAGTCCCCTTGTAGAACTTCTTGGCTCTGTGAGTGAGAAGAGCCATCTGCTAGACTATTTCCATGTATTCCAAATCATCTGGATGAATGCAGTCCAAGTCTTCAAGAGTGAAAAGAGAGTTGCCATAACTTTCATCAGAAGACACAAAAGCTTGAGAAGTGCTTGTCTCTTGGAATGGGCTTCCTTGGGTGTAGTTCTCTCTTGGTGTCTCTGGCAAGGTGATGAAAGGACCTTTGGTGAGTTCTCAAGGTAGCATATGAGATGATGTTTGGGTTCTATGCTATCCTTTTCAACCACATGTAGGGCTGAACCCATTGATTGTTGGAGTTGCCAGATGAACCTTGCATGTTCATCTCCATCTGGTAGCCACTGAGAATCCCATATAACTCTGTTAGAGTAAGACTTTTGAGATTTTCAGTTCTCTTGATCACCACACAGTAGTGTGTCCATTGCCTAGGAATGAGGACATGAACTTCCTTACAATGTCTCTGTTCTCAAGAGAAACTCCTCCATACACTAGGGTATCCCCAATCTCAACATACCTGAAGTACTGTTGAGTCATGGTTTCACCTATTTTGAAGGTGAAGTTTTCAAACTGCTGCTTCAAGAGATACTTCTTGTTCTCCTTGGCGTTAGAGGAACCCTCATACATCAGTTTCAGTGCATCCCACAGCTGCTTCGCTATTTTGCACTTCTTGTAACCTCTGTACACAGAGTTTGGAAGGGCAGTTTGAAGGGCTATCATGGCTTTTCTATCAATCTATACTCTCTTCCTATCTTCATCAGAGTAGTTAGCCATATCTTTGGGGATCATACCAGCACCAGTAGCAGTAGTGGTGCTAGGTATGAAAGGTCCATTCTCCATAGACTCCAACATTCTTGAATCAAGAGACCTGATGAAACCTTCCATTCTTAAACACCAGGTGTCAAACGCATCAAGAGTGATAAGTGGGGACTTGTTCATGGTTCCAGTTTCGATATCAGTCTTAGAAATGGCTGCCATTTGAGAAGTTTAGTTATTGTGTGTGTGAGGGTCTTAAGATGGTGAGATCTTATATCAAGAGC
This sequence comes from Flaveria trinervia, assembly GCA_025506515.1. Taxonomy (NCBI): domain Eukaryota; kingdom Viridiplantae; phylum Streptophyta; class Magnoliopsida; order Asterales; family Asteraceae; genus Flaveria; species Flaveria trinervia. The sequence continues at coordinate 40,433,470 of CM046452.1, read as the reverse complement.
TGAAATGCTCTGATACCAAATGTAGGATCGTTGAAGGGTGCTAAGTTACAACACAACAACATAAAGAAGAGATTAACTAAACTTAACCACATAGTGAACTGATTAACCAAGGTAAGACACTAAGAACACAAGTAATGAAAGAGACAGAACATAAAGAACACAAGTATATGGTTTTCAAGAATGAAGTATATTGCTTTCTCTATGTTCTACAACAAGTGTTACAAAGCATAATTCAAAGATACGAGAACATGAGATACTTATACTACATCCTACAGCCGGCTATACTTTAAAAGTCACCTGGATACAATTGACTAGACACAAAACAAAATCAATTGTAGAAAGTTACAGACTCAAGACCTCAATGTACAGTTACTAAAAGTATGGACCTTTTCACCAACTCATGTGTTGGTGACCTTACAGAGGTGCAGCGGAAAGGTGTCCAGCTTTATGGAAAAGTAATCAGATAAAGCATGTGTTAAAAGTCTTTGGAAGAAATCTGTCTTCATAAGTTGAAGCTTCGGAAGACTTTGTCTCTGAGGCTTCGGAAGACTTCATTTGGCTTCGGAAGATATTGGTCTTGGCTTTAGAAGATTTCACACTTGAATATTCTGTTGCATGTGTGAAACTTCCTAAGCATTCTTCTTCGTAGTACTTGTGCAGCATGTAGGATAGACATTGGATGTTTAGGTTGCATCAGCCTCTTCATTAATCTCTACAATGAAGATTATAGATCAAACTAAGATGAGCACATATATCCCTTCGATCTTCAACTAGATTGCCAAATATATTTTCAAGTAATCCCTTAATGTATTGGTTATGCAACCATTAACCTAATTCTTATTGCAATTACGATATTTATAGTCTAGTCTAAGTTTCCCTATTTCCACATAACCCCCTAGACTATATACTTAGACTAAAACATGACTCAAACAAAGTAAATATTTTTGTTCACACAAAATATATTTATTACAATAAAACTCCTAGTCATCTAAATCTTCAACGTATTATCTCGGTTCTTCATCTCGAATGTGTCGGGTTTGACTTTTGCTTTGACTTTTACCATGATGTTGACTTTTGTTGACTTTGACTGTGTTGATAATATAGACTATCTTGTACAGCTCTAACACAACTGTTTAGAGATTGACTCCCCCTTAGAGTGATGAAATGTTTCATATTGATTAACAAGCTTGTCCTTCTTAATTTTAGCAACTTCACTACTGCCTTCACACATTATCAGGAGTGCATCCCAAACAGCTTTAGTAGTTTTATACTTTCCTAACCTTTTTAGCACATCCTTTTCAGTGCTTGAGTAAGTATTGAAGAAGCTTTGAGATCAAGTTTTATCTTTTTGTAATCATCAACATCATCAAGTGTGAGATCCTCATAGAAATTCTTGAGGTTTTGTATATTGTAGCTTGAACTGCAGAAAGAGTCACTGGAATGTGAGGGCTTTGCATATTGAAATCCAGTAGTCCGGATCTACACCTGTAAAATAGTTCATGAATCTGATTTTCCATTGCTTAAACTCAGATGGTCTACCAAGCTAGATGATGCATTATGGCATTTTCAAACAGCCAATAAGACCCCTATTGGCACAACACCGTTCAAGCTAGTTTATGGGAAGTCATGTCATCTATCTGTAGAACTAGAGCACAAGGCCTTTTGGGCACTTAAGGCAACAAACCTAGACCAAGACCTTGCAGGGAAAAATCAATTCCTACAAATCTAGGAACTAGAGGAACTAAGAGAACAAGCATACGAAAATGCTAGGGTTTACAAAGTAAAGACAAGAAAATTCCATGATGCCCAATTAAAGAACATAAATGATTCATGTGGGAGAACAAGTCATATTGTATAACTCTCATTTACGTTTGTTTCCCAGAAAGCTAAAATCATGTTGGTCTGGACCTATATGATTAAATAAGTGTTTCCGAATATTCCCATTGAAGTCGATAACCACGATAGTTTAAGTTTCAAAGTGAATGGTCATCATATGTAACCATATAATGACAGACTAACCAAGATTCTCTAGGAAGAATTATACCTCTGCGCCTACGAAAACTACGTGTGGGGAAGGGTCATGCCGAAGGCTTGAAACTTAAACGGTGCACATGTACATAGGTTTTTCTTTAATTTTATAGTTTGTTTAGGACCTCACAAGCACAAGCACGGGGTTGTGCCCTATGAAGCACGCCCCTGTGTCTCTAAATTTTTTTTCCACCATCTCTGCTAACGACTCTGGAATGTTGCATGTCGAATTTAAGACGAATTATGACAAGCACGAGACTATGCCTGGCCAAGCACGCCCATGTGTGCAACATTCAATACCTATATAAAAATACCACACTTGTTCCATTATTTCATCACATCCATTTTTGCTAATAAAACGTCTAAAAATAAAAGAATCAAGTCATAGAAGTTCAAACTGGAATCCTACGAAGAAAGCATGTTCTGAAACGCAAAAGCCGACGAAGCAAGAGTACTTCTTCAAGTTGCATGAACTTATCAAACATTTGACTGTGATGAACCTCATCGCATTACGACGTCTAGCTGAAATATTCCAAAAAGGTGAAAGAGATGGGCGAGGAACTCATTTCCTCTAAGCGTTATGTAACGCCCCAAATAAAGTCTAAGCGAGCCAAATAATAATAATGGGCTTAGACGAGATCATTTAATGAAAATAAGATGGATATGGGTTATATACCGAGATAACTCTTTGGGTTATGATTTTGACGAGTTTAAGGTCCCGAGAACGCCCAGTATATATAAACGGATCAGCTTCAGCAACTCTCATTTGCAACTCAACACTCTAGTTCTAGAGAGAGAGTGGAGAGAAAGAGAGTTGAGAGAATTGAAGATTCAAGGCCCGGTTGATCTCGGGATTGAAGATAGGTGTTCGTGGGCATCCAAACAACAAGAAAACACCAAGAATCCAGGTAAGAAACATCATTTAATCGTTGCTTTTGATGTAAACCCAAATTCTAGGGCTTGGGGTTTTTGAAATTACTAAGGATTCGCCCAAAACTCACGTTTTTGTTTAAGAAAACATGTAGAAGCTTAGATATAGCTTATTGGGTGATAAACCAAGGTTTTGGAAGTAAAAGATTGACATTTTGGGTCAAAAATGGGTTGGCTCGTGCAGGATCGGTATATGTCACTAAACACTTGGTTTTTCTCTCAAACTCACTTAAACGAAAATCGGATGAAAGCAAAGTCTCTAAGAGTTGATAACAATATAATAAGTAATAATCAAACACAAGAAGTAATTTTCAAGAGACTTGGATATATTGCTTCTCAACTCAAATGTTAGAAGACTCTTACAAGCAACTGTTATGAGTTACAATGAGAAACTATGTATAATACTACCTACAGCCGGATATACTTTGATACCAGCTGGAATCCTCTAACTAAAGCAAACACTACAAAGCTATAGTTTATGGTATCTTATATAAAGTCTTATTTGAGATATGATAGACAGGACATATCCCTGACTTACCTTTTGTCACCAACTAAAGTTGGTAACTGTACTAACATAAAAAGGTGAACAGTGGAATAAAGTATGGTCAAACATGGCTCTTTGAGAAAATGCCATGCAGTATCAGAGGTCTATAGCGGAGTGTCAGAGACCAATACTTATGTCAACTGGTTATAGCAGTGTCTTTCGAAGGTTAATGGCTTCGGAAGTAAATGGCTTCGGAAGAACAAGTACTCCGAAGCCACTTACACTTCGGAAGAAGCTACTTCTTCCGAGGCTTGGGGACTTCTTCTTTTCTTCATACTTCGGAAGTAGTCTTCTGATTTCTTCTTGTCAGACTTGATCTTCGGAAGTGAGTTCTTTGACTTCGGAAGTAGAGTTTGTGTTCGGAAGTTGATCTTTTGCTCTGTCTTTGGAAGAACACTACTTCCTTCGAAAGTTCCACACTTGGCTTCGGAAGCCTTTGTAAGTAGCACAAAATTTGTCTAAGTGATTTGGTTTTGGTTGCACCAGCTTTCTTGATCCAACAAACTCCCCCTAGGCGATGCTGCCAAAACCTCACTTGTTTCTGCTCTCAAAACCTTCAGCACCAAGGAGAGTAAATACTATTCAGTTTCCTGTTCTTCCCTGATGTGGTGCTGGAAAGTTTGTACAAATATTTAGTTGACAAGAACTCCAGTCTGTCACCCTGAATTATATGTACCCTTTGTTATGGCCTTGAAGAGAGTTAATAGATGGAAGCTATAATCATATTCCTATCTAACTGTAGGTTCTAATTAGGACTCCACCATTGTAGAAAGGTTGTGCCTTGGTGGGAGGTCTATCCTTGTCTTCCTTTCTTCTCAACTTCAACTCTCCTCAATTAGCTTTTTCAGTTAGCTCAGATGAAGACTTAAGACTCGAATACTTAAGAGATTTCTGATAGAGCTGTAGTTTTAGAGTTGGGGTTAGAGAATGGTTTCTTTGCTAACTCAGCAATATCAAACCTGCTGGAGTGTAGCAGAGAGGTGGCATTCGTCTGTTGACTTCACCATTCTCTCTTTCTATAAGAAGTTGTGAGTAGCTTCATCGTACCTCCACTGGATTATTTTCTTTCTAGGAACAAGAGACTGACTAGGCATCTTGTCCTCTTTCTTGTATCCAGTAGAGTCACTAGCTTCCTTCTTAGTCTCTTCTCTTCATTATTTAATGAGTCTGAGTTGAGGCCTAGAAGTTTTGCAACATGGTCTAGTGTTCCTCTAGGCAGGTCAAGAAATTAATCTCTTGTGAGGGAAGGTGAAGATCCATCAACATAGGTTAGGTTGATAGAGTCTTCCTCACAGGAGATGTCGCTCAAAGTTGTGTAGGTAGTGAGCTTAGTCTTGATTGCCTTAAACTCCCCAAGGAAGAGATGTTTGGAAGGCTGAGGGGATGGTTGGAAGGTTGTTGGGTAGGATGTGGTGTAGTGGTTCTGGTAAGTGTTTTGGGTTGAAGGATGGGTAGTTTGGTGGTTGAGGAGAGGAAGTGGATGAGGGTAAAGGAGTGGGTTCAGGAGTGTAGGTTTAGTTTGATGGTGAATGGACAGGGAATTGGTTCAGGTTGGATTAAGTGGTTGGTGTGAAGGCATCCCCTATACCCTTCTGTACATCTCTTTCCTTTTCCCCAAACGAATATTAGCCTTGATATCACTGACTATTCGTTGGAGTGTCCTTTCAGACATGGGACCACCTGCCTTCCAGAGAAGCCGTGAGCCCGGCGATAGTCTTTCATCCAAGCTTTCTCATCTGTCTTCTTGGTTTAGTGACCCTTGCTTCTTCTTCTTCTTCTTCTTCTTCCTCTTCTTCTCTCTTCTCACTCAACTTCTCTTTTTCTCCCTTCTCCAATTGATCATGCTCTTTGTTGAAGATCCATCAGATCGTTTCATGTATGTGGAGACAACTCTTGAAGAGAGAAACCTTGGAGGTTAGGAGAAAGCTATCCTTTCCCTTATGAGCTGCATGTCAGCTTCCCTCTGTTCCTTTTCTCTTTTTCCTCTAAGGCAACCGGTTACTTCTGGTTGTAGCCTAGTTGCCTTTTCCAGTTCAACCAAACTCTCTAATGGTCAATGATCTCTGCTCTCCTTTTGTAACTGCCTCCTAGTTGGCTGCAGCTGCTGTTTTGTAATGGCAGCTAACAGCTTCCTAGTTGGAAGTCTTCCTTTTCTCTTTAGCTTTTCAATCTTCTCCTCTTCTGAAGCTCTTCCGCAGTCATTTTCTTCTTTCATTGTTATCTTTGAAGAGCTTGACTTTGGTGGTTCTTGGAGAGTGGATTCAGATTGTGAGAGAGGCAGAGAGGGTGTTTGAACAAGAGGTTGATCTAGAAAGTTCTCACTATTCACCTTAGATGCCAGCTCTAGGATTGCATATGTGATGATTAGTTCCTCGGATAGTGAGAACAATCCTTCCGTAGCTTCCATTTCAGGTTCGGAAGATTCGGTATGTTCTTTCGTGGCTTTAACTTCAACTTCGGAAGTTTTAGGTAGTGCAGATTCTATCCCACTGTTTCAGTTGTTGGGCCATCAGTCCTCATTTCCCCTTCGAATTGGTTCTCAGGTTCCATGTGGACCTTAGGTTAAGCAACTTCTTCCATAGTGGTAGAAGGTGCACTTAGCCTATAAAGTTCTTCAGCTCTGCAGTACATCATTGCAGCATCAGGGCTTGGCTGATCAAGAGATGATCTCAACAGAAACTTGTAGAAGAGTCTATAGAGATCTTTGAGCATCCTTTGGTCAATTTGCAGTACGACTTGAGATGGCTAAGAGAAAAGGGTAATGGGAGCCGAGAATAGGAAGTTAAAGTTTGGCTATGTGGTTCCTCATATGTTTGGCTTTGAACACTCTCCCCCTATTTGGTAGCATCATCTTGAGAGCTAGATGAGCTGGAGGAAGTGGTCAAGGAGACCTAAACAGGTACATGCCTAAGAGATCTCTCAATTTGTTTCTCAACTAGTTGAGCCTTGAGATTGTCAATCTCAAGTTGCTGAGTGGTTAGACCTTTCTTCTAAAGTCCTAACTTGGATTCAAGGTTTGAGACTTAGATAGTAGGTCTTGAATGAAGAGTTGCATACTTCCCTCATCTTCTTTTGAAGAATCATGAGGAGATGAGGTAACATACCTAGTATGTTTAGCCACACCACCAGATATGGTTTCTTGGCACTCTTGTTTCCCCTGTTTAATGATGTCTCTTTCAGAGTCATCAAAAGGCATGGTGCTGTAGATTCAGTCTTAGAAATGTTACCACTGTCCATAAGGTCCATTGAGGCACCTTCTGTAGCGACAGCTGAATCTACATGAGTCCCTTCCACATTAGTGGGACTCACCTCAGTAAGGGTTTGCTGATGGTGGCTGGAGATAAGAGGTCTCTCTAGGCTCTATTGATCTTGGAGAGGGTGTTGTAGATCAACGTCATTGCCATGGAGGGACGTAATCTCTTCATCAGTTTTGAAGAGAAGTTTAGTGAAAGATAAGAAGGTTAAGCCTACTGACTCGGGACCTTGGTCAATGTCTACAGGCATTAAGCCTCTCGTGGGGCTGTCCCTTGTTGGCTGCTCAAAGGAGTGTAAATACTCACCCTGAGGGCTTTCAGATTGGGTAGTGGACTCATGGGTTTGAGACTAAGGAGACTCAAGACCCATATTGAGGTCAATGGTGAAGAATGGTGAGACCTTAGGCTGTGCGAGCCAATGTTCCACTCTAGCCTTTTTAGGTTAAACAAGAGGAGCTTGTTCAATCAGAGTAGATTGAAGAAGGGTTCATTTGGGGCGTCTTTGGTAGGTGATGGTGATGGGAGGAGAAGGTAAAGTTGGCATTGTAGGGCAGTTGCTGGTGTGGGTTCATCACCTATGGGTTCAACAGGGATGTCACCAGGAGTTATTTGCTCGGTCATACCTGGAAATAGATAAATGTACATTCCAGTGAAGTTGGTGAACACCTTCTTCAGAATTTTGAAGATGGTAGGCCTCATTTGAGGGACAGGCAAAGTGGCTGCACAAAGAAGCCGACTCTGGTCCAGCTCATAGTTGATAATGTGCTGAAGAAATCTGGGATACATAAAGAATGTTTCCCTTGGAGATTTCCAATAAGATTGCTCAGCACAAATCTTAAGTAGTTGAAACGGAGGCCTCTCACCAATCCATAAACTAAGCACCCTAGTTCATACGGGATTGGTCCAACACCCTAGATTTGTTTGACAGACAGTGAAGGACAACGTGCAGGAGGAACTTCCAGTTGTAGGAGAAGTTGAATTTGTAGACAGTCGACCTGCTCCCGTCTCCTCCATATCCTATGAGGATGTAGGTGCTTTCTAGATATGCTTTGGGAACTCTGTGGGTGCACCCTCATCATGAAGCTCGAGATGCTCCCTGATAAGTTGTTCAGTGATGACCAACTCTTGGCCATAAATGCGGGATCGTATCACCCGAACCCCATTTAGGGTTTCAAGCTGACTATTATCCCAAAATTCATCCATTTGATTAGAGTAAACATTGGGATAACAGTTAGGGCTATGTAATAGGATGATTGGGTGAGGAAGGAGATTATTTTAGAGAAGTCCGTATCTCTTGAAGATTCAAGAAGTGCGACTGGTTGTGTTGAGGATTTAGGGCCATTGAGAAAATGTGAAGGTAGAAGAGTTTGAGCTTGGGTGAACTGGGGAGAAAGGAAACTTTTAGCACAATAAAAATTTAGGGTAAGAAGATGAGAATGAATAGTCAGGATTATTTAAAAGAGGGTGAAATGGCGGTAATAGGTTAGGATAAGGTGATGTGATGGTTTAGTGGATGAAGTGACAGGGGCGGTAAGTTTAATTCAGTTAAATAATCTGACATCATTAATAAAATCTTTACTTTTTTCATTATGGGGCCCAAGAGATTTTTGTTACACAGTAAAATCTCTCTTTCGAATATAAAACATTTTCGAAGGTAATTTGTCTTTCGAATGTAATTCCTAGTTCCGAATGAAAAGGTTACTTCTGAGAGTAAAGATTGCTTACTGAATGGAGAGGTTTTGTAAGTTCGGAAGTAGATCTGATATGAAATCAATCACTTCTTTCGAGAAGAAAAATTATCCTTGGGAATTTTTGCTTCGGAAGATAGGTAAAATGTCTTCCGAGGGTTTTCTCTTCGGAAGAAATTTATACTTAGAAAATTTCAGAGAGACCTTTTGTAACAAGGCTTAGATGTATTGACATAACATTACGTATTAAAAAGGTTTTCAAAAGAGTTAAGCTAATCAATGTTTATCATCCTAATAGCGGTTATGAGATACTTAAATCTTTGTTCATCAAAAGCTTTGGTGAACAAACCAGTATGTTGTTCATTTGAATCAACTTTGATTAGTTTAATCAAATTCTTCTCATGAATATCTCTAATGAAATCGTACCTCATATCAAATGTTTTGTCTTGGAGTACTTCACTGGATTTTCAATGATGGAGATAGCACTATTGTTGTCAATATGGATAGGAGTACTCATAAAGTTGAATCCATAGTCTGACATCTAATTTTAAATCAACAACAGCTGAGCACATCAACTTGTAGCAGCAATGTATCAACTTCAGCAGTAGATGTAGAGACACAGGATTGCTTCTTGCATTGCCATGAGATGATCCTTCCACCAAGAAATTGACATCCTCCTGATGTTGATTTCTTATCAATGTTGCAGCCACCATAGTCACTGTCAGAGTATCAATAGAGATTATAATCATTGTTCCTAGGATAGCAGAGACCTAGTTTAGGTGCTCCTTGAGGTATCTGAGGATTCTTTTGGCAGCAGCAACATGAGACACCTTTGGAGTAGCCTGATATCTTGCATAAATGCAAGTTGCAAACATAATATCAGGTCTACTAGCTGTGAGATACATCAGAGAACCAATAATCACCCTATACTGATGTTGATCAGTATCCTCCCCCACAAGGTCAGGACAAAGATTATGGTTTCTGGGTATAGGTGTCTTGGCTGGCTTGCAGTCTATCATTTCAAATCTTTCTAAGATGTCATTGACATACTTAGATTGATTGATGAAAAACCATTCCTTTAGTTGCTTCACCTGAATTCCAAGGAAAAAGTCCATTTTTCCATTGAACTCATCTCAAACGTCTTCTTCATAATGCTTTCAAAGTCCTTAGACATTTGGTCATTTGCAGAACCAAATATGATGTCATCAACATAGACTTGAACAAGCAAAATGTCCTTACCAGATTTCCTTATGAAGAGAGTCTTGTCAATGGTTCCTCTTGTGTAACCATTCTTCAGAAGAAATTGAGACAAAGTCTTATACTACAGCCTAGGTGCTTGGTGCAGCCCATATAGAGCTTTATCCAATTTGCACACATAGTTGGGATGCTGTGGGTCTTTAAATCCTGGAGGCTGGCACACATACACTTCCCTATCTATATCCCCATATACAAAGGCACACTTGACATCAAGCTGGTAGACAGTAAAGATTTTGGATGCAACATAAGCAAGGAAGATCCTAACTACCTCAAGTCTTGCAACAGGTGCAAAGACATTAGTATAATCAATTCCTTCCTCTTGAGTGTATCTTTGAACTACCAATCTTGCCTTGTTCTTGATAATCAGCCTCTGTCATCTCTTTTGTTCCTGAAAACCCATTTAGTGCCTATAAGTACTTGACCAGATGGTAGTAGACAAAGGTTCCAAACATTCTGTCTTTTGAATTGAAGTAACTCCTCTTGCATCGATTCAACCCAGCTACTATTTTTCAAGGCATCTTCCACCTTCTTGGGTTCCATCTAGGATAAGAAGCATGAGTACAAGCAGACATTCCTATAATGAGTCTGCCCTCTAGTTCTCACACCTTCAGAGACATGCCCAATGATGTTCTTAGCTGGATGAGTGTTGTGAATCCTTAAATGAGGAATTACTTCCATTTGCAAAGATAAGTCCAGATTAGACATATTTTGCTCAGGAACAGGAACACTTTGTCCAGCTATTGTTTTAAAATCATTCAATGGGACTGATTGAATGAATGAGAAACATCATCAATTGTTGGCTGCGAAGTAGCAATAATAGTTGACTGTTCCGTCAAAATGCTACTTTCCTTCGCTTGGTGTTGTGTTGGATCACCTAATGAGTTTTGAGGACCAGCAGGTGATTCACTAATCAAAGCTTCACTATTCCTTGATATAGTTTTACTATCAGATCTGTAAATAGTGGAAGCTTGATTTGTTGCAGCTCTTGGAGAACTTGGAAGAGGTCTGTGTAGCTCAAACAGTTGATCAGCATCAACAGCAGCGTCAACATCATTTTGAGCGCCTGTTCCAACTGAAACATTCTCACAAGAAGGTTTAGAATAGTTTGGAAACAATTCTAAATCAAAAATATGATCAGGTCCATTCCCCTTAACACAATGAGTGTGCTCGTTAACAACTATATTGGATGACTCCTCAAATCGTTGATTCTTGATGTTGTATACTCTATAAGCTTTAGAGCTAAAAAAGTATCCAACAAAGATAGCATCATCTGACTTTTCAGCAAATTTTACCAAATTTTCCTTTGTGTTAAGTATGATACACCTGCTCCCAAAAGGACCTTTGAAAGCCAATAAATGGTGGCCTCTTGTTCCATAACTCATAAGGGGTTTTTTCATGTGGCATAACTACAAGAACTTTGTTTTGCACATAACATGCAGTGCTAACTGCCTCTACCCAGAATGTTAGAGGTAGTTTGGAATAAGCTAACACATTTCAAGCAGCCTCAATAAGTGTCCTGTTCCTCCTCTCAGGAACACCGTTTTGTTGAGGAATTCTGGGAGCACTATATTATCTGGCAATCCCCTTTGAGTTACAAAATGAGTCAAGAATGAAGTTCTTAAACTCAGTCTCTTGATCACTTCATATAATCTTAACCTTGTGATCAATTTGATTTTTATTTTAAGAATAAAAGATTTTAATGTTTCAACAGTTTCATCTTTAGTTCTTAAAAAGAATACCCATGTAAATCTTGTAAAATATCAACTATCATAAGGCAGTATGATTTCATTCCAATGCTCATTATACTTGTGGGACCAAAAAGATCCATGTGCAATAAGTGTAATGGAGTAGTAATGGAGTTAACACTTTTGGATTTTGAGATGCCCTGTGTTGCTTCCCTTTTAGGCATGCAACATAGTTATCTTTGCAGAAAAATTCCTTTTTAGGCAAACCAAGTAACAAGTTATTTTTAGCCAGTTTTTTCATTGTCTTAAATTTTACATGACACATACGTTTATGCCAAAATGTTGACTCATCACTACCAGCTTTGGAAAGAAAGCAGGATACTTCACCCATTGGTGAAGCATTATTCATATTCAGCTTTTACACATCCCCTTTCCTTGGAGATCTAAGAAGCACCAATTCCGGAGGAATTGACATCCCTGGTTTGAGGATAATGCACTCATGTTCTGTGAAAAGCATTTGATGCTTTTGATCACAAAACCGAGAAACACTTAATAGATTGTGTTCAAGCTGTTTGACAAAGTTAACTTTGTCAACTTTTAACTTACCATTGGATATACTCCCTCTGCCAGAATATATCCTCCGGCCTCACCTCCAAATTGGATAGGACCTCCATCATAGTGTTGAAACTGTTGAAGGAGAGATTTGTTCCCTGTCATGTGCCTGGAGCATCCACTGTCCACAATCTCGACATTGTTGTTCTTGTCATATGGATGCCGTTGACACAAGATGAGATTATTAGTTTTGATTGGAGACCCAAGACTTGTTGGTCTTGGGTTCTTCCAAAGATAGTGACATAATTAAACCAAAGGTTAAGCATGGGGGTTCAATGGATATTTTTGAAGAAGAGATTGGCCTGCAACATCTTTCTTGATCTTCCAATCCATACTTTGGTTGATCATGGAAGATGTGCTTGTAGAAGCTTTTGCAGCATGGCAATCTTCCGAAGCTTCTTTCATTTCGGAAGAAGCCTTCACCACCTATTCTTCCGAAGCAGTCTTCTTCTAGGATGGTTTCAAGGGAACTTTCTTGTTCTTCAGATTTTTAGCAGCTTTTGCTTCCGAAGCCATTTTCCCTTCGGAAGAAGGATTTTCATTCGAAGATAACCTAGCTTCAGAAACTAGCTTTCCCTTTTTCATCACTTGGACCATCTGATAAGGTCCAAATGAGAAACCTTCCCTGACTCCTTCCTTTCAAACATTATTTGCATAATGTGTGCTAGTAGGATTGTAGTAATCATCTTTAGCCATATGGTTTTGCACACCACACATTATGCATATAATGTTAGTCTTTTGGGAGCTTGTAGGTTGCTGTTTCTTACTCTTTTTCTCTTTGTTAGAAACCTTTCCCTTCAACTTCTGATCCTTTAGTAGGACAGGAGTGCTGGTACTACACTCCTTTCCCGAATCAGAAGTACCTACCACCTGGAATCTAGCTGAGATAAAGACACCATTTTGTTTTGGGTCAATCATTAGCTTAGACTCAAACACTTTCTTAGCAGTTCTTTTGAAAGCTTTAGCTCTGCTTTTTCTAGCTTTGGTGGTTAGGGTTTGATCTTCACTGGGAGAGGTAGGTTGATTTACCTATTCCTTCCCTGTGGTGGCCTCTATTGTTGCATCATTCTTCAACTCATGTGAAGATGGGTCGGTAGATGGGACCTGTTGCTCTTCAGTACCACATCTAGGTAGTCTTATGGACTCATAAGAATGTGGTGGAGCAATTTCATTGGTCCCCAACCCTCTTTTATTCTAATAACAGATTTTGGAGTGGGATGATGATGCAATAATAGCTTGGAAGTTCTGCTCAGAAATAGCATACTTCCAGGCTTGAGCCTCAGCAGTGACAAGCTGGGATTGAGCCTTAGATTTATTTTCCATATCATAGTCGTGATATAATTTAACCTTAGCTATACAGGCAGGAGTATAGAGATGTTCATATAGCTTGTTATCATCTGTTCTGGCCATGAGAGCTTGAGCAGGAGTCACATCCTGTACCATAAAGTTCCAGTCGACTTCTTGAGCTGTTGCAGCTATTTCAGTTGACTTTCCAGTGGGCTTTGATGTAGAGGGATGTGTGGAGGCCTATGGGGTTCCCGGATTTGATTTGGGAGCCTTGCATTCCCTTGCAAAGTGACCAAGTTGGTTACAGTTCTAACATTTGGCCTTGGTTTTATCAAACCCAAACTTGCTGGTAGTTGGGTTTTGAGGGAATTGCCTTCCGGTTCTCTTAAAGAACTTCTTCGCTCTGCAGGTTAAAAGAGCCATCTGTTGGACGATGTCCACATACTCTACATCATCAGGACTGAAACACTCTAGATCATCAAAATAGTATTGAAAATCACCAGAGTGTCCATTTCCTGAGACAAAGGCACAACTATGCTGAAAGGAACTGTGCTGAGCCTGTTGAGATCTTGTAGTCTCAAGGAAAGTGATGTACGGTCTAGAAGGGTAGGATGGCTACTGGTTGTATGTCAGGTATTGCTGAGGTTGTGGGGGTACTGAGCCTTCAGCAACCATTAAAGTGTTGCTAGCAGAAAGTCTCAAAGGTTTGCTTGTTTGGTGGTTCTTCTTACTCTCCATCGCTAAACGGTATCCATTATGGATGCCATAGAGTTCAGTCAAGTTCTCTGTCCTTCTGATAGAGACACAGTAGAATGTCCACTCATTTGGAAGAGCACTCATGAACTTTCTCGTGAGATCTCTAAGTTTAGGAGTGATCTTCATAGGCTGAAGAGAAGAAATAAGATTCATGTACCTGAAATACGGCTGGCTAAGCGTCTCTCTAGCAATATAAGTGAAGTTCTTGAACTGTTGCTTCAGTGATTCCTTCTTCGAATCGTTGGAGCTTGAATACGTCTAAGCAAGTGCATCAAACAATTCTTTGGCAGACTTACAATGCTCAAACCCCACCATGATGGAGTTGGGTATTGCAGTCATAAAAATGGTCACTACATTGCTGTCAATGTCCATCTTCTTTCAGTCCTCATCAGAATAATCTTCAACAGCTTTTTCTATCATGGCACTATTTCCACTAGGTGCTGCCACCTTGGGTTTATACGAGCCGTTAACAATGGCGTTCCACATTCTGCTATCTTGGTATCTGATGAAGCCTTCCATTCTTCTGCTCCAAGACCTAAAGTTTCAGGAGTAATGATGGGAGCTTTGGTCATAGTTTCCATCTCTACTTCAAATTTGTTAAGGGATATTTTGAGAGAGTTGTAAGGAGGAGTGAAAAACAGGTTGATTTGGATGGTTATATCTCAAAATCAGGAGCCTAAAAAGCTCTGATACCAATTGCAGGATCGGTTTATGTCACTAAACACTTGGTTTTTCTCTCAACACTTAAACAACACTCAGATGAAAGCAAAGTCTCTAAGAGTTGATAACAATATAATAAGTAATAATCAAACACAAGAAGTAATTTTCAAGGTACTTGCATATATTTCTTCTTAACTCAAATGTTACAAGACTCTTACAAGCATACTGTTATGAGTTACAATGAGAACTATATATAATACTACCTATAGCCAGATATACTATGATACCAGCTGGAATCCTTTAACTAAAGCAAATATCACAAAGCTATAGTTTAAGGTATCTCAGATAAAGTCTTGTCTGAGATATGGTAGTCAGGACATGTCCCTGACTTACCTTTTGTCACCAACTAAAGTTGGTAACTTGTACTAACATAAGAAGGTGAACAGTGAAATAAAGTATGGTCAACTACATGGCTCTTTGAGAAAATGCCATGTAGTATTAGAGGTCTGAAGTGGAGTGTCAGAGACCATATTTATGTCCACTGGTTCATAGCATTGTCTTCCGAAGGTTACATGGCTTCGAAAGAACAAGTACTTCCAAAGCCACTTACACTTCGAAAGAAGCTATTTCTTCCGAGGCTTGAGTACTTCTTCTTTTCTTCATACTTCGGAAGTATTCTTCTGATTTCTTCTTCTCAGAATTGATCTTCGAAAGTAAGTTCTTTGACTTCAGAAGTAGAGTTTGTCTTTGGATGTTCATCTTTCACTCTGTCTTCGAAAGAACTCTACTTCCTTTGGATGTTCCACACTTGGCTTCAGAAGTCTTTGTATGTAACACCACAATTGTCTAAGTGATTTGGTTTTGGTTGCACCAGCCTTCTTCTTGATCCAACAGTTCGTAATTTTCAGCCCGTTCTGCGAAATTTGAGTTCATCCAGCGAAACTATGCAGTCATCCAGCCAAATTATGGATCTTTTAGTGAAATTATAGTTTCGCAGGTAGATTCGCAAGGTTGAATTTCGAATGAAAATTGGGCGAAGATGCCAGCGGAACTGCCGGCGGAACTGCCGCGGAACTGCCGGCGGAACTGCCGGCGGAACTGCCGGCGGAACTACTAGCGAAGGTGGTAGTGAAACTGTTGGCGAAACTAGCTACGAAACTGTTGATCTTGCAGCGAAATTAGGTAGAAATTAACTCATTTGAGTGTTAACTTATCTGCAGGTTGTGTAATGTAACCCTTATCTTGAAAGCTTGATTGAGGAGCTACTCACTAAGTCCAGGTGAGTTCTAGATCGCCTATTTTAAAGGTTTTAAACTAGTTTGGGGTTGGAAATGCATACTAAATAAACACTTTAAATGACCAAGATTTTAAGGGATTTTAACCGGAATATTGATTTTTCTATATCAAAATGTGCTATATAAAAGTGTTAAAATAAAAAAGTTTCACGCTGACCTGGCAGCGCGACCTCAGCCAGGGGTGTTGCCCCTAGTACCCCGCTGTCAGGGGCTGCCGCCCCCAAACCCTTGCTGTCCCGCAGAGGTTCATTTATGTTTTATGATGACTTATGCTTGTGGTGCATCTGTTTATGTATATGAATGTATGATGCATGATGTTTATGATGATGTGTGATGATTGATGCTATGCTAATGATGATGCTGATGTATGTTGTTTATGTATGTTATGTATGATGTGTTTTCTTATGTTCCTTACTACATATTATGATGTGACTTTACGTGGTGTGATTATGGTAACAAATGTAAAGTATTATCTTAACGAAGTGAAAGATTTAATATAATGAAAGTGGAACATAATAAATGAACGAATGAAAAGCCTTGCAAGCAAATGAAAGGAGGTTCACAACTCATTGAGATTTGTTAGCTCAAACGTGTGTCTATAGCGTTCGATTATGGCTAACTCATAAGGGTTCATACATACAATAAGAGTTCAGTCTTGGTGACTGCTCCAATACGTGCGATTTCCTAATTACTGTGTGTTATACAACGCATGATTTTGGCTAACCTATAAGAGTTCACACACACAGGGGGAGTCAGTCCTAGTGACTACTCCATACGTGCGATATGAGGTCCCTGTCACTTAATCCTAGATCAATTGCTTGGTGCTCTAGAGGGGGGGGGGGTTAAGCACAAGACAGGACCTACATAAAAGTGAAAGATAATCAATGTACGAAAAGTGCGATAAGTACGAAAATTGCGAAACCTGCGAAATGTACGAATGAACGATGATGGAAGATAATAATTATTACCTTGATGTACTTAGGATATGTGATCACATGCAATAATAAAGAAAATGTTTTAATGAATGCAAGGTAAAGTAATGTTTTTATAAAACTAGAACTCACTCAGCAACGCTGACTTTCTATGCATTTTCCAGTTGGCAGGTAAATGTCGCTGAGGATGGCGCGGGGTAGCTACTTGGCTTTCCCTTTCAAGTGTGCTTGACCAAGAGGTTAGTATACTAATTCCTATGTTAATGATGGTCATTTACATGTAGTTAGGTGATTAGGTCACTAAACAACCTAAATCCTAGCAATTATATGTAAAATCTTGTAATTAAACGTCTTATGGAATGATGAAAACTTTAAGACTATTCTTGTTCATGTTTCTTTTACTAGTTGATTAGTTGTTAATTAGTGTCTTTAGTTTGTTATTAGTATGTTTTCCTTGTTGACAACAAGACTATCTTTATAATTTGTGGTGAAATCATTGTTAATCATATTCAAGTTACAAGAGTTCACAAGTGGTGTTAAACACTATATATATTTTTGAGTATCTTGAATTATTAACAAGTGATTAAAAATGCTATGTATAATCTTTGGTTTTTCAAGAAAGAAAAAAGTTAAACCTATGCTTAATCAATGGTTTACAAACAAAACCACGCATGCTCAAGTTAAAATTTCATACCTCAAAACATTAACCGCACCCTCAAGTTTCATAAGGCACACCCCCATGTTTAACAATTATTTCTTGGATGTCAAACTACTAACTTTTTTTAACATGAGTTGCACAATTATGGTATTATGTCTCCTGAAACCCATATTTGTCACTAATATCATGGAACTATTACAGAAACTTGTTTTGTATTGTTTAACTTATTTTAAAATTTCAGGATCATGGATCATCCCTATTTGCAATTTGAAGGGAGCCACCAAAGATGGTGCTGTAATAGACTTCAAAGACTGTTACAAAGGGTCGAAAGATCACATTTGCAAGTAGATGAAGAAAAATTGGCGGTTGTCGGACGGCTCAAAAAATATAACAATTTATTGAGTATTTAGTCGAAGCGTTTGTTCTCACCAAAACAAGCCTTCTGTTTATGAACTAACTCTTGAGTTTTTAGCATCTTTTAAATTTAGCATGAAAGACTTTGACCCTTAGGATGATGATGCAGTTTCATTCAGACTTGGTGTTCGTTGGCATAAGACATGCATCGCCTTGTTCGGTGTGATCGTTGGTGTAAGACATCCATCGCCTTGTTCGGTGTCTATCTTGGTATCTATAAGGAACAAGAAATGGAAGAGGAAGCAAGATTAGGAATACCAACATACCATACCTTTCCAGACGAGGAAAGTAAGGACATGAAGAGTGGTGCCATGTGAAGAGCATTTTAGGAAAGAATTAGAATAGGGGTGTTCAACTAGAGCAATACTAAAACTAGCCAGATACGAGACTCACTGTTGCGTTACATACATCATTTACTTAGCCATACGATAACAAATCTTGGCCAAAGAAAGGGCTTTGTTAATTTAAGGGACTTATTTAATCTATATTGTATGGTTAATCAATTGCTATGTAATATTGGTATTTTTTTGTAATCTGTTTGCTAGGAATGCGATCTTAGGTGCTGCAACACCCATGTTTCGAGGGAGCTGGATTCTGAACGTATACGAGAGCTATAGGTGTAGCATGGAGGGAACTGAAAGAGTGATGCTAGGACTGTCAGATTTGAGCATTTACACAGGTATGTACATGGTACAAACCTACCAATCTAGGATGTAGCGGATCCCAAGGAAATCATCATGGACCTCGATATGCCAATACAGTAGGTAGGAGCCAGAGTTGAAACTTCAAGTTCACGCACTAGAGAATTCCCAACTATGTTAAACCTTTATGAATCAATCCAGACCACTGGTGACCATGCAAGACGATCATTCAAATACGCATAACAAGTCTTCAATCAAGTTAAAAATCTGCATTCCCAAGTCGATGACCTGAGTAATGATGTCACGTACATCAGGAATTGAATGTAGCATGAGTGGGGGGATATCCCGCCATAAAGCCCTTGAAAACCGTATCACTTTTGGGACTCGGGTACAATTGTTTCATGCCAATCTATCTTTTAATTTATGTCATTTTATTTTTGTTTTGTGTGTTTAAGATTTTTGTTGCTTTCCATAAATTCGTCATATTTCAGGTGATCCTGAGGATTCTCTCAACTTAGGGCGACCAAACACAAATGTGAAATTCATCTTTTTTAGGGGAATGATCTTATTACCCTTTTCTAGTTTTAATTTTTTTCTTCACATTGGGGACAGTGTGAATTTTAAGTGTGGGGATGGGGGTAATACATTTGACTTTGCTAAAAAGGTCCATATTTAAAAAAAATTAAATATTGTCAAAACTCACTTAACCTTGATTTTTTGTGACAAAAAACCAAACAATTAAAATAATTTTTAATTAACCAAATTATAAATATACATTTTCTGGAAATAAATAATTAAATAAATGGACGCCCAAATATAATTAAAAATGTTATTTTTTTGTGATATCCTTAAAAGCAATAATCTAGTAAAATATTTATTCATGTAAAATGAAACACTTTTACCCAATTCCATCCGTATGTGAGTTTATTTTTTAGCCTTAAATAGCTTTTGTAATTTCAATTCTACTTTCATTCTTGATTTGATTGAGGGTTCCTTATGATATGTGTGATTAGAACTTTGCTTTGGGTATACATCTCAAGTCCTTAATTAGTATTTGTTGCATAAAAATGAGTTAGGCATTAGGAAATCTTGACCATTCAAGCCCTATAGAGATTAATGAATAGGCTGATGCAACCTAAACATCCAATGTCTATCCTGCATGCTGCATAAGTACTATGAAGAAGTGTGCTTAGGAAGTTTCACACATACAATAGAAATATTCTAAGTGTGAAATGTTCCGAAGCCAAGACCAATATCTTCCGAAGCCAAATATGAAGTCTTCCGAAGCCTCAGAAACAAAGTCTTCCGAATCTTCAACTTATGAAGACAGATTTCTTCCGAAGACTTTTAACACATTCTTTATCTGATGTACTTTTCCATAAAGCTGGACACCTTCCACTCCACCTTTGTAAGGTCACCAACTTACATGAGTTGGTAAAAAGGTCCATGCTTTTGGTAACTGTACATTGAGGTCTTGAGTTTGTAACTTTCTACTTTATGTACTTTATCCTTTTTGTAATAGATAAGGATGTGAGCTATGGTATGTCATAGTCACTAGTCAAAAGGCAATCTGCCTTTTGACTCTACAATTGATTTTGTTTTGTGTCTAGTCAACTGTATCCGGCTGGCTCTCAAGGTATAGCTGGCTGTAGGATGTAGTATAAGTATCTCATGTTCTTGTATCTTTGAATTATGCTTTGTAACACTTGTAATAGAGCATAGAGAAAGCAATATACTACATTCTTGAAAACCATATACTTGTGCTCTTTGTATTCTGTCTCTTACATTACTTGTGTTCTTAGTGTCTTACCTTCGTAAATCCAGTCATACTCTTTAATTAAGTTTAGTTAATCTCCTCTTTGTGTTTGTGTTATAACTGACCCCCTTTAACGATCCTGCATTTGGTATCAGAGCATTTCAAGCTCTTGATATGAGATCTCACCATCTTAAGATCCCTCACACACAAATACTAAAATTTTCAAATGGCAGCCATTTCCAAGACTGATATGGAAACTAGAACCATGAACAAGTCTCCACTTATCACTCTTGATGAGTTTGATACCTGGTGTTTAAGAATGGAATGTTTCATCAGTTATCTTAATTCAAGAATGTGGGAGTCTATTGAGAATGGACCTTTCATACCTAGCACCCCTTCTGCTACTAGTGCTGGTATGATCCCCAAAGATGTGGCTAACTACTCTGATGAAGATAGGAAGAGAGTAGAGATTGACAGAAAAGCCGTGGCAGCCCTTCAAACTGCCCTTCCAAACTCTACGTACAGAGGTTTCAAGAAGTGCAAAACAGCCAAGCAGCTGTTGGATGCACTGAAGCCAAGGAGAACAAGAAGGATCTCCTGAAGCAGCAGTTTGAAAACTTCACATTCAAAACAGGTGAAATCATGACTCAACAGTACTTTAGGCATGTTGAAATTGTGGATACCATAATGGATGGAGGAGTCTCTCTTGAGAACAGAGACATTGTAAGAAAGTTCATGTCCTCACTTCCTAGGCAATGGACACACTACTGTGTGGTGATCAAGAGAACTGAAAATCTCAAAACTCTTACTCTGACAGAGTTATAGGGGATTCTCAGTGGCTACCAGATGGAGATGAACAAGCAAGATTCATCTGGAAACTCCAACAATCAAATGGGTTCAGCCCTACATGTGGTTGAAAGGGACAACACGGAACCCAAACATCATCTCATATGCTACCCTGACAGCTCACCAAAGGGTCCTTTCATCACCTTCCCAGAGACACTAAGGGAGAACTACACTCAAGGAAGCCTATTCCAAGAGACAAGCTCTTCTCAAGCTTTTGTGTCTTCTGAAGAAAGCTATGGAAACTCTCTTTTCACTCTTGAAGACCTGGACTGTATTCATCCAGATGATCTGGAATACATGGAAATAGTCCAGTAGATGGCTCTTCTCACTCACAGAGCCAAGAAGTTCTACAAGAGGACTTGAAGGAAGTTTTCAAGCAATGCAACTAGTGGAAAGTTTGGCCTGGACAATGACAAAGTCAAGTGTTACAACTGTAACTTGATGGGCCACTTTGCCAGAGAGTGTAAGGCACCTAAAACAAATGGTGGCCAAACACAGTCCAGACCAAACTACACTGACAAAGCTCTCCAGTTTGAGAAGTCAAAGCAGCAGGCTGTTGTTGCTGTTGAAGAAGGAGGCTTTGACCGAGCTTTTAGGTGGAAGATGCTTCTCCTAGCCAAGCATTAATGGCAGATAATGATGAAGCCAAGGTATTGGAACATCTCTGTACTCCTGAATGCATTACTAAAGTTAATGGATACAGGTCCTATAACCTGCAAATGAGATCTGACCTTGAGTCCTTAAACATTTTAAAATCTGATTTTAGAAAGTCTGAAAATGATTATAAACTAAAGATAGAGGACCTTGAGAAAACCATTTCAGTTCTAAAACATGAACACACAGATTTTAGGACTCAAATTAAAGATCTCATAACCAAGTTAACTAAGTGCCAGGCTGAGCTTGTGATCAGCAAATCTAGGGCAGAAAAGAGTGTTCTTGAAGAAGAGACCTTCAAGAACATGATATCCTCATCCCTGCACAACAAAGTGTGCTATCAAAACAGGCAGGGACTGGGATCCAATGAGATAGCTCCTCCACACACAATCTTGTCTGTAAGATCTCCTAGGTGTGAAACTTGTGAAGATGAGTTTCCTCTCATAGATCTTATAATTGAAGAGGATGAAGAAGAGATAGTGAAGAATTCCTCTAAAAAAAGTGAATAGGAGGATTCTAAGAAGGGCCACTATCCTTCTGAGGAGAAGAAGAAGACTGTGATGACCAAGTCCATGAGAAAGAACTTGATAGAAAGAGCAAAAGAAAGGCAGGGAATACTCAAGAGATCAAGGCTACTTTTGACTCCAAGCAGAAACAAGTTTTCGTATCTGCGGGGTTTAAAGTGGTAGGGACTGAAGACATCAACCAAAACTTTTCTGCTAAGATTTCTCTTTCTTGTTCAACTCATCTCAATAACAAGAAGAAGACTGATCTGCTATGTACCATTGTTGCACAGCCTGGACCATCAAAACTCCAAGAACAGTTCCCAGCCCAAAGGAACTGTCTTAGCATCTGCAAAGATGAAGGTAGAGAAGGGATGTGACCAAAGAAAGTCTTGTTCCTAGTAAAAAAGACTCTTGTGAAGAAGAAAATGGTGTGTGTCATGTGCGAAAGTATCTCTCACATTGCTAAGGATTGTCCATACAATCCTAAAGGTACTATCCATATGACCAGTATAAAGACTTCAAAGAGTTCTAAGAAGATTCAAACTTTGGAAAGAAAACCTGTTTCCTTCGGAAGCTCCAAGTCTAAGAAGAAGGGAAGTAGAAAATTACCCTTGGAAGAAAAGATGGTCTCGGAAGAAAGGCGTTCTTCCGAAGCACTGAAGTTTGCTGCAGTGTCTGCAGAGTCTTCCGAAGGTTCAGTCATCAAAACTTCCAAAGTTCCAAAAGCTTCCAAAGTTTTGAAGGTCAAATCCAAGACTCCAAAGGTGGTGTGGAAGTCTAAGAAAGACCAAGTGACTGTGAATTCTCCGTCAACAACAGCTCAAGATCCTCTTAGCACAACCATAGGATCTATTACTATTGAATTACCTTCTATTTATGAGCCCAAGACAAGCATGGCTTAGGTTTCCAAATGTAACTAATCATTTTCTTTGTGCAGGAACAGCACAAGACAAACAAAAATGTCTTGATCATTGATAGTGGCTGTTCCAGGCACATGACAAGCAATAGGTCACTACTCTAGAACTTTGAAAGAAGTGATGGAGGACCAGTTGCCTTTGGAGGAGATGAAGGTGGTTACATTTCCGGAAGGGGCAAGGTCACAAATGGTAAGCTCAACATTGATAAGGTAAACTTTGTCAAAGAGCTTGGGTACAATCTTCGAACTGTATCTCAATTTTGTGATCAGAGTCATAACATGCTCTTTACTGAGCAAGAATGCATTGTTCTCAAACCTGGTGTGGTCATTCCTCATGAGCATGTCTTGCTAGAGCCCCCAGTAAACGGGAACATGTACAAGATGGATTTGCAAGAAACATCTCCCTCTGGAGAAGTTTTATGCTTTCTGTCCAAAGCCAATAGTGATGAGTCTTTCCTATGGCATAAAAGAATATGCCATGTAAACTTTAAAAACATGAACAAATTATT
Source organism: Flaveria trinervia (assembly GCA_025506515.1). NCBI lineage: Eukaryota > Viridiplantae > Streptophyta > Magnoliopsida > Asterales > Asteraceae > Flaveria > Flaveria trinervia. The sequence continues at coordinate 40,409,642 of CM046452.1, read as the reverse complement.
AAGAATGATTTGTTAACTGGAATACCAAAGAAAGAGTTTACAAGTGATGATCATTGTGTTGCATGCCTGAAAGGGAAGCAACACAAGGTATCTCACATGCCTAAGGAAAGAAACTCCATCACTACACCCCTACACTTGTTACATATGGATCTCTTTGGCCCCACCAGTGTAATGAGTTTAGGAATGACCTCTTACTATTTAGTGATCACAGATGACTTTACAAGATTCACTTGGGTTTTCTTCCTTAGAACTAAGGATGAGACTCCTAAGATTCTAAAGAATTTCATCTTAAAAATTAAGAATCAATCTGATCACAAGGTCAAGATCATAAGATGTGATCAAGGAACTGAATTTAAGAACCAAATCCTTGATACATTTTGTGATGAAAAGGGTATTACAAGACAATACAGTGCTCCTAGGACTCCTTAGCAGAATGGTGTTGCTGAGAGGAGAAACAGGATACTGATTGAAGCTGCAAGAACCATGCTGTCTGACTCTAAGCTGCCCATCACCTTCTAGGCAGAGGCAGTCAACACTGCTTGCTATGTGTAGAATAGAGTTTTAGTAGTTAAGACTCATGGCAAGACTTCTTAAGAACTTTGGCACAGGAGGAAACCTTTGATTGGTTTTCTAAGGTCATTTGGTTGTCCTTGCACCATCTTGAATACCAAAGATCAAATTGCCAAATTTGTTGAGATATCAGATGATGGACACTTTCAATGAACTAGAGTTAAGGCTGGTCATTTGGTTGTCCTTGCACCATCATCACTACACCCCTACACTGTTACATATGGATCTCTTTGGCCCCACCAGTGTAATGAGTTTAGGAATGACCTCTTACTATTTAGTGATCACAGATGACTTTACAAGATTCACTTGGTTTTCTTCCTTAGAACTAAGGATGAGACTCCTAAGATTCTAAAGAATTTCATCTTAAAAATTAAGAATCAATCTGATCACAAGGTCAAGATCATAAGATGTGATCAAGGAACTGAATTTAAGAACCAAATCCTTGATACATTTGTGATGAAAAGGGTATTACAAGACAATACAGTGCTCCTAGGACTCCTTAGCAGAATGGTGTTGCTGAGAGGAGAAACAGGATACTGATTGAAGCTGCAAGAACCATGCTGTCTGACTCTAAGCTGCCCATCACCTTCTAGGCAGAGGCAGTCAACACTGCTTGCTATGTGTAGAATAGAGTTTTAGTAGTTAAGACTCATGGCAAGACTTCTTAAGAACTTTGGCACAGGAGGAAACCTTTGATTGGTTTTCTAAGGTCATTTGGTTGTCCTTGCACCATCTTGAATACCAAAGATCAAATTGCCAAATTTGTTGAGATATCAGATGATGGACACTTTCAATGAACTAGAGTTAAGGCTGGTCATTTGGTTGTCCTTGCACCATCATCACTACACCCCTACACTTGTTACATATGGATCTCTTTGGCCCCACCAGTGTAATGAGTTTAGGAATGACCTCTTACTATTTAGTGATCACAGATGACTTTACAAGATTCACTTGGGTTTTCTTCCTTAGAACTAAGGATGAGACTCCTAAGATTCTGAAGAATTTCATCTTAAAAATTGAGAATCAATCTGATCACAAGGTCAAGATCATAAGATGTGATCAAGGAACTGAATTTAAGAACCAAATCCTTGATACATTTGTGATGAAAAGGGTATTACAAGACATACAGTGCTCCTAGGACTCCTTAGCAGAATGGTGTTGCTGAGAGGAGAAACAGGACACTGATTGAAGCTGCAAGAACCATGCTGTCTGACTCTAAGCTGCCCATCACCTTCTAGGCAGAGGCAGTCAACACTGCTTGCTATGTGTAGAACAGAGTTTTAGTAGTTAAGACTCATGGCAAGACTCCTTAAGAACTTTTGCATAAGAGGAAACCTTTGATTGGTTTTCTAAGGTCATTTGGTTGTCCTTGCACCATCTTGAATACCAAAGATCAAATTGCCAAATTTGTTGAGAAATCAGATGATGGACACTTTCAATGAACTAGAGTTTTCTAAGGTCATTTGGTTGTCCTTGCACCATCTTCTCAAGCTAAGGCTTATAGAGTACACAATCTCAGAACTAGAGTTGTTGAGGAGTCAGCCAATGCGACTTTCAATGAACAAACACCCTATGTTGTTGGTTCTAGTTCGGATTGGTTATTTGATCTTGATTTAGTTACCAACTGTTTTAACAAATCTTGTGAGAATGTTTTAGGATATGCAAAAAGTTTAAGTACAAGTGATCCTGATCCAAGATTTGAGCTAATAAGACCTTCAAGTCATACATCTTCAGCTCCAGTTGGAACTACTTCTGCAAATGAGGTTTCTATCAGCACTACAATGACAAACTTGCTAATACATCTAGGATGCCTTCAAATTCTAGCTCAGAGGCTCCACAACCAGATAAGAACACCTCAATTGGAGAAGACAACAATGGTTGTGGTGACAGTGATCAAGAATTTCTTGATGCCACTAACCACACCATACATGAGAACATCAACGATGTCACACACTGCTTGGATCAAGTCTCCCTTGAAAAGTGTGCTGATATGGTGGGAGAAACATTTATGCCAGATCTAGATTTCTCTAATTTAGATCTTTCTCAGCAACTTGCTGTGATCCCTCAGCTTAGGATCCACAAGTCTTACCCCACCACAAACATCATTGGAGATGTTGTCTCAGGGGTAAGAACAAGAGGACAAACCCATGAAGCAAATGTTTGTCTTCACTCTCATTTATTATCCCAGATAGAGCCAAATAAAGTTGACGAGGCTCTAAACGATGGAAGTTTGGTTGAAGCTATGCAACAAGAGCTGCTTCAAGTCAAAAGGCAGAAAGTTTGGAACCTTTGTCCTCTTCCTTATGGAAAGACTACCATTGAAACCAATGGGTGTTAAGGAACAAGAAAGATGATAGAGGCATCATCATCAAGAACAAAGCTAGACTGGTTGTTCAAGGATACACACAAGAAGAAGGGATTGACTACACTGATGTCCTTGCTCCAGTAGCAGATTAGAAGCTGTTAAGATATTCCTAGCATTTGCTGCATCCAAGAACTTCAAGGTCTTTCAGCTTGATGTGAAGTGTGCCTTTTTGTATGGAGTGATTGATGAAGAGGTATATGTCAAACAACCACATGGTTTTGTAGACCCTGATCATCCTAATTATGTCTGCAAGCTTGACAAAGCTCTTTATGGGCTGCATCAGGCACCTAGGAAATGGTATGAGACACTGTCTGAGTATCTTTATAAACATGGATACAGAAGAGGTACTATAGATGGATCTCTCTTCACCAAAGGACAGGGAAATGACATATTGCTAGTTCAAGTGTATGTGGATGACATCATCTTTGGTTCAACTAATCCAAAGCTCTGCAAAGACTTTGAGAAGCTGATGAAAGACATATTTGAAATGAGTGCCATGGGGGAACTCACTTTCTTTCTGGGAATTCAAGTGAAGCAAGTTGAAGATGGCATCTTCATAAGTCAGTCAAACTATGTTTAGGACATACTCAAGAGATTCAACATGACTGATTGTAAGATTGCTAAGACACCCATAGCTAGAAACCACTCCCTTGGACCTGATCTTGAGGGGGAGTGTGTAGATGAGCACTTATACAGGGCCATGATTGGGTCTCTTATGTATCTTACTGCTAGTAGGCCTGATATCATGTTTGCTACATGCATCTATGCAAGATATCAAGCTAACCCTAAGATGTCTCACCTCACCACTATCAAGGGGATTCTAAGATACCTCAAAGGTGCATCAACACTTGGTTTATGGTACCCTAAGAATCCTGACTTCAATCTGTATGCCTATATAGATAGTGATTATAGTGGTTTCATATGATTGCAATGTCTACATCTGGGGGATGTCAGTTCGTTGGTGGAAGGGTTGTCTCATGGCAATGCAAGAAACAATCCAATGTCTCTTCATCAACTGCTGAAGCTGAATACATTGCTGCTGCAAGCTGCTGTGCTCAAGTGCTTTGGATTCAGAATCAGATGCTGGAATATGGGTTAAACTTCAAGGAGACTTCCATTCACATAGACAACAATACTGCTATTTCAATCACAGAGAACCCTGTGCAACACTCAAGGACAAAACACATCAATATTAGGTATCATTTAATAAGAGATAACTATGAAAAAGGATTAATTAAACTAGTCAAAGTTCACTCAGATGAACAATATGCTGATCTATTTACAAAGGCTTTTGATGAATAGAGATTTAAATATCTTATATCAGCTATTGGGATGATTAACTTTGAGTAGGTTTTTCATAAAACTAATTCTTATTATTTCTTAAAATATGTGTGTCCTAAGTTGTCTAGTTCATCACTTTCATAAGCTCATGTTTTCTTTGGATGAAATTTTTTTTTGAAGACTTTCCTTAGATTTTTGAAAAATTTCTGATACTTCGGAAGTTATGCTTTTAACTTGGAAGCAAACCATATCTTCAAAATAAATAACTGTCTGAAAATTTACCTTCGGAAGAGTTCTCAGATCTATCTTTCGAAGCTTAAATACTTGTCACAGACAATTACTTATTTTCAAGGACCATTTACTTCAGAAGCAAAACTTACTCTTGGAAGCTTTGTTGTTTTATATACAAAGCACTCAAGTTTTAATTTCTCTTCCGAAGCAAAATTCTCAAAACTCTCATAAAATTCTTCCGAAGTCATTTTAGCTTCGGAAGCTTTTTAATTAAAACTTCTGAAGATAATAAACCTTCAAAAGCTTTTTTGACTTCCAAGAAAACTACTTTTTGAGCAAAAGTAAACTACTTTTTCAGAGGTGGGACCGACATCCGGATTTCAAAGTTTATCCTCTTTCATTAAAGTTTATCTGAAATCCCTCTTACATATAAATCCAACGGTTTCCCCCTCTTTCTATCATCTGTTCTTTCTCCAAAACCTAAAAACCCAAATTCTCTCTGAATTTTATTTCTTCCTTCTTTCTTCATCCTTAAGCTATCTCACAATGGCCAACCTTGCTCACATAAATGAACCTAACTTTACCATGCAGCTACACAGACAACATAATCAGGTTGCTCTGTTAAGCTCTGAGAAAGATCCTTATTTCTCAGAGGTTAGTCGATTTTTAGCTCTGTATAACTACTTCACCTCCCTAACCATTGATCCTCCTCTCTACCAGGATCAACTGCTTGATTTCCGGAATACCTGCCAAGAGGTCATTATGGACGGGCAGAAGGCACTGTCTGCCATAGTGCAGGGGAGAAAAATCTTCATCACTCCAGCCATCATCAACAGGCATCTTCAGCTGGATGATGAAGAAGGTGAGGTGTTCTTCCCAAAGGAAGTTGTCAATCATTCCTTTGAGCAGATGGGATATAAGGGATATTTCTCTATAAATACCTTTAGGAAAGGGAAGATATCATCCCAGTGGAGATTCCTGCTCCATGTGGTCATCCATAGCTTCTCAAACAAGCATGGTGGATAGGACCAGATTCCTGAGGATCTCTCCTTCATAATCCATGGAATGGTCCAGGGGGTCAAATTCAGATATTCTCAGTTTGTTTATACCAATTTACTTTCTAATTTAGACTCCTTAGAATATTACATGTTTCCTAGATATGTCCAGTATATTCTTAATTGTGAACTGGGCTCACAGTTGAGGGAAACAGGTAACATTCTTAAATTGGGATAGATGAAGCCCGACATCTTTAAAATACTGAGAAAGCCCACTGTTGGCTTCTCTGGGTTAAAAACAACCTTGTCCCAAAAATGTTAGAGCTCATTGCTCAAGGTGACAACCTAGCAGCACAAGCTAGTGTTGAGCCCACACCTGCTACCTCCCAACCACCCACACAGCCTCAAATCACCATCACTTACCAAAGAAAAGCCAAACAAACCCCTGGTCAGACTATTCAGTCTGTGGAGGCCCCATATACTCACCCATACATGAAGAAGTTGACACAGGAGCTCCCACTTCTCCTGAGGAGCAGACCACTCCCATCTCTCCAAGAATCAATGCTGAGGTTCCTCATGCTCAGCCTGATGAGCTCATTAGCCCAACTGCCTTAAGCCATCACTCTGAGTCTCAACACTCAAGTGATCAACCTTCAGGGGACAGTTACCATCCCCAGCCTGTAGATCTCAACCAACCAATTCCCAACCTTGATTTCTATACTGATGAAGATCTAGGTTTCAGTGAATATAATGAGTCTCTCTTCTTTACCCCTACTCATAGAGAGGTGAATGCTCCTGAGTCTCCTATATCTATCCCACATCAGTCACCTACAACTGAGGTGGACACTTCTGAAACTGTTCAGGATGTCCATTGGAAGAGGCTCTCACTTCTAAAAGTGCTTACATCATTAAGACCTCAACCATGGCAACTCATCCCACTGACATCTCAACTGAGATTGCCAGTGAGCAGAGGAAAACCAGCAGCCAAGAACCTGAAGCTAGTGGTGAGAGAGAGGACTTTGGTCCAATCATCTCATCCCCTAATGAGTCTTCTGATGAAGTTGAGGGGAATCTGAGACTAAAGGTGCACAAACTGACTAAAACATGCGCCTATTTAGTCTCAAAGGTCAGTCACCTTGAATCTCAGGTCACTACCTTACACAACAGGATCAATGATCAGTAACTTGAGATTTCATATCTTAAGGAAAAACTAGCTGGGAGACCCTTAAGAAGAGCTCAACCAGGAACACAAGAACCTGTGGATGTGATTGACCTATCTTTCAGCTCACCTATGCAAGTGGGTGATGCTAGCAAAAAGGGGGAGAAAGTCATCACAGTTACAGAACATGGGAGTTCTTTAGAGGGAGTGGACATTGAGGACTCACCATCCTCATTTGCAATTGTGCATTCTCAGCAACCTCCTCAAATTCACATTGATGTGGACTACACTGACTCCTTCATTCAGAGTTTGTTTGAGGATGGGATATCAAGGGCTATGTCATCTTCACCATCTCCCAATCACATCATTGGGTGGAGGTATGACAACATCAGGAAATCCCTAATCATCATAAGAGTTCAAGGACAAAAAGAAGTCTTCAATTTTCAGACTTTGAACTACTATGAAGGTCTGGATTTAGTCAATATGCCACTTGTCAACCCAAGCAAATCAAGACAAGCTGACAGACTGGCTCAAAGAATCCAAGACAAGATCACTACTGAGTTTAGCTTAAGAAGGAGACTTAGGAAATCAGGCAATGCTATCGGTCAACTGGATGTTGAGGCAGACCCTTAGATTAGTTTCAAAGGAGAAACCTTGACTGAAGGCCTAGTTGCAGAACCTTAGACACCTGTCTTATCATCATCAACTGCTGCAGAGTTCCACACTCCTATTGAGACACTTGCTGGTGAAGGTGCTTCTCAACCTCTCTCTGGCTAGAGCTCAGATGCTGGAACAAGAAATGAAGGCCAAATCTCTCTCCACCCTGAGTCACAAAGATATGTGAGTGACAAAGGGAAAAGAAAGATGACATATGAGGAGATTGAGGAGGAGGAAGAGAGAGGAAAAAGAGGCTGAGGGGAGAAATTTCCTCTGCTGAGTCATCAAGACTCATGGAATCTGCTATCAGGGCTGCCCCCAGACCAAATACTCAGAATGATGAGTTAAGGGCAGTCAGGATAAATTATCTGCAGACAAGGAACTATGACATAGAAAGTGTCATCTCTCTCCCCTTAGAAGAGTTGAATGAATTGGTTGACCTGGAAAGGTCAAAGGAGAAGAAGGAGGCAGAAGATGCAGAGCTTCAAGTACAAGTCAAAGAATAAAGAAGAAGAAAAAGACTGTACAAGGATATGCCTACCATCTCCCCAGTTTAGGAAAGTCCTGCACAAGAAGATGTGGTTCAACAAGAACCTCATGTAGACAACGAAGAAGAGAGGATCAAGATGATCAACTACCTGAGTGCCACAAGCTTCTATCAGGCAGATGCACTCCTTCCCTTGTCCTATGACTATGTTGAGTTTGAGTACTTAAAACAACTTGAACTTGAGATAATCAAGGACAGGAAGACAACTAAGAAGAAGCTAAGGGAAGAAGCTGCAAAATAAAAAGCTATCATCCAAAAAGGCATGAAGAAGTCTGCTGATAGGTAGAGGATGATGAGCTTCTTGAAGCTATATGGATTCTCCGGAAGGAGACTTGGCCCCATGTCTCTATCCACTATGGATGAGCATATTAGGGTGATCAAGCAGAACATCAAAAGTGGAGTGCTCATTGACTTACACTCCACTCCAAGTCAAGCGCCACCTGAAGTGGAGGTTAAGGTTGAACAACCAGAGACAACACAACCTGGACCTCCTGCTAAAATTTAGCAAGCTTCATCTTGTGATCCACAGCAGGTCAACCTCCCTGTCCTTCTGAGCCTGATAGAGAGGAAATCCCAACTGAGAAAGACGGTGAAGATCAATCTGGTACTGCAGGCCAGTCTTCTCATTTAAAACCTATAAAGAGAAAGAAGAGGATGGCTTCTAAACAAAAGCCAAAGAAGAAGAAGACTGCACCCTCTTCTAAACCCTAGGATGAGTTAGAACATCTTGAGGTTGTGTAGCCAGAGGATGCTACATCAACTCCAATTCAAACAACTCCTCTAGCATCAGGAAGACCCATCTTGTCTTTGACATACACCACAAATACAGAAAGATGGCATGTCATTAGAGATCAAGGCACTGAAGACATTTACACACGGCAAGATATGTTTCAGTTGCCTCTGCATGACCTCTTTGATATGAGAAGACATTTTGATAGTCTGAAGGATCCTGATCACCTTATGAAGAAAGGATTGGTGATCATCCTAATAAGGACTGTTGATATTTGAAGTCTACTAAGTGTTTTGGTAGCATCAGCCTAGGGGGAGTTGTAGAGATTAATGAAGAGGCTGATGCAACCTAAACATCCAATGTCTATCCTGTATGTTGCACAAGTACTATGAAGAAGAATGCTTAGGAAGTTTCACACATACAACAGAAATATTCTAAGTGTGAAATCTTCTGAAGCCAAGACCAATTTCTTCCGAAGCCAAATATGAAGTCTTCCAAAGCGTAAGAGACAAAGTCTTCCGAAGCTTCAACTTATGAAGACAGATTTCTTCTGAAGACTTTAAACACATGCTTTATCTGATGTACTTTTTCATAAAGCTGGACACCTTTCCGCTGCGCCTCTGTAAGGTCAGCAACTTACATGAGTTGGTAAAAAGGTCCATGCTTTTGGTAACTGAACATTGAGGCCTTAAGTCTGTAACTTTCTAATTTATGTACTTTATCCTTTTTGTAATAGATAAGGATGTGAGCTATGGCATGTCATAGTCACTAGTAAAAAGACAATCCGCCTTTTGACTCTACAATTGATTTTGTTTTGTGTCTAGTCAATTGTATCCAGCTGGCTCTCAAAATATAGCCGGCTGTAGGATGTAGTATAAGTATCTCATGTTCTTGTATCTTTGAATTATGCTTTGTAGCACTTGTAATAGAGCATAGAGAAAGCAATATACTGCATTCTTGAAAACCATATACTTGTGCTCTTTGTATTCTGTCTCTTACATTACTTGTGTTCTTAGTGTCTTACCTTGGTTAATCTAGTCATACTGTTTGATTAAGTTTAGTTAATCTCCTCTTTGTGTTTGTGTTGTAACTGACCCCGTTCAACGATCCTGCAAGCCCCAACCATTTTCTTTTATTTTTCCTTACCCGAACATCAACCCTAGTTAGCCTCGTTGAGCTTAAAAGTTTTTATTACTGGATCACCCGAACCACCAAGTCACTTAACCAAAAAGCCATCAAGAAAACCAATTTTTCGTTAAAGACACGTTTTTGGCTTATATACATATATATATAAGAAAAGAAAAAAATAGGAAAAGAAAAGGAAAAATTTAGTCTTTTACCGACAGACCTAAAAGAACTGGAATGCATTCTTTTGATTTTATTTTGCTTTGTAGCCTTCACCATGCAAAACTAGGAATTCCATTGAAATCCAAGAACAAATTTTTAACCTCACATTCGATGCAAGAAAGAAATGGCGAAAAAAGAACAAATTCCTCCGTTTGGTGGGATTTCGAAAAGCCTTTTAAAAAGACGGGCAAAAAGATACGAAAGATGCCCAAACTATGGAAATTGGTCCACAATGGAAAATGCAAAAAAAATCAAACCTAGTTCCAATAAAACTGATCCGAAGGTATGGTCCTCTAATATTATCGAGTACTTTCTAATAATTTCATCAGCCTGAACAATCCTACCGTTGGCCATTTCTACAGAGTAGCTAGTTTCTAGCCTACTAGGGCTCAAACCAAGCAATTGCACAAACTCAGAAGATATAAAGCTATTGTCTGCTCCAGTATCAAACAGTATAGATGCAAAGTGATTATTGAGTAAGTGCGTACCCGTGACAACATTCGGGTCCTGGCGAGCATCGTTGGCTCCAATGACGAATGCACGTCCCCGAGCTGTATTCCCTGATTGGTCGGGCCTTGATTTCCAGCTATAGCCATCACTTGCTGCTGGTTATTTCCTTGTTGACCCGGTGCCCGATTCAGCCTGGGGCACATGTTTCGGTAATGATCGAGACTTCCACACTCATAACAAGCCCTTGCATTCCGGCGGGGTTAACCGCGTTGACTGGTGCAACCATATTCAGCGCTGTTCTGCAGTCTCTTGCAAGATGCCCGGGCGTCTACAATTCGCGCACACCCGGCACTGCGTTCCTAGGGGATGATGATAATTGCACTTGTCACATTTGGGGTGTGGACCCACATACTCTCGCCTGCCATGCGCCACTGCCACAAAGTTTCTGGTTGTCTTGGCCCTTTTATCAAACTTCCCGGCACTCGATCGGCTCATTTCCCCAAAATCCTTTCTCTTTTCAGCTCCTCTACCCAAAACTCCCGTTCTCACCATTTCATCGGTCAAAGCGCCAGCCTTTAGAATCGCGCTCTGAATAGTAGGAGGAGCAGTAGCGGTTACCATTGCCCGGATTTGAGGCGCAAGTCCCCAAATGTACCTCTCTATCCTTTTTGATTCCGGGGTGACTAGGTGCGGAACCAACCTTGCCAGCTCATGAAAACGATCGGTGTAAGCTGCGTGCCCAACCCCCACCATGGCATGATTCCAGAACTCATGCTCAAGTTTTTGCATCTCATTGAGAGGACAGTACTCCTCGGTGATTAGGGCCTTGAACTCATCCCACGACATTTGCATCGCGGATTCTCTTCCCCTAGCTTGAATTTGAGTGTTCCACCACGTCAGTGCCTTGCCCTGTAGTGAGCAAGTGGCGTACTTAATTCTTTGACTATCGAGGCATTCGCTGATGTCGATCACGGCCTCTATCTTTTCAAGCCATCTGGTCAGAGCTATGGCTCCACCTTTGCCATCAAACTCTCGTGGTTTACAAGCCATGAATTCCTTGTATGAACATCCCCGTCTAGTATTCACAACCCCGGTCTCATTAACAATTACAGCTTCGTTACCGGCTGTACCACCATTTCCGGTCTCCTGATTGCTTTCATTCCTAGTCGGGTTACCGTTATCCTCATTTTCATTGCCACCGTCCCCGTGGGGGTGAGAATTCTGAAGAGCATCGCTCACTTGGGCCACGATAGTAGGAATCAGTGCAGCCAACTGTTGAGCGATCAGGGCTGCCACATCAGTGTTCCCTGTTCCTTGATTGTTACTGGCAGGAGCATCGCTTGTTCTTGGGGTTCTTCCCCTGCCTCTGCCTCTGCCTCTGCCTTTTGGGGTTTCAATTCCGCTACTATTACTGCGAGTAGACCTTCGAGGCGGCATGTTCTATTCATAAAAGAGATAACATGTAAGCTTTAGTCACCATATGATACACAAGTATTCTGTTTATCAAGTTCCAATGTTCATGTTCCGGTCGGTCAAGATCACCATGTAGCCCATTTCAAGCATATTCTCGGTATACCGGTGGTGTTTATATATAGGGTTCCCCGCAGCGTTCCCACCACACCCACGATGTACCGAGAATGATGCCTGCTCCGGTTACATGACATCCGACTTTCCTTTACATCATATCCATAATAATTCATCAGGTCAACTGAGAGCCCAAGCACGTAATCACGTATAGTCTGGTGGAGGTTGCCTATCTCGCATCCTTAAAGGATTCAGATATAGCCTCCCCGGGTCGGTCTCAGTATCCAAGGTCAGGCGCAATATATGATCTGTGAAGATCTCTTCGGGTCTCAATACCCGAATTTGGTTATGATAACTTGGCGCGCAGAGGGAACGGAAGATCTAATAGGAGCATCCTATAAAAGAGTGAGCACAAGGCTCTCTCATAGGGTGGAAAGATCACAAAATAGATAGATAACGAACAAGTAATGAGGAACACGTATGAGATACAAAATGCACACAACCCTGGCATGCAATCTACATGAAGGTTCCTAGGTTATAGTCTAGGTCAAGCGTATTGCCTAATTCTCTATAACCAATGGCTCTGATACCAGTCTGTCACACCCCCGCTAAGAGCGGAAACACGGGGTTGCGACGAGACGGGAATCGTCATAACACATGGTAAGCGATAGAGATGTAATAATAAAATGATGACAAGCGTGTCATGACGACACCCGACAACAAGGGGACTTGTGTCGTGTATAGTCAATGTTCACGACAACATAGCCATATGCATAACAGGATAAACGATTCACATAATCACATAAAGATGAAATTGTAATATAATTCCCACAACCCGGGAACAAGTTTCAAAAGATTGTAATTGTTTACACAGTTCAACATTGTTCAAAGTAACTGTTTGTCAAACATGTTTAGTCCAAAAATGCATCCTAGGGTCTCCACTAAGGCAGCACACCTAGAACCTCAGCTAGCTTGATCACCTGAAAAGATATGCTCAAAATGGTCAACAAATTTGTTGGTGAGCTCGCAGGTTTAAGTAATAAAAATGTAAGTAATGCTGTATAAAGTAAATGATATGGAATACCGTGAATACAGTTATATACACAAGTAAAATCACATGACATGAGCTTTGCAACCAAACCTAGCGACGTACACAAAGAAATTGTCGGCGTATATTCACCCAAGACCCGTACCTGGCTATTGTTGGTACTAACTAGTATACCAACACGAGGGTGGGGGTGTCATCCCAGTAGTACTACCAATACCTAACCGTCGGTTCCCACACTGGAATTAAATAGTTGCAAAGATAGAACCACACAGCAGACCCAAGCATGTATCAGATAAGTACGTGCAACACAGTATCACGTTGATTCCTTGTATGAAAATTGTATGTATGTAATACAGCATAGAAAACGGGCGAGCATACTTTTCCCCCATGTTTGTAAATGTTTGTAAAATAGTATAAGCATAAAAAGGGGCCACGAAACTCACATGTTAAGTGGTAAGTATGAAAAGTCGAGATTTCCAACAGTTGAATGCAATGATCGGTCAACACCTATTGACAGTTATGGTCAAGCATTAATGACATGTATAAAGCGTATAGTAATGTTTGGCGGTTCGGGTTGTATCGGTTCGGTCGTGGGTAGCACACACACAAGCAGACGCACGCATCATCAGACACACGACGGGACCAGACGCTCGACCCACTTTCCATTCGTACGAATCAACCTTTAATCATGCGAATTAGCTACTTTCGTGCGATTGAACCTTCATTCGTGCGATTGGACTCAGTCGCACCACGCAACACACCCATTCGCACGACCCAACCTCCATGCGCACGAATCAATCCTCAATCGTGCGAATTAGCTACTTTCGTGCGATTGAACCTTCATTCATGCGATTGGACTCCAGTCGTGCGAAACATGCACAATCGCATACACTCATTCGGTCACCTGACTCACTCGCACACAATCATTCATACGCATGACTCAATCGCATACAAACACCCAGTCGCACGACTCAGTCGCACGACTTGCCTAGTCGCACAACTCAGTCGCACGATAGACTCAGACGCATGATTCAGTCGCACGACTCACTCATTCGCACGGCTCAATCGCATGACAGACCCAGTCGCCCGAACTGCAGAATCGCGACTGTGGTCGGGCTGAGCAGCCTCCGAGCTGCTCTAGCGTGGGTTTTATACCACGAGGACCTCCAGAAACACTCAACAAACATACACAAACATGAAACACAAGCAGAAAGACCTCACACGCACCCACTCGACCTCATGTGCTCGGATGAACCCGAGCACCCGAAACCCTAGAATCGCAACAGTAAACCGAACCAAAAACAGGTTGAACAAGGTTGTCTACCTGCTAGGAGCGCGTACACACGATGATACCCAAGATTTGGTAGTGAAAACGCGACAAACGTGACGATTTTTGGTGCTAAATCAAGAGAAAAAGTGGAGAAAAGGTTGAAGGTGAAGAAGATGAAGATGAGGATAAATGGCTGGAAATGGGGCTTATATACCCAGCCCAAGTTTGCAAAATTACAAGTTTAGTCCCTGCACTTAACCCTCGAGTTTCCCAAAAATTTGTTTCGGTTGATTACGATCTTAAAATGTTCGTTATATTACGGTTAAAAGCGTGTTTAATGACATTTGATAGCCTAAATTGGTTTTATAATGACAATGGTTGAAATTAAAAATGATATATTTGGTGGTAATGGTGATGAGATTTATAAAAGTTTTATGCTTAACACACGTTCTCGAAGGAAGTACAAGCACAAGGGAAAAATAAGCAGACATGATTCCGTAAAGCAAGAGTTCATGAAGAAAAGGAAGATTTATTTAAAATATTTCCATGTTATTTATGTCGTTCGACGGACCTCAAGGTGACGGATGTCACACACGTAGATCTGGACTAACATCATGTCTTTTCCTCTTATTCTTCTGAAGAGAGTCTCATCAATCTCTCCTCTTTCATACCCATGTTTAAGAAGAAAGGATGATAGAGTCTCATACCACTTTCTTGGTGCTTGATGAAGACCATACGGAGCTTTGTCAAGCTTGTAAACTCTATGAGGGAAATCTGGATATTCAAAGCCAAGGGGTTGACTCACATAGACTTCTTTAGTAATCTTTCCATACAGGAAGGCACACTTTACATCCATTTGATAAACGGTAAAATTCATGGACACAGAATATGCAAGAAAGATTTTGATTGCTTCTAGTCTAGCAACAGGAGCAAACACTTCGTCGTAGTCGATTCCATCTTCCTGAGTGTATCCCTATGCCACTAGTCTTGCTTTATTTCTAATGACTATCCCTCTATCATCAGTCTTGTTCCTGTACAGCCATCTGGTACCAATAGGGTATTGTCCTTCGGGAAGATCTACTAGCTGCCATACTTCTTGCTTCTTGAATTGGAGCAATTCTTCCTACATTGCTTCAATCCAACTATTGTCTTGAAGAGCCTCTTTGATGTTTTTGGGTACTGTTTGACATAGAAAGCATGAGAACAAACATATGTTTGCAATACTGGACTTGCTTCTTGTCACCCTCTCATTAAGATCACCAATAATGGTTTCAACGGGATGATTCTTGTGTATTCTTGTGGTTGGAATGGTGTCACCAGTAATAGTTACATCAAGATTGGAGACATTTAGTTCATTATGGTCAGAGACACATTAATCTTGTATTGTTGTTGAATTATGAAGATTGTCAACTTCTGTTTCAGTAACTGCTACATCTTCAGCAGCACTGAGGTTGCTTGTATCATTTGATGTACCTTGTGTTTCTACTGGATGAGAGGCCTATTTTTGATTTCTGATCTCATTTGACAAGTCATCTGAGTGAGATGGTACCAGGCTGGGATCTTCTTCAGAAGAAACACTAAGGTTTGGTGACAGGTGTCTGATGGGGTCAGCTTGAAGAGGAACATCTTCATTCATATGTTCATCAAATGTAGGTGGAATCAATGGATAATTATCTCTTCTTTGTATTGTTGATGAAGTATCACCTGAATGTATATTTCCTGCATCAGACAAGTGAAATTGGTCAAATGATTTTGTAAATGTGTCAATATCAAACAACCAGTCAGGACCATTTGTAGATTTGGGAAATGAATGCTCTTTGAATTGAACATTTGTATATTCATCAATAATGTTCAGTCTAGGATTGAACACTCTATAAGCCTTTGAGAAAGAAGAATAACCTACAAAGAATCATTCATCAGACTTGGATGAAAATTTTCCCAAATGATCACGGGTTTTTAATATTGAGACTGAATAACCAAATGATTTGAGGAATCCAATGAATGGTTTCCTATGAAAGATCAGTTCATAAGGTGTCATGTTACTTTCTTTAACAATCAGAGTTCGATTTTGCATAAAGCATGATGTGTTAACTGTTTCTGCACAGAAGGTGATTGGTAGTTTATCATCGGCTAGCATCATTCTTGCTGCTTTAATCAGTGTTCTATTTCGCCTTTCAGCTACCTATTTTGTTGAGGAGTTCTAGCTGCACTGAATTGATGAGCAATGCCTTTGGTTGCACAAAAGGAACTCATATTTCAATTTTGAACTTTGTACCATTATCACTTCTTATTATTTTGACCTTAAGATCAAGTTGATTTTCAATTTTAGTGATAAATTCTTGAATGATTTGGGATGCTTCGTTTTTATGAAGTAGGAAGAACACCCATGTGAATCAAGAAAAGTCATCAATGATCACTAAACAATACTGTTTCTTTCCCATACACATTACATGATTTGGTCCAAAGAGATCCATGTGAAGTAACTTCAATGGAGTATTGTTAGTGTTCACCAGCTTGGTTTTGTGAGACGATTTGTGTTGTTTTCCTTTGAGGCACACTGAACATTGATCAACAAAATTGAATTCTTTTTTAGGGAGACCAATGACATGGTTTCCTTTGACTAAATTGTTCATATTTTTAAAGTTAGTGTGCCCCAAACATCTATACCAAAGTTGTGACTCATCAAATGATGCTTTAGACAAAAGACATGTTTCTTCCTTAGGTGATGCAGAACACAAGTTTAAGACATATGTATTATTCTTCCTCGGAGTCTTTAAGAAAACCCATTCTTCAGGGATCTGAAATCTAGGTTTCAGAATGTAGCAGTGAGTGTCTGTAAAGTGAGTGGAATATTTTTTGTCACAGATCTGAGACACGCTTAGCAGATTGGAATTCAGTTGTTCACAGTAATTCACTCTGTCAAAGCTCAGCATCCCGTTTGTCATAGATCCTTCTCCTGTAATTCTACCACCTTCTGAATCTCCACCGAATGCCACAGTAGTTCCTTGTATGTACTTGAAATCATGAAGGAGGGAACGATCTCCAGTCATGTGTCGGGAGCATCCACTGTCTATGTACCATAGGCTATTAGACGTGTGTGGATGAACCTACAAGCAAAAAGAACTAATTAGAATAAGGAACCCAAGCCATGATGGTTGCAGGATCATTGAAGGATGTAAGTTACAACACAACAATACAAAGAGGAGATTAACTAAACTTTGATCAAACAGTAAACTGGATTAACCAAGTTGAGATACTAAGAACACAAGTAATGCAGGAGATAGAACACAAGTGTATGGTTTCCAAGAATGCAATATATTGCTTTCTCTATGTTCTATTACAAGTGTTACAAAGCATATTTAAAAGATACAAGAACATGAGATACCTATACTACATCCTACAGTCGGCTATACATTGAAAGCCAGCTGGATACAATTGACTAGACACAAACAAAATCAATTGTAGAGTCAAAAGGCAGATTGCCTTTTGACTTGTGACTATGACATGCCATAGCTCACATCCTTATCTATTACAAAAAGGATAAAGTACATAAAGTAGAAAGTTACAAACTCAAGACCTCAATGTACAGTTACCAAAAGAATGGACCTTTTCACCAACTCATGTAAGTTGGTGACTTGCAAAGATGCAGCGGAAAGGTGTTGAGCTTTATGGAATAGTACATCAGATAAAGCATGTTACTAAAAGTCTTTGGAAGAAATCTGTCTTCATGAACTTGAAGCTTCGGAAGACTTTGTCTCTGAGGCTTCGGAAGACTTCATGTTTGGCTTCGGAAGATATTGGTCTTGGTTTCGGAAGATTTCACACTTAGAGTATTTTATGTTTCATGTGTGAAACTTCCTAAGCTTCTTCTTTAATGCACTTGTGCAGCATGCAGGATAGTCTTAAGATGTTTAGGTTGCATCAGCCTCTTCATTAATCTCTAGAATGGTCTTGGGTTTCCTGTTCCTATTCATGATAGTCACCTCCTGGTATTTCCCTTTGAATTGTGATTTGGATAGAGGTGTTCTGGGAGACTTTTGATGATGAATTGGTCGAGTCATATAATCAACATTTACTGAGGATTCAGATGAATAGTGAAATCGTTGGTCTCTAATTCTTTGTAAAAATTTAGCCCGAGTTTCATTATCAAAGGTTGGTTTTGCTTAGGAAGGTCAAGTTTATGTTTCATTGTGAGATGATATCTTTGACCCTTCCTTAAATCTTTCAATTTATTTCCATCATTTGTCAATCTAGGTGTCCTAGATTGAGTATTATGAAGATGAGATCTTACAGAGTGCATCACAGTAGATGTTTTTGAGATGGGCTTGTGTTATGGAATTCTCAACCCCTTCTGATTAAAGTAACAATCAGATGTATTGTGATTGTTCATGTCACAGATTGAACAATACTTGTTGAAATAGCAATTTTTGGTGGAGTGATTATTCATATCACAGATAGAACAATATTGATTGAAGAAGCATTTATCTGTCTTGTGATTGAACATGTCACAAATATCACAATACATTTGTTTCTTTCTTGAATCAGATTTTTCCTTGTGTGACTCAACTGATACTTTCTTTTGATGAGTCACTTTCTTTTTTTAGGTGATGAATCATAATCAGCCCTTTTAGTAGGTTGCTTCACAACACTACTTTTGTTCAGTTGTCTGGGCTGTTTTGGTTTCTTCAACCTATTTCTCACCTCTTTCTCAAACTCGTCAACATGTTCCTTGTCATAGATATCAAACCCAACTCCCTGCCTTAACCTTGATGACTGAGGGTCTGATGAAGTTTTATGTGTTGAACTCAGTTTTACCAGTTTGTTTCTTTTTCAGTGAAACCTTTTCTGATTTGCTTGAATTTTGTGGAGATATAATCTCATTATCAGAACTACTCTTAGTAGTGGGTTTCACTGTCTTGACTTATTTCTTTTTTCCTTGTAAAATAGATGGTATGAATTTTATGAAAGGTACAATTGCTTTTATAGGGCTTGATGGTTTCATGACACTCACTGTCTTGTCTGAACACTCTTTGATTTTGATTGGGTGACCTAACTTGATTTTTTCCTCATTGGTTTCAAAATAAACATTAGGTTTGTTTTGAGAATTTGTCACTTGTTTCACTACTGATTTAGGTTCCATAGTTTTAGGTTTAATTGATTCAGAGAGTGAGACAGAGTCAGGCATGACAGTGTAAGTGTCATTGTATTATGGAGGATATGAATTATACCCAATCCCTGACATGTCCTTTGGATCCTTTTATGAATCCAGCATCTCTTGCAGCTTGACTGAAGACATTTAAAATTTAAAGTTTCACTTCAGTCATAGATTGTTGAGCTTTAGCTTGAGCTAACTTTTCAGTAAGTAGCTCATTTTCAGCTGCAAGAGTGTATTTCTCACCATGTAGTTTTTCTATGTCAGAAATGAGAGATTTAATTTTGATTTCAAAACTTTTTAGTTCTCTCTTCATCATTTTTGACTTCACTTTTTCTTCTTTAATTTTATCTGTTAGTTTATGGTTGTGTTCTCTATACTCTTGTAATTCATTTATGCATTTTTCACTACAAAGGTTAGTTTTTACCTCAGTAGGCATTGAAGATGGTCCATCGTTGATGTGAGCCATAAGAGCATGATTCTGGAATTAAGGCTTGACTTCCTCAGCATACACACTCCAGTCACGTATCCCATCTTTTTTAATCACAAGGGCACTGGCAGAAGGCTGATTACTTGCATGGACTTGATTTGTCAGTTGTGGTTGATTCTGGTATGTTTGTTGATGATGAGAATGATGATACTGCTGTTGTTGATTGTTAGAATGATAGCTTGTGTTGGGTTGTGATGATGATTGGCCAAGAGAGTTCCTTTGATAGTTGTTTCTTTTGGGGGCATTGCACTCTCTTGAGAAATGGCCAGTCATGCCATAGTTGAAGCATTTCACCTTGGATTTATCATATCCAAGTTTTGTGTACCCATTCAGGCTCAGCTTTCTTCCTTTTCTAAAGAATTTCTTTGCTCTCATGGAAATCATTGCCATTTGCCACTGTAGATCCATTTCCTCAACATCATCAGGATCCATTTCTTCCAAATCTTCCTGAATTAGGTGGGCAAAAGTGAGTCTTCCCCCTAGGTAGGCTTCAAAGCTTGCAACAAAGGCATTGTAAGTTGCCTTTTGCTCTTCTGATCTTGAGTCTTCAGGAGAGGTTTGAGGAGCAGTGGAGACTTTGGGTGCTTGTGATGAATCCAGTATTGTTCATTTGATCTCTTGATGAGATGAAATCATCTTCCTCAGTGATGAAAGCATTTTCAACAGAATGAGATTCTGAAGGAAATTTGTAGGCCTCAATCACTCTTGGTCCACTCAGGTTTCTACTTCGTTCATCAAGTTCCAAAGCTTCAATCTTGGCTATCATAATGTCTAGAGTGGTACTCTCAAGATCAAGAGTATTTCTCAGCATGGTGACATTTTGCTTCCAACTTTCAGGGAGACTGTGAAGCATTTTCTTGTTAAGTTCTTTAATATTGTAAAAAACTCCCATGATTTCCAAATCATTTACCAACTGTACAAATCTGTGCAGTTGTTTTGATATGGATTTCCCTTTGGTATGGCGGAAGGTTTCATACTGATTGACCAGCTTGTCTTTGTTAATTTCAGCAACCTCACTGCTTCCTTCACACATAATTTTCAGTGCATCCCAAACAGCTTTAGCAGTTCCATACTTTTCCAATCTTTTCAGCACATCCATCTTGAGTGCTTGAGTCAAAATTGAGTATGCTTTGCGGTCAATTATGATTTTCTTATAGTCATCTTCATCCAGAGTTAAGTCTTCAATTGATATTCTAGCAGTCTTGTAAAGTGCAGCTTCAGCTGTTGATAGAGTAACAGGAATGTGTGGACCCTTACATATTGAAATCCAAAAATCAGGATCTACACCTGTGATATAATTTCTAAACCTTATTCTCCATTGTTTAAACTCAGATTTGTGTTTAAGCATGGGAGGTTTAGGTGTATGACCAAGTTCAGAGTAACTGTTAGAATCCATGTTGATTTGTGTAAGTATAGATTTAGTTGATTTTAAGATTGATTATGTTTGATGAGTCCAACTTGTTCAAGCAGTTCTTTTGAGGTCAGAATGAGTTCTGTAATGATTTTCTTGCTGTTTGACAGGAGTATTCTTGTTGTTTACTAAGTAGAGATAATAATATCCACTACTAGCAACTTGATTACCAGATCAATCGAATTCTATTCAGTCTGTGCGCAGATCTGAAGGAGAATCGAGAGCCAAAGCTCTGATACCAATTGACTGGGGTTGAGTAAGAGTGATATTCTTACTGTGAATCGAATATGATAATCAAGTCAATGATTGAGTGGTGGAAACAAACAATCAAAGAACATTCAAAGAAAGAAAGATACTCATAAATGTTGTTTGTATTGATATATGAAAGTTGATAAATTACAGAGAATGATTACAACAAAAATTCTCTATTTATCAGTCGTCACCTCAGTACGAGGTCAACTATTCTATTTATAGGCAGACACGATGCCTTTACAAAATGACTAAACTACCCCTGACCTATTACATCAGAAACTAGTCTAAGTCTTGATCCGCATCTCTGGTTGTTCATCCGCATTGACAAATGCGGATGAGATAATCTTAATCAGCATCTCCACTTGATCATCCACATTAGTAAGTTGGTCATCCGCATTGGTTAATGCGGATGAACAAATACTTATGCGCATTTAGTCGGTCATCCGCATTTGTCAATGCGGATGAACAAAGTCATGTCCGTATCTTCTTTTGTTCTTCCGCATTAGTCAATGCAGAAGAGTAACTTGTTCAGTATTAGTATTATGTCTTCCGCATTAGTCATGCAGAAGAGTAAACACTTGTTCGCATCAGAGTTATGTCTTCCGAATTAACTAATGCGGAAGATAACACTTGTTATTTTCCTTGTAGATCTTCATCCGCATTCTTCTTGGACTTGTGGGATTCCAACTGAGCAATCATCAATTCACCCATTGAGTTGGCATGTATGATCCTTTCACGGTGCAATAGAAGACCATCGCGGTTACCGATATGTTTATGTTAGTTGGGAAATTGAATACCATAGATTGAACAAAAGTACGATAACTTCGTAAAATGTCATGCATCTCTGTGATTGTCACTAGGTCCATAATGGACCTCTCACCAGTCTTTATCACTGGTAGAAATACTATAAGGCCCCGTTCCCGGGATGCTCACAGCTGGTCAATCATTGCACACAAAACATATAATTACATTTAACTTTCATAAAACATCGTAGCGGAACATTAAAATAACTTTTCATTTCATTAAAAAAATGCTTTTGCAAACTAATAAAATCATTCATTTCAAAACATCGTTCCTTCGCATTACAATGCAAAAACATTAATGAGAGGAATGCCATCCAAAAGAGCCAAGTAGCCGCCCCGTGCCATCCTCAGCAACTTTACCTGCCAACTGGAAAATGCATAAAAAAGTCAGGTTGCTGAGTGAGTTCTAGTTTTATAAAAACATTGCATTACCTTCCATTCGTTAAAACATTTTCATTACTATCGCACGTGATCACACATCGTACATACATCAAGGTAATAATTATTATCTTCATCATCGTTCATTAGTACATTTTGCAGGTTCGCACATATCGCATGCAACGCACATATCGCACGTGTCGCACATATCGCATGTATCGCACATATCGCACGTATCGCACATATCGCACGTATCGCACATATCACACGTATGGAGTGGTCACTAGGGCAGACTCCCCTTGTGTGTGTGAACTCTTATGGGTCAGCCAAAATCGCACGCTGTATAACACATAGTAATTAGGAAATCACACGTATTGGAGCAGTCACCAATACTGAACTCTTACTGTGTGTATGGACCCTTATGAGTTAGCCAAAATCACAAGCTGTAAATACACACACAGTTGAGCGAACAAATCTCAATGATTTGTGAACCTCCTTTTATTTGCTTGCAAGCCTTTTCATACATTCATTCATTATTTCGTTCCTCTTTTTATTATCTTCCACTTTACGTTACATCATACTTAACCGTTTCTTTCATTGACATTCAACGCAAAGCGACGGGAAGACAAACATACATAAATAGGAACATCAGCAAGATCATGCAAATCTTCATATATATCAGCATGCATACATCACATACATCACACATACCATCATGCATAACATCATCAATCGCACATCAACATACGGGGCATCATACATACATAACATACATCATATCATATCATACATCATCATAACATGCCCATCATAACATCTATGTCCTCAAAAAGTCAACTTACATAGCCCTGAAAACCTCTCAAGTCAAAGCCTAAATTTCACTTTTTCCCCAAGAAGTCAAAAAATATTCTAAGTGTTCATCCGCATTTACATTTTTGTTCATCCGCATTTCCCCTTTTGTTCATCCACATTTTTTTACTTATCCGCATTTGTTCATCCGCATTGACTTTGTTCATCCATATTTGTTTAGTCGCATGAACTTACTCATCCGCATTTCTTTTACTCATCCGCATTGACTTTATTCATCTGCATTTGTCAATGCTCATCTGTATTTGTTCATTCATATGAACGTAATCATCCGCATTTGTTCATGCGCATAACTTACTCATCCGCATTTGTTCATCCACATGACATACTTATCCGCATTGCCTTTCTCTTCCGCATTGACTTTCTCATCCGCATTGACTTTCTCATTCGCATTGACTTTCTCATCTGCATTGACTTTCTCATCCGCATTTGTCAATGTTCATCTGCATTTGTCAACACTTAAGCAGTTTTCTAAACTTAGGCGTATGAACTACTGTTTAGGCGTATGAGCAACCTTGGGCACACTTATCAGCAGATTTAGTCCCCAAACCTCGTCTATCATGTTCTAAGCTTAAATCTTACATTCTAAGCCTTAGAAACACATACATAACATCATCAAGCATGAACATAGTCCACATCACATCATACACGCAACATACACACATTCAAATATACGGGTATAAAACCCAATTTTATAAAAACATACATTCATGCATTTCCGGCCCTAATCAGTTAAAACATGTAAAAGAGGGGTTCTAGAACTCACCTTTGCATCTCTCGAGTATGGCTTTTTCCAAACTCGTATGTAATTGAGTTCAACCGCCTAGAAACCCATTAAAACACGCAACCAAACTTACACAACGCACATAAGCATACAACCGAGGCAAGGCCAGTTAAGAACACTTAGGTAGAGAATATTAAAGAGGCTGAAGCAACCAAAGTCTTTCTACATGCATGCTGCAAAAGTACTGAAGAAGAATGCTTCGGAAGTTTCACACAAGTTACAGAAATATGCTAAGTGTGAAATCTTCTGAAGCCAAGACCAATATCTTCCAAAGCCAAAAATGAAGTCTTCCAAAGCTTCAAAGACAAAGTCTTCCGAAGCTCAACTCTTGAAGACAGATTTCTTCCGAAGACTCTTAACAACATGATTTATTTGATGTACTTTTCCATAAAGTTGGACCCCTTTCCATTGCGACACTGTAATGTCACCAACTTACATGAGTTGGTGAAAAGGTCCATGCTTTTGGTAACTGTACATTGAGGTCTTGAGTCTATAAACTTTCTACTTCATGTACTTTATCCTTTTTGTAATAGATAAGGATGTGAGCTATGGCATGTCATAGTCACAAAGTCAAAAAGGTAATCTGCCTTTTTGACTCTATAATTGCTTTTGTTTTGTGTCTAGTCAATTGTATCCAGCTGGCTTTCATAGTATGACCGACTGTATGATGTAGTATAAGTATCACTTGTTCTTGTAACTTTACTCATATGCTTTGTAACACTTGTAATAGAATATTGAGAAAGCAACATACTGCTACCTTGAAAACCAACTCTTGTGTATCTTGCTCTTGTGTTTTGTCTCTTAATTACTTGTGTTCTTAGTGTCTTTACTTGTGTTTAATCCAGTTCACTGTTTGATTAAGTTTAGTTACTCCCCTCTTTGTGTTGTTGTGTTGTATTGACCACCCTTCAATGGTCCTGTATTGGTATCAGCGCTATCGAGGCTCTTGATATAAGATCTCACCATCTTAAGATCCCTCACACACACAAATACTCAGCTTTTCAAATGGCAGCCATTTCCAAGACTAATATCAAAATTGGAACCATGAGCAAGTACCCACTGATCACTCTTGATGACTTTGACACCTAGTGCCTCAGAATGAAAGTTTTCATCAGGTCTCTAGACTCAAGAATGTGGGAGTCTGTTGAGAATGGACCTTACCTACCAAGCACCCCTTCTGCTACTGGTGCTGGTATGATCCCTAAGGCTGTGATAAACTACTCTGATGAAGACAGGAAGAGAGTAGAGATTGATAGAAAAGCCATGACAGCCCTTCAGACTTCTCTTCCAAACTCTGTATATAGTGGTTTCAAGAAATGCAAAATAGCTAAGTAGCTATGGGATGCATTGAAACTAATGTATGAGGGTTCCTATGAAGCTACGGAGAACAAGAAGGATCTCCTGAAGCAGGGACATTGTAAGGAAGTTCATGTCCTCACTTCCTAGGAAGTGGACACACTACTGTGTGGTGATCAAGAGGACTGAGAATCTCAAAACTCTCACTCTAATAGATTTATATGGGATTCTCAGTGGCTACCAGATGGAGATGAACATGCAAGGTTCATCTGGTAACTCCAACAATCAAATGGGTTCAGCCCTGCACGTGGTTGAAAGGGATGGCATAGAACCCCAACATCATCTCATATTCTACCCTGACAACTCACCAAAGGGTCCTTTCATCACCTTCCTAGAGACACAAAGGGAGAACTACACTCAAGGAAGCCCATTCCAAGAGACAAGTTCTTCTCAAACCTTTGTGTCTTCTAATGAAAGTTGTGGTAGCTTTCTTTTCACCCAAGAAGCCCTGGACTGTATCCATCCAGATGATCTGGAGTACATGGAGATAGTCCAGCAGATGGCTCTTCTCACTCATAGACCCAAGAAGTTCTACAAGAAGACTGGAAGAAAGTTTCCATGTAATGTAACTAGTGGAAAGTTTGGCCTGGACAAAGGCAAAGTCAAGTGCTACAACTATAACTTGTTGGGCCACTTTGCCAGGCAGTGTAAGGCACCTATTGAAGACGGGGGCTTTGACTGGAGCTTTCAGGTGGAAGATGCTTCTCCAATCCAAGCACTGATGGCAGATCATGATAAAGCTAAGGTATTGGAACATCTCTGTATCCCTGAATGCATTGCTAAAGTAAATAGATACATGTCCTACAACTTGGAAATGAAATCTGATCTTGAGTCCTTAAACATTTTAAAAGCTGATTTTAGAAAGCCTAAAAATGATTATAAACTAAAGATAGACGACTTAGAGAAAACTATTTCAATTCTAAAACATGAGCATACAAACTTTAGGAATCAGATTAAGGATCTCATAACCAAGCTGATTGAGTGCCAAGCTGAGCTTGTGATCAGCAAAGCTAGGGCAGACAAGTGTTTTCTTGAAGAAGAGACCTTCAAGAACATGATATCCTCATCCTTTCATAACAAAGTGTGCTATTAAAACAAGCAGGGAACAGGATCAAATGAGATAGCTCCTTCACACATAATCTTGTCTGTAAGATCACCTAGATGTGGAACTTGTGAAGATGAGCTTCCTCTCGTAGATCCTTTGAGTGAAGAGGATAAAGAAGTGATAGTGAAGAATTCCTCTGAGAAGAGTGAAGAGGAGGATTCTAAGAAGGGCCACTATCCTTCTAAGGAGAAAAAGAAAACTGTGATGACCAAGTCAATGAGGAAGAACTTGATCAGAAAGAGCAAAAGAAAATCTAGGAAGGCTCAAGAGATTAATGCTACTTTTGACTCCAAGCAGACAGGTTTTTATCTTTGCAGGGTTTGAAGTGGCAAAGACTAAAAACATCAACCTCAATTCTTCTGCTAAGAGTTCTGGTTCATGTTCAAATCATCTTAGTATCAAGAAGAAGACTGATCTGCTGTGTACTACTGCTACACAGCTTGGACCATCAAACTCCAAGAATAGTCCTCAGCCCAAAAGGACTATCTCAGCATCTGCAAAGATGAGGGTGGCGAAGGGATGTGACCAAAGTCAGTCTTGTTCTCAGAAGGCTCTTGGGAAGAAGAAAATAGAGTGTGCTATGTGTGAGAGTACTGCTCATCTTGCTAAGGATTGTCCATACAATCTTAAGGGTACTCTTCACATGATCAAACCAAAGACTTTCAAGAGTTCTAAGAAGATTCAAGCTTCGAAAGGAAAATTTGTTTCCTTCAAAAGCTCCAAAACCAAGAAGAAGGCAAGTGGAGATTTCCTTACTCAAAACATCAATCTTGCTCTTTTAAAAACTCAAAAGATTAATCTTTATTTTCGTCTATCAATCTTAGTCTTAGAGAAATGGGTGGTAGTAAGGAGGGATCCTTTCTTTCTATCTTGATGAAGGAGCTCGCCTCGAAGTACACAAAATACCGGCCAAAGCAGGTCAGGAAGCTTGACATGACAGAAGTTCGAGTCGAACCAGACTAGTAGATAGTGGGGCAATTGCGAGTGAGGGCAGTGGAAGGGAAAAAAAGAAAAGAAAAAGAAAAGTTGGTCTTGGAAGCAAGGAATAATTCTGAAGCACTGAAGTTTGCTGAAGTGTCTACAGAATCTACTGAAGGTTCAGTCATTAAAACTTCCAAACTATCAAAAGCTTCCGAAGTGTTAAAGGTCAAGTCTAAGCTTCCAAAGGTGTTGTTGAAGTCTAAGAAAGACCAAGTGATTGAGAATTTTCCATCAACAACAGCTCAAGATCCTTTTAGCACAACAATAAGATCTATTATTGTTGCATTACCTTCTATCTCTCTTAATGAGCCCAAGACAAGTAAGGCTTGGGTTTCCAAATGTATCTAATCATTTTCTTTGTGTAGGGACAACTCAAGACAAACAGAAATGTCTGGATCATTGATAGTGGCTATTCCAGGCACATGACGGGCAATAGGTCACTACTCCAGAACTTTGAAAGGATTGATGGAGGGCCAATTGCTTTTGGAGGAGATGAAGGTGGTTATATTTCTAGATGGGGCAAGGTCACAATTGGTAAGCTCAACATTGAAAAGGTAATCTTTATCAAGGAGCTTGGGTACAATCTTCTGAGTGTATCCTAATTTTGTGATCACAGTCATAACATGCTCTTTACTAAGCATGAGTGCATTGTTCTCAAGCTTGGGGTGGTCATTCCTTATGAGCATATTCTGCTTAGAGCCCCCAGGAAAGGGAACATGTACAAGATGGTTCTGCAAGAAACATTCTCTCTGGAGAAATTTCATGCTTTCTATCTAAAGAAAATAGTGATGAGTCTTTCCTATGGCATAAAAGAATGTGCCATGTAAACTTTAAAAACATGAATAAACTGATTAAGAATGATTTGGTAACTGGAATGCCAAGAAAGAGTTTACAAGTGATGACCATTGTGTTGCATGCCTAAAAGGGAAGCAACATAAGGTATCTCACAAGCCTAAGGAAAAGAACTTCATCACTGCACCCCTAAACTTGTTACATATGGATCTCTTAGGCCCCACTAGTGTAATGAGTCTAGGAAGGACCTCTTACTATTTCATGATCACAGATGACTTTACAAGATTCACTTGTGTTAGGATCTCAGCCTCTACTTTGATCAATTAGATTGGATTTGCAGCGGAATGAGCTCACGAATTAACAAATTTAAACAAGAACACACGAAATTTATCAATGAAACAGTGTTTGTTATAGAAAGAGAATTTCTGCCAAAAGGAATATATTCATTCAATATATGCTTCGGCTGGCTTTCACGCAACGTTACAATTAGGTCATCTTTCCTTTTATAAGGGAAGCTGACGTCAGCTGATGTCACTTGACAGTAACATCTAACTGTTATTTAACTACTGAAAGTTAACACAACTACTGAAGATGTCAAACAGCTGACATCTTCTTACAAAAATACTAAGTGTTACCTATCACTACAACTACTGAAAAGAAACTACTGAAACAACAACGACTAAAGAACATACTCTTCAGTCATTTTACAAGTACTGAAATAGAAAATAAAACTACTGAAAGGAAACCTCAACAACTAAAGAATGCTTCTTCAGCTGTTGGACTTCTGAACTTCAGTTGTTGTCATCAACTGATGTCTTCAGTCTTTGTACTTCAGCTATTGATCTTCAGTACTTTAGTCTTCAGCTATTGAAGTCTTCAGTACTTTAGTCTTCAGCTGTTGGTCTTCAGACTTTGGTCTTCAGCTGTTGGTCTTCAGACTTTGGTCTTCAGCTGTTGAAGTCTTCAGTACTTTAGTCTTCAGCTGTTGGTCTTCAGACTTTGGTCTTCAGCTGTTGAAGTCTTCAGTACTTTAGTCTTCAGCTGTTGATCTTCAGACTTTATCAAATAGCTGATCAAGTCTTCAGTAGTTGTTGTGATGTCTTGTGGGACTTAAAGGTTTTTCTGTCTGGCTCATTGGTTCTTTTGGTCCAACAAACTCCCCCTGAACCAATGTAGCCAAAACCTTTAAGCTTATGAAGATGTCCCACTTATTATGGCAGAGAGATTGGTCTTTTTGTCTTCTAGATCAGCTCAGAAGTGACCCTTGTAAGTACAGGCCTGGGAAGAAGTCTTAATGATCTGTTTAGCAAAGGATGGATGGGAACTCTATCTTGGGGAACTGGACACAGAGCTGTTACCCCATCCATAAGATCTACTTCCCAACAATGAGTTTGTAAGACTCCCTTGTATAGGCCTCAAGGAAGGTTATTTGTTCCTCCATGGTAAGCTCTTCTGCTTCTCCTTCAAAGAGTGATTCTGGCCCATAGTACTTAGAGAGGTATTTGACCTGCTTCCCATTTTTTAGCTCCACAGTTGTTATGATTCTATATGTGAATTCATCTAGGTGAATACCCTCTAAGAACAACTGGAGTTCATTCTTTCTAACTTCCTCAAGCCTCCTATAAACTAACCCCTTTTTCACCACTTTATTCTCCAGCATCTTTTGTGGGGTCAGTTTAGCTTTATAGGCTTTATTGAAGTCATCTAGGATCTCCCAAGGTGATACTACAAAGGCCAGTGAGATCACTTCATCTACAATCTTCTTTACTTGGCCAATGTATCTCTGTGGAATATTTTTCTTTTGATCCTATGAGACACCCTGGGATCAGGCCAAATCCTCACTCTCTCTTTTTGATATTGAAAGGTGTATGAGATTGTATAATCTCTGCGCATGTTTTTTCATATTGATGATTGAAGATGTGGCAGCGTATGCTGTGTTGACTCTTCTCAACAATTCCTCATCATGTTGTTTGTGAAGCTCTTCTTCTTCTAACTTCACTTCACAATTTGCCTTTGAGATTCAGGAGTAATTGTTGGAGGGTGACTTATGGCCTTAGGCAACTGTGTAACAGCTGAGATTGGCCCTATCTTCATCTTCATCATTATCTTCTTCTCCTCTTCTAGCCTCAGTACCCTTCTCTCCTCTTTTGGGGTACATCATCGACTATTGGTTTTGTGGGTAAGGGAATTGGTTTAGTGGGTTGTGGTTTTGGTGTTTTGGTGTGGGAATTTTGACAGACTGTTCTAGCATTTTGGATGTAAGTGAGGCTTTAGATTGTTTTACCAGTTCAGACCTGCTCCTAGCACCAGCTTCATTCAAGGCTTCAATGACCAGCCCTTTGGTATATACTTCAGACGAATAGATCTTGGTGGTTATTGCCAAGATGCTGTCCCTGGACCATGACTTTATTTCAATCAATGATCTTCCAAGATACTTAGCTATGAACCTGATCATGATTTCCAGCCTTTCCCTTTCCAACACACTATAACCGACCCATCTTGATTGTATCTCTTCTATTTCCAGCCTTCTGATCTCAGAGTCTAATGTGGCTGTGTCATGACCATGTCTAAATAGCTGATCTATAATTTTATCCATTGATCTGCTATGAGCTTCATCAGCATCTTTAACAAGGTCTTCTAATGATTTTTCTTCATCAGCTCTTGACTCAGCACTTTTCTTTCTTTTATAGGTGACCAACTGTTCTGAGATCAGTTCTTTCTCAACCTCCTTCTCTTTCTCAGGCTCTTTCTCTTTTTCAGGCTCTTTCTCAGCATCAACTCTCTTTCTTTTCTTGTCTTTCACTGCCTTAGACTTTGCAGTCTCCCCTTTTTGGTTGCATTGGAATCAGGGGTTTTGAAGGCCGAAAGAGATTTATGAACAGCATCATCAATGAGGGTTTGTAGATGTGAGGAAATCCTCTCATCAATGGCTTTATGCACTATGTCAGTGATGATGGGAGTGATGAGAGGTAAGGAGTTTTGAAAGATAGCAACCATCTGCTCAGAGGGGTTCTGTCCCTGAGAGGTGGTGTCAAAAGCAGAGGCTGGTGGCTCAGTTATGTGTGTAGGTTCAGTGTTTGGTGAACCTTCAATTGAAGGTGCCATCTGTGGGGTTATTGGGGTAGATGGTCTTTGATCCTGAGACATTTTGGCCAACAACTCTTTGAGTCTGCTCACCTCATTCTCTAGGATGGTATTGTGGGCTAGAACATCATAGAAAAAGCCCAGGTCATCATCAGTCTGTGCTAATCACCTGACCTCCTGATTGAATCAGGATGTACATGCTCTGAGTGTAGATCAGTAGTAGCATGTGCCCCTTGTTCTTGGTACTGGGGACTTCCTACCTCAGGACTATCTCCTTCATTGGCAGTTGCCTCTGGTGAGGTCTTATGGATGGTACCAACTGCATCCTGATCATATGCTGAAGCAAGAGAAGTGGCAACCTTACCAGAAGTTCTAATCTCCTTTTCTACACTTGGATATTGAACATTGTAACCCCTATGTTGTGGGTTATCAGAGGCACTTTGGTCCTCCCCTTTAATGGTTGATGTATTCCCAGTTGTAATTGGTTTCTGGGGAGGGGGTGAGGAGTGCAACTGACTCAACACTTTTGCAACTATCAGAGTAGGACTTTGAGGGGCGGTTGCATGGAGATTGGGTAGAAGCAGATTGCACCCGGGGTAAGAAGTGCTCTTCAATGGTAACCCTCTCATTGAGATAGGTTCCAGCAATGTGGTTTCCCCAATTGTGGTTGCAACAGGATCCTGTTGAGAGGATACCTGTGCGGCTTTAGCAGGATGAGTCTTTGACATAACTGGGGGGTTAGAACCAGTATGTTCTTCCGTATTGGTGGTACAGGGGCGTCCTCAGGGGACTCATCTCCCTGAGTAGCCTTTTGGGTTTTAGTGTTTGGGTTTGCTGGGGACTTTGGATTGGAATTGGAGGCTGTGGGTTCCCTCTGCTTGGTTTTAGCATCCGGGCAGCCCCTTTGAGAGTAGGGTCTGTGTTATGTCGGGAGTATACCTCAGCTAAAATAGCTGGAGCAGGGACTCCAAGACCAACAAGTCCATCAGATTTTAGCTGATTTAAAATAATGGCCATCAGAAACCTGGGATAATAGCCATCTGTTTGCCACAGGTTTCTGAGCCAGATCCTTTAATTCCATAAAAACTATCTCAGAAAAATTTAGATTTTGTTGCTCAAGGATAGAATACAATACTTGTTGCCATCGAGAAGACATCTGATCCCAAGAAGATGTCTTCGAAGCTAGGCAGACATTCACCATGTGAAAAATAAGTCGTTCTGCATCATGGAAGTGCTTCTTCAGTATGGTTGTAGCACTTATGTCGCCTTCATACCCATTATTAATGAAAGACATATCAGTGGTGCCTTTCGGGTACTCTTTAGATAGGTGCCATCACACAAATTTAGGGTATTGCGAATGATGTCTGTAGTGATGAGCACCTGTTTCTGGTTTACCAACGACTGAGTGATTTGGTATCATTCTCACCGTGATTACAGAAACGTTGGTCCAAAACTGGGATAAGGAGTCAGGATATATGGTAGGATTCAGAAGAAAGGATGTTCGGTACGGGGAATCCACCATAAGATCGATGGCAGTGTCAAACTTGTTCCAGAAGGCCGATTTTGTAAGGTAGGCAACACAGTTGTGTCAGGGTTGAGTTTCATGGTCGCCATTGTTGAGAGAGAAAGGTTTGAAAACGGCTAATGAAACATTTGGCTACAAGTACAGGATTTTTAGGTTTAGAAAAGGCTGAAAAGAAAACGACTAAAAGTATTGGTGTTGTCATCAGTTGTTATGAAAACACTGAAGACTTGGTTTTAACTATTAGACGTTTGAAAACAACTGAAGACTTGGTGTTAGTCATCAGTAGTTGTGAAACTACTGAAAACCTTGGTTTTGTCTTCAGATGTTGTAAACAACTGAGAACTTGGTGTTAGTCATCAGTAGTTGTAAAACTACTGAAGACATGGTTTTGTCATCAGTTGTTGTAAACGACTGAAGACTTGGTGTTAGTCATCAGTAGTTGTGAAACTACTGAAACATTGGTTTTGCTTCAGTTGTTTAAGATGAAACATCAGTTGTAAAACGACTGAAATGAAAATTCTCGTCAGTAGTTTTCGTCAATTCTTAGCTTTTCAGCTGTTTCATACTATCCTCAACACTTACTCATCAGTCTTTTTGGCTGTTTTCAGTTGTTTCATAGGACATTAGTACTTATCTGTTTTTACTAACATCAGTAGTTATAACTACATCAGTAGTTTGTAACAGAATCAGTACTTATTTATGACATGTTTACTAATGATCATCAGTACTTGTTTACTGAGATCATCAGTAGTTGTCACTTATTCTAGCTGCAGCATACCAAGCCTTAACACTAGGTTTTGGAAAGTTGAACTATCCAGAGGCTTAGTAAAAATGTCTGCAAGTTCATCAGCACTAGGCACAAACTTTAGATCAATCAGACCTTTTTCAAAACAGTCCCTAATAAAATGGTGTCTGATCTCTATATATTTGGTCCTAGAATGCTGGACAGGATTTTTGACAATGCAAAGAGCTGAAGCACTGTCCATTAATAAGGAGTCTTAGTCTCTGTAATGCCATAATCTAAAAGTTGGTTCTGAAGCCAGAGTACCTGAGATGTACAACTTGCAGTAGCAATGTACTCTGCTTCAGCAGTGGATGTAGCAACAGATGTTTGTTTTACTCTGCCAAGAAATCAAACAGTTACCTAGGAATTGACATCCACCAGAAGTTGACTTTCTGGTTAACTTACACCCTGCATAGTCACTATCAGAAAAAGCAACTAATTTGCAAGAGTGTCCAGTGGAATACCATAAACCTAGAGATTGTGTACCTTGCAGATATCTAAAGATCCTCTTGACTGCAATCAAATGAGACTCTTTAGGAGCAGCCTGAAATCTAGCACAAACACAAGTTGCAAACATGATATCCGGTCTAGAAGCTGTTAGGTACATCAAGGACCCAATCATACATCTGTAAAGTGTTTCATCAACAGCTTTACCTTTCTGATCTGCATCCAGTTGAGTGGTGTGGCACATGGGAGTAGAACAGGGCTTACAGTTTTGTAAGTCAAACTTATTCAAAAGATCTTTTGTATATTTAGACTGATGAATAAAAGTTACATCAGCCTTCTGTTTGATTTGCAATCCTAAAAAAAACTGTAATTCTCCCATTGCACTCATTTCAAACTTCTTTTGCATTAATTGGTAAAATCATCACACAACTGGGGATCAGAGGATGCAAAAGTAATATCATCACATAAATTTGAACAAGTAGCTTATGCTGATCCACCTTCTTAATGAACAAAGTTTTATCTATGGAGCCTCTAGTGAAATTATTTTGAAGAAGAAAATTTGATAATGTCTCATACCAGGCTCTAGGAGCTTGTTTCAACCCATAAAGAGCCTTATCAAGCTTGTATACCCAATCTGGATGTTTATTATCCTCGAAACCTGGTGGTTGACACACATAAACCTCTTCTTTTATTTTACCATATAAAAATGCACTTTTAACATCCATTTGAAAAACTTTAAGATTGTGGAATACACCATAGGCTAAGAACAATCTAATTGCCTCCAGTCTGGCTACAGGAGCAAAGGTTTCATCATAATCAATACCTTCTTCCTGTGCAAACCCCTGAACAACCAGTCTGGCCTTGTTCTTAACAATAATCCCATTTTCATCTGTGTTATTCCTAGACACCCATTTAGTGCCTATTGCACACTTACCTGGGGGTAGAGGAACCAGTTCCCACACTGCTGCTCGTTGAACTGAAGTAGCTCAAGCTGCATGGCTTCAACCCATCCATTGTCCCTTAAAGCAATGTGATAGTTCTTTGGCTCTTGCTGACTAATGAAGAGAGCATAGAAGCAGAAATTGGACAATTGACTTTTTGTTAAAACTCCAGCATTGATATCACCAATGATTTGAGACATGGGTGATCTTCAGCTCTTGATAAACAATGAGATCTGTGCAAGTGTTTGTAGGACCTTCAGCAGCAGCAGATGGTGATGCAGACTCTTGAAACCAAGAATGAGATGGCAAATCAAAAGATTTAGAGGAATCAGAGTTCTCATCAGCATTTGTTGTGGATGGAACTGCTGAAGCTACAGGAACATCAAGTTTAGTGGACTCAGGCAGGTGATCACTAAACTTGAATGGGTGAGTATTGATATTATCAGCATCATCAATACCACCAGGTGGAGAACTGTTGACAGGAGCAACAACTGAAGCCTGATAAGGAACATATTGCAGTATGTCCAAATCAAATAATCCACAGGGTTTTGTGGAATCTTGTCTTTGGAGATTCATGAAACTTCACATGCAGAGTCTCTTCAACTATCTTTGTTCTGCAGTTGAAGACTCTATGTGCCTTGCAAGTAGATGAATAACCAACAAACTACCCTGCATCCACCTTAGGATCAAATTTGTGGAGTTGATCCTTTGTATTGAGAAAGAAACAAGGACACCCAAAGGCTCTGAAAAATGAAATTAGAGGAGCCACATGATGTAGAACTTCATATGGAGTCTTCATCAACCTCTGATTTACTAAGGCTCTATTCGGCACATAGCAAGATGTGTTAACAGCTTCAGCCCAAAAGGTTAGTGGCAAACCAGAGTCAGCCAACATGGACCTTGCAGCTTCAATTAGGGTCCTGTTCTTTCTCTCTACTACTCCATTTTGTTCTGGAGTCCTTGGGATGCTAAACTGTCTCTTGATTCCCTTTGAGAGATAAAAATCATCAAGTGTATGGTTTCTGAATTCTGTTCCATTATCACTTCTGATACACTTGACAGATAGGGAATAATGCTTCTCAATATACAACATAAAGTTTATAATTGTTGAGCAGCCTCATCCTTTGAATGCAAGAAGAAAGTCATACAAATCTGGAGTAATCATCCACAATTACCGATAGTATTTCTTCTTTGCCATACTCATTACTCTCACAGGACCAAAGATATCCATGTGTAGTAATTGCAAGCAGGCAATGGACTTAGGTTCTTCAATAGGAGGGAATGAGACTTTGTGTTGTTTTCCTTTCAAACAAGCAGTGCAGTTGTCTTCACATCTGAACTCCTTCATAGGCAATCCCCTTACTAAACCATGATGTATCAGCTGATTCAAGTTTTTAAGATTCACATGACCCAGCCTTCTACCCATAGAATAGATTCTTGAGGAGAAGCCTTGGAAAATAGGCAAGGATGGCCTTTGAGATCTATTTTCTTGGAAAGATCTAAGGCATACACTCTTCCTGTCCTGTTGGCCCTCAGGAGAGTGTGATCATCCAACACCTTATCAATCAAACTCAGAACTTTGGATGACAGAATCCTGCAGTTCTGACTGGTGAAAAGAGCAACATGGCCTTTATCACACATTTGACTGACACTCAAGAGATTGTACTTGAGATTCTCCACATGGTTAACATCATCAAACCTTATTTCCCCATTGGAGACAAAGCCTTTGCCAATGATGTAACCCTTAGCATCATTGCCAAAAGAAACAAACCCCTTCTTTCTTTGAGAGTAATCATGAAGAAGAGAGTTGTTCCTGTCATATGCATAGATCCTCCACTGTCTACATACCAGATGCTACTGTGGCATGCTGAAGAACCCTACAATCATAATAAATTAGTTAGTTTTTGAGACCCAAACCTTTTTGGTTTTGGGTCTGTTCATATCAACAGATGGTAAAATAACAGATTTGCTATGAAGAACAGCCTGAGGGGATGGAGATGGTGAAGAAGAAGAATCCTTTGGCATGGATTTTCTTCTCTGTGGTTTCAACATAGGAGCATCTAATTGGTTGACTCTCCCCAATAGATGTTGAACCATCATAACAAGTTGTGTCTGATTCCGTGATAAAGCCTTCAGCTCATCAGACACATTAGTACGTGAGATTGATGGATTCCTGTGTTGTACCATCTCCCTTTGAGCAACCTCAGCTGTTGCCTGATTAACCCCTTCCTTTTTGGATTTCTTTTTGGATTTGGGTTACAGGTTTTGATGTTGCTGGTACAAACTTGGTTTCAAACTCAGTTTTCATTTTATCCATTTTCTTTTTAATGTTCTCATTGTGTTTGAGTTTGGAGCCCTTTTTATACCAGCAATCATCAGTAAGATGATTGAATAAGCACATATTTCACATGGCTTTTTCTTCATCTTAGGTTGATCATCTGCTGAAGAAGATGAAACTACTGAAGACTTATTCTTCAGCAGTTTGCGATCAGTACTAGGTTTCTTCCTTGTAGTACATGCTTTCTTGATATCTTCTTCAGTAGTTTTCCCACCTTTTCTACTGGCAGTTTTCTTCCCTTTAGTACATGCAGTAGTTTGGGTTTGTTCTCCAAGTGTTATGACTTGCTCTTTAGTACTTTCAGTACTTTGTGAAATACCACCTGGAGTGATCAACCTTTTGATCATGTGAGTGTCAGCATTTGAACCATCAACATCAGCTGATAGGTTTTAAGAGGAATTAATGCTGACACCAACCACTGATGGTGCTGTATCAGATAGTAGATCACATGATGAAAAGGATTGGTTATTGCTTTCTCCATCAGATTCTATCTCTGCTCTTGGAGTAAAATCTGTAGGAGGAGCAGTGTGATTATAACCAATGCCAAAGTTCACATTGGAAGCAGACTGCTTACTGAGAAGCATTTCAAAACCCTTGCAGGAATGTACCCATCGATTACACTCTACCTGGGTAGCTGCAAGTGTTTCTTTGAGGTCTCTGTACTTCTCTAGAAGTACCTCTTCCCTAGCCTTATCATCAGTGATTTGGCATTTAAGTTTGTAAATCTCATCATTCTTATCATTAAGCACAAACTCAAATTCAGCTTTTCTTTTGGATATTATTTGTTCTAGCTCAATGTTCTTGTTAATTAAAGCGACATTTGCTTCTCTAATAGATGCAAATATGGCTATGCATGTTTCAGAACATAGCTTGGCTTTGGCCTCAAAGGATACCTATGATACCTGTGGTGTAGAGGCATTAGAGGATGAGGTATCAGCAGACTCCAGGGCCATAAGACCAAGGTTTCCAAAAGGATTGTCACCACCATGTTGACCAGCACCAGAAAACAGTTGTTCATGACCAGACATATCATCTGGTAAACTGCTCCAGTCAACAACTCCTGGGGTGAAAAAACTGTGTTATTGAGGTTGAGATTGTTGATGAGACTGGGAAGGTTGAGGCTAAGGAAGAGCAGGTGGTTGTTGAGCAATGGGTACTTGAACTTGACTGGTTTGTGGCATGTAATAGCAGGGATATGGATATGACATTGGACCCTGAGGGACAAAATATGTAGGAGATAGAGGTTGTGATTGATGACCAGTTTCCCCCTGTTTTGT
Organism: Flaveria trinervia; assembly: GCA_025506515.1. NCBI lineage: Eukaryota > Viridiplantae > Streptophyta > Magnoliopsida > Asterales > Asteraceae > Flaveria > Flaveria trinervia. The sequence continues at coordinate 40,370,701 of CM046452.1, read as the reverse complement.
TGAATATTACTTGGAAAAGTCACAAAGGGTGCAGAGGAGTTAGATCCAGATGATCTACACTCTCTTGCAAAGTGCCCAAGCCTGTGGCATTTGACACCTCAACTTACTCTTGTCAAAACCAACTTTGGTTTTGCCAGAGAGTCCAGGGAATTTCCTACCAGTTCTCTTGTAGAACTTCTGAGATCTGATATTAATCAAGGCCATTTGGCTCAGAAATCCATCTCTTCTAAGTCATCATCAGCTATACCTTTCAAATCATCCATAATGAAGCACAAATTGTCACTATTACAGCCTGACTGACTATCAACACTCACAAATGCATGATCAGAACTGTTTGAAGAGAAATTTATATGCTCATCATAATTACTTTCTGATGCAGCATATTCTGACTCATAACCGACCAAGGTAGTGTTCCCTGGTACAAAGTCTTCAGTGAGCTTTCCTGATGATGCCAGTTTCCTTTTTTGCTCTATCTCTCTTTCAAATGTAAGCAGTTTCCCATGAAGTTGGGTGAGAGATAGGCTATCCAGATTTGCATTAGAGCGTAGGACAATTGTATATGTGTCCCATCTCTTAGGCAGTGATCTGAGGAATCTGTGGTTCATCTGGCTATTAGTGTATTCATGTTTGACCATTTTCAGCTCAGAGATCAAACATGAAAAACGCTCAAATTGTTGAGTCAGAGTCTCCCCTTCCTATGAGCAAATGTCTCATATTGTTGGGCAAGTATTTCCCTATTGTTTGCTAAGACCTCATCAGTACCACCAAATTATTCTTTCAGTGCCTTCCAGAGGTCATGAGCAGTTTCATGATGCATAAGCCCAGAATAGATTTCATTAGGCAGTGCCATGGCCAGAATACCATGAGCTTTAGCATCAATCTCAAACAGTTTTCGATCCTCATCAGAGTATTGTTCCTTCTTCTTCGGAACCATTTATTTGGTTTCCGGATTGTTCACCATAGGCTTATGTGGACCATGTACCACTGATGTCCAACAACCTGAACTTTTAACAGACAGGTGATGGAGCATTCTTCATTGCCATATGTTATGCTCAGTCCTAACCAGCATCGGAGGCTTGGTTGAGGAACGAGTATTGTGAGGGTCATTAGAAGGAGTAGTCATATTCAGAATTCAGACAAATTCAAGGTAAACAAATAAATCTAGCTCAAAACCACTTAGAACCTCAAACAATATGGCCAGAAGCAACAGAACTTAATCTCTATAACTGATTCTTGCAAATTTGCTAATTCGATCAAACGTAGATAGCAAAAGAACAGTTTCAATGATCAATTGTTAAATCGATCAATGATTAACCTGCTCTGATACCATTGTTAGGATCTCAGCATCTAGTTTGATCAATTAGATTGGATTTGCAGCGGAATGAGCTCACGAATTAACAAATTAAACAAGAACACACGAAATTTATCAATGAAACAGTGTTTGTTATAGAGAGAGAATTTCTGCCAAAAGGAATATATTTATTCAATATATGCTTCGGCTGGCTTTCGCGCAACATTACAATTAGGTCATCTTTCCTTTATAAGGGAAGCTGACGTCAGCTGATGTCACTTGACAGTGACATCTAATGTTATTTAACTACTGAAAGTTAACACAACTACTGAAGATGTCAAACAACTGACATCTTCTTACAAAAATACTAAGTGTTAACTATCACTACAACTACTGAAAAGAAATTACTGAAACAACAATGACTAGAGAACACGCTCTTCAGTCGTTTTACAAGTACTGAAATAAAAAATAAAACTACTGAAAGGAAACCATCACAACAACTGAAGAATGCTTATTCAGCTGTTGTGACAAACTCTAAAGGCTTTAGTAGTTGGACTTCTAAACTTCAGTTGTTGTCATCAGCTGATGTCTTAAGCTGATGTCTTCAGTCTTTGTACTTCAGCTGTTGATCTTCAGTACTTTACTCTTCAGCTGTTGAAGTCTTCAGTACTTTAGTCTTCAACTGTTGGTCTTCAGACTTTGGTCTTCAGCTGTTGAAGTCTTCAGTACTTTATTCTTCAGCTGTTGGTCTTCAGACTTTGGTCTTTAGCTGTTGAAGTCTTCAGTACTTTAGTCTTCAGCTGTTGATCTTCAGACTTTGTCAAACAGCTGATCAAGTCTTCAGTATGTTGTGATGTCTTGTGGGACTTAAAGGTTTTTCTGATCTGGCTCATTGGTTCTTTTGGTCCAACAACTTGGGTCTTTTTCCTTAGAACTAACGATGAGACTCCTGAGATTCTGAAGAATTTCATCTTAAAGATTGACAATCAATCTGATCACAAGGTCAAAATCATAAGATGTGTTTAGGGAACTAAATTCTAGAACCAAATCCTTGATGTATTTTGTGATGTAAAAGGTATTACAAGACAATACAATGCTCCCAGGACTCCTCAGCAGAATGGTGTTGCTGAGAGGAGAAACAGGAGACTGATTGAAGTTGCAAGAACAATGTTGTCTGACTCTAAGCTGCCTATCACCTTCTGGGTAGAAGCAGTCAACACTGCCTACTATGTGCAGAATAGAGTTTTAGTAGTTAAGACTCATGGCAAGAGGAAACCTTTCAATGGTTTTCTTAGGTCATTTGGTTGTCCTTGCACCATCTTGAATACCAAGGATCAAATTGCCAAATTTGCTGAGAAATCATATGATGGACACTTCATTGGATACTCTTCCCAAGCTAAGGCTTACATAGTATACAATCTCAAAAGTAGAATTGTTGAGGAGTCAGCCAATGTGACTTTCAATGAACAAACACCCTGTGTGGCTGGTTCTGGTCCTGATTGGCTTTTTGATCTTGATTTAGTTACCAACTATTTTAACAAATCTTATGAGACTATTTTAGGATTTGCAGAAAATTAAATACAGGTGATCCTGATCCATGATTTGAGCTAAGAAGATTTTCAAGTAACACATCTTCAGCTCTAGTTAGGACTACTTCTGCAAATGAAGTTTCTATCAGCACCACAATGACACACTCAGCTGATACATCTGGTATGCCTTCAAATTCTAGCTTAGAGGCTCCACAACCAGATAAAGACACTTCAATTGTAGAAGACAATGATGGTAGCAGTGACAGTGATCAAGACTTTCTTGATGCTGATAACTACTCCATAGATGATAACATCAATGATGTCACACACTCCTTGGATCAAGTCTTTATTGATAAGTGTGCGGATGTGCTAGGAGAAATATCAATGCCAGATCAAAATTTCTCTAATTTAGATCTTTCTCAGCAACTTGTTGTGATCCCTTAGCTTAGGATCCATAAGTCTCACCCCACCACAAACATCATTGGAGATGTTATCACAAGGGTAAAAACAGGAGGACAAACCCATGAAGCAAATGTTTGTCTTCATTCTTGTTTCTTATCCTAGATAGAGCCAAAGAAAGTTAATGAGGCTCTGAGGATGGAAGTTGGGTTGAAGCTATGCAAGAGGAGCTACTTCAATTCAAAAGGCAGAAAGTTTGGAACCTTTGTCCTCTTCCACATTACTCATGGGAAGACTACCATTGGAACCAAATGGGTGTTTAGGAACAAGAAGGATGATAGAGGATTCATCATTAAGAACAAAGCTAGACTAGTTGTTCAAGGATACACACAAGAAGAAGGAGTTGAATACATTGATGTCTTTGCTCTTGTAGCAAGACTGTAAGCTGTTAGGATATACCTGGCATTTGCTGCATCCAAGAACTTCAAGGTCTTTAAACTTGATGTGAAGTGTGCTTTCCTCTATGGAATGATTGCTGAAGATGTTTATGTCAAAAAACCACCTGGTTTTGTAGATCCTTATCATCTTGATTATGTCTGCAAGCTTGACAAAGCTCTTTATGGATTGCATCAAGCACCCCAGAAGTGGTATGCGACACTATCTTAGTATCTTTGCAAACATGGATACATGAGAGGTACTATTGATGGAACTCTCTTCATCAAAGGATAGGGAAATGACATATTGCTAGTTCAAGTATATGTGGATGACATCATCTTTGGTTCAACTAATCCAAAGCTCTTGCAAAGACTTTAAGAAGCTGATGAAGGACAGATTTGAATGAGTGTCATAGGGGAACTCAATTTCATTCTAGGAATTAAAATGAAGCAAGTTGAAGATGGCATCTTCATTAGTCCGTCAAAGTATGTTCAAGATATACTCATGTGGTTCAACATGACTAATTGTAAGATTGCTAAGACACCCATAGCTAGAAACCACTCCGTCGGACCTGATCTTGAGGGGGAGTGTGTAGATGAACACTTATACAGGGCTATGAATGGGTCTCTTATGTATCTTACTACTAGTAGGCCTGATATTATGTTTGCTACTTGCATCTATGCATGATACAAGCCAACCCTAAGATGTCTCATCTTATCACTATCAAAAGGATTCTAAGATACCTTAAAGGTGCTTCAACACTTGGTCTATGGTATTCTAAGAATCCTAACTTTAATCGGTATGCTTATACAGATAGTGATTATGGTGGTTGCAACATGATTGCAAAGTCTACATGTAGGGGATGCTAGTTTCTTGGTGGAAGGGTTGTCTCATGGCAATGCAAGAAATAATCATGTGTCTCTACATCAACTGCTGAAGTTGAATACATTGCTGCTGCAAGCTACTGTGCTTAAGTGCTTTGGATTCAGAATCAGATGCTGGACTATGGGTTAAACTTCAAGGAGACTCCCATTCACATAGACAAAAATAGTGCTATCTAAATCACATAGAATCATGTTCAGCACTGAAGGACCAAACACATCAATATCATGTATCATTTAATAAGAGATAATTACGAAAAGGGATTAATTAAACTAGTCAAAGTTCACACAAATGAACAATATGCTGATTTGTTTACAAAGGCTTTTGATGAACAGAGATTTAAATATCTTGTATGAGCTATTGGGATGATCAACTTTGAGTAGGTTTTTTTCTTAAATCTAATTCTTATTATTTCTTAAAATATGTGTGTCCTAAGTTGTCTAGTTCATCACTATCCTAAGCTCTTGTTTTCTTTGGATGAAAAACTTTTTGAAGACTTTCCAAGAAGTATGAAAATTTTGATCCTTCAGAAGTTATGTGTTTAACTTCGGAAGAAACTTATGCTTTTAAAACAAATAACTGCCCAAGTATTTTACCTTAGGAAGAACTTTCTGAAATATCTTCCGAAGCTTAAACTTTTCTTTGGCACTTATATGTTTTCAAGGACCTTTTTCTTCCGCAACAAATTAATTCTTGGAAGTTTTGTTCTTGAACAAAACTCTCAAGTCTTGATTTTCTTCCAAAGTCAAAATTTTCACAACTCTTAGGAAAATCTTCCAAAGTCATTTTAGCTTTGGAAGCTTTTTCATTAAAACTTCCGAAGGTAATTTACATTCGGAAGCTTTTTGACTTCCAAGAAAACTACTTTTTGAGCAAAATTAAACTACTCTTTTAGAGGTGGGACTAACATCCGGATTTCAAAGTTTATCCTCTTTCATTAAACTTTATTAGAAATCCTTTTCACATATAAACCCAATGGTTTCCCCCTCTTTCTATCATCTGCTTCTTCCTCCAAACCTAAAAACCAAAAATTTCTCTCTGAAATTACTTTCTTTCATCTTTCTTCATCCATAAGCTTCTCAAAATGGCCAACCCTCTTCACAGAAATGATCCGAACTTTACCATGCAGTTACACAGGCAACATAATCAGGTTGCTCTGTTAAGCTCTGAGAAAGATCCTCATTTCTCAGAGGTTTGCCATTTCTTAGCTCTATCAAACTACTTCACCTCCCTAACCATTGATCCTCCACTCTATGAGGATCATCTACTAGAATTCTAGAAGACCTACCAAGAGGTCGTAATGGATGGGGAGAAGGCACTGTCTGCCACAGTGCAGGGGAGAACAGTCTTCATCACTCCGGCCATCATCAACATGCATCTTCAGGAGGATGATGAAGAAGGTGAGGTGTTCTTCCCAAAGGAAGCTGTAAATCATTCTTTTGAGCAGATGGGTTATGAGGGAGACTACTCTATCAAGACCTTTAGGAAAGGGAAGGTCTCATCCTAGTGGAAATTCTTGCTTCATGTGGTTATCCACAACTTATCAAACAAGCATGGTGGATAGGACCAGATTTTTGAGGATCTCCCCTTCATTGTCCATGGAATGATTCAGGGGGTCAACTTCAGGTATTCTTAGTTTGTTTACACTAATCTACTGGAAAACATGGACTCCTTAGAATATTACATGTTCCCTAGATATCTCCAGTACATTCTTAATGTGTGAACTTGGCTCACAGGTAAGGGGAATAGGTAACATTCTTAAACTGGGACAGATGAAGCCCGACATCTTTAAAATACTGAGAAAGCTGTAAGGCCCTATTCCCGGGACGCTTACAGCTTGTAAATCATTGCACATAAAACATATATTTTCATCATATTACATAAAAACATTGCAGCGGAACATTTAAACAAAACACTCCGTTTCAATATAATAGCTTTTGCAAAATAATACATCGTTATCCAATTACAAACCCAAGTTGCATTACATCACAAAAGCATTATAAATGGATGCCATCCCAAAAGAGTTGAGTATCCACCTCCTGCCATCCTCAGCAATCATTACCTTCCAATTGGAAACACATAAAAGTCATCGTTACTGAGTGAGTTCTAGTTTTATAATAAAACATACTTTTCTTCCATTAAAGCCGTTCCTTACTTTCATGCGATCATACATCGTACGTACACATAGATAATATCATTAATATTTTCATTAATCGTTCATACATTCATTCTTTCATCATTACATCTTTTCTTTCCTTCAACCATAAACTTTACCCTGCTATCTTGGTATTGGATGTAGGTATATCATAAACTAGCTATACGGTGCGTCGCACCTCTGGTCACAGTACCTAGGGTAGAGTTTAGGTGTACCAATGCCATGTGCAATACCCTGCTATTCCTGGTACCGGACCTAGGCCTATCATAGACCAGCTATAACGGTGCATCGCACCATTGGTCACAGTACCTAGGGTATGCATCAATGGTGCTATACAAATGGTCAATCATGAAGAAAGACCCCGATGTGCATCCTCCAGGGGTAGTGAACCCACACACCGCTGGGCTAACACCTTTTAATGGCATGGCTCGACATACAAGGTTTGCAAGACTTTCTTTATTTTCATTCATTTATTAATGCATCCATTTATCATGTTCCTTTTTCATTATCTTTCACCTTACGTTACATAATACTTTCATTTCATTCATTAACATTCAACGGAAAGGCACAAGAAAGATAAGCATACATCATAAAAGGAACATATCATACACAGTCAACATCATCATACAGGGCAACATAATACATACATAACATACATCATGCATAACATGCAACGTCATCATGCCCAACATAACCTCTAAGGTCACAACAGTCATCTTACATGAACTTACGAGAATCTTCGGCATCAAAACTTACATATGCACTTTCCCTCGAAAGTCAGCAATTTAACTATATTTCCTCGGGCACACCAGCCCTACTTGGGCGTATGGACACCCTTCAGTCACATGGCCAACAGGCGACTGAACATCATGTGATTGAACCAATGCGGTTGAACACCTATGCGGATAAACACCCAATCGTGCGAATGAAACTAATGTGAATGGACTCAGTGAGGATGAGTCCCATAAGAATGGAACTAATGCGGATGGACTTAATGCGAATGAACTCTTAGTCACATGACTCCCCATGCGATTGACCTTCAGTCGCATGACTAGTAGGCATATGGCCCCCAGTCGCATGACTCACATGCGATTGACCCTCAATTGCACAACTGGCATGCGTATGGACCTCAATCGCACGACTAGCATGCCATTCGGTCACATAGCCCTAACTACACAGAATACAGCTCACTCCCGAACTCAATCTACCATTTTCAACCTCTAAGCTCATCCAAACCCATTCTAAGCCTAAATCAACCATCCTAAACCTTAGGAATGCATACCACATCACCATTCAAGCACACACAAGCCTAAACACAAGAACCAAATGAATCTTACACATACCCACACATACATGAACGGGTCAAACACACACTCAAAAACCTGATTTTCAGATGTGTTCCAGCCCTAAAATCATTCAAAAATGTGTAAAAGAGGGGTCCTAAAACTCACATAAACGATCCCGTCGGGTAGAGCTTCGATTTGACCCGCTACACGACGATTTCCATGCTCGAATCCACACGAACCAAGCTTGAGACCACTTTTTCTCCTTCTCTTCTCTCAAATCCGAAAATTAATCGGTGTGGGGGTGGGTGTGGATGCCTTCCCCCTTTTATACTCCCATTCCTTCAAGGGTTTTCCCATTTTGGAAAGTTTGGTCCCTCGGCTTGGGCTTTATTTCTTTTTCTTCTTCTGTCGGCTTCAAAGAAAATATCTTGTTCTTACAAAAGCCCATTGTTGGCTTCTCTGGGGTAGAAACCGCCCTGGTCCCAAAAATGTTAGAGCTTATTGCTCAAGGTGACAACTTAGCAGCACCAGGTAGTGTTGAACCCACACCTTCTACATCCCAACCACCTAAACAGCCACAAATCACCCTCACCTACCAAAGAAAATCCAAACAAACTCCTACTCAGGCTATTAAGTCTTTGTAGGCCCCTATACACTCACCCATACAGGAAAAAGTGGACACTGGAGCTCCTACTTCTCCTGAGGAGCAGACCACTCCCATCTCTTCAAGGATCAGTGCTGAGGTTCCTTATGCTTAGCCTGATAAGCTCAGATGCCAAATTGCCTTAAGCCATCACTTTGAGTCTCAATACTCAAGTGATCAACCTTTAGGGGATAGTTACAGTTACCATCCCCAGCCTTTAGATCTCAACCAACCAATCCCTAACCTTGACTTCTATAGTGATGAAGATCTAGGTTTCAGTGAGTACCATGATTCTTTCTTCTTTTCCCATACTCAAAGAGAGATGAGTGCTTCTGAGGCTCCTATTTCTAGCCCCCATCAGTCACCTACTACTGAGGTGGATACTTTTAAACATGTTCAGGATGTACATATGGAAGCGGCTCTCACTTTTGAAAGTGATTACATCATTATGACCTCAACCATGGCAACTCAGCCCACTAATATCTCAACTAAGATTGCCAGTGAGCAGAGGAAATCCAACAGCCAAGAACCTGAAGCTGCTGGTGAGAGTGAGGACTCTGGTCCAATCATGTCATCCCCCAATGATTCTTCTGATGAAGATGAGGGGAATTTAAGACTAAAAGTGCAAAAACTGTCTTAAACATGCACCTATTTAGTCTCCAAGGTCAGTCACCTTGAATCTCAAGGGACTACCATGCAAAATAGGGTCAATGATCAATAACTTGAGATTTCATATCTTAAGGACAAACTAGATGGGAGACCTTTAAGAGGAGCTCAACCAGGAACACAAGAACCTGTGGATGTGATTGACCTAACTCCTAGCTCACCTATGCAAGTAGGTGATGCTACCAAAAAGGGGGAGAAAGTCATTGCAATCATAGAACCTACGAGTTCTTCAGAGAGTATGGACACTGAGGACTCACCATCCTCACTTGCAGTTGTGCATACTCAGCAGCTTCCTCAAGTTCATATTGATGTGGACTACATAGACTCCTTAATACAAAGTTTGTTTAAGGAAGGGATACCAAGGGCCATGTCATCTCCACCATCTTCAAATCACATCATTGGGTGGAGGTATGACAACAACAGAAGAGCCCTAATCATCATTAGAGTTGAAGGGCAGCAATAAATCTTCAACTTTCAGACCATGAACTTCTATGAAGGTCTGGATTTAGTCAACATGCCACTTGTCAACCCATGCCAATCAAGACAAGCTGCTAAGTTGGCTCAAAGAATCTAAGACCGGATCACTACAGAGTTCAGCCTTAGAAGAAGACATAGGCAATCAGGCAATGTCATCAATCAACTGGATGTTTAGGCCGACCCTAAGATTAGTTTCATAGGGGAAACATTGACTGAAGGCCCAGTGACAAAACTTGAGAGCCCTGTCTTATCAACAACAACTGCTGCAGAGGTCAAGCCCTTTTGAGACACCTACTGGGGAAGGTGCATCTCAACCTCTCTCTAGCCAGAGCTTGGAAGCTACACCAAGCAATGAAGGCCAAAGCTCTATCCACCCTGAGTCCCAAAGGTCTGTGAGTGACAAAGGGAAAAGAAAAATGACTTTTGAGGAGATTGAAGAGGAGAAGAGAGAGAGGAAAAGGAAGCTGAGGGGAGAAAATTCTTCCTCTGTGTCTGCAAGACTCATGGAGTCTGCTATCAGGGTTCCCTAGACTAGATACTCAGAATGATGAGCTAAGGGCAGTCAGGATAAACTACATGCACAAAACCAACTATGACATAGACAATTTCATCTCTCTCCCCTTGGAGAAACTACATGAGTTGGTTGACCTGGAATGGTCAAGGGAGAGGATAGAGGCAGAAGATGCAGAGCTACTGGTACAAATCAAAGAAGATAGAAGAAAGAAAAGATTGTACAAGCATGTGCCCAGTCTCTCCCCAGTTCAAGAAAGCCCTGCATATAAGTATGTAGTTCAACAAGAACCTTGGGTAGATAAAGAAGAAGAAAGGATCAAGGTGATCAACTACCTGAGTGCTATAGGCCTCTATCAGGAAGAAACACTTCTTCCCTTATCCTTTGACTATAATGAGTTTGAGTATCTCAAACAACTTGAACTTGAGATAGTCAAGGAAAGAAAGACAACCAAAAGAAAGCTAAGGAAGAAGCTGCTAAGTCAAGAGCCATCATCTAGAAAAGAAAGAAGAAATCTGCTGACAGGCAGAGGATGATGAGCTTCTTGAAGCTGCATGGATTCTCTGGAAGGAGACTTGGCCCCATGTCTCTATCCACTATGGATGAGCATATCAGGGTGATCAAGCAGAAGATAAAGAGTGGAGAGCTGGTTGACTTACATTTCCCTGAGGTTAAGGTTGAACAACCAGAGACAACACAACCTGGACCTCCTATTGAATCTTAGCAAACTTCATATTCTGATCCACACTAGGGTCAGACTCATTCTCAATCTGAACCTGTGAGAGTGAAAGGCCAAACTGAGAAAGAAAATGAAGATCAATCAGGTGCTACAGGCCAGTCTTCTCAGTTAATAGTTGTAAAGAGAAAGAAAAGGATGGCTTTAAAGCCAAAGCCAAAGAAGAAGAAGAAGACTACATCCTTTTCTGAATCTCCACTGAGTCAGAACATCCTGAGAAGTGCAGCCAGAAGATGCTCCATCATCTCCCATTCCAATAGCTTCTCTAGCATCAGAAAGACCCATCCTATCCTGGACATACACTACAAATCCAGAAAGGTGGCATGTCATTAGAGATCATGGCATTGGGAATGTCTACACTTGGAAAGACATGTTTCAATTGCCTCTGCATGATCTCTTTGACATGTGAGGACACTTTGACAGTCTGAAGGATCCTGATCATCTTATGATGAAAGGGCTGGTTATTATCCTAATGAGGACTGTTGATATCTAAAGTCTTCAAGAGTTTTGGAAGCATCAACCTAGGGGGAGTTTGTAGAGAATATTTGAAGAGGCTGAAGCAACCAAAGTTTTTTCTGTACTGAAAAAGAATGATTCAGAAGTTTTACACAAGTTACAGAAATATTCTAAGTATGAAATCTTCTGAAGCCAAGACCAATATCTTCTGAAGCCAAAAATGAAGTCTTCTGAAGCTTCAGAGACAAAGTCTTCCGAAGCTCAACTCTTGAAGACAGATTTCTTCTAAAGACTTTTAACAACATGCTTTATCTGTGTACTTTTCCATAAAGCTAGACCCCTTTACGCTGCGACTGTGTAATGTCACCAACTTACTTGAGTTGGTGAAAAGGTCCATGCTTTTGGTAACTGTACATTGAGGTCTTGGGTCTATAAACTTTCTACTTCATGTACTTTATTCTTTTTGTAATAGATAAGGACGTGAGCTATGGCATGTCATAGTCAGAAAGTCAAAAAGGCAATCTGCCTTTTTGACTCTATAATTGATTTTGTTTTGTGTCTAGTCAATTCTATCCAGCTGGCTTTCATAGTATGGCCGGTTATAGGATGTAGTATAAGTATCTCATGTTCTTGTAACTTTATTCATATTCTTTGTAACACTTGTAATAGAACATCAAGAAAGCAATATACTACTACCTAGAAAACCAACTCTTTGTGTATCTTGCTCTTGTGTTCTGTCTCTTAATTACTTGTGTTCTTAGTGTCTTTACTTGTGGTTAATCCAGTTCACTGTTTGATTAAGTTTAGTTACTCTCCTCTTTGTGTTGTTGTGTTGTATTTGACCACCCTTCAACGGTCCTGCAACTTAAAAACCATGAATTCGTTACCTTGAATTCGACTTTTCAGCTTGTTCTTCTTCAACTAGAGAGCTTTCTACTCCTTTTCTTTCTCTCTCTCTCTAAAATCCAAATATTTGAGTGTGTAAGAAGAGGGTGGGCGGCCATGCCCACTTTACACCTACTTTCAAACCTTTTTGTCCTTTTGTCACTTTTTACCCCTCAACTTGGGTAAATATCTTTTCTTTCTTTTCCATTACTTTATTCTTTCTTTACTAACTTAAAAAATTAACCGGGTGTTAGAAGTCCACCCCCCTTATATAGGATTCATCCCCGAAACCTGTTATTCCTCAAAGAATCATGGGTAATGTTGTCTCATCTCTTCTTCAGTCTCCAACATAGACTCAGATCCCTTTCTGTGCTTCCACTGTACACGCACAAGAGAAACCACTTTATTCCTCAACCTCTTCTCTTTATGATCAATGATCGCCACTAGTTTCTCCACATAATTGAGGCGTTCATCTACTTTGATATCCTCCAGTGGTACAACCATATCCTCGTCTGCTAAACATTTTCTCGGATGAGATACACGGAATGTCGGATGAATTCCACGTAAATCATCTAGTAACTCTAGTCTATAGGCTACCTCTCCTACTCGAGCAATGATTCGGAAAGGCCCTATGTATCTCGGGCTCAACTTGCCCCACTTTCTGAACCGAATGTTACCCTTCCAAGGTGAGACTTTCAACATAACCCTGTCACCCACCTGGAACTCATCGGTCTACGTTGTTTATTAGCATACGACTTCAATCTATCTTTGGCTGTCTTCATGAAGGCCTTAATCTTTTCAAGTTTCTCAGTCGTAGCCTCGATCACCTCGACGCTTCCTAACTCTTTCTGACCAATATCACCCCAACACACGGGTGTTCAACATCTCCTAGCATATAGCATCTCATAAGGGGGCATGCCAATGCTCGCATGATAACTGTTGTTATATGAGAACTCAGCTAATGGTAAGTGGTCATCCCAACATCCTTCAAAATCGATGACACACGCTCGAAGCATATCCTCCAGCGTCTGAATGGTCCTTTCCGATAAGCCGTGCTAATATGTAGACTCGTTCCCATCGCATCGTGGAATTTCTTCCAAAATTTAGATGTAAACCGGGTGTCACGATCAAACACAATGGACACCGGTACACCATGACAGGTTAAATTTCATTGATGAACAGATCTGTCAACCTCTCTGATGAATATGTCTAACGAATCGGTAGGAAGTGAGCGCTCTTCGTCAATCGATTAACTATCACCCATATGGCATCGTATCCTCGCGCGATGCGTGGTAGCTTCGTAATAAAATTCATGGTGATATGCTCTCACTTCCACTCTGGTATATCCAACCGTTAGATCTTCCCATACAGCTTTTAATGCTCGGCCTTCACTCGTAAACAAGTAAGGCATTTACTCACGTACTCCACCACAACATGCTTCATACCAGCCACAAAAAATCTTTCTTCATGTCTTGGTGCATCTGACAGTTATGGTGTTAGTGTATCCACATCCTTTACATAGGCCAAGTAGGCACTACATCCATGCCTCATGCAGTTTCCAGCCACCGCCATCAAAATCACCTTCAGAATCGTTGTGACTCGATCACCATAAACCGTCACCATACACTCATCAGGTTTTGTCAACCGTATCATCTTTTTGCGAATACAATGTTCGCCTCGTATTCCGCCAACCAATCCCTTCCTAGTACTACACCAAACCCGCCTAAGGTCATCACGAATGGTCTAAACGGAAATTTATGACCTTATAGATCCACGTCACAACCTTCTATCATCTCAGAAATTCTGGTAGACTTACCTATAACAGTTTCTACATCAAATGGCGCATTTACACTCTTACTACTAATAGGCAGTTTAGCATAGAAAGCATGAGAAATAAAACTTTTACTAGCACTGGAAGCAAATAACACAGAGGCTAAAGTTTGGATTACTAGAACGTACCTGACACAACATCAGGGTCCGTCCTCGCCTCCCCCTGCGTCATTGTGAATGCTCTGGCACTTGCCCTCTGCCTTTGCCTCCAGCCTTCTTCACTCCTGATCCTTCAGCCCTCAGCTTCTTACAGTCTCTACTCAAGAGACCATTTCTCCACAACTTGTAACACCTTACAACCCCGCATTCCTTGCTATATAGCTCGCTTCCCACACTTGAAGTAGATGTTTGACCCCCATTTGCATTCTCCCGAATGCTCCTTCCCGTATTTACCACACCTCTTCGATCCTGCACCAGATATGACCACATATCGGTCATCATCCATGCACGCTTATTGTTCATTGGGACCCACCCCGTCTAGTCCTCTTCCCATTCCAATTCTGGTCTCAACCATCCTTCCTACTCACCTCAGCCACCACACAGTCCTGTCATCATACAACCTCCCGCCAAATCAACTGCCGACCTAAACATGCTTGGTCGGGTAGAGATCATATGCCAATGAATATCCGCCACCAAACCCTAGATATACCTCTTGATCTTTCGTGACAAGGGTGTCACTTGATCCGACACCAGACGTGCCATCTCGTTGAACTTGGTGGTGTACTGCTGATGTGTCATCGTTCCCGCCTCTAGCTGCAGGAACTCCCTCTCAACTTTGTCCATCTCACGGTGAGGACAGAACTCCTCAGTCACTAGCCTCTTCAACTCCGGCCATCTCATCCTTCCGATAGCTCGGCTACCCTCAGCTTGGACAATATTTTTCCCACCAACACAGAGCCAAGTGCACAAACGAGTGGGAAGCAAACTTCACCTTTTGATCCTCTCGGCACTTGCTGATATTCAGAACAGCTTCCATTTCCCTCACCCATCGGTGAGCAGCAGCATCAGTGCCATTACCATCAAAATTAGGGGGCTTACACCTTTGAAATGCCCCATAGTTACAGCCTCGTGCCGCCTCCGGCGTGGGCTCTTCTTCTTCCTCTTCTTCTTCGTCATCAGATAGAACCGTCTCAGTCTTGGGCTGTCTTCTTTCGCCCATAGGTCTACTTCTTTCCTTCCTTTCTCCTTCCCTCAAAACCTTGATAAATTCGGCCACCACAAACGGTAAGATTGTCTGCATGACCTAATGAACTTCTTCCACAACAGCCTCTTTTACTAAAGTTCTTAGATTGGCGCTCTTATTACCGCCAACCGGATGAGGGGTCTCGGGTTCTTCAGGAACCACCTTTTCGGCTCTAGGCCTTCCTCTTGTAGCTCGTGGTTCAGCACCATGACCTCCACCACGTGAAGCTTTAGATGATCTACCACCGGCCATCCTCTAACACACACACTGAAAGATTCAAACACCAACACGGTCATTCAAGGGAACAACTTAGTTTATGTCAAGTATAGTAAGTCCTTAATTACAGTGGCCAGTTGTTATTAGCCACTTTACTCTTCATACCCCAAGCATTACCTATCCTGACAACATCAGTATCAAACGTACCAGCAATACACAACCACATAACATGTGCACGTAATACCGTTAATATTAAGAAAATACCTGATGGCACGCAACTACTTGGACAGGCATCCCTTCCATTTTCGTCCCATTTTCAGTTTAAGCTAAGGTTTATTTTGAAAATTTACCCGTTTCACTTAAACTTTGGCTCTAATACCAACTTGTAAGGCCCTGTTCCTGGACGCTCACAGCTGGTCAATCGTTGCACACTAAACATATAATACATTTAACTTTAATAATACATCGTAGCGAAACATTAAAATAACTTTTCATTTCATTAAAAAAATTCTTTTGCAAGCTAATACAATCATTCATTTCAAAACATCGTTCACATGTATTGGAGCAATAACCAAGATTGAACTCTTATTATGTGTATGGACCCTATGAGTTAGCCAAAATCGCAGGCTGTAAATACACACACAATTGAGCTAAAACTCTCAATGAGTTGTGAACCTCCTTTCATTTTCTTGCATGCTTTTTCATACTTTCATTCATTAATGCATGCATTCATTATTTCATTCCTCTTTTCATTATCTTTCACTTTTTGTTACATCATACTTAACCGTTTCTTTCATTACATTCAACGCAAAGCTAGGGAAGACAAACATACATAAACAGGAACATCAACAAGATCATGCAAATCTTCATATATATTAGCATGCATACATAACATACATCACACATACCATCATGCATAACATCATCAATCACACATCATCAATCGTACATCATCATACACGCATCATACATACATAACATACATCATATCATACATACATCATCATACCATGCCCATCATAACATCTATGACCTTAAAAAGTCAACTTACATAGGCCCTGGGAACCTCCCAAGTCAAAGACTAAATTTAACTTTTTCCCCAAAAAGTCAGAAGATATTCTAAGTGTTCATCCGCATTTCCCTTTTATTCATCCCCATTTCCCCTTTTGTTCATCCGCATTTCTTTTACTCATCCGCATTTATCCATCCGCATTAACTTTGTTCATCCACATTTGTTCAATCGCATGAACTTACTCATCCGCATTTCTTTTACGCATCCGCATTTGTTCATCCGCATTGACTTTGTTCATCCGCATTTGTCAATGCTCATCCGCATTTGTTCATTCGCATGAACTTACACATCCGCATGAACTTACTCATCTCATTTGTTTATTCACATAACTTACTCATCTGCATTTGTTCATCCGCATGACTTACTCATCCGCATTGACTTTCTCATCCGCATTGACTTTCTCATCTGCATAGACTTTCTCATCCACATGACTTTCTCATCCGCATTTGTCAATGTTCATCCACATTTGTCAATGTCTATCCGTATTTTTCAATGTTCATCCGCATTTGTCAATGTTCATCCGCATTTTTCAACACTTAAGTAGTTTTCTAAACTTAGGTGTATGAACTATTGTTTGGGAGTATGAGCAGCCTAGGGCACACTTATCAACAAACTCAGTTCCAAACCTCGTCTATCATGTTCTAAGCTTAAATCCTACATTCTAAGCCTTAGAAACACAACCATAACATCATCAAGTGAATATAGTCCAACATCACATCATACCCGCAACATACACACATTCAATCACACGTGTATATAATCCAGTTTTATAAAAACATATATTCATGTATTTCCAGCCCCAAAGATCAGTTAAAACATGTAAAAGAGGGGTTCTAGAAATCACCTTTGCAGCTCTCGAGTATGGCTTCTTCCAAACTCGTCTGTAATTGAGTTCAACCGCCTAGAAACCCACTAAAAACACACAACCGAATACAAACAACACACATAAGCATACAACTAAGATAAGGCTAGTTAAGAACACTTAAAAAGAATGAATTCCTTACCTTGAATTCGACTTTTCAGCTTGTTCTTCTTCAACCCGAGAGCTTTCTTCTCCTTCTCTTTCTGTCTCTCTAAAATCCGAAGATTTGGGTCTGTAAGAAGAGAGTGGGTGGCCATGCCCACTTTACACCGACTTTCAAACCTTTTTATCCTTTTGTCAATTTTTGCCCCTCAACTTAGGTAAAATATCTTTTCTTTCTTTTCCTTCACTTTATTCTTTCTTTACTAACTTAAAAAATAAACGGGTGTTACAAGTACTTTTACAAATGAGTTATCCGTCAACACAAAAGATTTTGTCGATTGGGGGTGCATCGGATTGACATGTGGGGTTGTTATCAAAAGCCCTTACGGTGGTAATACCAATAGCCACCGATGGTGCTAAAGAAGACGGTGAACTTCGCGGTGGTTATATATCCAGTGATCCAGCGTTAGACATCTATTGATTCAATGATTTTTTATAGAACTAGTAATTTAATTATATAAAAGCTTCTAAATAACTTTACATGACTTTATTCTAGTTTTATGTATTATGTTTTGTTATTGATACTTAAAAAAATATTGTATTATGTTTAATATATGATTAAAGTATCAATAATAAAACATAATAAATTAAATCAATTACGGGCATGTGAAATTATTTAGATGTTTTTATTAATTAAATTGGTACTCTCTAAACAAAAATATTATATCATAAAATTTCCATAATGACTTAAACTACTTCATGTAGCATGCATTATAAAATTTATTTGTTAATTTTAGTATATAAATCATATGATATAATCATTTTTTATAAAACTAGTTTTAAAAAAATAATTATAAAAATATGTGTAATTTGTTGAGATGTTACTTATTGGTCCCAACATTTTACCAACTATAATTTAATAATACGACGATTCGTTTTTGAATTATGTCGCCTGAATGTTTCCTTACAATCTACCCTATTGTAATAATCATGTAACCTATCTTAATGTAAACTAACAAACATTATATGACAATCATGTGACTAAATTAACTATACAAATTCACGACCGTATACGAAAGGTCAAAATATATAACAAATTATATACATAAAGTTTGTATAGCTAATTAATAAAGATAAAGATTGAAAAGTAAAATTGGTTTAAAAGATAGAGGCTATTTCTATAATGGATAAAAATATGGATCATATCAAAAAGTAAAATTAGTTTAAAAGATATATAAAGGTCCATTTCTGTAATTTATTCTATTTATTTGTTTTCCATCATATTATCAGACATTAATACACTGTATAACTATATTATATCTTAATTCGAAATCCATCGAATAAATAAATTTAAGGTGTAACTAATAAAATTAAGTGCATCCAATCTACTTGCTTTGTATATACGTGTGGATATATTATATATATAGCGAGAGAGAGGGTTATATTGTTCCAAACACTCACAGACAAAGAGCTTCAGAAGAGAGAATAAAGTAACAATCTTCGCTTTACCACCCACAAAGAAAAAGCAATCAGAATATAAACCATCTTAAGATCATGGAGATCAAGATATCTCTCTCTCTCTCACACACATATAATATTATATCATTATATATTATATAACCATATATATTAATTAATATATTTATATGTAGATTACAAATAGCTTGTGTAGTGGCCAAATTTAGTGTGGATCCTGGTTAGTAAAATTTTACACTTCATATGTTCATTCTCTCTGCTCCTGTGTTTTAGCATAGAAAATTACTCATCTTGTACCCAAACCCATGCTTTTTGGCATATTTCTTGGAAATACGTACCATTTTAAAGACGCGTCTTTTGATTTTTTCTTACTTTTTTCTTTAAATAGATCACGCCTAGCATATATACACACTTGTTTGTGTATGTATCCACACATATGGATGAAATACATTCATGTGGACTCTTTAGATATTCTAAATCTATCATCCAAACAACTCATTGTTTGAACATTTAGATTTTCGATTGTTGGATCTTATAATGTTGGTTTCTTTCCCTTCATGTGGAGTTTATGTGCACATACATGATAGTGTGAAATTAAACATATGCCTGGCTCCCTGTATGCCATTTGCAGATATCATCGACATCTTCGATGGCTTCCGTGAATGGCGTATGTGGAGCCAAGCATATACATGTATTCCTCACTATTAGTTTGTCTTCAATATGTCTCTCTATATATAAACACATTTGTATGTATGTATCACTGTTTATACAAATAGATACCTGTAAAAGGAACCCAGAGAGCACATACATATGCCTGTGTGAGAAATGTTGCTCAGGTGCGGTTCTAAATCTTCTTGGTCACCGTCGCAAGTTTTTTAGGTGTCGTTTTCTAAATTTATAATGAGATTGCGTTTTCTCAGTCCTGCAAGTTTATTTTTCTAAAAAGCTTTTACTTTTAGCATAAATATTAGTGCTTTAATATTTATAATTAAAGAACAGTTTTTTAAGCATCATAAACTGATAAATTAATCCGCTATTTGAAGTGTTTAATGTGTTTCAATTACACAATAGCCTAACCATATCCACCGAAATTATTACGACAAATAAACACTCCCACATAACAGAGGTAAATGTATGTGTCTGAATGCGCACGCGTGCACACACTGTGCATACCTACATTGTGTGTGGATATGTGTATGCGGAGGTGTTTACATAAATGTAAATATAATATACAAACATATATAGGATATATACGATGAAAGGGTTAATAATAAAACGTAGTAGAAATCTAATGTTGTATGTATTTGGTTCAAGCCATTATAACCCATGTAATGTCTGATTAAATCAAAGATGATAATAGTCATATGTATGAATTTATATATATCCAAAAAAATATTGTTTTGATTATCGGTTAGTTACAATAATTATTATTATTGTTATGAGGAGTGCTCAAATATGGTTTTCAAAAATTTTTGAAGCGTGTTAGTAGCTACGTCACACAATTATTAGCTACGTCACAAAATCGTGGAAGTTTGTGCTTTTATATTGTGTTATTATACATTAAGTGTATGCTTGTACTCTATTATATATCACGAGTTTGTGTTATTATATTATTTAATATTTTGGGAAATAGTATGGTTTTTATATTGTTCGCTTGATTATATAATGTCAAAAAACATGAAAATTCCATTATCATTTTCGTATAGGTTGCGTTATTAGATAAAATATAGAGTAATTTTAATGTTCGATCATTCATTTATATTCAAACATGATTAGGAGACAGTAGAGTTATAGGCATTTTAGAAGTTATTACATCGATAATTATTTATGCATTTACAAGCATTTAAAGTGTGTATGTGGTGATTATGTTTCTTGAGTCTTTAAAAAAAATATTTAATGCGTTATTAAGTTTTTTTGATTTTTATTATTTTGCTAGTATTTTCTTGTATGTGTGATAATTTCATTGATGTATACATATACTTATTATTTTTAATTTATCGTTATTTATTATATATTGAGTATTTTCACAATGACTATCCGAGTTAACTTTTGTGTGTGATTACAAAATGATGCTTTAATTTATGCATATTTAAATGTTATTTCATCAAAACATGGTAATTAAGTTGTAATTTTTATATGTTAATAATCAAACATATGTTGAGTGGAAATTGCATTTCAATATTCTTTGTATCTTTCCATATGGTTTCTAGTCTTACTCTGAATGATTTATTCGACAGAATCATCATTTTTAACTTTGTTTTCTCAAGGTACCGATGAGAGAGAGTATTACATTGAAAAATATGTTTATATCTTCATCTCTTTAGCGACATTTCAAAAATGTTAAAGAGTAGAGCAAGTGCCCTAAAATGAGTAAGCTGCTAATTAAGCAATTTTTTCAAGTACAAATCAAGATTTGCCTGTTTTATTTATGATTGATGTTGGTCATGAAGGATGTCAAGCATGTTGTGAAGGCTATCAATAGACTAAATTGTTCAATGATCAAATTTGAAATCTCAACTGGTTAGATGATCTAGTTTATTTTTCATTTTATAAAAGGGCTCATTGTGTTTTTTTTATATAAAGTAAGTTATTTCATATTTTTTAATAACGTATATTGAAGAGGAGCCCTAGGAAAAAGCTAAGTTTAAAACATAACCAATTACAACCAAGTGTTGAATCAAAAATTACATCAATTTTGCCAACATTAATCCTCTAGCTTAGCTCTGCATCCAAGCCATGAAAAAGTATGATACTTCACTTTGTCTCCCACCTCAACCATAGAAGAAGTCTTCCCATGAAATATCTTTTCATTTGTTAATTCTTATATGAACCATATCAAAACCATGACGACTCCATACACGCATTCTTCTGCTTGGCTTGAATTGCCAATAGAAAAAGGATCTCGATCAGCTTCGAAACAAAATGGAATTCCACTGAAAATTTACAACACCAAACAAAAATTAAAGCCAATACCAGTTTCGTGAATAGGCATTTTACAAACAAATGGTGTGCCATTTCATAGGTTTCGCCACGGAAAACGCAATGAGGAGAAATCATCACCACCCGCTTTTAGAAAGATACTCGTTAGTATGAATTATGTTGAGCCTTAATCTCCATATGAAATAATTAACCTTCAAGAGGTTCATGCTAGCCAGTCATGCAAAGACGAGAGCAAGGACAAATGCCTAATATCCAAAATATATCTCAATGATTTCACTGAAAATTCCCCATGTTCATTCCCTACCCATATCTATATAGCCTCTTCGAGATTTCTCCTTTCAATCAACTCAGTTAGAGCTTGTAAGTGTGAAAAATGCCCTTTCATTTGTATATAGGCTATAACCTTTTTTTCTTATGGTATTTACAAGATCGCAACCGTGTTTTTCCATCCGTAGAAATAAAGTGAAATTAGCACTTTCGGCCACTTCATAGACCCCGCATCGTATTTTTTATGAACTATTTTTTTACACCACCATTTAACTACGAAAGTGATATCTTAACCACATAGAAGAAGCATATTACTAAACACCTCTTAAAGTATTTAACATATACTATCTTTTGAGTAATTAATGTTGTGTCGATATTATTTCAAAACTACCAGTGAACCTTTATGTTAACACATAATATACACATTATTATTCCCATTTGTCGAATTAATCAAAATTCCATGTAATTTTCATTAATTCTAACAAAATTTCCTTCCCAATGATGCTCTGTTTAATAGATATGATAAAGAGAGAAATAATACATTTTGCTAATATACTCTTGTTACACTCCTACGTTTAAATGTAAAGCTCATTAAACAAGCGTTGTTTAGATTAAAAATATATAAGAATACAACCAATACGCTTTTAATAGATATTTACACATCGGTTGGTGCCCTAGTACGTCGGTAAAGTTAAAATCAAAAAGTATTTTCGCGAAGGCCAATGAGCGTCTTTTAGAATACTACGTTGGTGAAAATCCAAAATACTATAGTAACATGTTTGCGCATTAGTGTCACGTGAGCCGACAACTATCTCTACGAATAGTTGCGGATATGGAGCGTGAGTTTGAATATATTCAACAAAAAGCACAACACAAAAGGTTATTCGTTTTCACGAGTTTATAAAAGGCGATTTTCTCAAACATTATTAAAAAATAGTGTAGTTTGACACGTTGTTTTTGTTTAAAAAATAAAATTAAATATATGAACGTAATGTTTAAGATTTGTATTTAGATAATATTACAATACTGAATTAATAAATATTTGACTAAAAATAATAAATAATGATAATTAATGATTAAGCAATCATTAAAATTTATGATTACTAGCATTGACAAAAACTAGAACACTATTTTAGGGGTAATGTAATTCCAAAATATTTTACCATACAAAATTCAAAAGCATGTTAGAGAATGCATGTCTTCTCTTTATTAAAAAATAGTATTTTGGGTTCGGAAGACTTTATTTTGAAACTTCAAAAGATTTTATATTTGACTTCGAAAGAAATGGTCTTTTGACTTCAAAAGATTTTATACTTAGTAAATTTCCTTGAGTTATATTAAATCTTTTGAAGTAACACTCTCTGTACTTCAATATACATGTCGAGAGAACATTGGTTACATAATCTTTAAGTATAACTCTTACAAATACCCTTTATGCTAATGCTACCAAAACTAGAGGATAACTTTAAGTCTTGTTTTTCATCCGTTGACAATTCTCATCATAATCAAGACAATTCCCTTCTTCATCAGTTGGTTAGGATTCCTCAAACTCTCCAATTATCTTCTGATGTCATAGAGATAATGCAGAGGAAGGTCAAACATGTTTTGCAAGAAGTAAACATGTTGACCCCTTTGATCTCTAGTGACATACCGTCTATGTTGGTCAGTAGCAAGGCCCAAGACAAGATGGGTCTCTCAGTAGCAAGAGGCTCTACATGAAGTGTAGTTGGTTGAGCAACCCCTTCTTGATCACCCTAGGATGTTCTAACCCATTCTAAGGTGTAGAGGTGAATGTCGTGAACTTCTTCTCTTCATCTTCTTGTCCCTCCTTATAGCCATCCTCTTCTTCTTTTTGTATTTTAACTAAGGGAGGTTGATCTTGAGTACAAGATGTTCCTTCTTTGTCCTTTTTAGTTGGGTCCTTTTCCTTCACAAGTTCATAAGAAGAAGGATAAGGACTCTGTTATGGACTACAAGATAAAGCTTGTTGAGATGCAACACTAGGTCCAGGTTGAGTTGTCTCTTGTGGTTCAACCTTGACCTCGCTTCCGATATAGCCCGACTTTATGGAGAATACAAGACCCTTTGCTGGATCCTCTCAACTAACCTGTCAGCTTTCGTTTACTTTGCAGAGAACCATCACCACAGCAAGAGTCCCCATATGACTGATTTTTCCAGATAATGACATGAACAGTTTTCCATTGCTTCAATTTTCACACAGTCTAACCTGATTAACATTAGCAACTGTAGAAATTCCCCCTCACACTCAGCATATCCCAATATATAAACATTGTGCTCTCTGGCGTCTTCATACGGTGTATTGGGCAAAAGGTTGAAGGTTCCAATCCCCAGTTGGCAATATCAAACAAATCAGCATGCACGTAGATTCATCATCAGAAACCTGCTCACATCATCACTTTCTGATTGCGTCTTCAATTCTCTATACATGGATTCCCCTAAGAATGAGAATCCTCTCTGTGCGGCTAAATATAACTTGATTGGCCCATAAGTAGTCAGATGCTCCTGACTATCCCCCAAAATCAGCACCGACTGCTGACATCTTCTCTTCTCTGTTTCGTGTTCCAACTACATTCACCTATTCTGGAAGTCTGATGAATAATGGGGTATACATCGAACTTATTTGACAAAAGAACCTCATGGTGAATGTGCTTTGATCATCCTCAAATCTATGCAAGAGGCAGTTCCAGACTCTCTTTTTCTTTGGTCTGGAACAAATGTGGATGAGTCAATGCAGATGGCTCATTCGTGCGATTGAACATACGACTGGTCCAGTCGCACGACTAAACATACGATGGTCCAGTCGCACGACTGAACATACGACTGGTCCAGTCGCACGACTGAACATACGACTGGTCCAGTTGTACGAATGGTCCATTCGCATGGTCCAGTCGTACGAGTGGTCCATTCGCATGGTCCAGTCGTACGAGTGGTCCATTCGCATGACCTAGTCGCATGAACGGGTCTGCACATAGATTTTCAGATCTACAGCCGCTAGGGCTACCCAAAACCCTAATCTTACAAATTTTACATGAAACGAACCAACATAGACATCATAAGATTCGCAGGGGTGATTGGAACATGGTTTTGAGTTCGATTTAACATAGAAACTACACACGTAACCAAATCTGAGCAAAACAAGAAGAACCGAAGTGGATTTAACGTCAAGATCTGAAATTTGATTTCGAAATCAAGAGCTCGGGTTGCTAGAATGATTGTTAGATCATTCCAGCAGTAACCGGCTCTCATACCACTTGTTAGGGATCGTGTACTAGACGAATCAAATGGTGCAGTATCCTATTTGATTGGCGATCCAAAGAGTGAAAATGCACGTAGAATCAATCAAAGATTGAATCTAAATGTTAAGAATGATTAGCAATCGATCTACTACGATCTTTGAAGTTGGAACAGGTTACTAGAGGTCTCTGGACGGCTGGGGTACATGTAGGCATCAAATTATTCGAAGTGTCTCGTTTTTCCACGATTTAAGTGGTATTTATAGGTTAAGGTTTCTCAATCGTGCGACTAGACCATTTGCATGGTTCAGTCGTGCGATTGAGTCATGCGGTTGATCCATTCGCACGATTGAGTGTTCAGTCATGCGACTGAGTCAATCTCATGTTTCAATCATGCGACTGATCCAGTCTCCTGTTCATTCGTACGACTGGTTCATTAGCATGAAGTTTTCATGCGTATGGTCCATTAGCATTGGGCTAATCGCATGAGAACTTCACATGATTAAGTTTGAATATGTTTCATAGTCTTAATTGATTTAGATATTATTCAACACACCACAAACCACAGCCTATATAGTAAGTCAATAAGTGTTTTACATACCAACCAATGAAATATTCAACATTATATAAGCATAACCACATATTGTATTTCATTAAGTACCCATACAATTACATATGTTAAGACAATACAACAATATTACATAAGTTCAGAAACTAGGGACACATGTATCTACAAACTGTGAGGTTTTAACAAGTTTATCAAAGCTCATAAAACATTATTATATAGAAACGCAGCGAAAAAAAAGGTTTTAAAACATGTTAATAAGATGGTTATTAAGCCTAGTTAAGAAGCAACCCCAAACCATGGATCAATATACGAAAGTGCATACAATAAAAGAACATAAGACGGTGAAATACAACCTTGGAGCTGCTGGAAATCGAAGTGTTTCAGAAAAAGATGAACTTGTGGCTGAATCTTCAACTAGAAGATCTCAAGAAGGTTGTACCCCAAGCCACAAACGAAGAACCTTTGATGCTAGGATCTTGCAACACCAACTTTCAGCTTAAAACCCTTTTAAAGCTGAAAGAAAATCCAGCCTTGTTCTTCTTGAAAATTTTCGTGAAAAGAAAGAAGAAGAGGTTTTCTTTTGCACACACTGAGAGAAATGAAAGGATTGCATGTATGTTGCTTGTGGGTGTCAAATTCATTTGTTAAAGCAAGATGGCTGGCCTCTAAGGCAGCCCTTGGGCCGAGCATTTGCTGCCACCAATGGGTGGCATCCCTTTTGTTTTATTAAACCATTTGTTTTTATAAGAATTACAAAATATAATATGTCATTTACATATTATTTTGTACACCCAACTAGCATTAACATATGATTAATTAAACTTAAGTTAATTAATTTGTAACATCTTATATGCAATTATATGGTTTCATTTTAAAATGTTAATTAACCATTAAGTAACAATTATAAAGTATCTCTCAAAATTAATAAATAAACCCATCTTATTTATTAATTTCTTAAGTGCATCTATTTAGAAAACAATTTTCTAACCCTTTGGTGTTGTTATTTATTTAACTGATCAAATCAATAAATAAATATTGCAGGTGTTTGTCTAGCCTGTTATTGGGTATGACCCGACTTGGATCATATCACAATAGCCACATCAATTTAATATGTATCTTGGGCAGATCGAATTCAACAATCTACCACTTGCACAAGATTCATAGAACATTGATGCAAGCAGCAAATGACGCCTAGCAACGGTTTGCTACCCCTAATGTATATGACTAAGTGCCATTCAATAACATCATCCCTTTCAAGTACCTTACTTGAAAATGTTTTAGGTGAATCAATCATCTATCCTTTTGTTACAGATGTCATATTAAATCCAAGAGACACTAATTGTCATTCTCCGATGATTTAATTTTAACAGCCTTAGACATCTAACTCTCAACGAATAAGAGGAACAAATTCCATCTTGACTACATACGTCTCTCACAATCACCTCATATCATACATGAACTCAGCCTTATGTACTACCAATTTTCATGACAGCAAAGAACTAAGTCAAAGTACAACACTTGGTGAATATCAAGACCCAATATGTATCGCAGGTCTGAGGATTCAATGATATTCGCCTTTACTCAAAATCTCTTATGACTAATCAGAAAGATTCCATGCAGAAATAATTGAGAGCGAGTCAATCCAATATCTATATCCCATAGACATCAATGAACCTTTGGTAGCAACCTTTGCTCTATATTCATACCATATGAATATCAACCAATCCAAGTTCATTATAGTCTTACAATCATGGTTGTTCCTATAAGTATGATCGACTACGGACGTTTGAGAATAATTCATTTATTCACGGATTTAAACATGCTAAAATAGAAGAACAAATGAATTATAACCATACAATTAAGTTAAATAACATTAGTTCCAATATCCAAATACAAAATACAACATCAAACCCAGTCACTAGAATATCTAAGTCCCATGGCACAAACATGACCTTCATGCTTTGCCCTTTCAGGAGCTTTGTGAGTGGATCCGCAACGTTTTTATCAGTGTGGACTTTGCGAATACATATCTTTCCTTTTTCAACTTCATCCCTTATGTATTTGAATCTCCGTTCAATGTGCCGAGTCTTTTGATAAGCACGAGGTTCCTTGATTTGAGCAATCACACCCTCGTTGTCACAAAAGATCTCTAGGGGATCCTGAATGGAAGGACTACCCCTAGATCGGCTATGAATTTCTTCAGCCATGCAGCTTCCTGTGCTGCCATTGAAGCGGCGACGTATTCTGACTCTGTAGTGGACAACGCTACGACTTCTTGCTTTGAGCTTTTCCAAGAAATAGCTCCCCCATTCGAATAAAGATGTACCCCGATTGAGATCGTGAATCATCTCGATCGGTTTGGAAACTCGCATTGTGTAACCTTTTACAACGAGTTCCTCTTCACCAGACCCGTAGATCAAGAACATGTCCTTAGTCCTCCTTAGGTACTTCAGAATGTTCTTGACAGCCATCCAATGACTATCACTAGGATTTTGCTGGTATCTACTTGTCATGCTTAAAGCGCATGACACGTTTGGTCTAGTGCATATCATTGCATACATGATGGATCCTATAGCAGATGCATATGGGATTGCCTTCATTCTATTTTGCTCTTCCTTTGAGCTTGGACATTGAGTCGTACTCAATATTGTCCCTCTCTGAATAGGTACAGTACCTTTCTTAGAGTTTTCCATCTTGAATCTTTTCAAGATTTTGTCAATGTATGCACTTTGATTCAAACCAATTAGCCGTCTTGATCTATCCCTATAGATCTTTATTCCCAGAATATAGCGGCTTCACCAAGATCCTTGATGGAAAAACAACTTCCAAGCCAGGTTTTTACACCTTCCATGGTTGGAATGTCGTTTCCAAACAGTAGTATGTCATCAACATATAATACT
Source organism: Flaveria trinervia (assembly GCA_025506515.1). Lineage (NCBI taxonomy): Eukaryota > Viridiplantae > Streptophyta > Magnoliopsida > Asterales > Asteraceae > Flaveria > Flaveria trinervia. The sequence goes on along the minus strand of CM046452.1, from coordinate 40,341,680 downwards.
AGGAAGGTTATTGTGCTCCCACTAGCCTTCTTATACACGCAAGCCTCATCAGCGTTTTTGATGAAGCCAAATTTTTTTACTTCATCATCAAAACGGTGATTCCAACTTCTTGATGCTTGTTTCAATCCATAGATTGATTTCATTAACTTGCATACTTTATTAGGATATTTTGATCGACAAAACCTTCAGGCTGAACCATATAGACATCTTCCTCAAGATATCCATTTAGGAAGCGTTTTGACATCCATTTGCCAAATCTCATAATCATAATGAGCTGCTATGGCAAAAATATCCTTATAGACTTAAGCATTGCAACAGGTGAGAAGGTCTCATCATAATCAACCCCTTGAGTTTGAGTGAAACCCTTTGCTACAAGTCTAGCTTTGTAAGTATCCAAGTTTCCATGCATATCGGTTTTCTTCTTGAAAACCCACTTACTTCCAACTACTTTGGAATTATGAGGTGGCTCAACAAGTTCCCAAACTTGATTGTCATACATGGATTGCATCTCAACGTTCATGGCCTCAAGCCATTTGTCACAATCCAATTGGACACTGCATCATGATATGTGGCTGGTTCATCTGAATCCACCACATAACATCCATCCATGAAATATCCGTATCTTTCAGTGGATTACTAGTCTACTACCACTTCTGCGAACGTTTTGTGTGTATTGATCAACCGCTTGATCATCCTCAACATCCTCACGTTGAGTGCTAGTTTCAACCAAACGTGCATCGGGCTGTGTTTCTTGATCCTCCTCAAGATCCACTGTTTTACTGCTAGTTCCTTCCATAAGGAACTTAGTTTCTAAGAACTCACCCTTTCTGGCAACAAACACTTTTTGTTCCAGTGGATCATAGAAATAATATCCCATAGATCTCTAGGATATCCAACAAAGATACACTTGGTCGATCGGACATCTAATTTGTTTGGGGTGGGAGTCTTAACATAAACCTCACAACCCCAGACCCTTAAGTACGATAGGGATGGAACTCTTCCATGCCATATCTCAAAAGGTGTCTTTTCCACCTTTTTGGTTGGGGCCATATTCAGAATACGGCTGCGGAGAGCAAAGCGAAACCCCAAAATGATAGAGGTAATGTGCTTCTAGCCATCATAGATCGAACCATATCCAATAAGGTTCGATTCCTCCTCTCAGACACACCATTATGTTGTGGTGTTCCAGGTGGAGTGAGTTGTGAGACAATCCCACAACTCCTAAGATGATCTTGAAAACATCACTTAGGTATTCGCCACCTCTATCGGTGCGGAGAATTTTAATTGACCTGTTGAGTTGATTTTCTACTTCATTCTTGAAGATTTTGAACATTTCAAAAGCTTCATCTTTGTGCCTTAATAAGTACACATACCCATAGCGACTATAATCGTCGATAAAGGTAATGAAGTATCTTTCACCGTTCCTAGTCATTGGCTTAAAAGGACCACATACATCCGAATGTATGATACCTAATAAATCTTTTGCCCTTTCGTTAGTTCCACTAAAGGGTGCCTTAGTCATTTTTCCTTGTAAACAAGATTCACATTATCAAATGAATCATATTCATTTGTTTTTAAAAGACCGTTCTTTTGAAGTGTTTGTATACGTTTCTTGTTTATATGACCAAGACGGCAATGCCAAAGTAGGTATCATTCAAATCTAATTTGAGTCTTTTGGTGGTTGCTTGGTATATTGAGCTATCATATGTTGTTTCTCATGAACAATTCATAAATACCATTACAAGGTATGGCCTTAAAATAAAACATATGATTTAAAGAAACATGAATATCATTGTCAACAAACTTGAAATCATAATCATATTGTCTTAAACGGGAAACAGAAATTATGTTCCTAGTCAAACTAGGAGCATATAATACATTATATAAAATGACTTCCAAACCACTTGGAAGCTTCAAAATGTAGTCTCCTTGGGCTTCAACGTGAACCTTTGCACCATTGCCCATGAATAGACTTATTTCCCCTTTTGCATAATGCTCATTTCTTTTGAACCCTGCAATAAATTGCAAATGTGAGTTCCACATCCGGTATCTAATACCCATGTGTTAGAAGAAATAACATTTAGTTCAACATGTATCATGTAAATTATACCTGAGGTTTGCCCTGCATCCCTCCTTTCTCTCAACTCTTTGAGATAGACTGGACAATTTCTCATCCAATGCCCTATCTCACCACATTTGAAGCATGGGTCGTTTACAGCACCTTTTGCTTCTTTTCCTTGGGCTTCGGAGGTTCCGCCCTAACAACCATCTTCCCCTTTCTTCCAACGTGCCCCTTTCCTTTTGCAACATTTGCCTTAGGAGGGGGTAGAGACCTCTTTCTTCTCCCACCTTCATTAATGGTGAGAACGGGTAAAACCCTTTTACCCATTCCCGCCTCAGCTGATTTGAGCATAGAATGAAGTTCATTTATGCTCTTGTCCCATCCGTTCATGTTGTAATTCATGACGAATGCCTCAAACCTTTTAGATAGTCCATTAAGGATCAAATCTGTGGCCAACTCCTTTGAGACAGGACAATTTAGCCTTTGAAGGCGGTCGATGTGCTTTTCATCTTAAGAACATAAGACGAAACTGATTGGGATTCTTCCATCCGACATGCATGAAGCGCTCGAACCGTTTCGAAGCGCTCCACTCTAGCTTGCTGCTGGAACGTTTCCCGCAACTGAGTGATCATGTCATAGGCTCCATGGAGCTCATACTCCTTTTGGAGTTCGGGTGTCATACTTGCTAACATTAAGCAAGAGACTTGGACGGAGTCTTCCACATATTTAACCCAATCATTATAGGCCTCCACATCTTCCTCGTTAGGTTCATCGGGATGGGATCATCAAGAATGTAGGCCCGCTTTTCTTGCTTGAGAACAATCTCAAGTTGCGGTACCAATCCATGAAGTTGTTAGGTGTTAGACGATCCCTTTGAAGGATCGCCCTAAGAGATTGGTTGTTTTGGTTTGGTACATCGTTATTAGCGTTGGTGTGGTCGGCCATCTACAAGATTTTACAAAGTTCCATTTTAGTAATCGTTGATATAATTATATATTTCATTTATTAATACCCTTTACGTCTCATAGACTATTAATAAAAAAAAATTTTAGAATCCAACGTTATATTTAAATATTGGTTAGGTGACCTTTATCCCATTATTTAAATAAACAAGGTAGTAAAAAAGACAATTGCAACCCATTGCAACTTCTAATGGTATGGGATCGTTTGAACATCTTATGTTTATAACGGCATGTTTACCCCATCAACACCTTTTATAAAACACATTTTAGGTGATCCATTCAATATATTTTATAAATCAAGTCGTCCTACTTACACACACGTGTGAGTTTACCACATAAGTGGTTAGGTGACCTTTATCCCACAAACATGGCATTATCACCTCAAGTTACAAGTTCCCTCAAAGTGGTTAGGTGACCTTTATCCCACTAAGAGTTTGCAAGTAACCTAAGTGTTGTGTAAAAGGATGGTGTTTAACTTGTTTCACAAAAGGGATTTTTAATTTCACAATACTATATTAGAAAAGACCATGTACTATATGATTGTATGCATTCAACCATATGGTATCCATTTGGTTCTTTTAAATAAAACCCATTTTATTTTGCAAACCATTAACTCCTTTTATAGACCCATTTAATTTTGCTTAATGATTTGAGAACCAATTTCTGTAATAGCTTGTTCTAGTTGATGGTTTGTTATGACATCCAAATAACCAAAACAAAACAACATCATAAGCATTCAACAAGCATAACCAAACAATACATATATGCATAACAAGCATACTAAATTGAGCACACTTGTTTAGCCCAAACAAGTGTGTCAAAAGGTCTTGTCCTAAGGGTTAAGAACATGACACATGGTTGACAAAAGAAACTCCCACTTGAATCCACATCTTCAAGCATCCTCTTTGTTCATCCTTTCTTCAAGTCTTGATTTTGAGCATCCTTACAAATATCATCCTAATACATTTTTCTAGTAAGATAAACTCCTAATCTATTTATTACATACCATATGAATAAATAAATTACAAAACCAAGACTTGAAACATAAAATAAACTTTTACATAACCAAATGAATATAACATGATAACCAATCAAACAATCCACAAGGTCTAGGCTTTGTTATGCATAATCACAAACAACATATCTAAAACAAGAAAAACGATTTTGGCAGCCCCTTATAGCCCATTTATTGGCCAACATAACCAAGAACAAATGGTTTAGAACATACAACAAACATCTAACAATCAAAAGTTTTAAAGATCCTTATATGCATAAAGAGGCATCTTAAAACATCAAAAGGGGTGACCAAAACAGCCTCTAACTCACGGGTATGTGGTGTCAAACACCACAAAACCGTGAACAAGCAAGAAAATACATGTATGCATTCGTATAAGTGGCTCTTGATGCCATTGTGGGGTTTTAACAAGTTTATCAAAGCTCATAAAACATTAATATATGAGAAACGCAGCGAAAAAAAAAGGTTTTAAAACATGTTAATAATGGTTATTAAGCCTATTTAAGAAGCAACCCCAAACCATGGATCAATATACGAAAGTGCATACAATGAAAAGAACATAAGACGGTGAAATAACAACCTTGGAGCTGCTGGAAATCGAAGTGGTTCAGAAAAAGATGAACTTGTGGCTGAATCTTCAAACTAGAAGATCTCAAGAAGGTTGTACCCCAAGCCACAAACGAAGAACCTTTGATGCTAGGATCTTGCAACACCAACTTTCACTTAAAACCCTTTTAAGCTGAAAGAAAATCCAGCTCGTTCTTCTTGAAAATTTTCGTGAAAAAGAAAGAGAAAGAAGGTTTTTCTTTTGCACACACTTGAGAGAAATGAAAGGATTGCATGTATGTTGCTTGTGGTGTCAAATTCATTTGTTAAAGCGAGATGGCTGCCTCTAAGGCAGCCCTTGGGCCGAGCATTTGCTGCCACCATGGGTGGCATCCCTTTTGTTTTATTAAACCATTTGTTTTTTAAGAATTACAAAATATAATATGTAACATTTACATATTATTTTGTACACCCAACTAGCATTAACATATGATTAATTAAAACTTAAGTTAATTAATTTGTAACATCTTATATGCATTATATGGTTTCATTTTATAAATGTTAGTTAACCATTAAGTAACAATTATAAAGTAATCTCTCAGAATTAATAAATAAACCCATCTTATTTATTAATTTCTCAAGTGCATCTATTTTAGAAAACAATTTTCTAAACCCTTTGGTGTTGTTATTTATTTAACTGATCAATCAATAAATAAATATTGCAGGTGTTTGTCTAGCCTGTATTGGGTATGACCCGACTTGGATCATATCACACTAGCCACATCAATTTAATATGTATCTTGGGCAGATCGAATTCAACACAAACTCCCCCTTGGACCTAGTTTCATCTAATGTCTTACATCCTTCATAATTCCTCAACTTCTTGTACTTCTCTTTTCTAGTGACTCCGACATGTATCTCAAAAGCAAAACAACTCTTTAAATGTTCTGAAGTTGTAGAGCTTTTACAATATCTTGAGAGTCATAGAATAAGGGCCACTTGTATAATGTATACACACATCTGTAGACAAGTTTTAAGCCAATTGGTCAAACACTCTATGGCTTCCATTACACCATTCTTATTCAAACTATGACTGGCTCTCCTGTCCTCCAATCATAGTACCACTATTTGAAGTATGGAGTGAATCCTGTGGCATTTCCCATAGAGGGATCTTAGACATTGTGCGCGGAGGACTCCACTTCAGCACTATTTTCGGTTTACTAGTTACGGCGTCAACATTAGACCATCTGATATACCTCGTTTGTTGTTGAGGTTTGATGTTGACCCATCTGGTGTGGTACTCTGTCTTTAGAGCAGTCTCAAACCAGCCTGACATTTTCCGTGGGTCAGCATATAGCAATTTTAACTTTGTTAACTTGTTTAGCTCAAATCCAGGAAGAGTCTTCAGGTCATGTGGGAACCTGAATGTTGAGATCTTCAAAATATGCCGATGCTATGATTTTTCCTGACACCTGATGTCTTTTCACTTTGTACAGCTTGGTGTAGACAGTTGACGTTGAAGCACTGCGTTGGGCTCGTATTTCTTCAAAGCATGCAGCCCACTCAGCCTTTCTGATATTAACTTTAGCTTCCGAGGCTTGGGCTGTATCTTCTTTCTTATCAGACTCTTCTTCCATTCTATCCAGAGTCTCAAAAGTTTCACTGACAAGGTTGTCTCCCAGATTGGGAACGATATTACCCTCAATGTCAGTGTACTCTGGATAGTGTTGGTCCGTGACATCTTCTATCTCGATCTCAATAACATCGTTGAGCTCGTCGTCACTTTCCACTTGGACTGTTGGTGCGTCTTTCACGATCTCATCTGGATTAAGTTTGAATATTTCAGTAAGTTGCTCGTCTATGAGATTATGAATTATATCTCCTTCTTCAGGAGTGTAATTCATTAATCTCCTAACTATATCCTACAGATCAAGAATCATCGTGAGCTGAGTCTTGATCTGTTGGAGGGGAGCAACATCATATTCATCTCTCTGGTAGTTTGGATATGCTTGATTTAAAAACATGTAACATATGATAATTTGGTTGTATGTGATGTTGGGATAATCATGAATGATATATGGACATTTATGATCATGTATGATTTGGATGTTGTTTAGTAGTAGGACATCATGTTTGGGACTGGCAATTGATTGTTGGAATGTTGTTGAATGCAATGCATATGGATAATGAATATGGTTATGATCATCATACACGCGTGTGAATCTGAGGCCCCTACTTAGTAGGATTGGTAGGGTTTAGGATGTGAAGTCGTGAGTGGCTTCACATGGCATGTGGTGAATGATTGATCTTTATGTGACATGTTAGTTGTGTTATAACTAGTGATATGTTAATGTTCTAGATTCGCATGACCTGTATGATACTTGGTTGTATGATGATCTAAGTGTTACACCTGGATGATATAGCATACGTATGATCTATTTGAATGATAACCATGTATGTTATATGTGTTTGATTGCTTGAATAGTTTTACAACACATAAAGGCACCAACGGGTCAAACGGGTCAACTAGGTCAAACATGTCTGTTTTGTTTGAAATCTTGAGTCCTTGGTTGTAGTGTACTTAGGGTTTCACATGTTCTTGATTACACGTACTCATGCACTTATATGATCTAGGTAACCTCTGAAGGTTGTCTGTCTATTCTGTTTGCCAAGTCAAACCCTAGTTATCTATACGCATATCAGGTGAGTTCATGCCCCACTCTTATTTAATCTTTTTGGGGGAGATAGCATACTGGTAAATCACAAACGCTATACATATTCAAGTTGTGTATAATATTATATAGTGTTGATATCATGGAAAAGTCCTCACACTTTCGAATTGTTAATATTGAATAGCAGGAATTTGGGTAGTACTACTGGGTCTGACGAGCCCCACCTGTGTGACTCGAGGTCAACGGGTGCAATTTGTTATGAACATTGTCACGACCTTTAAGTCGTGGCAGGAGGCAACAACGTAACACAGTCAGCTTCAATGCGAAATCACTATGAAATAATATTTACTGTTAACGGACTAGCTATCTGTTACAATGCACTACTTTTATATCGCTATTATTAAACTGTTTATGTTTGAATATCTCTTGAACTCACCAACCATTGTGTTGACATTTTTAGTATGCTATTCTCAGGTCATTAGCTTGCTTGCCATAGGAGCACTGCATGGTTCACTGCATTCTAAGTCACGATCTTCAAGACAATTTTAGTATTTTAATAATTATGGTTTACTCTTTTGGGTTGGCACCTGTTTTGCCATAGTTATACTTTCATGCCTTGGGTTGTTTTCAAAACGCTTCCGCATTGTTTAAAGTTTGTATTTTGGTTGATCTTGTTTAAATTATGGCATATAGAGTCGTTCTGAGTAACTATTGACTGTGATCCTGGTTTGTTCACACGCCTCGCGGTAAAACTCCGCAAGTGGATTTTGAGGGTGTGACAGATTGGTATCAGAGCCATTGGTTATAGGGAACTAGGTTGCATACACACTAGACCATAACCGCATACAGTTAATTAGTTACCTGTGCCTTACTCTCATTTACTGTATACTCATTGGCATACACGTCACACTTCTGTAGCATGGCATCGTCTTCGAGAGCTCCGGGTAAACGACCCGAATCACCTACACGATCTGAATCCCCACCTCCCGCACCTTGTACTGATGATGGATTCGATTGGCCCCGACTGGCTTATCCCCGAGAGGAGATTGACTGGGATCAACCATTTGCATTGATGAAGAGTGACCCTCCGCGTGACTGGCGTTCCTATCCTAAGTTTGTTGATCATATCATGTTTAGGCGAGCGCGTACCTGTCCCAAAGCCAAGGACTAGGAACAATGCCAATCAACTTCAATTTGACATTGCTAAATACATTGTGACTCATTGCAATTTATTTACTTGGTATTTTTTGTTATGAATGTTGTGGTTGTGATGATTCATTATTTCTTTTGTGTACTGTTTACTATGCTTCAGTGAGTTAAATATGTTTGTTGTACTCATTATGTATTTATGAATGTAAAGTGAAAAGCATGGACGCCTGTGGACGTGGACGTGGACGTGGTTGTGGACGCGGACGTGGACGTGGCACCGGAGAACAGGGTGGTGGTGCTATTAACATGACTCCCGCAGAATTGGCTGCTCTAATTAATGAGCATGTTCAGGTTGCGGTGGCTGCTGCCCACGCGGGTCAGCCAGCAGGTAAACGATGACAGAAAGACAAATCTGATATCCTTTATAACTGTAGGGGATGTCTGATTAATGTGTGTTGTGTTAAAACAGGACCACCAGTGTGTACATACAAGTCCTTCATGGACTATAAACCACACACCTACAACGGTACATAGGGTGCTGTAGGGCTTGTACGCTGGTTCAAGAAGACTGAGTCCGTTTTCTCCAAATGTAACTGTCCACCAGCGGATCAAGTAAAGTATGCCACTGGGACTTTAGAGGGTGCTGCTTTGTCTTGGTGGAACGCCCAAGTCCAGATGCTTGGACAAGCGATGGCGAATGGACTTCCATGGGATGAGTTCAAAGCAATGATGGCCGAGGAGTACTTTCCTCGCAGTGAAGTACAGAAGTTAGAAATGGAGTTCTGGCAACTAAAAATGCAGGGCTCGGAAATTGAGGCTTACACCACCAGAACCCATGAATTAGCAACTTTGTGCCTGAGAATGGTGAATGAGGTGCATAAAAGGATAGAGCATTACATACGGGGATTAGTACCTGAAATCTAGAGTATGGTAACTGCTTCCAATCCAGCCACAATTCAGCAAGCCATCTAGTTAGCTCACAGGCTAATGACCAAGCCGTGGAGCAAGGACGTCTACCCAAACGGGGCGCTGTGGCAAGCGTGCCCGACAACAAAAGAAAGTGGGACAATGCTAACAACACCAAAGCATCATCATCTTCCAGTGGTCAACTCAATCTCAGCAGCAGCAACAGCCGGTTTAGCAGCAACGGAGGTTGACAATAACCTTAGCTCAACCAGACGCCTGCAAATAATCAAGGACCCAGTGGTTATGGTGGGAAACATCCGAAGTGTACTCGATGTAATTACCATCATGTGGGAAGGTGTGATAGCTTCAAGTGTCAACGTTGTGGAAAAATTGAACACGCTGCGAAGTATTGTCGTGGTGAACTAATGAGGAGGCCACAACAACCTCAAGAAACTCCCAAGGGTTGTTTTGAATGTGGGAAAGAAGGGCATTACAAGCGAAACTGCCCACAAATAAGGAGGAACGGAAATGGCAACAACAACAACAAAAAAACACCAATAACCACGGTAACAACAACAACAATGGTAATAATAAAACAATGGTGGAAATGGCACTGGAAATGGCGGCAATAAAGATGGAGCCAAGGGGAGAGCTTCGTCATTGGCTCAGGTAAGGCTCTAAATGATCCCACAACTGTTACTGGTAGATTCCCTGTAATGGTTGTTTTGCTACGGTACTATTTGTTACTGGAGCCGATAGGAGTTTTGTGTCCTTAAAATTCTGTACTCTTTTAAGTGATATACCCTCTGCTTTAGAATCTAAATACACTGTGGAATTAGCCGATGGTAAACAAATCCATGTAACGCATATCCTTAAAGACTGTAAGATAGAACTTGCTGGTCATACTTTCGCTATAGATCTCATGCATGTTACACAGGGGAGTTTTGATGTTGTGATAGGCATGGATTGGCTCTCTACCAAGCAAGCAGAAGTCATATGTCACGAGAAGATCATACGGATCCCGGTTGGTGATCAAATTATTACCGTCAAAGGTGGTAGGAGTGGTGCTGTGATAGGCATCATCTATATATGAAAGCTCAAAAGTTGTTACGAAAGGGCCGTGTGGCTATCCTAGCACTTGTAACCGATAAGCAAAAGGAAGAAAAGAGAATGGAGGATATTCCGTAGTACGCGACTTTCCAGAGGTGTTCCTAGAGGATCTTCCTGGATTACCAGCGCACCGTCAAGTGGAATTCCAGATTGAGTTGAATCCCGGCGCAGCTCCGATTGCTAGGGCACCGTATCGATTAGCATCGAACGAACTACAGGAGTTGTCGTCACAACTTCAGGAGCTTTTGGATAAGGGCTTTATTCGACCTAGTACATCACCTTGGGGAGCTCCTGTTCTCTTTGTTAAGATACCCTTTACCTCGTATTGACGACTTGTTCGATCAGCTTCAAGGATCAAGCTATTACTCGAAGTGACTTGAGATGGTTATCATCAACTCAGAGTTCAAGAAGAGACATTCCCAAGACTGTGTTTCGTACTCGTTATGGTCATTATGAGTTCTTAGTCATGCCTTTTGGGTTGACTAATGCACCTGCTGTGTTCATGGACCTCATGAACCGCGTGTGCAAACCTTATCTTGATCAGTTTGTCATTGTGTTCATCGATGATATACTGATATATTCTAGGACCAAGGAGGAGCATGAAGAGCACTTACGAATGATCTTGGAACTATTGAAAAATGAGCAGCTGTATGCTAAATTCTCAAAGGGTGACTTTTGGATAAGAGAAGTACAATTCTTAGGTCATATTGTTAATGAGAAAGGAATACACGTTGATCCTGCCAAAATTGAGGCGATAAAGAATTGGACTACACCCAAAACGCCGAGCGAGATAAGACAATTTCTAGGATTAGCAGGATATTACCGCCGATTCATAGAAGGATTTTCTAAGATCGCACAACCTCTCACAACCTTGACTCACAAAGGAACGACATACAAATGGACTGAGAGTCAAGAATCAGCTTTAATTACTAAAACAAAAACTCTGTACTGCCCCGATATTAGCATTACCAGAGGGAACGGATGACTTTGTGGTGTATTGCGATGCATCCATTAAAGGATTGGGTTGTGTCTTGATGCAAAGATAAGGTGATAGCCTACGCCTCAAGACAACTAAAGGTTCATGAGAAGAACTATATACCCATGACTTAGAATGGGGTGCAGTAGTTTTTGCCTTAAAGATCTGGAGACATTACTTGTACGGTACCAAGTGCACAATCTACACGATCATAGAGTCTTCAACATATCTTTGAACAAAATGAGTTGAATATGAGGCAACGACGTTGGGTGGAACTACTAAATGATTATGATTGCGCAATTAAGTATCATCTGGGAAAGGCGAACGTAGTTGCTGATGCTTTAAGCAGAAAGCAAACAGCTAAACCGACGGGTGCGAGCTTTACAGCTTACTATTAGTACCCAACTGCCCGAACAAGTTAAGGAGGCACAGATAGAAGCTTTAAAAGTGGAAAATATTGGTTCTGAGTTGTTAAGGGGAATGGATAAGCAGCTAGTGGTGAAGAGGATGGAATTCAGTATTTCATGGATAGACTTTGGGTGCCTGTTCATGGAAATCTGAGAGATTTAGTTATGAGCGAGGCACACAAATCTAAGTATTCTATACATCCTGGATCCGACAAGATGTATCATGGCCTAAAGGCTCACTATTGGTGGCCTAACATGAAAGCGGATGTAGCTACATATGTGAGCAAGTGTTTGACCTGCTCGAAGGTAAAAGTGGAATAACAATAACCATCCGGACTGTTACAACAACCCGAGATTCCAATGTGGAAATGGGAACAAATCTCCATGGATTTTATTACTAAACTACCCCGGACTAGTACTGGTGTGACACGATATGGGTTATTGTGGATCGATTGACAAAGTCTGCTCACTTCCTTGCAATAAGGAAACGGATAAGATGGAGAAATTAACCCGATTGTACCTTAAAGAGATCGTTTCGAGACATGGAGTACCGATCTCAATTATCTCTGACCGTGACGCTCGTTTCACGTCACATTTCTGGCAATCATTGCAGAAATCTTTGGGTACACGTTTGGATATGAGTATGCATATCATCCATAGACGGATGGTCAGAGTGAGCGTACTATACAGACGTTGGAGGATATGCTACGTGCTTGTGTGATTGACTTCGGGAATAACTGGGAAATTCACCTGACATTGGTGGAGTTTTCTTATAACAACAGTTATCATACTAGCATACAGGCAGCACCTTTCGAGGCGCTGTATGGAGAAAATCTCGATCACCGGTTTGCTGGGCAGAAATGGTGATAGTCAGATAACAGGTCCGAGTTAATTCATGAGACGACTGAGAAAATTATACAGATACGGAACCGTATGGCTGCAGCGCGAGACAGACAAAAGAGTTATGCTGACAAGAGACGGAAACCTTTAGAGTTCCAGGTTGGTGACAAGGTTTTGTTGAAAGTCTCACCATGGAAAGGCGTAGTTCGGTTTGGCAACGAGGGACTAAATCCGAGGTACGTTGGACAATTTGAGATAGGGAAAGAATAGGTCTAGTAGCCTATCGATTAGCCCTACCTGATTCGCTAAGTGGAATTCATGATGTATTCACGTGTAAACCTGAAGAAGTGCATAACTGATGAAACGACGGTCGTACCACTAGAAGAAATTCAAGTGGATGAACAATTGCGTTTTATTGAAGAACAGTTGAGGTGATGGCCGTGAGGTGAAAACACTTAAGCAAAGCAAGATACCTATTGTTAAAATCCATTGGAATTCGCGACGTGGACCGGAATTCACATGGGAACGGGAAGATCAAATGAAGCTTAAGTACCCTCAACTATTCGAAGGGACGATGCCAGCAGACGAAGGTATTGATTTAAATTTCGGGACGAAATTTCTTTCAACATGGGGATGATGTGACAACTCATCCAAAACTCACTCGATTTCGATTTCTGTGTGCCAATGCAGTAGACCAATGAAGGAAACCAGTGATGGAACACTCTCACCATGTAACGCAATTTTCGGGACGAAAATTCTTTCAACATAGGGATAATGTGACATCCGGTAAATTTCCGTTACCAAACTCCGTTAGTTCCGTTAAGTCTTGTATACACGTGTCGTGAGCACACACTATTTGTTGTTTAACGTTGGTGACCTAATAATAATGGATAATGTTAATTTGGTGTGAATCTAAGTGATTATGTGAGTATTGGCTTATGTTTATGTGTTTACACATTTTTAAAAGGTTAATTAGAAAATTAATCGCGTAACGCGGAAACGTGCCTATTTATTCGTATGTCTTGTGTTTTTATAAAGATAAGATATATAATGATTTTCATAAGTTTATATCTTTATATTATGAAGTTGAAAACACTTTACAAAGAGTTTAAAGCTTAGTTTTTTTAAAATACAATTACAAGGGTTAAAAGGGTAAATGTGCAAATTAAAATTAAATAAAACAAATCCCAACCTAATCCCACCATTCGGCCACAACACTCCCCTAAACCCCTCACCATTGCGAAATCAGCCAAGAAAAAGCAAGGGAACACGAAATTGGATTGATTTCAAGGCATAACTTGTTGGAATCATCAATTACAAGCTATAACACGTTTAAAGGTTAGATTTTTCATGTTTTGTGAGTTTTATTTTGGGCCGAACCCTAGTTCATGAATTGGCCTTCATGGAGTGAAATTGATGTTGGTTGATGATGTTAGTATGTTAGTTAGATTGTTATACATGTTAGTTAACGTCGATTATGCAAGAATTATATGTTTTTAGTGGATTGATCATGAACTTTGGTTGTATGCAAACCCTAATTCGAAAATGGCTTGATTAGTGAAGTTGATGATTGTTTGATGAATGTATGATGATTAATAGGTTGTATGGATGTTAGGATACATTGATTTTGCAAGCAATTGGTGAATTGGAATTGGTGTTCATAGGTTACTAATAATAGTAACTTTATTTGCATGTAATGTTGAACTATGGATGATATGATGTTATGGATGTGTTCATGGTGATAATTAGATGTTAGATTGTTGTTGTGATCATTGGAAATTCAAGAACACATGTTTAGTTCATACTACTAAAGATAGTAACTTTTTAGGATATGAATTGATGAGTTATGATGTTTGAATGTTGTTGATCATGCTTAGATGATGATATGAGTTGAATTGGTAGTTATTGATGAATCCATGAGTATATGGGTATTTGATAGATTTTGGGATGTGCTTTCCCAAAAGGGAAACTTATTTATGCAAAATGTGAAAGATGGTAGTTTGAACACATATTGGGATGTTAGGAGCATGTTAGTATGATCTGGATATGAATCTAAGGTGGTAGAATATGATAATTAGTTTACTCTGTTGGGTTGGCACCTGTTTGCATAGTTATACTTTCATTGCCTTGGTTTGTTTTCAAAACGCTTCCGCATTGTTTAAAGTTTGTATTGGTTGATCTTGTTTAAATATGTGACAGGATCAGTGATCTCAAGTTTGATGGATTAGAGTGTAACGCAGCGGAATAGAACAAGAATTAGACAAATTATAGCAAGAATTTGATATTCGTATGCATTAAGAACAAATACGGTTGTAACGAGAGAATATATTTCTGTGAAAAGGAATGTTTCAATAATATCAAATGTTTCTGCTCAATCATTCACCGATTACAATTAGGTTGACACTCCTTATATAGAGTGCAATCACTGCTGATATCACGGGATAGTGACATCTGGTAGATTTGTTACAAAAATAACTAAAACTTAACAAACTACTGAAATGTTCACAACTACTGAGAACATATCAGAGTGCTAGTATAAAACATAAAACAATGATACGAAACTACTGAAACTACAACGACTGAAGAACAAGTCTTCAGTCGTTTTACAAAACTACAGAAAGGAAAACATAAAACTACTGAAAGAAAATCGTCACAACTACTGAAGAAGACCTCTTCAGCTGTTGTGACAACGACTGATACTTGGTCTTCAACACTTGTCTTCAGACTTTGTCTTCAGCACTTGTGTCTTTAGACTTTGTCTTCAGCACTTGTCTTCAGACTTTGTCTTCAGACTTTGTCTTCAGCACTTGTCTTCAGACTTGTCTTCAGTAGTGTGTCTTCAGACTTTGTCTTCAGCACTTGTCTTCAGACTTTGTCTTCAGCACTTGTGTCTTGAGATTTTGTCTTTAGCTGTTGTGGACTTCAGCAGTTGTTGTGACGTCTATGGGACTTAAGGTTTTTCTGATCCGGCTCATTGGTTCTTTTGGTCCAACAAACTCCCCCTGAACCAATGCAGCCAAACCTTAACTTATTGAGGTCCCACTTATTGTTGGCAATAAGATTGGTCTTTTTCCTTCTTGATCAGCTAAGAAGATGACCCAATTAAGCACTAGCCTGGGAATAGATTTCTGAAATTTGGTTGGCATAGTATGGATAGGAGCCCTGACTTTGGGGAACTGGACACAGGGCTGTGGTCCTATCCATGAAATCTACTTCCCATGTATAAGCCTGTAGGATTCTCCGGTGTATGCTCTGAGAAACATAATTTTTCTTCCATGGTAAGATTTTCAGCTCCACCATCAAACAATCCTTCACGCCCATACAGCTCTGAAATGTACTTAGCCTGTTTGCCATTTTTGAGCTTAACTGTTGTGATCTGTCTGTATGCAAACTCATCTGGGTGAGTCCCTTCAAGTAACAGACTGAGCTCATTTTGTTTGAAGTTCTCAAGCCTCTTGTAGACTAACCCCTTTTTAATTACTCTGTTCTCTAACATCTTTTGGGGTGGCTGTTTAGTTTCATAGGCCTTCTTGAAATCTTCTACAATTTCCCAGGGTGATACTACAAGGACCACTGTGATCTCTTCATCTACAATCCTTTTACTTGGCCCTGTATCTCGAAGGAATGTCTTTCTTCACAATTCTGTGAGCCACCCTAGGATCAGGCCATATTCTCACCTTTTCCATTTGATATTGAAATGTGTAGCAAGGGTGTACAATCTCAGAGCTTCCTTCTTCATACTGATTATTGATGTGGAAGCAGCATAAGTTTTGTCTATGCTTTTCAACATCTCATCATCATGAAGCTTTTGCTGCTATTCTTCTTCTATCATTACTCTCACAGCTTCCATCTGTGAGGTGGGAGTGATGGGCATAGGTTTGGCTTTAGGCAAAGTTAGGACTGCAGAAAGAGGCAGCCTATCTTCTTCCTCATCATCCTCTTCTTCTTCTTCTTCTAGCCTCAACACCCTTCTCTTCTTCTTCTTGGGTGCATCATCGGCTGTTGGTTTTGAGGGTAAAGGAATTGGTTTAGTGGGTTGTGGTAGTGGTGATTTTGAAGTGGGAGGTTTTGCAGGTTGTTCTAGCATTCTTGTAGTGAGTGAGGCTTTTGAGGGTTTTCTAGTTCCTTTCTGTTCCCAGCACCTGCCTCATTTAGTGCTTCAATCACCAATCCCTTAGTGTATGCTTCAGACGAACAGATCTTGGTGGTTATTGCCAAGATACCGTCCTGGTCCCTGACTTAATCTCAATCAATGATCTCACAAGGTACTTTGCAATGAATCTGATCATGATCTCTAGTCTTTCTCTTTCTAATGCATCATAAGTTGCCCATCTTGAGTAATTTCTTCAACTTCAAGTCTTCTAATCTCTGAGTCAAGCTGTGCAGTATCGAAACCCTGTCTATACAGTTGATAATAATGGAGTCCATTGATTTACTGTGTGTAGCATCCGCTATTTTGATCATCTTATCGAGTTCGATTTCTTTTTCTTTTCCTTCAACCTTCCTCTTCTTATATGTGACATGAAAGTCTTTGTGACTTTCACCCACTTGATCAATGTCAGCTCCCTTCACAAACTCCTCTTCCTTCTCAGTCTCCTTTTCTTTCTTCCCCTCTATACTCATCCTCTTTGCTTTCACTGACTGACTCTCCCCTTTTTGGTTGCATTGGTTGCAAGGGTTTGAGTAGCAGAAAGCCTTGTGCTCACAATCTCCTCCACCAGGGGTTGTATGATTGAGGGAAGCCTCTCATCCATGGTTTTGATCACAATGTCTGTGATCATGGGGTGATGAGAGGAGGGATTGCTGAAAGATAGCAGCTGTTTGCTCAGAGGGGTTCTGTCCCTGAGAAGCAGTGCCAGAAATAGAGGCTGGTGGCTCGGAAGTTTTGAGTGGCTGAGAGTGTGGGAGACCTTCAGGTGAAGGTGCCATCTGTGGGTTTATGTTGGTGGCAGATGGACTTGATGTTTGAGAGAATTGGTCAAGTAGTCTTTGTAGTCTACTGACTTCTTCCTCAAGAATTGTGTTCTGGGCCAGAACATCATAAAAGAAGCCCAGGTCATCATCAGCAGATGCTGAATCACCTGACCTCCTGCTTGTAGCAGGATGTACATGCATTGGGTGTAGACCAGTTTTAGCATGTGCCCCTTTTCTTGGAACTAGGGACATCCAGCCTCAGGACGATGTCCTTCATCAGCTATTGCCTCTGGTGAGGTCTTAGCTATGTTACCAGCCTCAGTCTGATCATGTGCTGATTCAGAAGAGGTGGCAGCCTCACCAGATGTTCTGGTCTCCATATCCACACCAGGAGATAGAACAGTTAAACCCTTGTGTGTGGCTGTCAGAAGCATGTTGATCCTTTTCCTCAATTGTTGTGGTTTTCCCCTTGTTGGTGTTTGTTGGAGGAGGAGAGGCATGCAGCTGAGTCAGCACGTTTGCAATAATGAGAGTAGGACTTTGTGGGGCGGTTGCAGTGGGAGATGGGTAAAAGCAGTATGCACCTGGGGAGAATGGTGCTCTCAATGGCAATCTCCTCAAATGAGGAAGATCCAGATTAGTGGTTACCCCTTCTTTGGTTGCTGCAGGCTCCTTTGAGAGAATCCTGAGCGGCTGTGGCTGGTGAAGTCCTTGTATCCACTAGGGGGTATAACCAGTGGATATAGCCTGCGTTTGTGTTGCAGGGGCATCCTCAGTGGACTTATTTCCCTGAGTAGCCTTTTTGTCTTCTTTTTTGGGTTTGGTGGGGACTTTGGATTTGGGAGGTGATGGCTGGTGGGTTCCAGCTGCGCGTGGGTTTGCGCAGCAGGCAGCCAGTTTTAGTGATTGGTCAGAGTTGTGCCGGGAGTATACTTCAGGCAATACAGCCGTAGCAGGGACTCCCAGGCCAACAAGTCCCTCAGCTTGAAGCTGGTTTTCAATTATGGCCGTTATGAACCGAGGATATAATATCCAACGGTTAGCAAGTTGTTTTTGGGCCATATCCTTGAGCTCTAGAAATAGTATTTCAAAAAATTTAAAGGTTGTTGCTCAAGGATGGAGTACATTACCTGTTGCCACCTTGTGGACATTTGATCCCATGATGAAGTCTTGGGGGCAAGGCAAACATTTACCATGTGAAAGATGAGATGTTCGGCGTGCTGGAAATGTTTCTTCAATATGGTAGATGCACTCAGGTTACCCTGGTATCCATGCTGGGCAAATGATGATCGATTGTGCCCTTTGGATAACCAGTTGGGAAAGTGGCATATCATCAGATTGAGGGTTTGGCGAAGAGTGTCTGGAGTAATGACCACTTTTTGACGATGGACAAACGATTCAAGAGACTCTGTGTCATTCTCCTCAGAGACAAGAGTGACGTTTGTCCGATTTGGTTGAGAGATTCAGCATATATGGTGGGATTTAACAGAAAAGCCATTTTGTAAGGTGACTGAACCATAAATCAATGGCGTTGTAAAACTTGGTCCAGTATGGCGATTTTGTGAGATGTGCGACACAGTTGTGTCGTGGTTTTAGTTGCATGGTCGCCATGGATGAAGAGAGGTTACAGAGTTTTTGAACGTTAGGTTTGAGAAGAGAAGAAAGTAAAAACTCTGAAGGTGGGATAAGGTATTTAAAGGGTAGGGTTAGAAAACGACTAAAGGTTTGGTGTTAGTCATCAGTTGTTGAAACTACTGAGACGTGGTATTAACTTCAGAGGTTTGGAATGACTGGCGTATTGGTGTGATCAGCAGTTGTTATAAAAAAACTAAAGACTTGGTTTGAACAGTTAGACGTTGAGATAGCTGAAGTCTCTGATTTAGTCATCAGTAGTTATAAAACTACTGAAGACAGTTTTGACTTCAGGTGGTGAAACAACTGAGGACTTGGTATTAGTCATCAGTAGTTGGGAAACTACTGAAGACTTTGGTTTTACCATCAGTTGTTGTAAACAACTGAAGACTTGGTGTTCGTCATCAGTAGTTGTGAAACTACTGAAGACATGGTTTTGCTTCAGGGTTTAGAAAGAAACAGCAGTGGAAAATACTGAAGACAAAAAGGCTCATTAGTAGTTGTCATCAATTCATTGCTTTTCAGCTGTTTCATACTATCCTCAACACATACTCATCAGATGTTTTCATTTGTTTTCAGATGTTTCATAGGACATCAGTATGTTTGTATTTCTAACAACAGGAGTTGTAGCTACATCAGCTGTTGTAAATACATCAATTGTTTTAACAAATAAAGTACTTGAGTACTGAGAAGTTAAGCTCTAGTAGTTTAAAGAAAACTTCCGGAGGGAAAATAACTTCAGTACTTATATATATGACAGTAATAAACTAATGATCATCAGTACTTGTGAGCTGAGATCAGTAGTTATCACTTATTTTAGCTGCAGCATACCAAGCCTTAACACTAGGTTGGAAAGTTGTGCTATCAAGGGCTTAGTGAAAATGTCTGCAAGCTCATCAGCACTAGGAACAAATTTTGGATCAATTAGACCTTTTTCAAAGCAATCTCTAATAAAATGGTGTCTGATTTCAATATGTTTAGTCCTAGAGTGCTGGACGGATTCTTGACAATACAAAGAGCTGAAGAGCTGTCCATTAACAATGGGGTCTTAGTCTGTTATGCCATAATCCAATAATTGGTTTTGAAGCCAGAGTACCTGAGATGTACAGCTTGCAGCAGCAATGTACTCTGCTTCAGCAGTTGATGTAGCAACTGAGGTCTGCTTCTTACTCTGCCAAGAAATCAAGCGGTTGCCTAAGAATTGGCATCCTCCAGAAGTGGACTTTCTTGTCAACTTACACCCTGTATAGTCACTATCAAAAAAGCAACTAATTTACCAGGATGTCTAGTAGAATACCATAAACCTAGAGATGGAGTGCCTTGCAGATATCTAAGATCCTCTTGACTACAATCAAATGAGACTCCTAGGTGCAGCCTGAAATCTAGCACAAACACATGTAGCACATAATATCTGGTCTAGAAGCTGTTAAGTACATCAAGGGCCAATCATACATCTGTAAAGTGTTCCATCAAACACTTTACCTTTCTGATCTGTATCCAGTTGTGTGGTGTTGCACATGGGAGTAGAACAGGGCTTACACTTTTGTAAATCAAACTTTTCGAAAAGATCTTTTGTGTATTTGACTGATGAATGAAAATCCATCAGCCTTTTGTTTGATTTGCAAACCCAGAAAGACTGTAATTCTCCCATGGCACTCATTTCAAACTTCTGTTGCATCAACTTTGTAAAGGCATCACACAACTGTGGATCAGAGGATGCAAAAATATATCATCTACATAAATTTGAACAAGTAGATTATGCTGCCCAACTTTCTTAATGAATAAAGTCTTATCTATGGAGCCTCTAGTGAAATTATTTTCCAGAAGAAAGTTTGATAATGTCTCATACAGGCTCGAGGAGCTTGTTTAACCCATAGAGAGCCTTATCAAGCTTATACACCCAATTAGGATGTTATTGTCCTCAAAACTGGGGGTTGACATACATAAACTCTTCTTTAATTTCCCATACAAAAATGCACTTTTGACATCCATTTGAAAAACTTTAAGGTTGTGATAAGCAGCATAAGCTAAAAACAATCGAATTGCTTCCAGTCTGGCTACAGGGGCAAAGGTTTCATTATAATCAATACCATCCTCTTGTGAAAACCCTGTACAACCATTCTGGCCTTGTTCTTAACAATAAGCCCATTTTCATCAGTTTTGTTCCTAAACACCCATTTAGTGCCTATTGCACACCTACCTGGAGGTAGAGGAACCAGTTCCCACACTTGCTGTTTCTTGAACTGAAGAAGCTCAAGCTGCATGGCATCAAACCCATCCATTGTCCTTAAAGCAATGTGATAATTCTTTGGCTCTTGCTGACTGATGAAGAGAGCATAGAAGCAGAAATTTGACAATTGACTTCTTGTGATACTCCACAGTGATATCACCAATGATTTGAGACATAGGGTGATTCTTCAGATCTTGGTACACAATAAGATCTGTGCAAGTGTTTGTAGCAGGCTCCGCAGCACAACAGATGGTGATGGTGAAGCATTTCCTTAACCAATCAGTAGATGGTATTCAAAGGAAGTTGAAGTTGTAGAAATCTCATCAGCATTTGTTGTGGATTGTGCTACTGAAGCTACAGGAACATCAGGTCTAGCTGAATCAGGCAAATGATCACTAAACTTGAAAAGGTGATTACTGATATCATCATCATCATTAGTAACACCGATGGATGACTAGCTACAGAAGATGATGGATTCATATGAATGCCAGTAGGTGGGATAAGGAACATATTGCAGAATGTCCAGATCAAACAACTCCACAGGGTTTTGTGGAATTGTATCCTTAGGGGATTCATTGAACTTCACATGCAAGGTTTCTTAAACTATCTTTGTCCGATAGTTGAATACTCTATAAGCCTTGCAAGGGATGAAAATACCCAACAAAACACCCTGCATTCACCTTAGAATCAAACTTTTGGAGTTGATCCTTTGTGTTGAGAATGTAACAGGACACCCAAATGCTCTAAAGAATGAAATCAAAGGGGAAATGATGAAAAACTTCATAAGGAGTTTTCATCAACCTTTGATTTACTAAGGCTATTCTGTACATAGCAGGCTGTATTGACAGCTTCAGCCCAAAAGGTCAGTGGCAGACCATAATCAGCCAACATGGACCTTGCAGCTTCAATGAGGGTCTGTTCTTTCTCTCCATACCCATTTTGCTCTGGAGTCCTGGGGATGCTATACTCCTCTTGATTCCCTTTGACAAGTAAAACTCATCAAGAGTGTGGTTTCTGAATTCAGTACCATTGTCACTCCTCACTAACTGGTAGGGAATACTGCTTCTCAACGTGTAACACAAAGTTCATAATGGACTGAGCACTCCTCCTTTGAATGCAAGAAGAAGTCCATACATATCTAGAGTAATCATCCATAAGTACCAGACAGTATTTCTTCTTTGCCATACTCATTACCTTCACAGGACAACCAAGAGATCCATGTGCAGTAGTTGTAAGCAGGCATTAGAATTGGATTCTTCTATAGTTGGGAATGAAACTTTATGTTGTTTCCCTTTTAAGCATGCAGTGCAGATTTCATCACAATTGAACTCCTTATTGGAAGACCTCTCACTAAACTTGTGGATCAGCTGATTCATGTTTTTAAGATTAACATGACCCAGCCTTCTATGCCACAGTTTAGATTCTTGGAGAGAGGCCTGGAGAACAAGCATGGATGGCCTCTTAACTAATTTTTCTTGACAGATCCAAGGCATATACTCTTCCTATCCTGTTAGCCTTGGAGGAGAGTATTATCATCCAGTACTTTGTCAATCAGGCTCAGAACCTTGGAAGACAAAATCCTACAGTTCTGGCTTGTGAAAAGAGCAACATGTCCTTTGGCACACATCTGACTGACACTCAACAGATTGTATTTGAGATTCTCCACATGGTTGACATCATCAAATCTAAATCTCCATTAGACACAAATCCCTTTCCAATGATGTAACCTTTAGCATCATTTCCAAATGAGACAAATCCCTTCTTTCCCTGAGTGTAATCATGAAGAAGAGAGCTGCTCCCAGTCATGTGCATGGATCTCCACTGTCCACATACCAGATGCTTCTTTGGCATGCTGAAGAACCCTGCACAATCATAAGAAACTAGTTAGCTTTGGAGACCAAACCTTTTTGGTTTAGGACTGACTTTATCAACAGATTTAACCATAGCTGGTTTCTCATGATTAACAGCTGATGAAGATGGAGATGGTGCTGAAATAGATTTGGACCTGGAATTCTCTCCAGTGGTTGGTCACAGTGGCTTCAGTTGGTAAACTCTCCTAACAGATGCTGAACCATCATAACAAGCTGTGTGTGATTTGAAGCTCGAGCTTTCAGTTCATTGACACTCCAGAGCTTGTTTTTGATGAGTTCCTGTGACCCCCTTTCCTCCTTCTTAGATTTCACAGACTTAGTCTTATGTTTATCATGAGGAACAATATCAGCTGTCTTCTGATAAACCGTATCCTTCTTAGTGGATTGGGTAAGGCCTTGGGTTTATCAGGTGAGATGATTGTGGTACAAACTTGGTCTCAAACTCATTTTGATTTTATTTATTTCTAGTTTAATGAGCTCATCCCTTGGAGCTTTAAACCTTTTTGTACCAACATTCATCAGATAGATGATTGAATTTACCACAAATTTCACATGGTTTATTCTTCATCTTGGACATCTTTACTGCTGAAGTGGAAATAACTGAAGGTGTGATCTTCAGTACTTTCCTCCTATCAGTACTAGGTACTAAAGGATTGTAACAGCTGAAGACTGGTAATTCAACTGTTTCCATCCGTCCTAATAGACTGTTTGATGGATTCCTCAGCAGTTGTTAGTCCTTGTATTTCAACTGATTTGAAATGCTTTTAAGATGTTGGGTCTTTTCAGTACTTGGGGTACATTGAGGAACAACATCTGAAGTACTCAGCTTCATATGAGTCTCAG
This sequence comes from Flaveria trinervia, assembly GCA_025506515.1. NCBI lineage: Eukaryota > Viridiplantae > Streptophyta > Magnoliopsida > Asterales > Asteraceae > Flaveria > Flaveria trinervia. Next base: position 40,317,545 of record CM046452.1, on the reverse strand, counting down.
TAGTTAGACCATCAGTCAATTTATTTGTTGAGATCTAACACTGGTTTCATTCTCTGATCTTAGATTATCATTGGAGAATGACTCACACGACAATGTGGTTTGGAGATTGCTTTCACTTTCAGACTTAACTATGGAGTTAGGAGTAAAGTCTGTTGGTGGAGCAGTATGGTTGTAAACAATGCCAAACTTCACATTTGAAGCAGTTGCTTGCTAAGAAGCATTTCAAATCCCTTGCATGATGAGACCCAACGTTCACACTCAACTTGGGTCACTGCAAGTTTTTCTTTGAGACTCCTGTGGTCTTCCAGAATAACCTCTAGCTTGGCCTTTCATCATTTAATTGGCATTTAAGCTTATAAATCTCATCACTTTTACTGTTAAGAGCAGACTCATACTCAGCTTTTCTTTTGAAAATGGTTTTCTCAAACTCAAGTTTTGATTTATTAATGCTACATTTGCCTCTCTAATAGAGACAAAGGCAAATATGCATGATTCAGAACATAACTTGGCTTTAGCCTTTGAAGATACCTGAGTTACCTGTGAAGATGATGCATTTGAACAGGAACCCTCAGTAGACTCCAGGGCATGAGAGCAAGATTTCCAAAAGGGTGTTCACCACCATGTTGACTAGCACCAGCATAGTATTGCTCAGTGTGACCAGACAAGTTATCAGGTAAGCTACTCCAGTCAACGACTCCAAGTGTGAAGATTGAGATGGAGATGGCTGAGGTTCTGGTTGTGCATGAGATTGTGGTACTATAGGAGCTTGAACTTGATTTGACTGTGGCATATAATAGCAGGGATAAGGATATGGCATTTGACCCTGAGGAAAAAAATATGCAGGAGATTGAGGGTGTGATGAGTGACTAGAACCAGCAGAATGTTGCCCTTTGGATTGTGAATTGTTATTTGGAAAAGTCAAAAAGGGTGCAGAAGTGTTAGATCCAGTTGATCAACACTCTCTTGCAAAGTGTCCAAGTCTGTGGCATTTGTGACACTTCAACTTGCTCTTGTCAAAACCAACTTTGGTTTTGTCAGAGAGTCCAGGAAATTTCCTGCCAGTTCTCTTGTAGAATTTCTGAGATCTGATATTGATAAAGGTCATTTGGCTCAAAATATCCATCTTCTAAATCATCATCAGCAATGCCCTTCAAATCATCCATGATAAAGCATAGATTGTCACTATTATTACCAGAATGACAATCAACACTCACAAAGGCATGATTAGAATTGTTTGAGGTGAAATCAATATGCTCACCATAGTGGCATTCTGATCCTGCATACTCTAACTCATGACTTACCAGGCAGTGTTTCCTGGTACAAAATCATCAGTGAGCTTTCCAGATGATGACAGTCTTCGTTTCTGTTCTATCTCTCTCTCAAATGTGAGCAATTTCCCATGGAGTTGGGTGAGAGATAGTTTGTCCAAATTTGCACTGGAGCGTAGGACAATAGTATATGTGTCCCATCTCTCAGGCAGTGATCTGAGAAATCTGTTATTCATCTGGCTATTTGTGTACTCATGTTTGACCATTTTTAATTCAGAGATCAAACAAGAGAACCGCTCAAACTGTTGAGTCAGTGTCTCACCCTTCCTATGAGAGAATGTCTCATATTGTTGGGCAAGGATTTCTCTATTATTTGCCAAGACCTCATCTGTTCCTCCAAATTGTTCTTTCAAGGCATTCCAGAGGTCATGGGCAGTTTCATAATGCATTAGCCCAGAATAGATTTCATTGGGCAGTGCCATGGCCAGAATTCCATGGGCTTTTGCATCAATCTCAAACAATTTCTTATGCTCATCTGAGTATTGCTCCCTCCTCTTCAGAACCATTTGATTGTTTTCCGGGTTATTCACCATAGGCTTGTGTGGACCATGTACCACTGATGTCCAACAACCTGAGCTGTTAACAGACAGGTGATGGAGCATTCGTCGTTGCCGTATGTTGTACTCATTCCTAACCAGCATCGGAGGCTTGGTTGAGGAACCAGTATTGTGAGGATCATTGGAAGGAGTAGTCATTTTAGGTCCAAATACAATTTAATTCAAGCTTTTAAAAGATTTTACACAGACCACAACAGACTCAATGAAAACCAAGAATAAATCTCAGGATGAATGACCAAAAACACAGAAAATTCAATCTCTATAACCGTTTCTTGCAAAAATGCTAATTCAATCAAACTTGATCTTGGATAGCAGTTTCAATGATCATTATTAGATCGATCAATGATGAACCAGCTCTGATACCATTTTACAGGATCAGTGATCTCAAGTTTGATGGATTAGAGTGTAACGTAGCGGAATAAGAACAAGAATTAGACAAATTATAGCAAGAATTTGATATTCGTATGCATTAAGAACAAATACGGTTGTAACGAGAGAATATATTTCTATGAAAAGGAATGTTTCAATAATATTAAATGTTTCTGCTCAATCATTCACCGATATAATTAGGTTGACACTCCTTATATAGAGTGCAATCACTGCTGATATCACGGATAGTGACATCTGGCAGATTTGTTACAAAAATAACTAAAACTTAACAAACTACTGAAATGTTCACAACTACTGAGAACATATCAGAGTGCTAAGTATAAAACATAAAACTACTGATACGAAACTACTGAAACTACAACGACTGAAGAACAAGCTCTTCAGTCGTTTTACAAAACTACTGAAAAGAAAAACATAAAACTACTGAAAAGAAAACCCGTCACAACTACTGAAGAAGACCTCTTCAGCTGTTGTGTCAACGTCTGATACTTTTTCAGCACTTGTGTCTTCAGACTTTGTCTTCAGCACTTGTGTCTTCAGACTTTGTCTTCAGCACTTGTGTCTTCATACTTTGTCTTCAGCACTTGTGTGTTCAGACTTTGTCTTTAGCACTTTTCTTCAGACTTTGTCTTCAGCACTTGTGTCTTCAGACTTTGTCTTCAGCACTTGTGTCTTCAGACTTTGTCTTTAGCACTTGTCTTCAGACTTTGTCTTCAGCACTTGTCTTTAGTTGTTGTGGACTTCAGCAGTTGTTGTGACGTCTATGGGACTTAAGGTTTTACTGATCCGGCTCATTGGTTCTTTTGGTCCAACATTATGGCATATAGAGTCGTTCTGAGTAACTATGACTGTGATCCTAGTTTGTTCACACGCCTTGCGGTAAAACTCCGCAAGTGGATTTTGAGGGTGTGACATAACACATCAACCATTAGTCAACAATCAAAGCAGTTAACATCAACATTAAATATAAACATTCATTACATTAATTTGATACAAGATTCAAATACATATGATTTAAATAACATAAACAACTAAGTATTACTCTTGTCTTGTATCATGTGCTCCTCTGCTGACGGGGCTGATGTGGAGGCACCTTGGTCTTGAGCTCTTTTTGTCCTCCTTTCACTCGCAGATGTGGCACTAGCAGTAGATGTATCATCATCATCATTATCATCATCAACATCATCATCAACATCATCACCAACATCAGTATCATCCCCATGGTCATCACCATCATTATCATCATTATCACTATCATCATCATCCCCATCATCTCCATCTCCCTCTTTGACCTTTAGTGGCTCCTCTTTTGATCCTTTGAGCCTCAGCATGATGGTCTTGTTTGTAGTCTCCAACTCCTCTATCCTTTTGGCTGATTGGACATGCTTCTCTTGGAGTTGGAACATCTCTGAGCTCTATGCAGCAATCTGCTATGCCTACTGCTCAATTAGTTGAGCTTGCTCAGATATCTGCTGAGATGGTGTAGCAGTAAGATCTACTAGCTGATGAATCTGGGCAGTCTTCTCGTCATCGGCTGCCAACAGCTTCAGCACCATACGGTTATGTGCGAGAGCTGTTCCTCTACCCCACTAGGAGGTAGAGAGGATCCAGATGGATAGGAGGGGTAAGATGACGGTCTTGCATGGTGGCTAGTGGTGGCAGTGGTAAAGATTGGGGGTGGTATAGAGGAAGGTAGTGGTGGAATGGTGAAGATTGGGGGTGGTATAGATGAAGGTGGTGGTGGAGTGGTGAGGATTGGGGGTGGTATAGATGAAGGTGGTGGTGGAGTGGTGAGGATTGGGGGTGGTATAGATGAAGGTGGTGGTGGAGAGGTTGTGGTAGTGGTGTGTGAGGAGGTAGATAATGTTGTGGATGGGATGGTGGTAGTGGGTGGAGTGGTGGAAGTGGTGGTAGTAGTGGCGGTGGTGATGAAGGTCATCCTCCTCCTCTTCTTCTTCAACCCGTGGGGCTGAGCCATCCTTTTCATCCTCGAGCCCCTCGAGGTGGATGCTCCCCCTAGAACACTGCTGGACTGATCTGGAGCATAAGTAGGATCAGTGTCAGCCTCCCCCGACTCGCCAGGGCGTCCTCTAACCTCCCAAATACCTCGGTCGGTGGCAACCACCCAGCTCCCCACAGTACGAGTTAGAGGCTCCTCATCCGTATCCTCCTCCTCATCAAGACGAAATCCTGATGGAACCCTGCAACCTCTGCTCCACCTTGGGTGGATGCTGGAGATGCTATATCAGCAGTGGGGGCCCTCAGTTGAGTGGGCCCTGCATCTCCACCATCACCGCTGTCGTCGTCGTCGGAGTCATCTTCAGGTAGCTCTAGCTGCTCGACATCCGAATCACTATCTACGTGACGCCATTTACACCTCCCTGATGCCACATAGTCCACCTTCGTCAGGTGACCTATGAGTCTCTTTACCGGGGGCTTGACATGCTTTCCCCGGTATACCTTCATACGACTCAGTGTCGTATCATCCATAATCTACAATGCCATAGCATCGTAGCTTTCCTTAGGCAGTGTGGGCAGCTTCTCATCAAATATCATCTGTAAAAACCTAGGGTACATGCATAAACCCTCTTTGCGCTTCGCCTCCAATTTCTCTATCAGGTAGGAGAAGATCATGCTAGAAAAGCTGAAAGGGTGGTTCAGCACCAGTGCCACGTAGGCATTTTGAATCTGGTTTGATAGGTCATCGAACCCACCCCTTCACAAAGCCAAGTTCTTGAGGATGACATGTGCCAAGTACTTGTACTGGGGACTCAGGTTGCTCTTGTTGAGCACCCCTGCATTGATATCCCCAACGTACTTCATCCTTATGAAGCACCCTCTCACCGTTAGTGGGTGAAGTCTGGTGGGGTGGTCTGCATTATCACCCAAACCCAGTACTCTCCTGATATCCTTAGCTGTAACCTCAATATCCATGCCAAAAATGGAGCTCCTTATGCTGTACGTCTCGCGAGAGCGGTCAACCGATGCTCCCTCCCAGAAGGCCTGCTAAATCGACCTGTAGGGAGTGCATGGTGTAGAGATCGCCTTGTGGATCCTGGATCGCTTGAGCAAAGCAATGATCCCCGCAAACGCGGCACCATTCCGAGTTGTGGAGTCTAAGTGAGCACAGATGTTATGCTTGGGGTTGATGGACCATCTGTCTGCCATCAATCTGTAACACAAGACCCATAGACATTAGCTAAACACATGACACATATCAAGTCTAATTAACTTGGTGAACTCATTCTGGTTCATTCATGCGATTGAACCATGTGACTGTGTTCTGTTAGTTGATTTGGCATGCGACTGGATTCAGTCGGGTGACTGAGCAGGTGACTGAGTTCAATCGGTTGACTGAGCCTGCTACTAGAGAATGAAGTGGGGAATCATAACAAGCCCCCAAAGCTAATCACGTTAGATGAGTACCCACAATGGAAGCAACGTTTCGAGATCTACTTAAATGGAATAGATCCCAATCTGTGGGAGTCTATTAACACGGGGTACAACATGCCTATAGGAGCTGATGGTGTTAAACTTACATTAGGTGGCATGACTGATGGACAAAAAGTAAAGTACAATGCCGAAAAGAAAGTTTATGCTTTGCTTACACAGTCAATTCCAAAGGATATTTTCTATCAATTCTCGGAATATACACAAGCAAAGAAACTCTGGGATGCATTGGAGAAACGATATGACGGAAACGCATCATTGAAGGCCATAAAGGCTAAGGCTTTAAAGAAGGAGTTTGACAACTTCTCCTCAATGGGAAAAGAAAGCCCAGATGATGTTATCGACATGTTCTACCACTTGATGAGCAAGATGAACACTCATGGAGTATCGACGTTAATGGAGGACAAAGTGTCCAACTTTGCAGACGGACTGCCAGAGAAATGGGTGTCATTTGTCTCCAATCTTAGACAGAATGGTATGCTAACGAAGTTAGATATCAATGACTTCATTCTGAAACTGAGAGAAGAAGAACCGAGGATAAAGTACAGAGCTCAAATGGCTTCTTGTGATCAGAATCATGCACTGTACAACGCGACTCCTCAAGCCAAAACATCTGGCGCACCTCTTCAGACAAATTTTCTTTCAAGCTCATCTAGTCCTTCACCAGCCCCTACTTCAAGGTCTGAAATGTCAGGGTCGTCTGGTACCCAATACATTACACCTGAAGCAAATGCAGCAAAGCTGAAGACTGAGAACTTCAGCAACATGACAGTTGAGGTAGCTAAAGAGCACATGGATCTCTTAGATGTGGTAGTCCACTCCTATGATGGACTAATTGTTGGTAAAATGGGAACTGCCATATGGCAGAGGAGGATTATGAGCAGGTGGATGAGACCGAGCTGGAGCGGATGAACATAAGATTGTCCTTAGCCAGTGCAGTACAGAGAGCTAAGAAGTTTGTCAAAAAGACCAAACAAAATTTTATTGCTACTAAGGACATTACCTTCAGCTCTGACATATCCAAGGTAACCTGCTTCAACTGCGGTGAGAAAGGGCACTTCAAAAGGGAGTGTGTGAAGCCAAAAAAGACTGGAAATGGGAATCCTTCTCCACGTTCAATCATCAGGAGAAATCCACTAGCAGTCTTACTTCATCAAGAAAGGATCCCAAAGCCTTGACTGCTCATGATGATGAAGGACAGGACTGGTGCTTTCGGTTTGTCTCACCGGAGAATCCAATATCGCTAGTGTGGAGATATCAATGATGACTCAGCTAGTGAAGGAGATATTGCAGTCAAACTTGCGATGTCAACATCAGAAAAAACTGCACCAGTGGTCACCTACCAACCTGAAGAAGGGAAAACTACAACAACGTTAGAATCACCATCTCCAGAAACATCAGATTCTACATTGATGGGTGATTCTTCAGAAACGCTCAAGTAAGTACTACTGACCAACTCTTTAATAATCATGCTTGCTCTGATTGTAATAAATTTAGGAAATGCATTGATTTAAAATTTGCTAGGTTATTAGATCATAATGAAAATTAGTAATGGACTTGGAACTGTGCAATGAAGCTAACAGAATGTTAAAACAAAATGAGCATAGTTACAAAGAAAAGATAGACCTTTTGAACTAACAACTTAGTGAAACATAAGTTGTAGCCTTTAACCAAGCTAATGACATTAGGTACTATCTAAACTCCCTAGAGGACACTAAGAAACAAAAAGCAATTTTAGAAGTAGAAGTTAATTCCCTAAAACAAAAACTGCATAGTTGGACTAGTTCTTCACACATAGTCCAAAACTTAGTGAGAGAGAGAAACAACGGGGAGGGATTGGGTTATAAAGTGGTTCCACCACCACATGAGATCTTGATGAACGCAAAATGTAAACCAATTAATGATTATCCAATCAAAGATCATGTGGTGTCCACTCCTCTTGTAAGTGATCCAGATTCCACATGTTCATCAAATGAATCTGGCACTAAACAAAAGCAGGTCACTTCAAAGGCAAAAGGTAAAATGCCTTGCATTAATCTGGACAAAGAGTTTGAAAATGTTAATATAAAGTCAGGTTCAACCATTGTCAAATCTAGACCTAAAAAGACCTGTAATGTTAACCAATCACATGCATCAGGTCAAAGTCCAGAAAATAAAAAAGAAAAAGATGTTAAAACTGTTAAAACAATTAACTTTGTTAAACCAGACAAAACATCTAAACAATCAGAGTCAAAACCCAAACAGAGTAAGGTCACCCGGGTGTCACATACATTTCCATAAAAACAGTTAAATCGTAAAGTTGAAAGCAGAGCTTGCTACAGTTGTGGAGAGCATGGACACATTGCCTCTAATTGTCCTTACTATCAGACACCGAGGAGGAAAGTTGAACTCCCTGAACAAAAACCTAGCTCTTTTAAGAGGAACTCAGTGATGCCACCTAAAAGAGATAGTGAACCTAAAGTTCAACACATTAGCCAGTCAACTGTTTATCACAAACAAGCCTTACACAAATCTGGCTTATGGAAGGAGAAATCAACCGCATTGTTTGATAATGAGAACAAGAAGACATATGAGCTTCCCTCATCCTCGAATAGTCAATGGGTAACATTTATGATGTGTGATGCCTCTGGGAAAGCCAAGCCAGTGAAGGCTTGGGTCCCTAACCTGAACTAATGTTTTCAAACTGAATGTACAGGGTGTTCGATATAGTGCTGAAACCAACACGTGGATTATAGATAGCGTCCCATCCAGACACATGACAGGGAACAAGGATCTCTTATCAAACGTCAAATAGATAAAAGGAGGTCATGTTTCGTTTGCTGGAAACAAAGGTGGGTACATCACAGCTCAAGGGGAAGTAGGTAATCAGAAAGTGAAGTTTGACAAGGTAAACTACGTTCAACAACTTTAGAATAACTTTCTTTCTGTTTCTCAAATTTTTGATAAAGACTTTAAGGTAGTGTTTGACAAAAAGAAGTGCTATGTCCTGAAAAAGGACTACGTCATCCCGGAGGATCAAGTATTAATGTCTGCCTCAAGATATAAGGACCTTTATGTCTTCGATCTATCAAAGGCCTCCACAACAGATCATGAGGTTCAATGCTTCTTGTCAAAAGCTACTGAGAAGGAATCCATCTCCTGGCATAGGAAAATGGGACACATTAATCCACGGAAGAGGAATCACTTGATCCAGAATGATTTAGTGAGAGGAGTTAACGTCAAAAACTTCCAACTTCTGGATTTCTGTGTTGCGTGCAAGAAGGGAAAACATACGAAGAAGTATCATAAGGAAAAGAAAGTTCACTCTATCGAACTTCCTCTTGAACTTCTTCACATGGATCTGTTTGGTCCAGTCAGTACAAGAAGCATTGCAGGCGACTTGTACTGCTATGTAGTTACTGATGACTACTCAAGATTCACTTGGGTGATGTTTCTGAAATCCAAATCAGAGACATTTGAGTCATTCAAGGAATTAGAAACTACTCTGGAGTCCCTATACAAGTTGAAGGTACGTCAAGTGCGCTCATACAACGGAACCGAGTTCAAGAATCAATGGATGGAGGCTTATTGCAAAGAAAAGGGAACTGTGCATCAGTTCACTTCTGCCTATACTCCTTAGATGAACGGTGTTGCTGAAAGGAAGAATCGCAGCTTGATAGAGACAGCACAGACGATGCTAGCAGACTCAAAACTGCCTATCCAATTCTGGAATGAAGCAGTTGCAAATGCGTGTTACACGCTAAATAGAGTTCTGGTAGTTAAATGCCATGGAAAGATGTGCTATGAGTTACTATAACAACGTAAACCAATTCTAGAGTATCTCGAGCCGTTTGGCGCTCCGTGCACCCTACTGAAGAAGACTCAGGAGGGAAAATTCAGCATGAAGGCTGATGAAGGTATCTTTCTAGGGTACAACATACCGAACAAGAGGTTCTACAACAACTCGACAGGTTAGGTAGAAGTGTGGTGTAATGTTGATGTTCAGAGATACACCACACCACCTGCTGGAAAAGGACCCGCCTTCTTTTTCGACTATGATGGATTCTTCAAGTCCATCAACATACCACACTCCACTTCTGATGATGAATTAGCAATAAAGATGATGTATGATGTTCTAAACACACCATCTCAGGAATCTACATCATCCGATGTACAAGGTGATTCATCTACCAACTCAGGGGGAACACTTGAAGATAGTGTCTCTTCCTCTGATGAAGAAGCTTTGGAGACTGATCAGAACAACCAGGAGCAACAGGTTCCCCCTACTGATAGTCCACAAGCATCTGACATTGATGCCTCTGCTTCTTCGGAACCTCCGACTCCTACTGCCTCAAATACTGAACCGAATGTTCATAATCTGGATTCTGAGGTAGTTGTTCCAACCACTCCTGGATCACAACTAAATGTCTATCATCCTTTGGATAATGTCATTGGAGATGTGAGATCAGGAGTTCAGACCAGAAATCAGTTGTATTCAGCTAATTATGCCTCGGTGATGGAAAAGGGCTATATTCATGATGGGGCATATCACTGCTTTGTGTCTCAGTTCGAGCCAAAGTATGTTAGTGAAGCCATGAATGATGAGGCATGGATGAGTTCCATGCATGAAGAACTTCTTTAGTTGAAGAAGTTAGGTGTATGGACTCTCGTGGATAGACCTAAAGGTGCTAAGGTCATTGGCACAAAATGGGTCTTGAAATGCGAGAAAGATGATCAAGGCATGATCATCAGAAACAAGGCTCGACTTGTTGTCCAAGGATATCGACAAATTGAGGGAATTGACTACAATGAAGTGTTTGCACCCGTGTCAAGAATGGAAGCAATCCGGATCTTCCTTGCCTACGCATCGTATATGAAGATTAAAGTTTATCAACTTGATGTGAAGAGTGCATTCCTTCATGGTGAAATCAGAGAGACAGTGTACGTCAGTCAACCCGAGAGATTTGGGGATCCATATCATCTAGACAGAGTTTACAAACTCAACAAGGCTCTATATGGGCTTCATCAAGCTCCTAGAGCCTGGTATGAGAAACTCTCGACTCACCTTATGAAACACGGTTTTCGTAGAGGTGTCATTGATTGTACACTATTCATAAAAGAAAAGGATGGAGATTTACTGCTTGTCCAAATCTATGTCGATGACATAATCTTCAGTTCAAAGAACAAAGATCTATGCAAAGAGTTTGAAGCAGTAATGAAGGCTGAGTTTGAGATGAGTGCCATGGGAGAGATGAAATTTTTTCTCGGGTTACAGGTGGATCAGACACCAAAAGGGATTTTCCTACATCAGACCAAGTATGTAGGAGATATCCTCAGTCGGTTTGACATGGAGAATGCTTCCGCAGCCAGGAATCCACTTGCTACAAACCATGATGTAGCACCCAACGAAAATGGTGATCTGGTCGATGCCACCATGTACCGAGGTATGATTGGATCTCTCATGTACCTCACTGCCTCAAGACCTGATATCATGTACGCGACATGTTTATGTTCAAGATATCAGGAAAAGCCAAAAGTTAACCATCTGATAGGGGTCAAAAGGATCTTTTGTTATCTGAAGGGTACTCCAACACTTGGGTTATGGTATCCTCATGACGATGACTTTGAGCTGACAACGTATAGTAACTCGGATTCCGGTGGCTGTAAGATGAACTACAAGTCTACATCAGCGGGATGTCAATTCTTTGGGAGGAGATTAGTGACCTGGTAGTGTAAGAAGCAGACCTTAGTTGCTTTGTCAACCTGTGAAGCTGAATACATTGCTGCTGCAAGTTGCTGTTCACAAATCATATGGATTCAACAACAAATGCAGGACTACAGTTTGAAATTCTCTTCTACTCCTATTTTTGTTGATAACTCTGCTGCAATTGCAGTAACAAAAAATCTGGTCCAACATCCTAAGACCAAACACATCAGCATAAAATATCACTTTATACGTGATTGCTTTGAAAAGAACTTAATCGATGTGATTAAAAGAAATACTGATTTTCAACGCGCTGACCTCTATACAAAGGCTTTTGACAAACCACGTTTTTTATATCTGTTAAAGGTCAACGACATTAAAAAGAAAAGTGATGTAATTCCTGATGATGACCATGTGTAGTCCGATGCGTATTGTGCATTTTTATTTTTATTTTCTTTATTTATTTGTTTAACTTTAAGTAGTTTAATTAAATTAATGTTATTCGGTCGCCTATTAAAATCCTAAAAAGCATCAATCCGTTACGGTTTTAGAATTTTAGGGGGAGAATAGGTCAGTTAGTAACATTAACAAAAAGACAAAGGTGGAGGAGAGGCTAGTTGATAGAAAGTAGATCGTATCTGTGATACGGATTCAATGACATTGGAAAATGATAGTACACAGGTACAAATCACTTGGGACATTAAAATTTTAAATAAAACAAGATGCGAAGTTCAAAGTATAAGTCTGTGTAGTCTGAGCAATATAAAAGGAAAAATGATAGTAAAACTAGCTACTACTAAGGTAACACAAAGAAAGTAGACCTAGAGGTTGTTAGACCACAGATGATATGTCGGTAGATTCAACACAATAGATGATTAGACCTTGTTGGTGATCTCAAGAACAAACTAAGTTGTTCAACAAGCTATGGGTTACATCTTATCCCTGGTTAACACAATCAACAAAATTCCAATAAGGGGTGATGAGCAGAATAAACGCCACAAATGTGAGTGTAAGACCAAAATATGAGCAAAAGCAATCAAACTAATAATTTGTGTTGTTGGTGAGAACTGTGCCAAAGAGTAAAATTGCTTAAACAAGAAGATAGGTTATGTGCCTCTCTGCTGTGCAGTGGCAATGACCCGAGGATAAGCATAACCTATATATTCTAGACTTCTTTGCTGTTTGCAGCCTCTCTGCTGTACAGTGGCACTGACCTGAGGCTCGGCTATAGTTTCTTCTTGAAAACTACCTTGAGACCGCTCAAAAATCTCCTGAGGAATGTTGATTACCATATAAGTGTGGGATCCACAAATGCTTGTTGAAATAATCAAACCTTAAACTATTACCAATCTATGTCAAAAGTCTGTGTATGGATTTAAGAGGACACAATCATCATGGCTACAATTCTTGAAAGTCCAAATCAATGTGGGGATCTAATAGTACTAGTATGATTTCCTAAACTTGCTAACGACTCTAGATGAAAAACAAGAATTAAGCATCAAAAGGTGTTGATAACATGTCTCAAATGATTTGACTTGCATGTATGATTCCAAATTGAATTGGTCCATTTATGGTCAAAATAAATTGAAACTACCTATTCCAAAACCAAATCCATTAGATTTCTATCTTAGGATTTACACCTCACACAATAAGTCAAAAACAAGTTTAGTTTTGTATGTCAGTTTAAGTCTTTCAATTTGTTTAAGTTTAGTCAAATTCAGTTTTGTTTAATATCAGACTATGTCATGGAATTCAATAGGGGATTTAATCATCTAAAAGGGTCACGTCTGAGGTGACCACACGTGCTTTCAAAGGTAAAATCAGTCACGTCTGAGGTGACAAATTGCTTAAAAGGATCACGTCTGAGGTGGTCAAAAGTTTTTGAAGTTAAAATGATCATGTCTCATATGATAAAATTCTCGTAAAGTTTAATCAAAAGTTAAGAAGGGTTAAGTGAGAAATGGTCATAAAATCAAAATCATGAGTATGATCCAATCGCACGACTGGACCATGAGTATGGACCAACCGTACGAATGGACCATACTCATGCACTAAATTGCCGAATGACACATGATTATGAACCATTCACCTGAATGGCTTATTAGAATGAGCCATTCGACCGAATGGAAATGTGCTAATGAGTCAGTCGCCCGACTGAAATCCAGTCGGCCGACTGAATGTGATCGACTGAGCCAATCGCACGACTAAGGTCCATTCGAACGAATGAACCGAGCAAATGGGTCTAGACAGCCGATTGAAATCAGATTCAGTATAAATAGGGCCACAGTCGATCGCATTCAACTCATCACCCCCAATCGGCCTAATATCGCACACCTTACCGTTACTCTGCCAAATTTTCATTTGACCCAATTATCTTGCTTATTTTCATATTTTGACTTTCGTTGGTGATTATACAGGTAAAATTCTATCACAATTGCTCTGATACCAATTATGAAGTTGGCTGCATCGGTTTACATCCGAGCATGTTCTTGACGGAAGGATAAACAACAGCAAACACCAAGAGACAATAAATAACGCGAACTATAATTTAATGGTTTCATTGATAAAACCTAACTATTACAAGCTCATTACAATATAAGAATCAAGACTCTTGGCAAGGGGAGATCGAGCATGATCTCCCCTCTCCTCTGGCAGCCCTAGGCTCCGGGCAGACTCCCTCTCTATTCCTGAATCTCTCTACACATTGAAATTGGTATATATAGGCCTCGGCCCATATTAGATGCGACTGGGCCCATTCGTGCGATTGGACCATGCGTATGGTTCAATTGTACGACTAGACCATACATATGGTTCAATTGTACGACTGGACCATGCATATGGTTCAATCGTACGACTGGACCATACTTATGGTTCAGTCTTACGAATGTCCCAATCGCATCTCTCAGTCACATGACTGGTCTATTAGCATGGCTCAGTCATACGACTGAGTCTCATTTGCATATGATCCTGCGAATGACCCAGTTTTATGTGTTTACAACATATCAGGTGTATTACATTAAGCCTAGACTATCAACAAGCGGCGGACACACTATATATGACTATATATGCTCCAATAGTACTCCATACATACACGGTCCCTAACAAGTGGTATCAGAGCCTTGGCTCTTGATTTTGCATTTGATTCAATTAGGTTTGCGGTCAAAAACCTACATTTTAATCAAAAGAGTCACCACTTTGCTTCAACAAGTGTTTTTGACATTTTCTGGCATTAAAGATTCTATTTTTCATTATACGACAGATTAGGGCTCCTAGAAAAACCGTCTTTTGTGTCAAAGTGTGACAACCCGAGTCTTCGTGGGTTAACATCGTTTTTATCATCTAACATCTCTACGTTATTTTATAGTTAATCAATTTTATTATTATAAAAGAATAATGGTTGTTATTAGTATTTTACTACTTAACTACAAACTAATTAAATAAAATTAACTTTAAAGTGCAAACTACATAAACTAGAGGGACCATTATGTTAATTCACAAGGTTAAGTTATCTTTAAATAACCAACCCAAACTCATCAATCATCTTCAACACTCGTAACCCTACTTTCACCCTGCCGTTTTCGAAACCGTGAGCCACAACCACAACAAAATCATCACCTGTTTCCTCGCTACGCGTACTCCTTCGACAATCGCAAGTCTCCGCCAACCGCGAGCCTTGATCGTTGCAGCCGGTGTGGTAGGTCTTCTTCTTGTTATGTTCTTTTCTTCACGATACGCAATGGTGCGATCCGGTCTCGGTTCTTGTACGCGACTATGGGTTCAGTTGGGGGAGGGTGTACGTATGTATATATATAGTTTCCTGCTGTGGGTGTGTGTGTTCTAACGTGTGGTGTACGTATGTATATATAATCATGTGTGCTGCGCTTTATATATATATACATGTAAGCTGCGAATATATTTATGTAAAGGTGAATGTGTGTGTTTTGTTTTGGGTTCTGCAATGTATACAATGATGGTTGCATATATTTTATATATGGGTGTGTTAATATGAATGCTTGAATATGTGTATACTTGGGTGTATGAATGCATGTATATTATGTGTGTGTTCTGGCAGATTCTGTTAGCCAACTTGTGAACGTTGTAACTTAATGATAATAAACCAAATCATTGCGTTTCTTGGATCCAAATTGTGTATTTTGGAATCTATTTTCCAGAAAGCCCAACCACACTTAAATTGGACGTGTAGAACTCAAGTTATTGTCTTTTTAGTGAAGGTAGGTCAAAACTGTTCCTTTTGACAGCAAACAAAGAGTCAAGTGTTTTGATACATGATTTATATTTTGATAAAGTTATGGTTAAATTTAATGATTTGGGAAGTTACCCCATGAGTCTTGGAACAACTCCAAGTGGTTTCATCTTAAAATAGTGTATAGATTTGTATTTAGAGAAGTTATAATAAATGTATGACATATGAGTTTTATTATAAAAACTCTTATAATTAAAGATATGTAAACAATACCTTCATGTATGATCCAGTGTGCGTGAATAACTGAGTTTTATGTTTGTGTGAGCTTGTGTATGGTAGTACTTGTTTGAGAATGAAAAATACCGATAGCCCTCATCGTAATTGAACCGTGATCGCGAACCGTACCATTCTACTACAAATAATTAATTCAATTTCTAATATCTAATCTCAATTAATATTAAATGAAACCCAGGTTAATTTGAACCCGATCCTTTGTGCTTACTCTTATTTGTTGCAACGTATTCGAGGTGAGTCTTCACGGCTCCTATTTTACATTACTTTCTTTTTGGGGGAGAAAACATGCAAACTTTATTTATAAATGGTTTCTAGTATTATTGTTTATCGCCTGTTACGTTAGTGCAAACATACTTAAAAGTCCTTACATTCTCGAACCGTTAGTAATGTGTGGTGAGGTAATTCTGAGTAGTACTACTGGGTTTGACATACCCCGCCTGGGCTAGTCGCGCTAGCTTGATTGGAGGTCAAACGGGTGCGTTATTGACCTAACAGTTGATCCTCGATCGATGTATGAAGGCTATGATCCTAGTGAACTCATAAGCGTTCCGGGATGTAGCATCCAGATGAGCATGAATGTTGTGCTTAGTGCTCATAGTCCATCTCTCAGTCATATTGCTGCAACACAAGAAACATATACATTAGATTTGTGCATAAGAGATAAAAATTGAATTTTAGTTGATTTTTATCAACTGGTTCAATTTGAACCTACGATTGAGCCTGCGACCGAGTTCAGTCGTACGATTGAGCCTACGACTGAACTTAGTCGTAACCTCTGCCATGCGGTTGAGTCAGACGTGCAACTAAGTCACCGATTGATTCACTCGTGCGATTGAATCATGTGGCTGGCTCAATCGTGCGACTAAGGTTCATATGGAGTGTCTATTGGCATCTTGCTCTGTTCGACACTCTAACTCAAAATCTTTGTCAAAACGTTATATTAAACTTCGTGTTTAGATTCATTAGGTTCGCAGGGACTCGAAATAGCACTTATTATCATTTGAATCAACATTTGTGTCCTTTTAAGTGGTCTATTTTAGAGTATAGTATCAGTTCTTTGAGTTTAACACTTTTGGTCATTGTGTGTATCATTAATCCAGTCATTTGTATCGATTTCAGTTTCTAAATAAGTGAAGATGAATTGGAAATCAATCGGTATAACTTTCGAAGAGTAATCACAACAGTTAAAAATTTGGCAGAGTGTCTGGGTATAGGTGGTTTTTTAATAGTTTTTGAAGGGTGGTAGGGTATACGACCGATTGACCACCTTTTATACAGTTTTATGTTTCAGTCGTATGACTGGACCCATACGCATGATTCATCCGTGCGACTGGGGTTCAGTCGTGCACTGGCTCGGATTCCTTCATCCAGTCGTATGATTGGTTCATTCTTGTGATCCAATCGCATGGTTGACCCATACTCATAGTCCAATCGTGTGATTGGCTCATACTTATGGTTCAATCGTGCGATTGGCTCATACTTATGATTCAATCATGCGATTGGCTCACACTTATGAGTTTGACCTCATACATTTTCTACACTCAAAATCTAACTTATGATATATAACAGTATGACCAATGATCATCTCAAACATGACCTTTTTAACAGAGAATCATTTGATCACCTCAGATGTGATACTTTTTAATTTAGAGCCAATTGGTCAACTAAGATGTGACCCTTTTTAATTTGTGATTCCCAGAGTTCATCTAGTTACATAGTCCAACATTGACATGTAAGGCCCCGTTCTCGGGACGCTCACAGCTGGTCAATCATTGCACATAAAACATATAATTATATTTAACTTTCATAAAACATCGCAGCGAAACATTAATAACTTTTCATTTCATTATAATGCTTTTTCAAGTTAATACAATCATTTATTTCGAAACATCATTCGTTCGCATTACAATGGAAAAACATTATACAAAAGAATGCCATCCAAAAGAGCCAAGTAGCCGTCCCGTGCCATCCCTCACCCACCAACTAGAAAATGCATAAAAAGTTAGCATTGCTGAGTGAATTCTACTTTTAAGTAAAACATACTTTACTTTCATTAAAACCGTTCTTTACTTTTACATGTGATCACATATCATATGTACACATAGATAATATCATTATTATCTTCATCATTCAACTTTCATTAATTCATGCTTTCTTTCTTTCATTCATACGTTCATCATTACTTCTTTTCATTCCATCAAAAACCATGAACTTTACCCTACCGCCATGCATAAAGCTGGTACTGGGCCGAGGTCTATCATAGACCCTCCGTCATGGCGCACAACACCCTGGCCATAGTACCTAGGGTAAATTCAGGTGTACCATTGTCATGTGCTATACCCGTCATCATGCATAAAGCTGATACTGGGCCAAGGTCTATCATAGACCCCCCCCCCCCGTCATGGCGCACAACAGCCTGGCCAGTATATCTAGGGTAAGTGACAAAAGTTCTACACAAATGGTCGGTCATAAAGAGGGACCCCGGTGGGCATCCTTCTAGGGTAGCTAACCTACACACCATTGAACTAACACCATTCATTGGGCGTGTTTCGACATACAAGGCTTGCAAGACTTACTTTACTTTCCTTTGTTCATTAATGCATGTATTCATTCATCATGTTCCTCTTTTCATTATCTTCCACTTTACTTTACATAATACTTTCACTTCATTCATTAACATTCAATGTAAAGCCATGGGAAAATAAACAAACAATGTAAGTAACATCATCATACATAGTCAACATCATCATACATACATAAAATACATCATACATACCATCATGCATAAGCATCATTCATACATCATAACATCATCATACATGCCCATCACAACATCTATGATCTCAAAAGTCAGCTTACATGAACCCCCCGGGAACATCCCAAGTCAAAGCCTACATTTCACTTTTTCCCCAAAAGTCAGAAAATATACTAAGTGTTCATCAGCATTTCCCTTTTTTTCATCCGCATTTCTTTTACTCATCCGCATTGACTTTACTCATCCGCATATGTCAATGTTCATACGCATTTGTCCATCCGCATTAACTTTGTTCATCCGTATTTGTTTAGTCATGTTGCACCCTGAAAGGAACATACATGCCAATTCAATGGGTGATTTGATGATTGCTTTGATGGAATCCCATAAGTCCAAGAAGAAATGCGGATGAAGATCCTGCTCAAGAAAAACCAAGTATAGTCTTCCGCATTTGTCATTGCGGAAGACATAAAAGAAATATGGACAAGTATTTGTTCTTCCGCATTGACAAATATGGAAGACCAAGAATCAATGTGGACAAGACTTTGCTCATCCACATTTGATAAATGCGGATGACCGAACAAATGCGCTTAAGTATTTGTTCATCCGCATTAACCAATGCGGATGATCAAGTGAAGAAATGCTGATCAAGTTAACTCATCCGTATTTGTCAATGCGGATGAACAAGCAAAGATGCGTGATAGGGTCAATGGGAGCTCTGATACCATTTGATAGGATCAAATGTACCAATCTGTGATGATGTATGAACACAATTCAAATAAATACAAACAAAGTAATCAAATCAAGCAAGATATCAACAAAATTCATAGTTTCAAAAATATCAAACAAAGACAATTACAAAGAAAGTAAGCAGTTCTAAATCAGTTCTAAAACTGTTGTGCTTCACACACTCACTAACTGCTACAAGTCTAAGCTATTTAAAATGAAACACAAGGAACTAACAAATTACAAAACTAGTCCCTATAATATTACAAATAGTAAAAAGACACATAAAGACAACATGTTAATCTTTCTAGAGAACTAACAATACTCCTCCTAAGATTTACATGGTCTTTGGTCTTCAAAATCTTCAATCTTGTCTTCTTTTTATCTTTCCTTCAGCTTTATCTTTCATCTTCAGCTTTTATCTTCTATCTTTAGCACTCAAAGAAATCTCCAAGTTCTTTTTGTTTTTGGAAAATTTTGAGTGAATGAGAAACAAGTGTAAGTGTTCAATATATATTAAGTGAAATTTTAGACGCATGAGCTTTTTGTGCGTATGAAACCCTAAAATTCACAAAATAATGAGACGTATGAATACTGTTTGTGCGTATGAAGTCAGACGCGTGAGAACTGTTCAGTCGCATGAGCACTGTACAGATACATAAGCACTGTTTAGGCGCTTTTGTACTGTTCAGGAGCATTTGCGCTGTTCAGCCGTATGAAGTTCCTGAAACGTCTAACACTAGTAACTTGAAATATATCAACATTTTGTAGACGCATGAGACATTTAAAACGTCCAACACTTGCTTTAAATCAGACTTATTATCACTATTTAGGCGCATGGTTTTGTGTAAAACTCCCAAACACTTGGTTAAACTCATGGACTTATTGCAATTGTTTGGGCGCATGGGAATATGAAAAATGCCCAAACACTTGTATAATTTCGTGAAAGTTCACCATGTTCCTATTTAGATGTATGAACACTATTTAGGCGCATGAGTTGACTTTGAGTTGACTTTCATGAGTCTAACACTTGTGTTTTTCAAAATTCTTCACCTGCACACTGCTTAAACATATTAGTATTAATGTACTATCATTTCTCACATATTGCATAAACAGATTCTTTTCTAAAAACAAGCTGACAAATAGAAAAGGACTCTAGTTTTGGAGTTTTGATTTATACTTTTGTATTTGGTTTTTCTAAGAAAAAAAACACACAGACACAAAATACAAACAGGCAATTAACATTGAGAGGATCACTTATGATGATCTTTTGATTTAGAGAGTTCACATATGATTAATAAGACCAATTGACTCCACTAAATACTCAAATCGTCCTGGTAGGAAGGCTTTAGTAAATAGATCCGCCAACTATTTTTTTGTTGCAATTTGAATCAATATGATTAACCTGTTTTCAGACTTATCTCTGAGAAAATGATATAGAATTTCGATATCTTTTGTTTTTGAATGTTGAACAGGATTAGCTGTAATGAACATAGCAGTAGTGTTATCAATGTAAATAGGAGTTTTAAGAAAATTGAACCCATAATCCAGTAGTTGATTTTGCAACTAGAGGATTTGAGAACATCCTGCTCATGCAGCAATGTACTCAGCTTCTACAGTTGAAATAGAGACATTTGTTTGTTTCTTACATTGCCACGAGACTAATCGGGGACCAAGAAATTTAAAAGATTAAATTTCTTAAAAGAGTAAAGTTCAACTGTGAACAAAAGTTGACTTTGTCAAAGCTTATTATCCCATTTGATATTGTTCCTTCTCCTGTTATTTATCCTCCAGCATCACCAACAAAGGCGACATGTGTTCCATCCTTTAACTTAAAATCTTGTAAGAAGGCAGGATTGCCTGTCATATGCTGGCTACACCCACTATCCACATACCATGTATTAAGAGGTCTTCTTGGGCGTACCTGCACAACAAGAAAATTAAGTTGAGATATCCACCCAAGCCGAGATGGTCTTGGGTTTTCGAAATTTATCCACAATGGTAATTTGTTTGTAATGAAGATTATTCAAATTAGGTTTATTCATAATGAATTTACCAATCTTGTTTTAAAAATTGTTTTGAAAATTGTTTGAGTTATTTTTGAGAACATTCATACCATTTGATTGATCAATTTTTGACACATATTGATGACTAACCTTTTTATTAGTCATTCTTATAGATCTTAGTATGACTTATTCTTGCACATTTTGTTTAGATCTCATATAATTGTTCTTTTGAAAAGACCTCAAACCTAAAGAAGGTTGATTAGTTAATTTTTAAAATCCATCAGTTTGATTTCTCATATATTGAGGATTAACATAACCTTTGGTCATGTTTCAATTGGCAAATCCTCTAGTATGTGATCTCTTTCTAAAATAACAATTTGCAGTATTGTGAGTCTTCTCATCACAATAAGTACAGTATTTGTTAAAATAACAATACGCTGTGAAATGATTTCTCATGTCACATATGTGACAGTACTTGTTGAAATAGCACTTAGTAGTATTGTGATTTTTCATATCACTTGGTCATCTCTTCCAATTGTTTAGTAACAATTTCTAATTCTTTTAGTGTTTTGTTCCATGAAGTTTGAAGAGAAATAATCTTTTGATCTGCTATTTTATGATCATATTTTAGTTTGTTATGCATTGACTTTTCTTGTTTTAGTTTCTCACAGATTTTATATGAGTAGTTTCTATAGTATTCAACATGTTCATAGCATGATTTTGTGCAAAGTTTTTGTCTCACTTCAGATGGGATTTTAGGGAATTTTAGAGATAAGGTTTCATATTTTGAAGATTAAGTGTCAACCTTAGGTTGATTAGACTATGTCATTAGAGCTACTTCATCTGTTTCCTCCTTAGGATCAGATTTGTCACTCCAATCATAGTCATCTTCTTCATTCTCACCTTCCACCTTTGGATCATTATTTTCTGACCAATCTTCTCCCTGGATTTTCGCAACAAGAGATAAAATTGATGTTAAATCATTAGTAAACTGTTTAGCATATGCACTCCAATCATAACCATCTTTAATGTTGACTACTAAAGCTTTCTTGGTTTCATCAGATGATTTTGTTTCATCTTTAAGCTTAGGCATAGGAAGACTTTGATAAGGCTTTTGAAAAGTCTTCTGAGCTGGTTGAAACCTTTGATTGCTAGAACTTGATTGAGCATTTCCTCCATTATTCCTTGGAGCTTTACATTCTCTGGAGAAATGTCCATAACTGTTACAGTTAAAACACCTTGATTTTGACTTATCAAACCCAACGGTCTTGTTAGCACTTGGCTTGTACTTCCTGTTGACATATGAGTGTTTTTGTGTCCTGTAAGCAATCATCACCATCTGCCAGTTTAAGTCCATCTCTTTAACATCTTCAGGATCCATTTCAAGCAAATCCTGCAAAACAAGGTCTAATTGAGTTAAATGGCTACCTTGATATGCTTGAAAACTAGCCATAAATGCAGTGAATGCAGTTTTAGACTCTTCATCCTCTAATAGGATGTTTATCACATCTTTAACTTTGCTAGATTTAGCAGAGTTAGATGAAGAAGTCTCTATTTGAACATTATATGTTTGAGACTGAGATTTAGGAGGAGATTGAGAATGAGACTGTGTTGTATAAGCAGGAGCACTAGTAAATGATGAATTAGTGAAAAATCATGCTCCAACAAATAAATCTCCCTCTTCTTCTGTAATTTTCTCACTTTTTGCCATGAATGCATTTTCAATAGTGTTTGTAGGAGAAGCAACAAACTGATACTGAGACATTGATGCTGCTCTATCATTATTCCTTGAGCTTTCACTAATCTCTACTGACTCTATCTTGGCAATGAGTAGATCCAGATCCATAGGGAACTTCTCAGTATGTTTAGTAAGGTTACTATTTGTTTCCATGATGAGGGTAAAGCATTGAGTAGTCTAAGATTTGGATCTTCAAGATCAGGCCTAATACCATCTGTTGACATCTTAGTTGTAAGTTGAATAAATCTATTCATCATCTAATTTATGGTTTCTCTAGACAAATGTTGAAACAATTCTAATTGCCTTTTCAACTTTTGTTTCTTGAGATTTTGAATCTCCTTTCCTCCTTCACAAATGGTCTTTAAGGCTTTATACATGGTGTATCCAGTTTGATATCCATCAAGCCTTGCAAGAACTTCTAGAGGTAGTCCTTTACACATCAAGGAATATGCTTTGATATCATTCTTTACTCTTCTTAAATCATCTCCTTGAAGACCATCTTCAGGATAGGGTTCTTGAGAATCTTTAGTATAAACAAACCCTTTGTCAGGCCCTTCAGTTATTATAGGAATGTATGGTCCTTTCTCTATAGATTTTCAAAGATCATTGTTAATGGAATTTAAATGATGTTTTAACCTAAGAGACCAATTTTTAAAATCAGCTTTATTTTTAAGTTTTGAAACTCTATTTTCAGAATCTTCTGATTTCACCATTCTTATATTTTTGTTGTTTTTCTTAGATTTTGAATTAAGAAAAGAAATGAAAATGTTTTTGAAAAATTTTCTTAAAAAAAAATTCTAAGTATCAAGGGTGATGCGCCTTAACAGTAAACAAACTCCTAAATAGTTAATGCACCTAAGTTGAGAGACGTCTAAGGGAATGCCTTAGAAAAATTTTCCAAAACGCCTAAGTTGATGCGTCTGAATAGTAGTAAAACACATGAACAGTTATAATGCGCCTACACAGTTCTAATACACCTCAACAGTGATGATACGTTTGGACTTTTACTCTTCAACAGTAATCAAACGTCTGAACTGAAAACGCCTAAACAGTGTTAATGCGACTAAGCAGTAGTCAAACGCCTAACACTTAGGGGCTGTTTGTTTGTTCTGACCTGGCTGACTCGGTCAGCCCGTTTGATACGTTTGAAATTAGAGCTGATCGGGTCCTTTTGGTCTGACCCGGACCTGAATTTTAAACATGCTGACTTGGTCAGCCGGTGGCCGTGATACTGGAGGTGGTGGCAGTGATGCTGGAGGTGGTGGTGGTAATGATGGAGGTGGTGGCGGTGATTCTAGAGGTGGTGGTGGTAATGATGGAGGTGGTGGCGGTGATGCTGGAGGTGGTGGCGGTGATGCTGGAGGTGGTGGCGGTGATGCTGGAGGTGGTGGTGGTGATGCTGGTGGTGGTGGCGCTGATTTGCGGAGACGTTTTTGAGTCAGTCAGATACCGAATCAAAAAACCAAGTTTCAGTCACACGCATAACCAGTCAGAACATCTTACTGGGTCAGCTTCTGACTCAGTCAGATCTTACTGAGTTAGTGTGATCAAACAGCCCCTTAGACAATTTTTCAACAAACCTCAACTCTAATGCACCACATTCATCATGTTCATATGAATGTAACTAACTCAAATCTTCTGAAATTCTTCAAAAGTTGATGAGTTGGATTGAAATTTCCAATTAGACATGTTTTATACCGATAATCATTCTTATAACATCAATTTCTTTCAATATCAACAACAAATCAATCAATTTTGTAATTTTCAGTTCGAAAAATAGTGAACTTTTCGAACACAAATTCAACAAATTATCTCGAATCTGATGAATTTAACTGCTGATTATGGTTTAAAACATGTTTCTGATGATGAAACACATCTTAAATCCACAGATTCAGTGAATTTTTGAGTTTGAAAGTTCGACAAACCTCAAAAATCACTCAACTAACAGCTCTGATACCAATTGATAGGATCAATGGGAGCTCTGATACCATTTGATAGAATCAAATGTACCGATCTGTGTAGATGTATGAACACAATTCAAAGAAATACAAACAAAGTAATCAATCAAGCAAGATATTAACAAAATTCATAGTTTCATTAATATCAAGCAATGACAATTACGATGTAAGTAAGCAGTTCTAAATCAGTTCTAAAACTGTTGTGCTTCACACACTCACTAACTGCTACAAGTTTAAGCTATTTATAATGAAACACAAGGAACTAACAAATTACAAAACTAGTCCGTATACTATTACAAATAGTAAAAAGACACATAAAGACAACATGTTAATCTTTCTTGAGAACTAACAATGAGGATCAAGACTTAGACTAGTTCTGATGTAATAGGTCAGGGGTAGTTTAGTCATTTTGTAAAAGGCATCTTTTCTGCCTATAAATGAATAGAAAACCTCATATATGAGGGGCGGCTGATAGACATAGAGAATTTTTGTTGTGACTTATTCTCTGTAATCAATCAACTTTCATATATATAATACAAAAGCATTTATGCGTATAATTCTTGCATTGAATGTTCTTTGATTGTTTGTTTCCACCATTCAATCATTGACCTGATTACCATATTCGATTCTCAGTAAGAATCTCAATCTTACTTACCCAGTCAATTGGTATCAAAGTTGTGGCTCTCGGTTCTCTTTCAGATCTGCGCAAGAACTGAATAGAATTCGACTGATCTGGTAATCTACTTACTAGTAGAGTATATCATCATCTCTACTTAGTAAACAGCAGAAAATACTCCTGTCAACACATTCTCACCAAAATATTCCGAATAGTAAGAAACTCATTACAATCACAAATCTGATTCTGAAATCCATTAGAACTATTTGGACAAGTTGGACTAATCAATCTTAAAAAACCACCTTAATCTATATTCATAAAATGGATTCTAACAGTTACTCAGAACATGGTCATACACCTAAACATCCTATGCTTAAACACAAATATGAGTTTAAACAGTGGAAAATCAGTCTTAAATTACATCACAAGTGTAGATCCTGATATCTGGATCTCAAAATGCAAAGGGGCCACATATCCCTGTCACTCTTTCTGCAGATCAAGCTGCAATTTACAAAACGGAAAGAATACCAATTGAAGATCTAACTCTTGATGATGAAGACTATAAGTAAATCAAGATTGACCTTAAAGCTTACTCCATTCTAACTCAAGCACTCAAGATGGATGTGCTGAAATGATTAGAGAAGTATGGTACTACAAAAGCTATGTGGGATGCATTGAAAATTATGTGTGAAGGAAGCAGTGACGTAGCAGAATTTAACAAGGATAAGCTTGTTAATCAGTATGAAACATTCCACCACACCAAGGGAGAGTCCATATCCAAACAACTGCATAGATTGTACAGTTGGTAAATGATTTGAAAATCATGGGAGTCACTTACAAGATCACAGAATTAAACAAGAAAATGCTTCACAGCCTACCTGAAAACTGGAAACAGAATGTAACAATGTTGAAAAATACTCTTGATCTTGAGAGTACTACTTTAGATATCAAGATAGCCAAAATAGAAGCATTAGAACTTGATGAAAGAAGTAGAAATCTTGATGGACCAAGAGTGATTGAGGCTTACACATTTCCATCAGAATCTCATTCTGTGGAAAATGCCTTCACCACTGAGGAGGATGATTTCATCTCATCAAGAGATCAACTGAACAACGCTGTGTTCATTGCAACTTCACCAATCAATCATCCATCAACATCATCTCAAACATCTAGAGTCATTGCTGCTCCTCAAACCACTCCTAAAGACACAAGATCAGAAGAACAAAAGGCAACTTACAATGCCTTTGTTGCAAGCTTTGAAGCATACTTAGGAGGAAGACTCACTTCTGGTCATCTAATTCAGGAAGATCTGGTGGAAATGGATCCTGATGATGTGGAAGAAATGGATCTACAATGGCAAATGGCCATGATTGCCATGAGAGCAAGAAATTCTTTAGGAAAGGCAGAAAGCTAAGCCTAAATGAAAATACAAAACTTGGATATGATAAATCCAAGATGAAATGCTTTAACGGTGGCATGGCTGGCCACTTCTCCAGAGAATGCAATGGCCCCAAGAGAAACAACTATCAAAGGAACTCTCAAGGCCAGTCATCCTCACAACCTAACTCAAGCTTTCACTCCAACAACCAACAGCAGCAGTATCATCATTCTCATCAACACCAGTCATATCAATCCATCCCAACTAACAAATCAAGCTCATGGAAGTAGTCAGCCTTCTGCCAGTGTTCTCGTGATAAAGCCAGATGGGGTATGTGCCTGGAGCGTGTATGTAGAGGAAGTCAAGCCTCAATTTCAGAATCATGCTCTTATGGCTCACATCAATGATGGTCCATCTCCAATGCCTACAGAGGTAAAATCTAACCTTTGTAGTGAAAAATGTATTAATGAATTGCAAGTTTATAGGGAGCATAACCATAAACCGGCGGATAAAATTAAGGAAGAAAAGGTAAAGTCACAGATGATGAAGAGAGAAATAAAAGGTTTTGAAATCAAAATCAAATCTCTTATCTCTGACATAGAAAAACTGCATGGTGTAAAGTACACTCTTGCAGCTGAGAATGAGCTCCTTATTGAAAAGTTAGCTCAATCTAAGGCTAAATATTCATTGACTGAAGTGAAACTTGAAAAGTGTCAAATATCTTCAGTCAAGCTGTAAGAGATGCTTGATTATCAAAAGGATCCAAAGGACATGTCAGAGATTGGGTATAATTCATGTCCTGCACCATACAATGACAACTAGAATGTCATGCCTGAATTTGTCTCACTCACCAAAGAAATTCACACTAAAACTATGGAACCTAAATCTATAGTAAAACAAGTGACCAATCCTCAAACAAACCTGATGTTTATATTGAAACCAATGAGGATAAAATCAAGTTAGGTCACCCAATCAAAATTAAAGAGTGTTCAGACATGACAGTGAGTGTCATGAAAACCTCAAGCCTTGTAAAAGCAATTGTCCCTTTTATAAAATTCATACCTCTATTTTACAAGGTAAAAAGAAATATGTGAAGTTAGTGAAACCCACTGCTGAGAGCAGTTCTGATAATGAGATCATATCTCCAAAAAATTCAAGCAAATCAAAAAAGGTTTCACTGCAAAAGAAACAAACAGGATCACTGAGTTCAACACATAAAACATTATCAGACCCTTAGTCTTCAAGATTAAGGCAGGGAGTTGGGTTTGATATCTGCAATAAGGAACATGTTAACCAGTTTGAGAAAGAGGTGAGAAATGGGTTGAAGAAACAGAAACAGCCCAGAAAATTAAACAAAGATAGTGTTATGAAGCAAACTACAAAAAAGGCTGATTCTGATTCATCCCCTAAAGAAAAGAAAGTGATTAAGCAGAAGTAAATATCAGCTAAGTCACTCAAGGCAAAATCTGATTCAAGAAACAAACAAATGTATTGTGACATTTGTGAAATGTTCAATCACAAGACAGATGAATGCTTTTTTAATCAATATTGCTCTATATGTGATATGAACAATCACTCCACCAAAAACTGCTACTTCAACAAGTATTGTTCAATCTGTGACATGAACAATCACAATACATCTGATTGTTACTTCAATCAGAAGGGTTTAAGAATTCCCCAACACAAGCCCATCGCAAAAACATCCACTGTGACACATTCTGTCAAACCTCATTTACACAATACTCAATCTAGGACATCTAGATCAAGAAATGATAGGAATAATTTGAAGGAATTGTGGAAGGGTCAAAGAAAACATCTCACAATCAACCACAAAATTGACCTTCCAAAACAAAAACCTACTTTTGATAATGAAAAACAAGCTAAATTTCTAAAAAGAAACAGACACCAAGGATTTCATTACTCATCAGAATCTTCAGTAGATGTTGATGAGATGACTCAACCCAGTCATTACCAAAATCTCCCAGGACACCTCTATCTAAACCATAATTTAGAGGGAAATACCAAGAAGTCACCATCATGAATAGGAACGGGAACCCAAGACCATCATGGCTTGGGTTCCTTATTCTAATTAGCTCTTTTTGCTTGTAGGTTCATCGACACAGGTCCAATAGCTTATGGTACGTGGACAGTGGATGCTCCCGACACATGGCTAGAGATCGTTCCCTCCTTCACGACTTCAAGCATGTACAAGGAACTACTGTGGCATTTGGTGGAGATTCACAAGGTGGTAGAATTACAGGTGAAGGATCTGTGACAAACGGGATGCTGAGCTTTGATAGAGTGAACTACTATGAACAACTGAATTTCAATCTGCTAAGCGTGTCTTAGATCTGCGACAAGAAATATTCAATTCAATTTACAAACACTCATTGCTACATTCTGAAACCTGGATTTCAGATCCCTAAGGAATGGGTTGTCTTAAAGACCCTAAGTAAGAACAATACATATGTCTTAAACCTGTGTTCTGCATCACCTAAAGAAGAAACATGTCTTTTGTCAAAAGCATCATTTGATGAGTTACAACTTTGGCATAGACGTTGGGGCACACAAACTTTAAAAACATGAACAAGTTGGTCAAAGGAAACCATGTCATTGGTCTTCCTCAAAAAGAATTTCATTTTATTAATCACTGTTCAGCGTGCCTTAAAGGAAAACAACATAAATCGTCTCACAAAACCAAGCTGGTGAACACTAACAGTACTCCGTTGAAGTTAGTTCACATGGATCTATTTGGACAACTCATGTAATGAGCATTGGAAAGAAACAGTATGTTTAGTGATCATTGATGACTTTTCACGATTCACATGGGTTTTCTTCTTACTTCATAAAATTGAGGCATCCTAAATCATACAAGAATTTACCACTAAAATTTAAAATCAACTCGATCTTAAGGTCAAAATAATAAGAAATGATAATGGTATTGAATTCAAAAATGAAAGTATGAGTTCTTTTTATGCAACCAAAGGAATTGCTCATCAATTCAGTGCAGCTAGAACTCCTCAATAAAATGGGGTAGCTGAAAGGAGAAATAGAACACTGATTAAAGCAGCAAGAATGATGCTAGCCGATGCTAAACTACCAATCACCTTCTGGGCAGATGCGGTTAATACATCACGCTTTGTACAGAATCGAACTCTATTTGTCAAAGAAAACAACATGACTCCTTATGAAATGCTCTGTCATAGAAAACCATTCATTGGATTTCTTAAATCATTTGGTAGTCCTAACTCAATATTAAACACCCAAGACTATCTGGAAAGTTTTCGTCCAGTCTAATGAAGGATTCTTTGTAGGTTATTCTTCTATTTCAAAGGCTTACAGAGTGTTTAATCCAAGATTAACATTATTGATGAATCAAGAAATGTTCAATTCAAGGAACATTCGTTTCTGGAATCTACAAATGGTCCCGACTGGTTGTTTGATATTGACATGTTTACAAAATCATTTGATCAATTTCACTTGTCTGATGCAGAAAAATACATTCAAGTGATACTTCGTCAGCTGTAGAAAGAAAAGATAATTTTCCATTGATTCCTCCTACATTTGATGAATGCATGAATGAAGATGTTCCTCATCAAGCTGATCCCATCAGAAAACCATCACAAAACTTAGTGTTTCTTCTGAAGGAGGTCCAAGCCTGGTACCATCTCACTCACATGATTTGTCAAATGAGATCAAAAATCAAAAATAGGCTACTCCTCCAGTTGAAACACAAAGGAGATCAATGATGTAAGCAATAACAGTGTTGCTGAAACTGTAGCAGGAACTGAAACAGAGTCTAACAATCTTCATAATTCAACAACAGTACCAGATGAATGTGCCTCTGACCATAATGAACTGAATGTCTCCAATCTTGATGTAACAATTGTTGGTGACTCCATTCCCACCACAAGAATACACAAGAATCATCCAGTTTAAACCATTAATGGTGATCTTAATGAGACGGTGACAAGAAGCAAATCCAGTATTGCAAACATCTATTTGTTCTCATGCTTTCTGTGTCAAACAGTACCCAAGAACATCAAAGAGGCACTTCAAGACAATAGCTGGATTGAAGTAATGCAGGAAGAATTGCTCCAATTGAAGAAGCAAGAAGTATGGCAACCGGTAGATCTTCCCGAAGGACAATACCCTATCGGTACCAGATGGCTATACATGAACAAGACTGATGACAGAGGGATCATCATTAGAAAAAAGCAAGACTAGTGGCACAGGGATACACTCAAGAATAAGGAATCAACTATGACAAAGTGTTTGCTCTTGTTGCCAGACTAGAAGTAATCAGAATCTTTCTAGCATATTCGGTATCCATGAAAGTTATTGTTTATAAAATGGATATAAAGTGTGCCTTCCTGTATGGAAAGATTACTGAGGAGGTCTATGTGAATCAACCACCTGGCTTTGAAGATCCAGATTTCCCTCATAGAGTTTACAAGCTTGAGAAAGCTCTGTATGGTCTTCATCAAGCCCCAAGAAAGTGGTATGAGACTTTATCTTCCTTTCTTCTTGAACATGGATATGAAAGAGAAAAGATTGATCAGACTCTCTTCAGAAGAACAAGAGGAAAAGATATATTGTTAGTCCAGATCTATGTGGATGACATTATATTTGGCTCTAAAACAAGCAACTCTGCAAAGAATTTAAAGACCTTATGCACTCAAAATTTCAAATGAGTGCTATGGCGAAATCACCTTCTTTCTAGGGGTGCAAGTCCAACAGACAGTAGATGGAATCTTCATCAATCAATCTAAATATGTGGAAACCATGTTGAAGAAATTCCACTTTGCTGACTGTCAGTCTATCAGAATTCCTGTGGATAGTAAAGTAAACATTGGACCTGATCCTGAAGGCAAACCAGTGGATCAGACTCACTATCGATCAATGATCAGTTCACTTATTTATCTAACAGCCAGTAGGCCTGACATTATGTTTGGTGTTTGTGTGTGTGCCAGATATCAAGCTGATCCAAAAGAATCACATGTGAATGCAGTGAAGAGGATATTCAGATATCTGAAGGGCAAACCAGCTCTTGGGTTATGGTATCCAAAGGAAGGAGAATTCAATCTCTATGCCTTCACAAACAGTGATTATGGAGGATGCAACTTCAATAGAAAATCCACCTCTGGCGGTTGTCAATTTCTTGGTCCCAGACTAGTATATTGGCAATGCAAGAAGTAGACAAATGTATATGTGTCCACAACAGAAGCTGAGTATATTGCAGCATCAGCTTGTTGCTCTCAAGTACTCCGGATTCAAAACCAGATGCTTGATTATGGTTTTAACTTCTTGCACATGCCAATTTACATTGACAACACAACAACTGTTTTCATAACTAATAATCCAGTTCAGCACTCAATACTAACATATTGAAATTAGATATCACTTCTTAAGAGATTGTGCTGAAAAGAGTTTAATCAAATTAATTCAAGTACCAACTGAAAATCAATTAGCTGATTTATTTACCAAGGCATTTGAACCCAGTAGGTTTGAATTCCTGGTTCAGTCAATTGGCATGATTAACCTTGAGTAAAACCATGAAAAACATCAAAAACATTAGAACATGAGAAAACAACAAAAAGAAATCAATTTTGATGAAGAAAAGAATCTTGGGAAATGATATAATTACAATCATTATATCATTCAATGTGCTTAATTTCAAAAATTGCAAGACTGTCATGACTTACGAGATATGTTGGTAGGCTCAACTTGGAAGAGAAGATACATGCAGTGATGAACTAAGATCTTATTAATAGTGAAACACTCGTCACAGAGTACAAGTATGTATTGGCTTATCTGAGTGCATGTGTGTGTAGTAACCTAAACACACCAGGTAATGATACTTTATGAATCTCTTTCACCTACATCAGTTTCATCTTTGTTATGCTGAGCAAAGACCTGATGAAACATGCACATAGTGCAGATGTCCTAATCCAAAAGATTCCCAATGAGGAACACATCCAAATTGGATGAATCAACAAAAACAATACATTCCAAGTGAATGAACAAAAGAATCCAATCATGGATCACCTTCCAAAATGAAGTGAAAAGAATCCCAATGAGGATCATCGTAAAAAGGATCAAAGTAAAAGAATCCCAATGAGGATCAGTGAAAATGAGTTCTCATAACTTAAGTAACCTGGTAAGAAAAGTTGTGAAAAAGTTCTACCATGCATTGTATAAGGATGGTTGATCATTCTATGCTTGTGTGTGAGGTACACATTGAATAATTCAATCAACCAAGAACATGATAAAAATCATTTGCATCAAAATATCAACCTGGTATGAGTTTAAGAGGACAAACATACCTTCAATCATCACGTTCATAAACATGTCCATTTAATCATAAAGGATGCACATGTGTAATGTAAGACTGATATGATCCCAACAAAATATATAATTCTCTTCATTACTAATAATCATAATAAAATTTAATTTTTTTTCAAATCTTTTAAGTTTCTATCCAAATGTGGATATAAACTTTAGGGGGAGTAATTTAAAATTTTTGAGTAAGTCCATATTTTTGTTTACTAGCTTAACTTACTTTCAAAACAAAGCAGAAAAAAAACTTGGTGTTGTTGCAAAAAGTTATACCATTGTATCCAGCTTATGCAGATTCTAGGAAGCATGAAAAGTCCAAGATTAGTCAAAATAGGAAACTTGTATCACTTGTGACATACAAGTCAATCCAAGCAAGAATTGACAATTTTAACAGTCAACTTAATAAGAAAGTCAATCAAGGACAAGACTTCATAATATGAAAAATCAATTCAGTCACGTTAACTTATGATTAAGTTCAAAAGTTAATACATGTAAGTACATTGGTTAATGCGGGTGAAGGTAACCCATGCTTATAACCAATGCGGGTAGCTTTATATTTTCAAGTGAAATAAATGCGGACAATGATTTTACTCTACCGCATTAGTGTGTTACAAATATACATGAAATTTTGAAGTGTTAAAACCTATGCGAAACAAAAATTGTTCTACCGCATTTGTCAATGGGGATAAAATAATTTTCAAGTGTTCAACCGCAGTAGTCAATGCGAATAAACTTTTAAGTGTTCAACCGCATTTGTCAAAAACGGATGAAATTTACACTTTCGCATTTTTTTACTCATCCGCATTTGTGGATACGCATCTTCAATGCTCATGTATGATCCAGTAGAAATAGTTAAGTGATCAATATCTTGTTAATGAATGATGATCAAGTAAATGTGGATTTTATTCTATCACATTTGCTACAGTTAACAAATGCTAAAAGTCTGATCTTCTACACATGCTACAGTGAGCAATGTTGAATAGGTTTTGTCAACCGCATTTGTTACAGTGAATAAATGCTGATGAACTTAGTTCTTCCGCATTAGCAACAATGAACAAACACAGATAGAAGAAAAAAGAAGTAACAAAACTTCCGCATTTACAACAGTGAACAAATGCGGATAGAAGAAAACAGAAGTAACAAAACTTCCGCATTTACAAAAGTGAACAAAGGCGGGTAGTCAAAGTCCGAATTTTGTCTTCCGCATTTGCAACAGTTAACAAATGCGGATGACCAAAAGTCAAAAATTTACACTTCCGCATTTGCTACAGTGGTGACCACATTTGCTCTTAAACTTGTAAAATCTTTTAGAATGCATTATTTGACTATTTAAAGGAATTTAAATGGGTCATTTAATACTTTTCAAATTTGAGAGACTTCATAGTCAGAATAGCGCAAATACACAGTACACCCACTTCGATCATCTTTATCATAAACAACGAAAGATTTTTTGTGATTCTACTCAACCTGTTCTTGTTATCGATTCTGAAACTATAGTTGCATCGAAAACAGGTGAAATTTCCAAAAATTTCATCAAGACCCAACTTTTGGACTGTTAAACCTAAATAAAACAAAGAACCAAATGATAATGAAGGACACAAAATATTCGATTTATTGATGTAATATAATACACCTTTTCGACTTTAATGAACATGCAAACTAATAGAAATTTTAATCATCATGAAAACCTTTATAGTCATGTTTGGTGCAAGAACAGAGCATGATGAAAATTGAAAATGTGTAACAAATCAATGAAATAACATCTAATAAATGGTTCAAACATAGAAACAGTGATTGTTGAACAACAAATTCACCATTTGATGTGACAACAATGATACAGTAATGTCAAAAGTTGATCTTTGACCATTTAGTGTCAAACTGATAAACGATACTCATGAGTTCTCATTAAAACTGACACACATGTCTTTTATGCAGATTATATGGCAAATCTTTCATGGAGCAAGTTGTATAATGTTAGCGGTTATTTAAACCCTGATGTGCTAGAAGCTGAGGGACTTAGAGATATCATCAGATTCATCTCTACAACAAGGGTAGCTTATGCTATCACTGTTCGGCCCACCATCTATGAGAACCTTATTAGGTATTTCTGGAATTCAGTTGAGGTAATTGAAGCAGATGGTGTTAGAACTCTATCTGGAAGAATTGACAATGATCACACTCTGAGCATCACTAAAGGTTCTGTTAGAAGATGCTTGCATTTTGGTGATGATGCTAATGCACCTCTAGAGCTGGATGATGATGAAATAACCACATTATTTGCTGAGATTGGTTATGAAGGAGGATTTGAATCTAAACAAATTTTTAAAGGATTGGTTGATCTACCTTAAAGATTTCTAATCCACATGTTTCAGCACTGCTTATCGAAGAGAAAATAGGATTGAATGATATTCCAATCACCACTTCCTCAGCAATCTGTGCTCTCTGTACAAACAGGCCATTCAATATGTCTGCCTATATTTTTAATGGCCTGACTTCAAACATACAAGAGGGGAGAAGATACAAGTTCTTGATGTATCCAAGACTCATCTAGTGCATGATAAATGAAGCATTTCCATATATTGCTACTAAGGGACCAGTGCTTGATATTCCTCATTATGATGCAAGATCATACAAGTACATTAAGAAGAGGGACCCCAGAAACTTTTACAGTGGAGCTCACTCACCTCTTTTTCCTTGGATGATTCAACAGATAAATTAAGAAGATCAAGGACAAGAACAGGCTGCTGATAAGCAAGCTGCACAATCATCTCCACCACCATCACCACAACCATCACCGCAACCAACACAACAACCAACCCCACAACCATCACCAATTTCACCACATCATCACTCACCAATATCACCACCTCATCAGTCACCAATATCACCACCTCATCAATCACCAATATCACCACCTCATCACTCACCAACATCACCACACCAACCATTGCCCGCCCATGATAACCGAACTAAATTTGGAGACTCAACTAGAACTTCTAAAGCATCCAAGTCATCTTCAGATGAGGAGGATCAACATGCACAAATGCATGTAAAGAGAGCAACTTCTGAGACTGCTTCCTGAGAAAGCATTGTTGAATCTAATATAAACAGGCCTGATGAAAAGGATGAGTTGATATCTGAGCTCCTACAAAAGGTGGAAATGATGGAAAGAATACTAAATAGGAGAGCTAGAATCAAGCTAAAATCAATGATGATAGGATTCTAGAGCTTGATGAAAAGAAGTATGAATTAAAAGAACTAAAAGAAAAGTATGAAGCTGAAAAGAAAGAGAAAGAGAAAGATTTTGACTACTTGAAAGCTACCCTGAACCATTCTAGAGAAGAAGTGAGTGGCCATGTTGATACTCTTGCCATTCAGACTATAGCTATGGAAGAGCAAGAGAACATTATTAAAGAACAAGTTGAAATCATCTCCAATCTCCAAAGTCAAGTTGAAAGTCAAGTTGAAAGTCAAAATAAAAGGATCTCTAAACTTGAAATGCTAATTGAAATTCAAAGAAGTGCTGTGGCTGGAGTAAACAAAAATGATGAAGAAAGAGTTATTGATGATGAGGAACAATCTTCCTTTGAGAATGATGAATAAGAAGAAGATGCAAGCCGAACAAAGAATGATGAACAAAGTCTAGAGATTGTGGTTTATTCTGGGCAATCCGATGTTACTCAAACAGAGAAAGATGAATTTGAAGAATTAATCAGTGCTATGGATAGTTTTACTTCTGAAGAATTCACAATAGATGAAGATTTTTGGGATTTTGTTACAGACCAAAGGACCAACTCTAAACCTATTGTAGTCATTCCTCAATCTCCAATTCCATTGGAGAAAGAGTTGAGCATGAAAATTGTACCTGTTGTGGCACTATTTGAGGAACAAAAAGAAATGATAAGAGAATTGTGTGAAAAAGAAAAGGAAGAGAATTAAAAAGAAACATAAAAAGAGGAAATAGAAATTAATGATCAAGAATAAACCAGGACTAAAAATTTGCCTGATGAGATGGAGAAGGCTGAAACTTCAAGTTCACAACTTCAAACATACTCTAGAAAGAGGAAATATCTAGCTGAAAAGGCTAAGGGCAAAAGACCAATGGTTGAAGTAGAGAGTGTGATGAAAAATAAGAAAATTGACCCCAGAAGCTTGGCTGCTATAGCTGAATTTCTTGAAGAACATGAGCAGGCTGAAGCTCAACTAAAGAAACAAGCTGTTACTATTGATCTGGAAGGAGAGATAACTATAGGTTATGATGCTGAAAAGGATGTTCATATGGACAGTCCTATTAAAACAGAAAAACCAGTAGAGGAAACGGTGTCAAAGGCTCAAACTTTGACCTGATGATAAAAGCAATGTTTTTGATAAATTATGGGTATGATCCAGATGAAGTCTTTGGCATGCCAAATGAAGGAATGAAGGAAGAAGAAGAAAAGGTGTATAAACTACTAGATCCAAACTTGTAAATAAGTATGAAAAATCAGTCACCAGAAAGGCTCCTGTAAGGCCCCGTTCCTGGGACGCTTACAGTTGGATCCTCATCGCACATAAAACATACAATTACTTTCACTTTCATAAAACGTTGTAGCAGAAACATAAAAAAAACAACCTTTTAATTTCATCAAAATACTTTTGCAAAATAATACGACCGTATTTTACACAATATCATTTTACATATCATTACAAAAGCATTATAACATTGGATGCCATCCAAAACAAGCTGAGTAGCCGCCCCGTGCTATCCTTAGCAACATACCTGCCAACTAGAAACACATCAAAGTTAGCTTTGCTGAATAAGTTCTAGTTTTATAATAAAACATACTTTTCTTTCGTTAAAACCATTCTTTACATACACGCGATCACACATCATACGTACACATAGATAATGTTTATTATCTTCATCATTACATTCATACTTTAACTTCCATTCATTATTACATCTTTTCTTTCCATTAAAACCATGAACTTTACCCTTCAGTTTCCTGGTACTGGGCATAAGCCTATCATAGACCTTCTTTAACGGTGCACAGCACCTTTGGCCACAGTACCTAAGCCAAAGTTTAGGATCATTATATCAATTATTTCATCACGTTCTGGATCAGTGTCAATGGCTATACCCCAAACTATACGGCTACTGCGCCGAAGTTGATAAACGACTTCCGCACGACACATAGCCTGGCACCAGCACTGAGGTAAGCGACAAAGATCCCAACTATATTCTTCACCCCCAACAATATGGGTAACTATGACATACTACACCCCCAACGATATGGGTAGCTCTGACATACTACACCCCCAACGATATGGGTAACTATGACATACTACACCCCCAACGATATGGGTAACTATGACATTTTACACCCCCAATGATATGCATAAATCAGGTAACCGATACGTACTACACCACCAACATTATGCATAGCGTGGGTAACAACTATACACCATGTACCACACCATCGTCAATCACAAAGACTGGAACCCCTGCGTGCACCCATAAGGATTAGTTGACCCACACGCGTTCGAGGTTAAGGCAATTTAGAGCCATACACCTCTGTACTCTTCACTTGCAAGCCTCCCATGTTTTCATTCGTTCATTAATGACACATTCATTCATCATATTTCTCTTTTCGTTATCTTCCACTATACGTCACATAATACTTTCATTACATTCATTAACTTTTAACGTAGATCGTGGGAAGACAATCATACATAATAATAAGGAACATAACAACATACAACATCAATCACACAAGGAAACATCATACATACATATCATACATCTTGCACAATCACACGACATCAAACATCACATGAATCACGCGCATCACATCATACAACCATACGACATCACACATCATCATCATCATAACTTCACCATCGTCAGCTCATCATCATACATCATCTTAAATCATCCATACCCATCACATCATCAACAACCCCAAAGGTCCGAGCCTACGTCCGCACTTTCCCGAAAGTCAGACAATACTATGGTCATTCTGGTGTATGGACCCTATTCTGACGCATGGTCTTCAAGCATATGAGAACACCTAGGCGAATGGACCTCCAGTCGCATAGCCTCCAATCGCATACTTCCCATGCGAATGGACCTCAGTCGCATGACATCCGGTCGTATGGACCTCAGTCGCACACCTTTCGCGCGTATGAACCTCAATCGCACGACTTACATGCGTATGGACTCCAGTCGCATGACCTTTAGTCGCATGACCCTCATCTGCATTTCCTTGAGTCGCATAACCTTCATCTGCATTTCCTTCAGTCGCATGACCTTCATCCGCATTTCCTTCAGTCGCATAGCTCTCATGCGTATGGCTTTCAGTCGCACAAATGAACCTCAGTCGCACCTCTTTCGTGCGTATGGCCCCCAGTCGCATGTCATTCAGTCCCATGTCATTCAGTCGCATGGACCTCCAGTCGCATAGCCCTAGCTGGGCGCAGAATGCAGTTCATCCCGAATTGCAGTGGGCGTTTTCGGCCCCCAAACTCTTCCAAAGCCCTTCTAAGCTCAAATCAACCATTCTAAACCTTAGGGAAGCACACCGCGACATCATTCAAGCACAACAAAGCCCCAAATCACACCCCAAACGAATCATACACATACACATACATATGAAAACGGGCTTACACTCACACATACTCAAAAACCCGTTTTTCAGATGTGTTCCAGCCCCAAATCATTCAAAAACGTGTAAAAGAGGGGTCCAAGATCTCACATAAACGATCCCGTCTAGTAGAGCTTCGATTTGACCCGCTACACGACGATTTCCACGCTCGAATCAACCCGAACCAAGCTTTACCCCTGTTTTCTCCTTCTTTTTGGCTGAAAATGGCAAGAATGAGGAAGGTGTGGGCTGCCCTCCCCCTTTTATACCCCCATTCATCAAAGTTTCTCTCGTTGGCGAGTTTGGTCCCTCGACTTTGGACTTTATTTCTTTTTCTTCTTTTGTCGGCTTCAAAGAAAATTTCAGGTGTTACAGCTCCTGTGCCAAAAGTGTCTGCTATGAAGAAATCACCCTCAACTGAGTATGAAAGATCATTATTAAGAAAGGTTCCTCTACCTAAACTATCATCCATGAAGAAATCAACCCAAACTCCTGAACCACTATTTCCTGATCCTTATAGCATGTTAGATGAGGAAATGAAGGATTATCTTTCAAGCCAGGATTCACAAGAAGAAAGATTGGGAATATGAAAACAAACTCATTCAGGGCTCGTACTCTACAAACGATTAATGAAAAGAAAGATATGCTCAAGCGGTTAGAAGAAGAAATCCTAAACAAGAAGCCAAGATCTATAGTAATTGCTCAAGACATGATGTTAAACCAGAAAGATCAAGAATTGTTGGCTCCTGTAGTTCACAAATACCCTGAATGGTTGCAGGACCCTCTCAGTTAAATCTACAAGAAGGATTAACCATGTTGAGTTAATCAAAGGGGTGTCTACTCCCAAAGGCAAAGTTGATGAGAAAATAATTGCATGGAAGTATGACAACATGTGGAATATGTTCATGGTGAAAAGAATCCCCGACTGCTCCAGTTCTTTACAGAGTACTCAGCTCTGGTAAATGCCCTGGAGATCCATGACTTAAAAGAACTAGCTCAACTGGAACTGATCAATCACTCAGCTATGTTTAGGGGATATGAATTTGAAAACATACTAAAAATGTTCAGAAGGACTGACAATTTCAATTCATTAAAGACAATATGCATTAGAAAAGATAAATCTTTTATTAATCCCCTTGAGAAGAAGACAAAATGCAAGCAAAAGAAGTTGTGTTTCCTAAGTTAAAGGTGGAACCAACAGATCTTTAAAGAGAAAAATGGTGTATGGTACTAATCCTCCACACCCATCTCAAATGTGTACTATGATGAAAAAACTTATGAGGTGGTGATTGAAAGAAAGTGGGGAGGAAAGGAGGGTGCTGAAATAAGGCTGTTTAGTGGATATGAAGTAAGGTTGTTTGATGAATCCTACATTCACTATATCTATACCAGACACTTCAGGGAAATAAACAATAAACTGGGTGAACAAGATATGCACTTCTTCCTAAAGTGCATCAAGTTGCTAAAATTGGCTTATGATCGTATCCATACCAAAAGAGACAAAAGAAAGAAAAAGAAGACACCATTGCAACTTGGGAACATTGTCAAACATGAGATAGATGTGCATGGAAGCTTACTGATACACAGAGATGGTCTCTCTACTATTTCAATTTGGGAAACTATTTCTTTGAAGAAGTTACCAATAGAAGCCATCTACAATATGGGAAAAATGAAGATTCATGTGCTAA
The DNA here is from genome assembly GCA_025506515.1 of Flaveria trinervia. Classification (NCBI taxonomy): domain Eukaryota; kingdom Viridiplantae; phylum Streptophyta; class Magnoliopsida; order Asterales; family Asteraceae; genus Flaveria; species Flaveria trinervia. The sequence goes on along the minus strand of CM046452.1, from coordinate 40,275,815 downwards.
GTAGGGAAGAATGTTAGAAGCAACAGATTTTGCCAAGATGATTAAAGCCATTCTAGATCCAACTAAAGCTGCATTTTTACTACCACCACAAGACCCAACAGAAACCTCACAACATCAATCACCTCCCAAACATTGAAGAAAATAGGCTGTATAATCCTTAGGGGGAGTATTATTGCACCCTGGAAGGATCATACATGCCAATTCAATGGGTGATTTGATGATTGCTTTGATGGAATCCCATAAGTCCAAGAAGAAATGCGGATGAAGATCATGCTCAAGAAAAAACAAGTATAGTCTTCCGCATTTGTCAATGCGGAAGACATAAAACAATTACGGACAAGTATTTGTTCTTCCGCATTAACAAATGCGGATTACCAAGAGTCAATGACGACAAGACTTTGCTCATCCATATTTGATAAATGCGGATGACCGAACAAATACGCATAAGTATTTGTTCATCTGCATTAACCAATGCGGATGACCAACAAACTAATGGGGATGTTCAAGTGAAGAAATGTTGATCAAGTTAACTCATCCGCATTTGTCAATACGGATGAACAAGCAAAGATGCGGATCAAGACTTAGACTAGTTCTGATGTAAAAGCATCTTGTCTGCCTATAAATATAATAGAAAACCTCGTACATGAGGGGACGACTGATGGACATAGAGAATTTTTGTTGTCATTTATTCTCTGTAATCAATCAACTTTCATATATATAATACAAAAGCATTTATGAGTATAATTCTTGCATTGAATGTTCTTTGATTGTTTGTTTCCGCCATTCAATCATTACTTGATTACCATATTCGATTCTCAGTAAGAATCTCAATTTTACCCAGTCAAGTCGCATGAACTTATCCACATTTGTTAATCTGCATTGACTTTAACTCATCCACATTTGTTAATGCTCATCCGCATTTGTTCATCCATATTAACTTTGTTCATCCGCATTTATTCAGTCGCATGAACTTATCCACATTTATTCATCCGTATTTGTTCAGTCGCATAACTTACTTATTCGGATTGACTTTCTCATCCGCATTGACTTTCTCATCCGCTTTGACTTTCTCATCCACGTTGACTTTCACATTCACATTGACTTTCTCATCCGCATTGACTCTCTCATCCACATTGACTTTCTCATCCGCGTTTGTTACTCATCCGCGTTTGTTACTCATCCGCATTTCCTCATCCATATTTGTTCACACTTCAGCAGTTTTTCTAAACTTAGGCGTATGAACTACTGTTTGGGCGTATGAGCAGCCTAGGGCATACATATCAGTAGATTTAATCCCCAAACCTCGTCTATCATGTTCTAAGCTTAAATCATACATTCTATGCCTTAGAAAAATAACCACAACATCATCAAGCATGAACATAGTCCAAAATCACACCATAACTGCATAATACACACATTCATACATACGGGTATAAAACCCAGTTTTGTAAAAACATACATTCATGCATTTCTAGCCCCAAAATCAGTTAAAACAAGTAAAAATAGGGGTTCAAGAACTCACCTTTGCAGCTCTTGAGTATGGCTTCTTCCAAACTCGTTTGAAACTGAGTTCAACCACCTCGAATCCACTAAAAACATACAACCAAACACACACAACACACATAAGCATACAACTGAGCAAGGACAGTTAAGAACACTTAAAAACCATGAATTTCTTACCTAGAATTGGAACTTCTTCTTCTTGTTCTTCAAGTACCGAAACCTTCTTCTCTGCCACTCTCTTTATAAATTCCAAGAATTATATGGGTGTAGAAAGAGTGATGGGCGGCCATCACCTCTTACACCCACTTTTAAAACCTTTTGTCCTTTTTGACCATTTTACCCCTTAACTTGGGTAAAATATTTTTCTTTCTTTTTCTTCATGCAGGATCAGTTTATGTCACTAAACACTTGATTTTCTCTCAAACTCCCTTAAACAACACTCATATGAAAGCAAAGTCTCTAAGAGTTGATAACAATATACTAAGTAATAATCAAACACAACAAGTAATTTTCAAGGTACTTGCATATATTACTTCTCAACTCAAGTATTACAAGACTTACAAGCATGCTGTTATCAGTTACAATGAGAAACTATATATAATACTATCTACAGCCGGATATACTTTGATACCAGCTGGAATCCTCTAACTAAAGCAAATACTACAAAGTTAGAGTTTAAGGTATCCAAGATAAGACTTTATCTGAGATATGGTAGTCATGACATGTCCCTGACTTACCTTTGTCATGAACTAAAGTTGGTAACTTATACTAACATAAAAAGGTAAACACTGGAACAAAGTACAGTCAACTATATTGCTCTTAGAGAAACTGCCATGCAGTATCAGAGGTCTGCAGTGGAGTGTCAGAGGCCATACTTATATCCACTGGTTCGTAGTAGTGTCTGCCGAAGGTTAAATGGCTTATACTTTGGATGAAGCTACTTTTTCTGAGGCTTGAGGACTTCTTCTTTCTTCATACTTTGAAAGTAGTCTTTTGATTTCTTCTGTTAGGACTTGATCTTCAGAAGTGAACACTTTATCTTCGGAAGTAGAGTTTTGCCTTTGGAAGTAAAACTTTCACTTTGTCTTTAGAAAACTCTACTTCATTCGGAAGTTCCACTCTTGGCTTCAGAAGCCTTTGTAAGTTGTACCAAAATTTGTCTAAGTGATTTGGTTTTGCTTGCACCAGCCTTCTTCTTGATCCAACAAACTCTCCCTAGGCTGATGCCAGCAAAACCTCACTTGTTTCTGCTCCTCAAAAAATTTCAACACCAAGGAGAGTAAATACTTATCAGTTTCCTTATTCTTCCCTGATGTGGTGCTGAGAAGTTTGTAGAAATCTTTGGTTGATAGGATCTCCAGTCTGTCACCTTGAATGATATGTACCCTTTGTTGTGGCCCTCTAAAAAGAGTTAGTTGATGGGAACTATAATTATATTCCCGTGAAACTATAGGTTCCAATCAGGACCCTCCACCATCTGTGGAAATGATGTGCCCTTTTGGGAGGTCTATCCTTGTATTCCTTTCTTCTCAATCTCAACACTTCTTCAATCGTAGCTTTTGCTGTTAACTCAGCAAGATGAAGACTGTTGAGATGATTTTTGATGTGAGCAGTAGTTTCAGAGTTGGAGGGGTTAGCGAATGGTTTCTATGCTAACTCAGCAATATCAAAACTGCTGGAGTGTAGTAGAGAGGTGGCATTCAGCCTGTTGACTTCACCATTCTCTCTTTCCATAATAAAGTTGTGAGTAGCTTTATCGAACCTCCACTGGAGTATCTTCTTTCTAGGCATAAGAGACTGACTAGGAATCTTGTCCTCTTTCCTTGTATCCAGTAGAGTTAGCAGCTTCTTTTTAGTCACTTCTCTTCATCGTTTAATGAGTCTGAGTTGATACCTAGAAGTTCTGCAGCCTGGTCTAGTGTTCCTCTAGGTAGATCAAGAAATTGATCTCTTGTGAGGGAACGTGAAGATCCGTCAACATAGGTTAGTTTGATGGAGTCTTCCTCACAGGAGATATCTCTCAGTGTTGTGCAGTTGATGACTCTAGTCTTGTCATCTTAAACTCCTCTAGAAACAGATGTTTGGAAGGCTGAGGGGATGGTTGGGAAGGTTGTTGGGTAGGATGTGGTGTGGTGGTTCTGGTAAGAGTTTTGGGTTGAAGGATAGGCAGTTTTGGTGGTTGAGGTGAGGAAGTGGGTGAGGGTAAAGGTGTAGGTTCAAGAGTGTAAGGTTCTGTTTCGATGGTGAATAGAGAAGGAATTGGTTCAAGTTGGGGTTGAGTGGTTTGTGTGAAGTTTATCCATTGTACCCTTCTGTACATCTCTCTTCTTTTTCCCAAAAGAATGTCAGATTTGATCTCACTGACAATTCGTTGGAGTGTCCTTTCAGACATGGGATCCACCTACCTTCTAGAGAAGGCGTGAGCCCAGAGATAGTCTTTCATCAAAGCTTTGTCACCTATCTTATTGGTTGCAGTTGCCCTTGCTTCTTCTTCCTTTCTCTTCTTCTCCCTCAACTTGTCTCTTGCAGCCCTTTTTCTCTCTTTCTCCAACTTATCCTTCTTTTTGTTCAAGAGAGAATCCTTTGGAGGTTAGGAAGGCTATCCTTTCCCTCTTGAGCTGCATGTCAGTTTCCTTATGTTCCTTTTCTTTCTCTTCCTCTAAGGCCAACCATGTTGCGTCCAGTTGCAGCCTTATTGCCTTTTCTAGTTCCACCAACTTTCTAATGGTAGCATAAGTGTTTCATCAATGGCATCTCCAAGCTTGATGAGCTGGTCAATGATGTCCTCTCTCCTTTTGTTGTTGACTGCCTCCTGGTTGGCTGCAACTACTTTCGTTCTAGCAGCTAACAACTTCCTAGTTGGAAGTTTTCCTTTTCTTTTCAGCTTTTCAATCCTCTCCTCTTCCTGAAGCTCTTCCACAGTCATCTTCTTCTTTCCTTTTTTATCTTTTGAAAAGCTTGACTTTGGTGGTTCTTTGAGAGTGGATTCGGATTGTGAGTGTCTGAACAGGAGGTTGATCCAGGAAGTCCTCACTATTCACCTCATATGCCAGCTCTAGGATTGCATCTGTGATGATTAGTTCCTTGGACATTATGAACAGTCCTTCCCCAGCTTCCATTTCAGCTTTTGAAGATTTAGCTTGTTCTTCTGAGGCTTTAACTTGAGCTTCGGAAGTCTGAGGGGATGTAGATTCTATCCTAACCATTTCAGTTGTTGGGGCATTAGTCCCTATTTCCTCTTAGAATTGAATCTTAGGTTCCATGTGGACCTTAGGTTGACCAACTTCTTCCAAAATGGTAGAAGGTGCACTTAACCTCTGAAGTTCTTCAGCCCTGAAATACATCATTGTTGCATCAGGGCTTGGCTGATCAAGGGAAGATCTAAAGAGAAACTTGGAAAAAAGTCTATAGAGATCTTTGAGCATCCTTTGGTCAATTTTTAGTAAGATCTAAGATGGCTCAGAGAAAGTTGTAATGGGAGCCGAGAATTTGGAAGTTAAAGTTTGGCTCTATGGTTCCTCAGATGTTTGTCTCTGAACACTCTTCCCCTTTTTGGTAGCATCATCTTGAGAGCTAGATGAGCTGGAGGAAGAGGTCAAGGAGACCTGAACAGGTACATGCGTAACAGATCTCTCAATCTGTTTCTCAGGTAGTTGAGCCTTGATATTGTCAATCTCAAGTTGCTGAGTGACAGACCTTTCTTCTAAAGTCCTAACCTTGGATTCAAGGTTTGAGACTTTTAGATAGTAGGTCTTGAATGAAGCGTTTCATGCTTCCGTTATCTTCTTTGATGAATCGCTCGGAGATGAGGTAACATACCTAGTATGTTCAGCCTCACCACAAGATGTGGTTTCCCTTGCTTAGTGATGTCTGTTTCAGAGTCATCAAAAGGCATGGTTGCCACAGATTCAGTCTCAAAAATGTTACCATTGTCCATAGGGTCCATTGAGGCACCTTGTGTAGTGGTAGCTGAATCTGCATGAGTCCCCTCCACATCAGTGGGACTCATCTCAGTAATGGTTTTCTGATGGGGGCTAGAGATAAGAGGTCTCTCTAGGCTCTGTTGATCTTGGAGAGGGTGTTATAGATCAATATCATTGCCATGGAGGCATGTTATCTCTTCATTAGTTCCAAGAGAAGGTCAGCAAAAGTTAAGGAGGTTAAACCTACTGACCCGAGACCTTGGTCAATGTCTACAGGCATTGAGCCTCTGATGGGGCTGTCCCTTATTGGCTGCTCAGAGGAGACTCAAGACCCATATTGAGGTCAATGGTGAAGGATGGTAACACCTCAGACTATGTTGGAGCCCAATGTTCCATTCTAGCCTTTTTAGGTTGAACATGAGGAGCTTGTTCAATCAGAGTAGACTAAAGAAGGGTTCGTTGGGGCGTCTTGTGTAGGTGATGGTGATGGGAGGAGAGGGCAGTGTTGGCATTGTGGTTGTAGTTGCTGGTGTGGGTTCATCGCCTGTGGGATGAACAGGGATGTCAACAGGAGCTATTTGCTCAGTGAAACTAGGAGGTAACAAAGTGTAACTTCTAGTGAAGTTGGTGGATACCTTCTCTAGTGTCTTGAAGATGGTTGGCCTCATGTAAGGGACAGACATAGTGGTTGCACAGACAAGCTGACTCTGGTCCAGCTCACAGCTGATAGTGTGCTGAAGAAATCTGGGATACCTAAAGAATGTTTCCCTCTGTAGATTTCGAATGGATTGGTCAGCATAGATCTTGAGTAGTTGAAGAGCAGGCTTCTCACCAATCCATGAACTAAGCACCTTAGTTCATATGGGATTTGGTCCCATCTACCCGATTTGTTTGACAGACAGTGAAGGACAATGTGCTGGAGGAACTTCCAGTTGTAGAAGAAGTTGAATTTGTAGACAATCGGCCTGCTCACATCTCCACCATATCCCATGAGGATGTAGGTGCAATCTAACTCTACGTTGGGGAACTTAATAGGGGCACCCTCATCATGAAGCTCCAGATGCTCCTTAATGAGTTGTTCAGTGATGACCAACTCCTGGCCACAAATGCGAGATCGTATTACAAGAACCCCATTTAGGGTTTCAACCTAACTGTTGCCCTAAAATTCAGTCATGTGATTGAGGTAAGCTGTGGGATTAACAGTCAAGGCAGTGTAGTAGGATGATTGGGTGAGGATGGAAATGATTTTAGAGAAGTCTGTATCTCTTGAAGAGTCAAGAAGTGCGACTTGCTTGTGTTGAGATTTAGGGCCATTGAGAAAGTGTGAAGGTAGAAGAGTTAGATCTTGGGTGAATTTGGAAAAAGGAACATTTTAGGGCTGTAAAAATTTGTGGTAAGAAGATGAGTGTGAATAGTCGGGATTATTTAATATAGGGTGAAATGGCGGTAATGTGTTAGGATAAGGTGATATGATGTTTTAGTGGATGAAGTGATAGGGGTGGTAAGGTTTAATTCAGTTAAATAATCTAACATCATTAACAAAATTTTTACTTTTTACAGTGCTGGGCCCAAGAGATTTCCGTTACACAGTAAAATCTCTCTTCGAAATATAAAACATTTCCGAAGGTAATTTGTCTTCCGGAGGCAATTCCTACTTCCGAAGGTAAATGTTACTTCCGAGAGTAAATATTGCTTTCTGAGTGGAGAGTTTTTGTAAGCTTTGAAAGTAGATCTGATACGAAATCAATCGCTTCTTCCGAGAAGAAAAATTATCCTTGGAGAACTTTTGCTTCGGAAGATATGTAAAATGTCTTCCGAGGGTTAATTTCTCTTAGGAAGAATTTATACTTGAAAATTTCAGAGAGATCTTTTGTAACAGGGTTTAGATTGTATTGACATAAGACATTGCATATTACGAAGGTTGTCAAAAGAGTTAATCTAATCAATGTTTATCATCCTAATAACGGTAATGAGATACTTAAATCTTTGTTCATCAAAAGCTTTGGTGAAAAAATCAGCATATTGTTCATTTGAATCAACTTTGATTAGTTTAATCAGATTTTTCTCATTAATATCTCTAATGAAATGGTACCTGATATCAATATGCTTTGTCTTGGAATGCTTCACCGGATTTTCAGTGATGGAGATAGCATTGTTGTTGTCCATATGGATAGGAGTACTCATAAAGTTGAATCCATAGTCCAATATCTGATTCTGAATCCAGAGCAGCTGAGCACAGCAACTAACAACAACAATGTATTCAGGTTCAGTAGTTGATGTAAAGACATAGGATGAAAACCCTTGCTTCAGTTGCTTCACCTGAATTCCAAGGAAAAAATCCATTTTTCCCATGGAACTCATCTCAAACTTCTTCTTCATAATGCTGTCAAAGTCCTTACACATTTGTCATTTGAAGAACCAAATATGATGTCATCAACATTGACTTGAACAAGCAAGATGTACTTACCAGACTTCCTTATGAATAAAGTCTTGTCAATGGTTCCTCTTGTGTAGCCATTTTTAAGGAGAAACTAAGACAGAGTCTCATACCTCAGCCTTGGTGCTTGATGCAGCCCATATAGAACTTTATCCCATTTGCACACATAATGAGGATGCTATGGGTCTTCAAATCCTAGAGGCTGGCACACATACACTTCCCTATCTATATCCCCATATAGAAAGGCACACATGACATCAAGCTGGTAGATAGTAAAGTTCTTGGAAGTAGCATAAGCAAGGAAGATCCTAACTGCCTCAAGTCTTACAACAGGTGCAAAGACATCGGTATAATCAATTCCTTCCTCTTGGGTGTAACCTTGAACTACCAGTCTTGCCTTGTTCTTGATGATCAAGCCTCTATCATCTCTTTTGTTCCTGAAAACCCATTTAGTGCCTATTGTTATTTGCCCAGATGGTAGCGGAGATAGGTTCCAAACCTTCTGTCTTTTGAATTGAAGTAGCTCCTCTTGCATCGATTCAACCTAGCTACTATCTTTAAAGGTATCTTCCACCTTCTTGGATTCCATCTAGGATAATAAGCATGAGTACAAGCAAACATTCCCATGATGACTCTGCCCTCTTGTTCTCACACCATCAGAGACATCCCCTATGATATTCTCAGCTGGATGAGTGTTGTGAATCCTTGAGCGAGGAATCACTTCCAGTTGCAAAGATAAGTCCAGATTAGACATATTTTGCTCAAGAACTAGAACACTTTGTCATGATGTTGTTTCAAACTCATTCAATGAGGACTGATTGAATGAATGAGAAACATCATCAATTATTGGTTGTGAAGTACCATTAACAGTTGCCTGTTCGTGCAACATGCTACCTCCCTCAGCTTGGTGTTGTGATGGATCACCTGATGAGGTTTGAGGATCAGCTGGTGATTATGGTTGAAGTTTCCCTATTCGTTGATATAATATACTTTCTCATCTATGAATAGTTGGAGCTTGATTTGTTATAGCTCTTGGAGAACCTGGAAGAGATCTGGGTAGCTCAAACAGTTGTTTAGCATTAGCATCAACATCAGCATCATTTTGAACACCTATTCCAACTGAAACATTCTCACAAGATGGTTTATAATAGTTTGGAAACAATTCGAAATCAAAGATATGATCGGGGCCCTTCCCCCTAACACAAGGAGTGTGCTCATCAACAACTATATTGGATGACTCCTCAAATTGTGATTCTTAATGTTGTATGCTTTGTAAGCTTTGGAGCTAGAATAGTATCCAACAAAGATAGCATCATCCGACTTTTTAGCAAATTTTTCCAAACTATCCTTTGTGTTAAGTACGGTACACCTGCTGCCAAAGGACCTTAGAAAGCCAATGAACGGTGGCCTCTTGTTCCATAGCTCATAAAGGGTTTTTCCATATGGCTTAACTACAAGAACTCTATTCTACACATAGCATGTAGTGCTAACTCCCTCTACCCAGAATGTTAGAGGTAGTTTGAAATCAGCTAACATAGTTCAAGCAGCCTCAATAAGTGTCTTGTTCCTCCTCTTAGCAACACCATTTTGTTAAAGATTTCTAGGAGCACTATATTGTCTGGCAATCCCTTTTGAGTTACAAAACGAGTCAGGAATGAAGTTCTTAAGCTCAGTCCCTTGATCACTTCTGATAATCTTAACCTTGTGATCAATTTGATTTTCTATTTTAAGAATAAAAGATTTTAATGTTTTAGCAGTTTCATCTTTAGCTCTTAAAAAGAATACCCATGTAAATCTTGTAAAATCATCAACTATCACAAGGCAGTATGATTTCCTTCCAATGCTCATTATACTTGTGGGACCAAAGAGATCAATATGCAATAAGTGTAATGTAATGGAGAGGCCCTGTGTTGCTTCCCTTTCAGGCATGCAACATAGTTATCTTTGCAGAAAAAATCCTATTAGGAAAACCATGTACCAAGTTAGTTTTAGCTAATTTATCATTGTCTTAAAATTTACATGACACATACGTCTATTCCAAAGTGTTGACTCATCACTATTAGCTTTGGAAGAAAGCATGATACTTCACCCATTGGGGAAGCATTATCATATCCAGCTTGTACATATCCCCTTTCCTGGGAGATCTAAGAAGCATCGATTCGGGAGGAATTGTCATCCCTGGTTTGAGGATAATGCACTCATGTTCTATGAAAAGCATTTGGTGCTTTTGATCACAAATTGAGAAACACTTAGCAAATTGTGTTCAAGTTGTTTGACAAAGTTAACTTTGTCAACTTTTAACTTACCATTGGATATACTCCCTCTGCCCCAAATATATCCTCCAGCCTCACCGCCAAATTGGACAGGACCTCCATCATAGTGTTGAAACTGTTGAAGGAGAGATCTATTCCCTGTCATGCGCCTGGAGCATCCACTGTCCACAATCCAGACATTGTTGTTCTTGTCATATGGATGTCCCTACACATAAGATGAGATTATTAGTTTTCATTGGAGACCCAAGCCTTGTTGGTCTTGGGTTCCTCCAAAGATAGTGACATAATTGAACCAAAAGTTAAGCATGGGGATTCAATGGATGTCTTTGAAGAAGAGGTTTGGTTTGCAACATCTTTTTTGATCTTCCAATCCATCCTTTGGTTGATCATGTAAGATGTGCTTGTAGAAGCTTTTGCAGCATGGCATTCTTCCGAAGCTTCTTTTTTTTCGGAAGAAGCCTTCACCACCTTTTCTGCCGAAGTAGTCTTCTTCTGGGATGGTTTCAAGGGAACTTTCTTTTTCTTCAGATTTTTAACAGCTTTTGCTTCCGAAGCCATTTTCCATTCGGAAGAAGGATTTTCTTCCGAAGACAACCTAGCTTCAGAAACTAGCTTTCCCTTTTTCATCACTTGAACCATCTAATAAGGTCCAAATGAGAAACCCTCCCTGACTCCTTCCTTTCTAAGATTATTTGCATAATGTTTGCTAGCAAGATTGTAGTAACAATCTTTAGCCATATGGTTTTCAGACCACACATTATGCATGTAATGTTCATCTTTTGGGAGCTTGTAGGTTGCTGTTTCTAACTCTTTCTCTCCTTGTCGGCAACCTTTCCCTTCAACTTTTGATCCTTTAGTAGGACAGGAGTGTGGTGCTACACTCCTTCCCTGAATCAGAAGTACCTAAAACCTAGAATCTAGCTGAGATAAAGGCATCCTTTTGTTTTGGGTCAATCATAAGCTTAGACTCAACCACTTTATTAGTAGTTCATCTGGCAGCTTTAGCTCTGCTTCTTCTGGCTTTGGTGGTTAGGGTTTGATCTTCACTAGGAGAGGAGGGTTGATTTACATGTTCCTTCCCTGTGGTGGCCACTATTGTTGCATCATTCTTCAACTCATATGAAGAAGGGTCCACAGATGGGACCTCCTGCTCTTCAATACCACATCTAGGTTGTCTTATGGACTTATAAGAATGTGATGGGGCAATTTCATTAGTCCCCAACCCTCCTTTATTCTGATAATAGATTTTGGAGTAGGAGGATGATGCAGTAATAGCTTGGAAGTTCTGCTCAGAAATATCATACTTCATGGCTTGAGCCTCAGCGGTGACAAGTTGGGCTTGAGCCTCAGACAATTTCGATATTAAATCCTTTATTTGACTCTTGTAATTGGTGTGTTCATGTTTTAATAGGGAAGCAATTTTCCCTAAATCTTCAATTTTCTTTTGGTAGTCAGATTCAGCCCTTTTAAAATCCGATTTCAAAACATTTAAAGACTCATTATCACATTTAATTTCCATATTGTAGTCCTGATATAATTTACCCTTAGCTATACAGGCAGGAGTACAAAGATGTTTATAAACCTGGTTATCATCTACCATGAGAGCTTGAGAAGGAGTCATATCCTAAACCATAAAACTCCCATCGACTTCTTGAGACATTGTAGCTATTTTAGTCGACTTTCTAGTGGAATTTGATATAGAGGGATGTGTGGAGGCCTGTGGGGTTCCCGGGCTTGATTTGGGAGCCTTGCATTCCCTTGCAAAGTGACCAACTTGGTTACAGTTGTAACATTTGGCCTTGGTCTTCTCAAACCCAAACTTGCTGGTAGTTGGGTATTGAGGGGATTGCCTTCTAGTTCTCTTAAAAAAACATCTTTGCTCTGTAGGTTAAAAGAACCATCTGTTGGACCATGTTCACATACTCTACATCGTCTGGACTAAAAAACTCTAGATCATTAAAACAATACTGAAAATCACCAGAGTGTCCACTTCCCGAGAGAAAGGCACAGTTACCTGAAAGGAATTGTGTTGAGCCTGTTGAGACATTGGAGTCTTAAGGAAAGTGATGTATGGTCTAGAAGAGCAGGATGGCTGTTGGTTGTATGTCAGGTATTACTAAGGTTGTGAGGGTACTGAGCCTTCAGCAATCATTAGAGCGTTGCTAGCAAGAAGGCTCAGAGGTCTGCTTGTTTGGTGGCCCTTCTTACTCTCCATCTCTAACTGGTATACATCAAGGATGCCATAGAGTTCAGTCATAGTAAGAGTGTTCAAGTTCTTTATCCTCTTGATAAAGACACAGTAGAATGTCCACTCATTTGGAAGAGCACTCATGAACTTTCTTCTGAGATCTCTAAGTTCATGAGTGATCTTCATAGACTGAAGAAAAGAAATAAGATCCATGTACCTGAAATACTGCTGGCTAAGGGTCTCTCTAGCAATATAAGTGAAGTTCTAGAACTGGTGCTTCAATAAGTCCTTCTTGGAGTCGCTGGGCTTGAATACATCTGAGCAAGTGCATCAAACAATTCTTTAGCAGACTTACAATGCTCAAATCCCACCATGATGGAGTTAGGTATTGCAGTCATCAGAATAGACAGTGCATTGCTATCAATGTCCATCTTCTTCCAGTCTTCGTCAGAATAATCTTCAATAGCTTTTTCTATCATGGCACCGTTTCCACGAGGTGCTACCACCTTGGGTTTATACGGGCCGTTGACAATGGAGTTCCACATTTTGCTGTCTTGGTATCTGATGAAGCCTTCCATTCTTCTGCACCAGGACCTAAAGTTTTTTAGAGTAATGATGGGAGCTTTGGTCATGGTTCCCATATCTACTTCGGATTTGTTGAGGGTAGTTTTCATGAGAGTTGTAAGGAGGGGTAACAAACAGGTTGATTTGAATGGTTAGATCTCACAATCAAGAGCCTAAAAAGCTCTGATACCAATTACAGGATCGGTTTATGTCACTAAACACTTGATTTTCTCTCAAACTCACTTAAACAACACTCTGATGAAAGCAAAGTCTCTAAGAGTTCATAACAAAATAATAAGTAATAATCAAACACAAATAGAAATTTTCAAGGTACTTGCATATATTGCTTCTCAACACAAATATTATAAGACTCTTACAAGCATGCTGTTATGAGTTACAATGAGAAACTATATATAATACTACCTATAGCCGAATATGCTTTGATACCAGCTGTAATCCTCCAACTAAAGCAAATAGTACAAAGCTATAGTTTAAGGTATCTCAGATAAGACTTTATCTGAGATATGGTAGTCAGGACATGGCCCTGACTTACCTTTTGTCACCAACTAAAGTTGGTAACTTGTACTAACATAAAATGGTGAACAATGGAATAAAGTATGGTCAACTATATGGCTCTTTGAGAAACGCCATGCAGTATCAGAGGTCTGCAGTGGAGTGTCAGAGACCATACTTATGTCCACTGGTTCATAGTGTGTCTTCCGAAGGTTAAATGGTTTCGAAAGAACAAGTACTTCCAAAGACACTTATACTTCGAAAGAGTCTACTTCTTTCGAGGCTTGAGGACTTCTTCTTTCTTCATACTTCGGAATTAGTCTTCTGATTCTTCTGTTGAGACTTGATCTTCGGAAGTGAACACTTTATCTTCGGAAGTATAGTTTTGCTTTCGGAAGTAAAACTTTCACTTTGTCTTCAGAAGAACTCTACTTCCTTCGGAAGTTCCATTCTTGGCTTTGGAAGCCTTTGTAAGTTGAACCAAAATTTGGAAGTTCCACTCTTGATCCAATACTTCACTTTATTCTTCTTTCTTTGACTATAAAAAATAACCGGGTGTTACGTGACGCAAAGAAAATAACGAAAACATAAAACAACTTGAATAAAAACAAAATAGGACATATTTTTATGTTTTTGGTTTGACGTGGATTGAAACCTTTTAGAAAACATCTAACCAATTTTTCTTCTTGAGTTGAACAGCTTCAATTTAATTCTGTCATTTTTGGAATGATTCATATGGAATCATACAGCTTTATCATAATCATTTGGGACTCTTTTATATCTACTTGGTACTAGATTTTCATTGTCTGAGAGTCAATAGCACTTTCAAGAAATCATACTAGAGCTATAAGACGCACACAATGATTTTGGCTATCGAGAGTTGTAGCCACAATGATTTTCATTATGTTTGTTCACTTAAATCCAAACACAGATTTTTGACACACATTGGTGATGACATAGGTTTTATTATTTCAACAAGCATTTATGGATCCCACACTTATATGGTAATCAACCTTCCTCTAGACATTTTGAGCGATCTACGGGTATTTGACAAGAAGAAACTATTCTAAGAGCTTTCAAAGAGATGCCAAGCCTCAGGTCAGTGACATTGCACAACAGAGAGGCGCAAACAACAATATATTCTAGAGTATTTAGGTTATGCTTATCCTCAGTTCAATGGCATCGCACAGCAGAGAGGCACAAAACCTATCTTCTTGTTAGAAAATTTTTTTTGCACATAACGCACCAAAAACATATAGTCATTAGCTTGATTATGCTTAACAGTTTTTCCATGTGCTTTGCTTATTTTTATGGTCATCCGCTCACATTTGTGACATTTAGTTTGCTCGTCACCCCTTATTGGAAATGGGTTGATTGTGTTGACCAGGGATAAGGTGAGAACCCATAACAAGTTGAACAAATTAATTTGTATTTGATTCACCAATGAAGTCTACTCGTCTATTGTGTTGAAACTACCGACACATCATATAATGAACTAGCCACCTCTAGGCCTACTTTCTCTATGTTACCTTAGTAGCAGACTAGTTTGCTATCATATTCCTTTATTTTGCATAGACTTCTCAGACTGGTAATTTGAATATAGCATTTTGATCATTTAATACCTTTTGATGTCTCAAACAATTTGATACCTGTGTACTATCATTTCCCATAATTATTGAATCAATCTCCTAGATTTGATTCTTTGCTTTCAGCCTATCTGCCCGCCCTCGTTTTTTAAAATTAATTAAATACAGAAACTAATCTATTCTCCACCAAAAATTCTAAAACTGAAAATGTTTTTGTGTTATTGGATTTTTAAGGACAGGAAAATGAAAATAAAAATAAAAAATAAGAAAAATTTGGCAGACTAAGAACTCGACTCTTACTTTTCTTTTTCACATCATTTACCTCCAAAAGATATAAAAACCAAGATTTGGCAAAAGCTTTTGTGTAGAGGTCAGCGTGTTGAAAATCCATATTCATTTTAATAACATCAATTAATCGTTTTTCAAAACAGTCGCGTATAAAGTGATATTTAATACCGAT
Source organism: Flaveria trinervia (assembly GCA_025506515.1). NCBI lineage: Eukaryota > Viridiplantae > Streptophyta > Magnoliopsida > Asterales > Asteraceae > Flaveria > Flaveria trinervia. The sequence continues at coordinate 40,260,368 of CM046452.1, read as the reverse complement.
GTGTTTAGTTTTTGGGTGTTGGACCGGATTTTTAGTGACAGCTATTGCAGTAGTTTTATCAACAAAGATAGGGGTGCTAGAAAATTAGAAGTAGTCTCGCATTTGCTATTGAATCCAAATGATTTGTGAACAACTTGCAGCAACAACATATTCAGCTTCACATATTGGCAGAGCAACAAATGTTTGCTTCTTACACTGTCAGGTGACTAAGCGTCTTCCAAAGAACTGACATCGTGCTGATGTTGACTTGTAATTCATCTTGCAACCACCATAGTCCGAGTGATTATACATTGTAAGCTCAAAGTCATTATCATGAGGATACCACAACCGAGTATTGGAATACCCTTCAGATAACGAAATACTCGTTTTACTCTAATTAGATGATTCACTTTTGGTTTAGACTGATATCTGGAATAGAGACACGTGGCGTACATAATATCAGGATAAGAGGCTATGAGGTACATCAAGGATCCGATCATTCTACGGTACATGGTAGCATCAACCAGATCACCATTTTCGTCGGGTGCCACATCGTGGTTCGTGGCAAGTGGAGTACCAACAAAAATTGCATTCTCCATATCGAACCGACTATGGATATCTCCTACATATTTGGACTGATGTAGGAAAATTCCATTTGGTGTCTGATCCACCTATAACCCAAGAAAGAACTTCATCTTTCCTATGACAGTCATCTCAAACTCACCTTTCATCAGACATTTGAATTCTTTACACAATTCTTCATTTTTGAAACCGAAGATTATGTCATCCATATATATATATCTGTACTAGTAGTAAATCACCATCTTTCTCTTTGATGAAAAACGTCCAGTCAATAACCCCTCAGTGAAAACCATGTTTCACCAGATGAGTAGAGAGTTACTCATACCAGGCTCGAGGGGCTTCATGAAGCCCATAAAGAGCGTTCTCCAGTTTATAAACTCTATCTCGATGCTAAGGATCCTCAAATCCTTTGGGTTGACCGACGTGCACAGTTTCACGGATTTCACCATGAAGGAATGCACTTTTCACATCCAATTGATAAACTTTGATCTTCATGTAGAATGCATAGGCTAAGAAGATACGAATTGCTTCCATCCTTGCCACAAGTGGAAACACTTCATTGTAGTCAATGCCTTCAACTTGTCTAAGCCCTTGAACGACAAGCCAAGCCTTGTTCCTGATTATAACCCCTTGGTCATCTTTCTTGCATTTAAGAACCCATTTAGTGCCAATCACCGTTGCACCTTTTGGTCTGTCTACAAGAGTCCATACTCCTAACTTATTAAACTGTAGGAGTTCTTCTTGCATAGAACTCGCCCATGCCTCATCGTTTAAGGCTTCACTTACATATTTTGGCTCAAATTGAGACACAAAACATTGATAAGAACCATTGTGTGGATATCCTTTTTCCATGACTACGACATAATCAGCTGAGTATAGCTGATTTCTTGTCTGAACTCTCGATAGAATATCCCGAATGATGTTGTCCAGGGGATGATGCACATTAACTAGAGTTCCAGGAGTGGTGGGAATAGCTACCTCACAACCCAGATTTTGAATCCTAGGTTCAATTTTTGTGGCTGTTGGGGTATGGGGTTCAGAAGTTCCAGTGGCATCAAGATCAGATGCTTGTGTACTTTCAATAGAGGGAACCCGTTCCTCCTGGTCCATATTTGCAGTCTTAACAGATTCATCATCAGAGGAAGACTAACTTTCATCAAGCTCTCCCCCTGGAGGGCTAGAAGCGTCGTCTAATGGAACCGATGATGTCAAGTCTAGTGTAGGAGTATTCATAGTATTGTACATCATTAGAGCAGATAACTTATCAACATCAGGATAAAAAGGAGGTAGATTGAAGGGCTTAAAAATTCATCATAGTCAAAGAAGAAAGAATGTCCTTTTTCCAGCAGAGGGATGGTGTATCTTTGAACATCAACGTTGCACCACACTTCTACCAGACCTGCTGAGTTGTTATAAACCCTCTTGTGCCTTCTTCTGCCTTCTCACAAATCTTCCCAATTTGAGTTTTCTTTAACAACATGCACAGTGCTCCAAATGGTTCTAGATATTCCAAATTGGTTTTACGTCGTTAGAGCAATTCATAACATGTTTTTCCATGACGTTTGACCAGTAAGACTTGATTGAGAGTATAACATGCATTAGCCACTGCCTTATTCCAGAATTGAATAGGTAGTTTAGAGTCGGCTAACATTGTCCTTGTTGTCTCTATGAAGCTCCGATTCTTTCTTTCAGCAACCTTATTCATCTATGGAGTGTAGGCAGAAGTAAATTGATGAACAATTCCTTTTTCTAGACAAAATACCTCCATCCACTGATTCTTGAACTCTGTTCCGTTGTCTGAACAAATCTTTCTTACTTTCAGCTTGTAGAGTGAGTCCAATGTAGTAACTAGATGCTTGAATGATTAAAATGTCTCTGACTTGGCTTTCACAAACATCACCCAAGAGAATCTTGAATAATCATCAATTACTACAAAGCAGTACCAATCACTAGCAATTCTGACTAGGCCAACAGATCCATATGTAGAAGCTCGAGAGGAATGTCAATAGAATTAACTTTCTTTGCTTCTGAGACTTCTTTGTCTATTTCTGATAGGATCTCAGCATCTAGTTTGATCGATTCGAATGATTTCAGCAGCGGAATAGAGTACAACTAGCACGATTCGAGCAAGAATACCAAAGATATAGCAATGAACAGAATTAGTTATAGAGAGAGAAAGTTTCTGCAAAAGGAATATTTCATTCAATCACACGCTTTGGCATGGCTTTCGCAAAATTACAATTTAGGTCATTCTTCCTTATATAAGGAAAGATGACGTAGGCTGATGTCACTTGATAGTGACATCTAACCGTTATTTAACAAACTACTGAAACACTAAAACTACTGAAGATGTCAAGCAACTAACATCTTCTTACAAGAAGCTAAGTGTTTACTTATTACAAAACTACTGATAAGAAACTACTGAAACTACAACGACCGAAGAACAAGCTCTTCAGTCGTTTTACAAAACTACTGAAAGTAAAAACATAAAACTACTGATAAACACAACTACTGAAGAAGTACTCTTCAGCTGTTGTGACAAACTACTGAAACTTCAGCACTTGGTCTTCAGACTTGAACTTCAGACGTTTGATCAACTGATGAGTTCAGTAGATGTCATCAGCTGATGTCTTCAGTCTTTGTCTTCAGACTTTGTACATCAGTGTTGATCTTCAGCACTTGTGGACTCTTCAGCTGTTGAACTTCAGTACTTTGGTCTTCAGCTTCACCACTTGTATTCTTCAGCTGTTAACCTTCAGTACTTTGGTATTCAGCTTCAGCACTTGTATTCTTCAGCTATTAACCTTCAGTACTTGGTCTTCAGCTTCAGCACTTGTATTCTTCAGGTTAACCTTCAGTACTTTGTCTTCAGCTTCAGCACTTGTGTTCTTCAGCTGTTGAGCTTCATCACTTTAGTCTTCAGCTGTTGAAGTCTTCAGTACTTGATCTTCAGTTGTTGAAGTCTTCAGCACTTGTCGGACTGCTGATGAAGCCTTCAGCAGTTGTTGTGATATCATGTGGGACTTAGAGGTTTTCTGATCTTGGCTCATTGTTTCTTTGGTCCAACAAACTCCCCCTGAACCAATGCAGCCAAAACCTAATTGATTTATTTTCCCACTTATTGTTGGCAGAATGGTTGGTCTTTTTCCTTCTTGATCAGTTGAGAAGATGACCCATATAGCCCTGGCCTGGGAATGAGTCTCTGATGATTTGGTTGGCAATGTATGGATGGGAGCTCTGTATTGGGGAATTGGACACTAAGCTGTTCCCCCATCCATGAGACTCACTTCCCAACTATGAGCTTGTAGGATTCCCTGGTGTAGGCCTCCAAAAATACAATTTGTTCCTCCATGGTGAGATCCTCTGCCTCACCATCGAAGAATCCTTCTGGCCCATAGTACTCAGACAGGAATTTGACCTGTTTTCCATTTTTGAGTACCACTGTTGTAATCTGTCTGTAAGCAAATTCATTAGGATGATGACCTTCTAACAGCAGTGGTAACTCATCCTTTCTGATCTCATTCAGCCTCTTATACACCAGCCCCTTTTTGATCATTCTGTTCTCCAGCATCTTTTGTGGGGCATGTTGAGGTGTAGGCCTTTTTGAAATCTTCCAGGATTTCCCAGGTGAGACTACAAGGGCTAAGGAGATCACTTCATCTACAATCTTTTTCACTTGCCCATTGTATCTCTGAGGGATATTTTTCTTTTGTATTCTATGAGCCACCCTGGGATCAAGCCAAATTCTTACTCTTTCTTTCACATACTGAAAAGTATGTCTAAGAGTATAAATCCTCTGAGCTTGTTTTTTCATATTAATGATGGAGGAAGTGGCTGCATATGCTTTATCTACTCTCAACAATAACTCTTCATCGTGCAATCTATGTGGTTCTTCTTCTTCCAATTTCACTTTGATTGCATCTCTTTGTTGCTCAGGAGTTATTGCAAGAGAGAGATTTTTGGCCTTAGGCAACTGCAAAACAGCTGAGATCGGCAGCCTGTCTTCATCATCTTCTTCTTCTTCTTCTAGCCGCAACACCTTTCTCTTCTTCTGCTTAGGTGCATCATTGGCTGTTGGTTTTGAGGGTAAGGGAGTTGGTTTTGTGGGTTGTGGTTGTGGTTGTTTTGGAGAGGGAATGTTGACAGGCTGAGTTAGCATTTTGGAGGTGAGTGTGGCTTTTGAGTGTTTGGCGAGCTCAGTCTTGCTCCCTGCTCCTGCTTCATTCAAAGCTTCTATTACTAATCCCTTATTATATGCCTCAGACGAACAGATCTTGGAGGTTATGGCCAAGATGCTGTCGCTGGTCCATGATTTTATTTCGATCAATGATCTCCCAAGGTATTTGCTGATAAATCTGATCATGATCTCAAGTCTTTCTCTATCCATTGTGTTGTAGCTGGCCCATCTCTGTTGAATCTTTCGATCTCTAATATTCTTATTTCAGAGTCCGGCTTTTCAGTATTGAAACCTTGCCTAAACAGCTGATCAATGATATTGTCCATTGATCTGTTGTGTTCAGCATCAGCCTCTTGAACCATTTCATTCAAGTTTTTCTCTTTTTCAGCACTTTTCTTTTTCTTATATGTGACATGAAAGTCCTTTTGACTTTCATGTAATTTCTCCTTTTCAGCTCCCTTCTCATTCTCATTCTCCTTCTCTTTCTCGGTCTCATACACACAGTCCTTCTCTATTTCCACTTCTTTGTCCTTCTCTTTCTCTTTCTCCTTCTCCATCCTCTTTCTTTTAGCTTTCACTGCTGGAATCTCCCCCTTTTTGGGTGCATTGGTTTTAAGGGTTTGATCAGCAGAAAGCTTTTGGCTTAGTACATCCTCCACCATAGGTTGTAAGACAGAAGAAAGTCTCTCATCAACAGTTTTAATGACAAGTTCAGTTATCTGTGGTGTGATGAGAGATAGGGGATTTTGAGGGATAGCATCCATTTGCTCAGGGGGGTTTTGGTCCTGAGAAATGGTGCCAGAAACAGAGGCAGGTGGCTGAGATTCTTTGAGTGGCTGTGTGTTTAAGTGACCTTTAGAGGAAGGTGCCATCTGTTGGGTTGATGTGGGGCAGATGGTCTTTCTCCTGAGAGAGTTGGTCAAGTAGTTTTTGCAGCCTACTGACTTCCTCCTCTAGGATTATGTTCTGGGCAAGAACATCATAAAAGAAGCCCAGGTCATCATCAGCAGATGCTGAATCACCTGACCTCCTGCTTGTAGCAGAGGTACATGCACTGGGTGTAGACCAGATGTAGCATGTGCCCCTTTGTCTTGGAACTGGGGACTTCCAGCATCAGGACTTTGTCCTTCATCAGCTGTTGCCTCTGGTGAGATCTTAGTTATGTTACCAACTCAGTCTGATCATATGCTGATTCAGAAGAGGTGGCAGCCTCACCAGATGTTCTGATCTCCATATCCACACCAGGAGATAGAACATTTAAACCTCGGTGTTGTGGGTTGTCAGAAGCATGTGTATCCTCTTCCTCAATTGTTGTTGTTCTCCCTTGTTGGTGGTTGTAGGGGAGGAGGAGAGGCATGCAGCTGAGTCAGCACATTAGCAATTATAATGGTTGGACTTTGGGGGGCATTTGCATGGGGAGAGGGGATAGAAGCTGATTGCATCCGGGGAGAGGGATGCTCTTCAATGATAACCTCCTCAAGTGAGAGAGGTCTCAGTAATGTGGTTTCCCCTGAAGTGGTTGCAACAAGATCCTTTTGAGAGGATACCTGTGCGGCTGTTTCTGGTTGAGTCTTTAACACTACTGGAGGGTTTGAACCAGTAGGTTTCCTGTTTGGGTGGTACAGGAGCATCATCAGGGGACTCATCTCCCTGATTAGCTTGTTTGGGTTGGATTTTGGCTTGGTGGGGACTTTGGATCTGGCAGTTGAAGCTGTGGGTTCCTTTTGCTTGGGTTTGAGCAAACGGGCAGCTTCTTTGAGAGATTGGTCGGAGTTATGCCTGGAGTATACCTCAGCTAGAACAGCTGGTGCAGGGACTCCAAGGCCAACAAGGCCATCAGTTTGTAATTCATTTAAAATTATGGCCATCAGAAACCTGGGATATAATAGCCATCTGTTTCCCACAGTTTCTGTGCCAGATCTTTGATTTCTAGAAACACAATTTGTGAAAAATTAAAGGTTGGTGTTCTAGAATTGAATATAATACATGTTGCCACCGGGAAGACATTTGATCCCATGAGGATGTCTTCGAGGCTAAGCAAACATTCACCTATGAAATATCAGTCTTTCAGCATCAGGGAAGTTCTTCTTCAGTATGGTAGCAGCTCGAAGATTTCCGTCGTACCCATTGTTGATGAAGGACATATCAGTTGTGCCTTCGGGTACTCAGTCACAATAGTAGCATTGTAAATTTAGCACTCGACGAATGCTATCAAGTGTAACCTCTACTTGTTTTTAGTTGACCAATGACCGAACAGAAATTGGCCGAAGGCACATCAGTGTGAACGTAGGCATTGGACCAAAACTTACTTAGTGACTCTGGGTAGATGGTCGAGTTTAAGAGCAGAGCAGTACTATACTGAGAATCAGCCATTAGGTCTATGGCGTGATCAAACTTTGTCCAGAAGGCCGATTTCGTGAGGTAGGCGACACAATTATGTCTGGGTTTTAGACTCATGGTTGCCATCTTTGAGAGTATGAAGGTCAGAAGAACGGCTAATGGAACGTTTGAGAAGAAGACATGTATTTATAGGGTTGGGATAGGAAAAGGCTGAAAGAAAACTACTGAAGGTTTTGGTGTGGTCATCAGCTGTTTGAAACTACTGATGACGTGGTATTAACCTTCAGAGGTTTAAAACGACTGACAGTGGTGGTGTTGTCATCAGGTGTTTTAAAACAACTGAAGACTTGGTTTTGACCATCAGACGTTGAAACAGCTGAAGTCTTGGTGTTAACCATCAGTATTTATGAAACTACTGAAGGTCGTGGTTTTGACTTCATTTGATGTAAACAACTGAAGACTTGGTGTTTGTCATCAGTAGTTATGAAACTACTGAAGATAGTGGTTTTGCCATCAGTTGTTGAAGACTTGGTATTAGTTATCAGTAGTTGTGAAACTACTGAAGACTGTGGTCTTGCTTCAGTTGTTTAGAAACAGCAGTTGTAGAAACAACTGAAGAGAAATTACTCATCAGCTGTTTTCGTCAATTCTTAGCTTTTCAGCTGTTTCATACTGTCCTCAACACTTACTCATCAGACTTTTCATCTGCTTTTCAGGTGTTTCATAGGACGTCAGTACTTATCTGTTTTTACTGATTTCAGTAGTTGTAACTACATCAGTAGTTGTAACTACATCAGTAGTTTATAACAGATAGAGTACTTCAGTACTTGTGAGGCATTTAGCCTTCAGTAGTTATAAAAACTACTGAGGGTAAAAGAACTCATCAGTACTTATATGTGACATGGTTACCAATGATCATCAGTACTTATTACTGAGATCATCAGTAGTTGTCACTTATTCTAGCTGCAGCATACCAAGCCTTAACACCAGGTTGTGGAAAGTTGAACTATCCAAAGGCTTAGTAAAAATGTCTGCAAGCTCATCAGCACTAGGCACAAACATAGGATTAATTAGACCCTTTTCAAAACAATCTCTTATAAAATGATGTCTAATTTCTATATGTTTGGTCCTAGAGTGCTGGACTGGATTTTTGACAATGCAAAGAGCTGAAGCACTATCCACTAATAACGGAGTCTTAGTCTCTGTAATGCCATAATCCAAAAGTTGATTCTGAAGCCAGAGTACTTGGGATGTACAACTTGCAGCAGCAATGTACTCGGCTTCAGCAGTGGATGTAGCAACAGATGTTTGTTTCTTACTCTGCCAAGAAATCAAACAGTTGCCTAGGAATTGACATCCACCAGAAGTTGATTTCCTGGTTAACTTACACCCTGCATAGTCACTATCAGAGAAGCAACTAATTTGCAAGAGTGCCCAGTGGAATACCATAAACCTAGAGATTGTGTACCTTGCAAATATCTAAAGATCCTCTTGACTGCAATCAGATGAGACTCTTTAGGTGCAGCCTGAAATCTAGCACAAACACATGTAGCAAACATAATATCTAGTCTAGAAGCTGTTAAATACATCTAGGACCCAATCATACATCTGTAAAGTGTTTCATCAACAACTTTACCTTTCTGATCAATATCCAATGTGTGGTGTTGCACATGGGAGTAGAACAGGGCTTACAGTTTTGTAAATCAAACTTATTTAAAAGATCTTTTGTATATTTAGACTGATGAATGAAAATTCCATCAGCTTTTTTTTGATTTGCAAGCCTAGAAAGAACTGTAGTTCTCCCATTGCACTCATTTCAAACTTCCTTTGCATTAATTTTGTAAAATCATCACACAACTGGGGATCAAAGGATGCAAATATAATATCATCAACATAAATTTGAACAAGTAGCTTATGCTGATCCACCTTCTTAATAAATAAGGTTTTATCTATGGAGCCTCTACGGAAATTATTTTGCAGAAGAAAGTTAGATAATGTCTCATACCAGGCTCTAGGAGGTTGTTTCAACCCATAAAGAGCCTTATCAAGCTTGTATACCCATTCTGGGTGTTTATTATCCTCAAAACCTGGTGGTTGACACACATAAACTTCTTCTTTTATTTTACCATATAAAAATGCACTTTTAACATCCATTTGAAAAACTTTAAGATTGTGGAGTGCAGCATAGGCTAAGAACAATCTAATTGCCTCCAGTCTGGCTACAGGGGCAAAGGTTTCATCATAATCAATACCTCTTCTTGTGCAAACCTCTGAACAACCAGTCTGGCCTTGTTCTTAACAATAAGCCCATTTTCATCTATTTTATTCCTAAACACCCATTTAGTGCCTATTGCACACTTACCTGGGGGAAGAGGAACAAGCTCCCACACTTGCTGCTTTTTGAACTGAAGAAGCTCAAGCTGCATTGCTTCAACCCAGCCATTGTCTCTAAGTGCAACATGATAATTCTTTGGCTCTAGCTGACTGATGAAGAGAGCATAGAAGTAGAAATTGGACAATTGACTTCTGTTGAAACTCCAGCATTGATATCACCAATGATTTGAGACATTGGGTGATTCTTCAGCTCGTGATAAACAATGAGATCAGTGCAAGTGTTTGTAGAACCTTTAGCAGCAACAGATGTTGATGTAGACTCTTGAAACCATGTAGATGGTGGCAACTCAAATGAAGTTGAAGATGCAGAAATCTCATCAGCACTTGTTGTGGATGAAGCTACTCAAGCTACAGGAGCATCAGGTTTAGAGGACACAGGCAGTTGGTCACTAAACCTGAAGAGGTGAGTACTGCTATCATCATCATCATCAGCACCAGCAGTACCATCAGGTGGTGAACTGTTGACAGGAGCAACACAGGAGTTTGATAAGGAACATATTGCAGTATGTCCAAATCAAATAGCTCCACAGGGCTTTGTGGAATCTTGTCCTTTGGAGATTCATTAAACTTAACATGTAGAGTCTCTTCAACCATCTTTGTTCTGCAGTTGAAGACTCTGTATGCTTTGCAAGTTGATGAATAACCAACAAAGTACCCTGCATCCACCTTAGGATCAAATTTTTGGAGTTGATCCCGTGTGTTGAGAATGAAACAAGGACACCCAAAAGCTTTGAAGAATGAAATTAGAGGGGCCAAATGATGAAGAACTTCATATGGAGTCTTCATCAACCTCTGATTTACTAGAACTCTATTCTGTACATAGCAAGCTGTATTGACAGCTTCAGTCCAAAAAGTCATTGGCAGTCCAGAATCAGCCAACATGGACCTTGCAGCTTCAATAAGGGTCCTGTTCTTTCTCTCCACTACTCCATTTTGTTCAGGAGTTCTTGGAATGCTAAACTGCCTCTTGATTCCCTTTGAGAGGTAGAACTCATCAAGTGTATTGTTTCTGAATTCCATTCCATTATCACTTTTAATACATTTGACTGAGAGGGAATACTGCTTCTCAACATACAACACAAAGTTGATAATCTTATGAGCTGCCTCATCCTTTTAATGCAAGAAGAAAGTCCATACAAATCTGGAGTAATCATCCACAATTACCAGACGGTATTTCTTCTTAGCCATACTCATCACTCTCACAGGACCAAAGAGATCCATGTGAAGAAGCTGTAAGAAGGCAGCGGACTTAGGTTCATCTATGGAGGGAAATGAAGCTTTGTGCTGTTTTTCTTTTAAACAAGCAGTGCAGTTATCTTCCCATTTGAACTTCTTCATAGGCAGTCCCCTTACTAAACCATGGTTTATCAGCTGATTTATGTTTTTGAGATTAACATGACCTAGCCTTCTATGCCATAGAGTAGATTCTTGAGGGGAAGCCTTGGAAAATAGGCAAGGATGGCCTTTGAGATCTATTTTCTTGGAAAGATCTAAGGCATACACTCTCCTGTCCTGTTGGCCTTCAGGAGAGTGTATTCATCCAACACCTTATCAATCAAACTTAGAACTTTGGATGACAGAATCCGACAGTTCTGACTGGTGAAAAGAGCAACATGGCCTTTGTCACACATTTGATTGACACTCAAGAGGTTGTACTTGAGATTTTCCACATGGTTAACATCATCAATCTTTATTTCCCCATTGGAAACAAAGCCTTTGCCGATGATGTAACCCTTTGCATCATTGCCAAATGACACAAATCCCTTCCTTCCTTTAGAGTAGTCATTAAAAAGTGATTTGCTTCCTGTCATATGCATGGATCCTCCACTGTCTACATACCAGATGCCTCTGTGGCATGTGGAAGAACCTTGCAAAACACAACAAATTACTTAGATTTTGAGACCCAAACCTTTTGGTTTTGGGCCTGTTCTCATCAACAGATGGTAAACTAACAGGTTTGTTGGAAACAACAGCCTGAGAGGAAGAAGATGGTGAAGAAGAGGAATCCTTTGGCTTGGACCTCCTTTTCTGTGGTTTCAACATAGGAACATCTAATTGGTTAACTCTTCCCAATATATGTTAAACCATCATAACCAGCTATGTCTGATTTTGTGATAAAGCTTTCAGCTCTCCAGACACATTGGCATTGGAGTTTGATAAGTTCCTATGTTGCACTTCTTCTTTTGAGCAATCTCAGCTGTTACCTGTTTAACCCCTTCCTTTTTGGATTTATTTTTGGACTTAAGGGTTACAGGATTTGATGTTGTTGGTACAAATGTGGCTTCAAACTCAGTTTTCATTTTAACCATTTTCTCTTTAGTTTCCTCTTTATGTTTGAGTTTGGATCCTCTTTTGTAACAACAATCATCTGTAAGATGATTGAACAAACCACATATTTCACATGGTTTCTTCTTCATCTTATGTTGATCATCAACTAAAGAGAATGAAACTACTGAAGACTTGTTCTTCAGTATTTTGGAAGCACTATTTGCTTTCTGGCTTCCTCTTTAGTAGTCTTCAAACCCTTTCTACTGACAGTTTTCTTCTCTTCAGTGCTGACAGTAGTTGGAGTTTGAACTTCAGGTGTTAAATCTTGCTCTCCAGTCCTTTCAGGACTTCCAGAAATAACTCCTGAGTTGATCAACTCTTTGATCATGTGAGTGTCAGTATTTGAACCATCAAGATCAGCTGATAGGTCAACGAGGGAATAATACTAACTTCAACTTCTGATGGTGCTCTATCAGAAAGTGAATCACATGATGAGGTGGATTGGTTATTGCTTTCTCCATCAGATTTCACTTCTGCTCTTGAAGCAAAATTGTAGGAGTAGCAGTGTGATTATAACAATGTCAAACTTCACATTGGAAGCTGATTGCTTACTAAGAAGCATTTCAAAACCTTTGCATGATTGTACCCTCGATCACACTCTACTTGGGTGACTGCAAGGGTTTCTTTGAGGTCTTTGTACTTTTCTAAAAGTACCTTCCCTAGCCTTATCATCAGTGATTTGGCATTTAAGTTTATAAATCTCATCATTTTCTCTTTAAGCATAGACTCAAACTCAGCTTTTCTTTTGGAAATGATCTTTTCTAGCTCTATGTTCTTATTAATTAAAGCTATATTTGCTTCTCTAATAGAGGCAAATGCTGCTATGCATATTTCAGAACATAAAGGATACCTGTGATACCTGTGATGAAGAGGCATTTGAGGATGATCCATCTGCAGACTCTAGAGCCATAAGTGCCAGATTCCCAAAAGGACTGTCACCACCATGTTGACCAGCACCTGTGAACAGTTGTTCATGACCAGAAATGTCATTTGGTAAACTGCTCCAGTCAACACTCCAGGGGTGAAGAAGCTGTGTTGTTGAGGTTGAGGAGGTTGATGAGATTGAGATGGTTGAGGCTCAGGAAGAGCATGTGGTGTTGAGCAATGGGTGCTTGAACCTGACTGGTTTGTGGCATGTAATAACAAGGGTAAGGATATGGCATTGGACCCTGAGGAACAAAATATGCAGGAGATTGTGGTTGAGAATGATGACCAGAATTGACAGGATGTTGCCCTCTGTGTTGTTGACTATTGCCAGGGAAAGTCACAAGGGTGCAGAAGAATTAGATCCAGATGATTACATTCTCTAGCAAAGTGTCCAAGCCTGTGGCATTTGTGACACCTCAACTTACTCTTGTCAAAACCAACTTTGGTTTTGCCAGAGAGTCCTGGGAACTTTCTTCAGTCTTTTGTAGAACTTCTGAGATCTGATATTTATCAAGGCCATTTGGCTCAAAATATCCATCTCTTCTAAGTCATCATCAGCAATCCCCTTGAGATAATCCATGATGAAGCATAGATTGTCATTATTACACCCAGTAAACTGACTATCAACACTCACAAATGCAGAATCAGAAGTGTTTGAAGAGAAATCAATATGCTCATCATACTGGCATTCAGATGAAGCATATTCTAACTCATGCAACCAAGGCAGTATTGCCTGGTACAAACTCTTCAGTGAGGTTACCAGATGAAGCCAATTTCCTTTTTGCTCTATCTCTTTTCGAATGTAAGCAGTTTCCATGAAGTTGGGTGAGAGATAGACTATCCAGATTGCACTGGAGCGTAGGACAATTGTATATGTGTCCATCTCTCAGGCAGTGATCTGAGGAATCTGTGGTTCATTTGGCTTTTGGTATATTCATGTTTAACCATTTTCAACTCAGAGATTAAACATGAAAACCGCTCAAACTGCTGAGTCAGAGTCTCACCCTTTCTATGAGCAAAAGTCTCATACTGTTAGGCGGATTTCCCTGTTGTTTGCTAAGACCTCATCAGTGCCACCAAAGTTTCTTTCAGTGCATTCCAAAGGTCATGAGCAGTTTCATGATGCATAAGCCGGAATAGATTTCATTAGGCAGTGCCATGGCCAGAATTCCATGGGCTTTAGCATTAATCTCAAACAACTTCTTGTCCTCATCAGAGTATTGTTCCTTCTTCTTCGGAATGAACTGATTTGTTTCCGAATGATTCACTATTGGCTTATGTGGTCCATGTACCATGGATGTCCAACAACCTGAACTATTGACAGACAGGTGATGGAGCATTCTTCGTTGCCAAATGTTATACTCATTCCTAACCAGCATCGGAGGCTTGGTTGAGGAACCAGTATTGTGTGGATCATTAGAAGGTGTAGTCATTTTCAAAAATTCAGACAAATTCAAGATAAGCAAAACAAATTTAGCTCAAAACCACTAAGAACCTCATTAAAATAGCCAAACGTGACAGAACTCCATCTATATAACAGATTCATGCGAATTTGCTAGTTCGATCAAACTTAGAGCAAATGAGCAGTTTCAATGATCAATTGTTAGATCGATCAATGATTAACCAGCTCTGATACCATTTGATAGGATCTTAGCATCTAGTTTGATAGATTCGAATGATTTCAGCAGCGGCATAGAGTACCAACTAGCACAATTCGAGCAAGAATACAAAAGATATAGCAATGAACAGAATTAGTTATAGAGAGAGAAAGTTTCTGCAAAAGGAATATTTCATTCAATCACACGCTTGGCATGGCTTTCGCAAAATTACAATTCAGGTCATTTTTCCTTATATAAGGAAAGATGACGTAGGCTGATGTCACTTGATAGTGACATCTAACCGTTATTTAACAAACTACTGAAACACTAAAACTACTAAAGATGTCAAGCAGCTGACATCTTCTTACAAGAAGCTAAGTGTTCACTTATTACAAAACTACTGATAAGAAACTACTGAAACTACAATGACTGAAGAACAAGCTCTTCAGTCGTTTTACAAAACTACTGAAAGTAAAAACATAAAACTACTGATAAACACAACTACTGAAGAAGTACTCTTCAGCTGTTGTGACAAACTATTGAAACTTCAGCACTTGGTCTTCAGACTTGAACTTCAGACGTTTCATCAGCTGATGACATCAGTAGATGTCATCAGTTGATGTCTTCAGTCTTTGTCTTCAGACTTTGTACATCAGTTGTTCATCTTCAGCACTTGTGGACTCTTCAGCTGTTGAACTTCAGTACTTTGGTCTTCAGCTTCAGAACTTGTATTCTTCAGCTGTTAACCTTCAGTACTTTGGTCTTTAGCTTCAGCACTTGTATTCTACAGCTGTTAACCTTTAGTACTTTGGTCTTCAACTTCAGCACTTGTATTCTTCAGCTGTTAACCTTCAGTACTTGGTCTTCAGCTTCAGCACTTGTGTTCTTCAGCTGTTGAGCTTCAGCACTTTAGTCTTCAGCTGTTGAAGTCTTCAGTACATGATCTTCAGCTGTTGAAGTCTTCAGCACTGTCGAACTGCTGATGAAGCCTTCAGCAGTTGTTGTGATATCATGTGGGACTTAGAGGTTTTCTGATCTTGGCTCATTGGTTCTTTTGGTCAAACAATTTCCCTTTCTTACATGCTACACATAAATCTGGGAGTTGGAAATTCTTGACTTTGACTCCATTTACCAAATCATTCTGAGCCAGATGGTTCATCTTCCTGGGATTAACGTGTCCCATTCTCTTATGCCAGGAGACTAAATCTCTCTCTGTTGCCTTTGACAAGCACTAGGTAGTAGACTCAGTCATGGAGGCTTTTGATAGATCCAAGACATACAGATCGTTATATCTTGAAGCTGACATTAGAATTTTATCCTCCTTAATAACATACTACTTCTTCCATATGTAGCACTTCTTATTGTCAAACACAACCTTGTATCCCTTATCACAAATTTGGGAGACAAAAAGCAAGTTGTTTTGCAGTTGCTATACGTAGTTGACCTTGTCAAACTTTACTTTCTCGTTTCCCACTTCGCCTTGCCCACTGATGTAACCTCCTTTATTTCTAGCGAATGATACGTGTTCCCCTTATTATACTTCACGTTGAAAAGGAGAGACGAATTCCCGGTCATGTGCCTGGAAGCCCCACTATGAATAATCCAGGTATTAGTGATAGCGTTGTAGCGTACACCCTGCACATACAAAGGAATTGATTTGTTCCGGTTTGGGACCCAAGCCTTAACTGGCTTGGGTGTCTCAGAGGTATCAAACATCATGAACTCAACCCACTATCTTTCAGAGGATGTGGGCACATCTTTCTTATTCTTTTCCTCACTAACTGACACTTTACTTGATTTTTCTTTCCATAAACCAGTTTTGTGTAAGGCCTATTTATGGTAAACAGATGTTTATACATGTATGTCCCTAGATCATGATATAATGTAATAGATCTTGTTTGTCTGATTCTGATCTATAATTTGATATGATGATATTGGTTGTTTGTGATACATGTAATGACTAATATTTCATTAATTAGTTGATATTAAATGGGTTAATTAGGTTTGTGGTTGTTAGAATTGTTACACATAATGTTTATTAATTAATACATTCAAACTTAACTTAATGAAGTTCTCATGCGAATGAACCATAAGCATGACTAACTTCATACGAATGATTCAGTCGCACGACTGAACCAGGAGACTGGATCAGTCGTTAATTGTACATAAGATTGGCTCAGTCGCACGACTAAAGACTCAGTCGTGCGGATGAATCAACTGCATGGTTCAATCGCACGACTGAACCACGCTAATGGTTCAGTCGCACGATTGAATAATACCAACCTATAAATACAACCCAATTCGTGAAAAGTAGGAGCTTTTGATTAATTACGATTCCAGACGTACCCTAGCCGTCCAGAAGCCTCCTAATTCGTTCTCCAAGTTCATAGAACACTTTAGATCGATTCCCAATTGATTTCTAACGTTAGTTTCAATTCTTGATTAATTCTTCGTGGTTCTCACTGATTGGATCGCCAATCAAATAGGATTCCGCACTATTTGATCTAGTTTACACGTGAATCTCTAGGTATTTCGTTCAAATACCAGGTCCTAACAAGTGGTATCAGAGCTTGAGGCTCTTGATTACGTGTGATTCAATCAATATTGATAAAAAGCTTGTGTTTTTGCACTAAAAACGCAATCTTTAGTGTCAAAATTGATCTTGGACGTTCCCTGCTCTCATCGAAGTTTGGGTTCTACGGACTTAGGCAATTAGACCTTGCGAAAGTTCGAATTTTTACGGCTAAAACACGTTTAACCTAGAATTTCTCGAAAAACAGCAGCTTCAGTCGCACGAGTGAGCCATTCGCATGACTGGACCTCATTCGCATTGCTCAGACGCACGATTGGACATAGTCTCATCTCCATTCGTACGATTGAACCTTTCGGGCATACTGTTCATACGCATCAGATTCATTCGCACCACTGAGCTAATCACTTAGTTCAGCCGCACGATTGAACCAGTCGTAGAGTTCATACGCACGACTAGACCATTCACACCTTTCAGTCGCCCCAGTGACAATTTGTTTTATTAGACTTAAGTTATTAGACTTAAAGTGATTCGCAATGGAAGATCAAATGTCATCGTTTACTGCTGGAAAGGACTCTAGGATACAGAACTTGCTGTTGCTTGAGAGTGAGGTGGGTAATCATAATAAACCACCAAAGCTTTTGACGTTAGATGAGTTTCCCCACTGGAAACAACATTTTGAGACCTACCTCAATGGAGTGGATCCGAATCTGTGGGAAGCCATCGAGATTGGATATAGTACACCGTGTGGAGCTGATGAGTTAAGCTACATTAGGAGGAATGACGGACATGCAGAAAGTCAAATACAATGCAGAAAAAAGAGTTTATGCATTGATAACCCAATCTATTCCTAAAGACATATTCCACCAGTACTCAGAAAATAAGCAGTCCAAGAAACTTTGGGATGAGCTAGAAAAGAGGTACGACGGGAATGCTTCGTTGAAGGCAATCAAGGCTAAGGAGTTAAAGAGGAATTCGATAACTTCTCATCGATGGGAAATGAGAGTTTGGACGATGTTATAGACAATTCTACCATCTGATGAGTGATCTGCATACACATGGGGTGGCTACTACCATGGAACAGAAAGTTACTAATTTTGCAGACGGATTGCCGAAAAAGGGGCTTCATTCGTGTCTAATCTTAGACAGAATGGAATGCTGCCAAAACTGGATATTAATGACTTCATTCTTAAGTTGCGAGAAGAGTCACTTAGGATGAAGTACAGAGCTCAGAAGTCTTCATACAATCAAAATACAGCCTTATACAATGCCACGCCTCAAGCTAAGACATATGGAGCACCTCTCCAGACTGCATTTGTGTCTAGCTCATCGGGTCCTTCACATACATCTCCTTCAGGATCAGACACATCGGGACTTTCTTGTTCCCACTATATTGGATCCAAAGCAAGTGCTACTAAACTGAAGACCGAGAATCTCGAAAATGTGACAGTGGAAGTAGCTCGAGAACACATGGATCTTTTGGCTGCAATGGTCCATTCTTATGATGAACTTGTTGCTGGGAAGATAGGAAACTGCCATTTGGCAGACGAGGACTACGAGCAAGTGGACGAAATGGAGCTTGAGAGGATGGATATAATGTGGGCTTTAGCTAGTGCTGTCCGGAGGGCAAAGAAGTTTGTAAAACAAACCGGACAGAACTTGGTAGCTACTAAGGATACCACATTTGGCTTTGACAAGAGCAAAGTGACCTGCTTCAACTGTGGAGGGAAGGGACACTTCAAAAGAGAATGTGTCAAGCCTAAGAAGACGGTTAACGGGAACCCATTCTCGTCCTTCACTCGTCAAGACAAGCAAGCTACCAGTTCTACTTCATCAAGCAAGGATCCAAAAGCCTTGACTGCTCATGATGATGAAGGACAGGATTGGAGCTTTAGGTTTGTGTCACCAGGGGAATCAAACATTGCAAGTGTAGAAGATATTGACAGTGATTCTGCTAGTGAAGGAGATCTAGCAGTTGAGATAGAGATGTCACATAGTGAAGAAGCAACTACAACCGAGGTCAGTTACCAGCCTAAAGAGGAGACTACCACGTCAGAGAAAGAAAATACAGAATCACCAGAACCAGAGACATCTGATGCTGTGTTGATAGGTAACTCTACTGAATCAACTAAGGTAAGTACTACTGACCAAATGTTTGATAATCATGCTTGTTCTGATTGTGATACTTTTAGGAATAGCATAGATGAAAAATTTGCTAGGTTATTAGATCATAATGATAACTTAGTAAAAGATTTGCAACTGTGCACTGAGGCTAATAGGGTATTAAAACAAAATGAGCATAGTTATAATGAAAAGATAGGCCTTTTGACTAAACAGCTTAGGGAAACCAAAGTAGTTGCCTTTAACCAAGCTAATGACATTAGGTATTATCTAAACTCCCTAGAAGACACTAAGAAGCAAAAGGCAGTTCTAGAAGTAGAAGTAAACTCATTAAAACAGAAACTGCACAGTTGGACTAGTTCTTCACACATAGTCCAACACTTAGTGAGAGAAAGGAACAACGCGGAGGGATTAGGATATAAAGTGGTTCCACCACTACCTGAGACTTTGATGAACACTAAGACTAGACCAATAAATAGTAATCCTATCAAGGATCATGTGGTGTCAACTCCTCTTGTTAGTGATCCAGATTCCTTATGTTCATCTATTGACTCTGGAAACAAACAAAAGGAGGCCACTTCAAAGGCAAATGATAAATTGTCTTGTGTTAATCTGGAAAAGGAATTTGAAAGGGTTAACTTAAAGTTAGGATCAAACAGAGTCAAATCAGAACCTTAAAGGACTTCTAGGTAATCTTTCACATACTTCAAGTCAAAAACCTATTAACCAAAAAGAAAAGGAGGTTAAATAGGTGAAAAGAGTTAACTTTGTTAAACCAGAAAAACAACCAAAGAACCAGAGTCAAAATCTAGGGTGAGAGTAATGTTACTAGAGTGTCACACACTTCTCCACAAAGAAAGTTTAATCATAAAGTTGATAGCAGGTCGTGCTACAACTATGGTGAATATGGACACATTGCTTCCTATTGTCACTTCTATCAGACACCTAGGAAGAAGATTGAACTTCAGGTTTCAAAGCCTAGGTCTTCCAAGAGGATGTCTCTGACTCCACCTAGAAGAACTAGTGAACCTAAAATTCAACCTGTAAGTCAGTCGATTGTTTATCACAAACAAAACATTGCACAAATCTGGATTATGGAAGGAGAAGACATCCTCAGTGTCTGATAATAATGACAAGAAGGAACCTAAGCTACCTCATCCTCTAAGGGTCAATGGGTAGAATTTATGATGTGTGATGCCTCTGGGAAACCCAAGCTAGTAAAGGCTTGGGTTCCTAACCCAAAAATCCCTTACATTGTGTGTGCAGGGTGTTCGATACAGTGCTGAAACAAACACGTGGATTGTAGACAGCGGAGCATCCAGGCACATGACTGGAACAGGGCTCTTTTATCAAACGTCAAGCAAATAAAAGGAGGGCATGTTTCGTTTGCTGTGAAAACAAGGGAGGCTATATCACAGCCCAGGGAGAAGTGGGGAATCAGAAAGTTAAGTAGTTGATAAGGTGAACTACGTTCAACAACTACAAAATAACTTACTTTCTGTTTCCAAATATGTGATAAGCGATTTAAATCATCTTCGACAACAAGAAGTGTACGTGCTAAAGAAAGACTACGTGATCCCAGAGGACCAAGTTCTGATGACTGCTTCAAGATATAAAGATCTTTATGTTTTGGATGTGTCAACGGCTTTTACAACGGATCATGCGGTTCAGTATTTCTATCTAAAGCTACTGAAAAGGATTCCATCTCCTGGCATAGGAGAATGGGACACATTAGTCAAAGCAAGATGAATCACTTGATTCAGAAGGATCTGGTGAGAGGAGTTAATGTCAAGAACTTCAGCTTCCTGACTTTTGTGTAGCTTGCAAGAAAGGCAAATAGACAAAGAAGTCTCATACGGAAAAGAAAGTTCATTCAATAGAACTACCTCTTGAACTTCTTCACATGGATCTGTTTGGTCCAGTCAGTACAAAGAGCATTGCAGGCGACTTGTACTGTTTTGTGGTCACTGATGACTACTCAAGGTTCATTTGGGTAATGTTTCTGAAATCCAAATCAGAAACATTTGAATCATTCAAGGAGTTGGTAACCACACTGGAATCTCTCCAGAAGCTGAAAGTTAGACAAGTACGCTCAGACAACGGAACAGAATTCAAGAACCAGTCGATGGAGGCATACTGCAAGGAAAAGGGAATTGTGCATCAATTCACTTCTACCTACACACCTCAGATGAATGGAGTTGCTGAGAGAAAGAACAAAAGCTTGATAGAGACATCACGGACTATGCTGGCAGACTCGAAACTGCCTATCCAATTCTGGAATGAGGCAGTGGCGAATGCATGTTATACACTGAATCGAGTCCTGATAGTCAAGCGCCACGGAAAGACATGTTATGAGCTCCTACAAAGACGCAAACCGAACTTGGAGTATCTCGAACCATTTGGCGCGCCGTGCACACTTCTGAAGATGACACAAGAGGGTAAATTCAGCGAGAAGTCAAATGAAGGCATCTTTCTAGGATACAACATACCGAACAAGCGAGTTTACAACAACTCAACGGGTCTAGTAGAAGTGTGTGTAATGTTGACGTTCAGCGATATACCACACCACCTACTGGCAAAGGACCCGCTACTTTTTCGACTATGAGGATTCTTCAAGTCCTTCAACATCTCTCTCTCTCCCTCGGATGATGAATTAGCTACACGAATGATGTATGATATCTTGAATACACCAACATCTAGCTCACAGGGAGAATCATCTACTCAGTCAGGGGGAGTAGTCGACGACAGTGACTCCTCCTCTGAAGATGAAGCTGAAGAAGATAACCAGAACAGTCAGGAGGAACAGGTTCCAGTTCCTGAAAGTCCACAAGCACATATCAGTGATGCACCTTCGACTTCAGAGCCTCAAACTCCAACTACCTCAGATGTAGAACCAAATGTTCATAATCTTGGCTCTGAGGTAGCTGTTCCTACCATTCCAGGATCACGACTAAACGTCTATCATCCCTAAACAATGTCATTGGGGATGTCAGATCGGGAGTGCAAACCCGAAATCAGCTATACTCAGTTGATTACGCCTCAGTTATGGAAAAGGGATATATTCATGATGGTGCTTATCGGTGTTTTGTCTCACAGTTTGAGCCAAAGTACGTCAGTGATGCACTAAATGATGAGGCGTGGTGAGTGCCATGCAAGAAGAACTTCTTCAGTTCAAGAAGTTAGGTGTATGGACTCTGGTTGATAGACCTAAAGGTGCTAAAGTAATTGGCACCCAAGGGGTCTTGAATGCAAGAAGGATGGACCAAGGGGTCATTATCAGGAACAAAGCTCAATAGTAGTACAAGGTTTTCGCCAAGTCGAGGGAATTGACTACAATAAGGTGTTTGCACCTGTGGCAAGGATGGAAGCCATTCGTATCTTCCTTGCCAATGCATCATACATGAAGATTAAAGTCTATCAGTTAGATGTGAAGAGTGCATTCCTTCATGGGGAAATCAGAGAAACAGTCTATGTCAATCAACCCGAGGGATTTGAAGACCCTTATCATTGGGATAAAGTCTACAAGCTCGACAAGGCATTATACGAGCTTCATCAAGCTCCAACAGCTTGGTATGAGAAACTCTCGACTCATCTTGTGAAACACGGCTTTCGTAGGGGAGTCATGACTGCACGCTGTTCATTCAAGAAAAAGATGGCGACCTACTGCTCGTACAGATCTATGTGATGACATAATTTTTGGTTCAAAGAACGAAGAGTTATGCAAAGAGTTTGAAGCAGTTATGAAGAAAGAGTTTGAGATGAGTGCTATGGGGGAGATGAAGTTCTTTCTCGGGCTACAGGTGGATCAAACACCAAATGGGATCTTTCTACATCAGTCCAAGTATGTAGGGACATTCTCAATCGCTTTGACATGGAGAATGCATCTGCTGCTCGTACTCCACTTGCTACGAATCACGGCATAGCACCTAATGACAATGGAGATCTTGTAGATGCCACGATGTAACGAGGAATGATTGGATCCCTCATGTATCTCACCGCCTCAAGACCTGATATCATGTATGCTACATGTTTATGTTCTAGATCAGGCTAACCTAGGTCAATCAGCTAAGTCAATACATCATCGGATCGCGGATCTTAAAGGATTTTTCGCTATCAAGGGTACACACACTGGGTTGTGGTATCCTCATGATGATGATTTTGAGCTCACGGCGTATAGTGACTCGGATTACGGAGGCTGCAAGATAAATACAAGTCTACATCCACAGGGTGTCATTTATTTGGAGAAGACTAGTGACTTGGCAGTGTAAGAAACAGACATCGGTTGCATTGTCCACCTGTGAAGCCGAATATGTTGTTGCTGCAAGTTGCTGTTCACAAATCATCTGGATTCAACAGCAAATGCGGGATTACGGTTTAAAGTTCTCCTCTACTCCTATTTTGTTGATAACTCTGCTGCAATTGCATTAACTAAAAATCGGTCCAACATCCTAAGACCAAACATATCGGTATTAAATATCATTCATCAGAGACTGTTTTGAAAAGAACTAATTGATGTGGTAAAAATTAATACTGATTTTCAACGCCGCTGACCTCTACACTAAAGCCTTTGATAAACCATGTTTTCAATATTGCTTGAGGTCAACGGTGTTAAAAAGAAAAGTGATGTTATTCCTGATGATGATCATGTGTAGTCTAATGTAGGTTAGTTAATTTTTCCTTTTATTTTATGAGTTTTTTAGTATGTTTAATTTAAACTCATGTTATTTTGCTGACTATTAAAATCCTAAATAATTAAACCAGTTATGATTTTAGCATTTTAGGGGGAGAAAAGTCAGCAAGTTAACATTAAAAAAAAGAAAAGTAGTAGAAGGAGTGGAAAGCTGATATAAGGTAGATCGTATCTGTGATACCGATTCAAACCCTTTGGAATATGATAGTACACAGGAACAAATCAAGAGGGACCATGCAATTTTATTCTTGAAAAGATGCATAAATTCAAAGTATAAGTCTGTGTTGTCTAAGCAATATAAAAGGGAAGATGATAGAAAAACTGGTAACTCTTAAGGTAACGCAATGAGAGTAGACCTAGAGGTTGCTAGACCACAATTGATATGTTGGTAGATTCAACACAATAGATGATTAGACCTGACTGGTGATCTCAAGATCAAACTAAGTGGTTCAACTGACTGTGGGCTCCCATATTATCACTGGTTAACACAATCAACTATATTCCAATAAGGGGTAATGAGCATGTAAACGCCACAAATGTGTGCGGATGACCATAAATAGAGCAAAGCACGAAAAAAATGAAATAAAAATGCTATCAAGCTAATGACTTATGTTATTGGTGCATTTGGTGCAACATAAAAATTAAGCTACTCTAACAAGGAGATAGGTTGTGTGCCTCTCTGCTGTGTGATGGCTGACCTGAGGATAAGCATAACCTAGATATTCTAGAATTCATTGTTGTTTGCCGCCTCTCTGTTGTGCGATGGCACTGACCTGAGGACTGGCTTCTCTTTGAAAGCTCTAAGAATAGTCTCTCCCTGTAATAATACCCGTAGACCGCTCAAAGCTCCTGAGGAATGTTGCTTACCATATAAGTGTGGGATCCACAAATGTTAGTTGAAATAATTAAACCTAAAACAATCACCAGTTGGGTCAAAAGTCTGTGTATGGATTTAAGTGGACAAACATATTGACAATCATTGTGACTGCAATTCTTGAAAGCTTGTTTCAATGTGGTAAACTAAGAGCTTCAGTATGATTTCCTAAAGTTGCAAATGACTCTGGATGAACACCAAGAATTGAGCATCAAAAGATTTTGATAACAAGTCCAAACTGATTTGAACGGCCTGTATGATTCCAAAATGGAATTGGTCCAGGTATGCTCAATCTAAGTTGAAGCAGTCCATTCCGGAACCAAATCCAGTAGATTTCCATCTCAGGACTTATCTCTCACAAAAAGCAAAAACAAATTTTAGTCTTTAGTTTAATTTTCGAATTTACTCAGTTGTTTTAGTTTGGTTGTTTGTCGGATTACATCAGGAAAATCAGTAAGGGATCAACTCACTAACAAGGTCATGTTTGAGATGACCACATATGTATTAAAAGTTAAATCAGTCACGTCGGAGGTGATAAAAGGGTTTTCAATTCAAAATGATCATGTCTAAGATGATCAACTGCTCATAACGTAAATTTCTGCAATTAAATGGATTTTAAAAGTTAAATATTCAAATTGGCAGAAAAGTTAATAAATATGACCTATTCGCACGAATGGACCATCCGTATGGACCAATCATACGAATGGAAGCTATTCGTACGAATGGACCATGAATATGGACTATTCAACCGAATAGCCATACAATTGGCCCAATCGGATGATTAGGGAGAATGAGTGGTTCAGTCGCACGACTGAGATTCAGTCGGACGACTGAAGAAGGACGATTGAACCAATCGCACGAATGAGTCCCACTAGCACGCCTGAAAGGTGCGTATGAGCTCAGTCGCACGATTGAATCTAGGGTTAATATAAATAGAAGGGGAGTCGGTCGCAGAGACTCACCGGCTTCAAAATCACCCTGAATCGCACGTATTAACCTAACTCTGCAAAAATTTCAATTGATCGCAAAACCCCTGTTTCTTGTACTCACCAATCTACATCGACACTACAGGTAATTTACTGTATACAGCACTCCCATAACGTTAAATTTGATGAAAAACATGGTACATTCGGACTCGCAAAGTAACCGAGACTTAAGTGACTAAAACCTACCTAAACACTCAAAAAAGAAACGAAGTAACGATGTTAGGTGGTTTAAGAATGAATTGCGAGTCAAATGAACCAGATAACGAGGTCTAAAACTCAAAATGGTGAAAAATTAATTTTGAATTGAACAGTCTGTTCTTCATGCAAAGGACACCGTGATGAACTTCAGTCGCACGACTGAAGGGCTCAAACTGCTTATACGCATGACTGAACCATGCGTATGAAGTTCAGTCGCACGACTGGTGTAACCGCATGAGGGTATATTGTAGGAGCCCAGTCGCACACTCAGAGGTACGTATGGGTTCAATCGCACGACTGAATCCCATTCGTATGGTTCAATCGTACGACTGAACCCCTTTCGCACGGTTCAATCAACGCCTGAACTCAGTCGCACAATCTTAATCGCATGACAGAAGATTTTCTTCAAGCTTAAGGATTTCATGACTTTCTTAGTCAATGGTACTAATGTTTACTATCTTTGTGTAACAGATAGCGAGTAGATGGATTATGAGCACAAAGCACAATATATGTGCTCATCTGGACTTAACATCCAGAAAATGCTACTGATTTCTCTGGCATAATCACATTCCTACTGAGCGAGGATTGCACATGCCATATCTACTCCTGCACTCCGTATCGATCCATTCAACAAGCCTTCTGGGAAGGCGCTACAGTTGATAGATCATCTGAGCCTCACTGCATCAGAAGTACCATATTTGGAGAGGCTATTACCATTTCAGAGGAGGATCAAAGGATTGTACTACAATTGGGGGATGACGCTGACTGTCCAACTCGTTTACACCCCCTCACTGTCAGTGGATGCTTTCTTAGAGCCAAATACTCTTGGGACATCAGTTCTGGGGTACTCAACAAGAGTAACCTCTGTCCCCAGTTTAAATATCTTGCACACGTGCTGCTCAAGTGCATGGCTTCATGAAAAGGTGGTTTTGATGAGCTGTCTGACCAGATGCAGAACGCATACGTTGCTTTGGTGCTGAACCATCCATTCAGCTTCTCCAAGATGATTTTCACCTATCTGGTGGAGAACATCAAGGGGAAAAGGAAGGAAGCCTTCTGTATGTACCCGAGATTTATGCAAATGATCATAGATCAGAAGCTTCCCTCCCTGCCAAAGGAAAATGAGGATGAGGTAGTCATGGAGGTAATGGATGACACTACCCTGGGAAGGATGAAAGTGTACAGGGGAAAGCAAGTGAATCCTCCTGTCAGGTGGTTGTTTGGTCATCTTGCCCGAGATGACTACGTGGCGCCCGCAAAGCGAAAGTGGCGTCACGAGGATAGTGACTCTGATGTGGAACAAATAGCTCTACCCACTCATGACTCAGATGACGATGACAGTGGGGATGCTTGAGACGATATGCCTAGTCCACTTAGAGGCACTGTGTCTGATTCTGTACCTCCAGTGTCCGTCACAGCTGGAGAAGTAACTGACTCAGCAGGATTTTATCAGGATTTTGTTCTTGGCGCGGAGGAGGAGGATGAATCGGATGAGGAGCCACTTACACGAACTGTGGGAAGGAAAGTTGTTCCCACAGAACATGGGTTAAGGGTGGTTGGTGAACACCCGAGAGACTCCGGAGATACAGATACTGACCCAAGCTATGCTCCGGGGTCCACAGGTAGGGTTGCAGGGGGAGCTTCCACCTCAACTGGAACAAGGAGGAAGAGAATGGCTAAACCCCATGGCCAGAAAAGAAGAAGCGTAGGGTGACCTTCCTCCCACCACATCTACCACATCCACCACAGCCACCACATCCACCACAACCACCACATCCACCACATCCACCACATCCACCACATCTACCACAGCCCACACCATACCCTCCACCACAGCACAGTTTCCCTCCACCACCACATCCTTTACTCCCTATCACCTCCACCATTATACAGACCTATCTTCACTACAGACACCTCCACCACCACGTCACACCAATCAATGCCCTCAGCCCATCCCTCACACACTTATAGATCTCCTCTACCTCCATCGGGGTAGAGGAACGATGTCAGCGCTTAACAGAATGGTGATGCGCTTACTGGCGGCTGATAAGGAAAAGGCAGCTCAGATCCGCCAGCTTACTAACGTGACTGCTGCACAATCTCACCAAATTGCAGAGCAGGCTAGAGTAATTGAGGAGCAGACCCAGCAGTTGGCTGCTCAGAGCACCAAGATGGACCAACTCCAAGCTCAAAGTGTCACATCAAGCAAGCAAATAGAGGAGCTGGAGAAGGCAAGGAAGATTATCCTGTTAAAACTGAAAGGATCTAAAGAGGAGCCATTAAAGATCAGGGAAGGAGACAGAGATGAAGATGATAAAGATAATGATGAGTGATGATGAGAGTGATACTGAGGATGATGAAGAAGCAGAAGGAGGGTATGCACCTGCGTCGGCCACTGCTACAGGTCAAGAGAAAAGGACAAAGAACAGACAAGATCAATCAGCTTTACCTCTGCTCCTCCAAGTGATGATGAAACCATGATACAAGATAAAAGTAAAGATTAGATGTATGTATATATCTTTTTTGTATTTGAAGCATGTAATTGAACACAATGTATTTAATGTTTATATTACTATAATGCCTTTCTGTTTGATTACTTACTAATGATTTATGTGTGGAATGTTTAAATCAAACAGATCATATTACCAAAGAGATGAGTTTGATATTGCTCCCCTTCAGCAGGTTAAGTATCAGCTAACAAATTGATTCTGATCTGCAAGGGATTGTTAGGAGGTCAGTGAATTATACCCCTGAAGAAGGGGAAATAATTCATGATCTATAAATGAGCAACTCGCAGAGCTTTTCAAGCTACATCCACATGAGATAGTAAAAGATGCACCGACATGTGATTCGACTAGTGACGAAGAACTCAACGATGTTGATGATGTAGAGATCGAAGATGTCACTACGAGGAGTACCCTCAGTACGCTGACAATGAGGGCATGTAGTCCCAATCTGGGTGAATCCCTTGTCAGCGATACTATTGAGGTGTGTGAACTATATGGAGCAAGAAACAGAGAAAGCAGAAGACACAGCCCAAGCCTCAAATGATGATGTGACATTCGAAAGGCTGAGTGGGCTGCATGATTTGAAGAAGTTAGAGCCAATACTACACCAAAGAAGGATTCCTACACCAAACTCTATAGAATCAAGAAACATCACAAGGTGTCAGGAAGGATCATAGCATGGGCGTATTTTGAGGATCTTAACGTATATGCAGTTAAGAGAGAACAGGGCATAGAGTACTTCAGATTCCCATATAATCTGAAGACTCTACCTGGTTTTGAGTTCAACCAGCTGGCCAAACTAAAGCTTTTGTATGTTGTCCGAGGAAGATGTCAGGCTAGTTCGAGGCTGCCCTAAAGAAGGAGTACCACACTAGATGGGTTAACTTCAGACCCCAACAGCCTACTAGGTATATCAGAAGGTCTGAGGTTGATGCCATTACTGGCAAGCCTAAAATAGTGTTGAAGTGGAATCCTCCGCGCACAATGTCAAGAATCCCACTCAGGGAAATGCCACGGGATTTCACTCCACATTTTAAGTGGTGGTACTATGATTGGAGAACAGTTGAAGCGGTCATAGTCTTAAGCAAAGAGGTACAAATGGATACTATCAGGGTACTCGACCCGTTGTGGCGTACAAACTTGTCGAAAGTGATGTCTATACGCTATACAAGTGGCCACTGTTCTATGATACGCAAGATATTGTACAAGCCCTCCAGTTCCAGAACGTTATACGACTCTGCTTCGTTTGACATTCACACGGGAGTCACAAAAGAGGAGAAGTACAAGAAATACAAGGAGGTTATGCAACAAACAAGAGATTAGAGAGATCTAGGTCCAAGGAGTTTGTTGATACATGTATGTCCCTAGATCATGATATGAAATGTAATAGAT
This sequence comes from Flaveria trinervia, assembly GCA_025506515.1. Taxonomy (NCBI): domain Eukaryota; kingdom Viridiplantae; phylum Streptophyta; class Magnoliopsida; order Asterales; family Asteraceae; genus Flaveria; species Flaveria trinervia. Next base: position 40,230,745 of record CM046452.1, on the reverse strand, counting down.
CTTGTCTGTCTGATTCTGATCTGTAATTTGAAATGATGATATTGGTTGTTTGTGATTTGTAATGACTAATATTTCATTAATGAGTTGATATTAAATGGGTTAATTAGGTTTGTGGTTGTTAGAATCGTTACACATAATGTTTATTAATTAATACATTCAAACTTAACTTAATGAAGTTCTCATGCGAATGGCCCATGCGAATGAACCATAAGCATGAATAACTTCATACGAATGACTCAGTCGCACGACTGAACCCGGAGACTGGATCAGTTGTATGATTGAAACATAAGATTGCTCAGTCGCACGACTGAGACTCAGTCGTGCGGATGAATCAACCGCATGGTTCAATCGCACGACTGAACCATGCTAATGGTTCAGTCGCACGATTGAATAATACCAACCTATAAATACAACCCAATTTGTGAAAAATAGGAGCTTTTGATTAATTACAATTCCAGACGTACCCTAGCCGTCCTGAAGCCTCCTAATCCTTCTCCAAGTTCATAGAACACTTTAGATCGATCCCAATCGATTTCTAACGTTAGTTTCAATTCTTGATTGATTCTTCGTGGGTTCTCACTGATTGGATCGCCAATCAAATAGGATTCCGCACTATTTGATCTGGTTTACACGCGAATCTCTAGGTATTTCGTTCAAATACCAGGTCCTATAACAGACGACTTTAATATTATTTGTGTAACACCCGGTATTTATAAAACACAAAGAAAAAATAATAAAGTGAAGAAAAAGAAAGAAAAGATATTTTACCAAAGTTAAAGGGTAAAAAGTGTCCAAAAGGACAAAAAGTTTGAATGTGGTGTAAAGTGGGCATGGTCGCCCACTCTCTCCTCACACATCCATTTCATTCGGATTTTTAGAGAGAGAAAGAGAAAAAGGCAGAAAGCATTCGGGTCTTTGAAGAGCAAGAGCAGGAAGTCGAATTCAAGATAAGAATTTGTGTGTTTATGATGTTCTTAACCACATTTATCCTCGGTTGTATACTTATGTATGTTGTATGTGTTCAGGTGTGTGTTTGGTGGGTTTTTAGGCGGTTGAACTCAATTGCAAATAGGTTTGAAAGAAGTCACACCTAAGAGGCAGCAAAGGTGAGTTCTAGAACCCTTTTTTAACTTGTTTTTAACTGCTTTGGTGCTGGAAATGGATGTATGAACTTTTTATAAAAGTTTGGTTTTGTACCCGTATGTGTTTATGTGTGTGATTTTGGGTGGGGTTTCATTTTGGGCTATGTATGTCTTTGATCTTGCTATCAGTGTGTTTCTAAGGCTTAGAATTTATGATTTAAGCTTAGAATATGATAGGTGATGTTTGGGGATTGAATTATGATGTTAAGTGTGACTTAGACTGCTCATACGCCCAAACAGTAGCTCATGTGTCCAACTGTAAATATTACCTAGGTGTTCCATGCGCCCAAAACCTCATGCGCCAAATAGTACTCCTGCGCCTAGGAATAGGTTGAAATTGACTAAATATTCATACGCCCAGATAGCTCATGCGCCTGCATAGTGCTCATGCGCCTAGAATGGCCCAGAATAGACTAAGTGTTGCTCATGCGCCCCATTAGTTCTCATGCGCCTGAAAGTTTCCCATACGCCTAAGTGTTCCTCATGTGTCTGAAAGGCCACACGCCTGCCTAGCGCCAATGCGCCTGCATAGCGCTCATGCGCCTGCATAATGTTCATGCACCTAAAGACTTGGAATATTTTTTGATTTTGGGGGAAAATGTAAAATGTAAGCTTTGACTTGGGATGCTATGTTCTCATGCGCCTGAAAGTTCCCCATACGCCTAATAGTTCCCGAGGGCAATGTAAGTTGACTTTTGAGGTCATAGATGATGTGATGGGTGATGTATGATTAATGCCTACGTATGATGATGTGTGATTGATGATGTATGATGATTATGTATGATGCATGTTATGTTTTGCTATGTTCCCTATTACGCATGATGATATGACTTTACGTGGTGTGATATTGTTAATAAATGTAAAGTATTATCTTAACGAAGTGAAAGATTTAAGATAATGAGAGTGGAACATAATAAACGCATGAAAAGTCTTTCAAGCAAATGAAAGGAGGATCGTAACTCATTGAGAGTTGTTAGCTCAACTATGTGTTTACAGCGTGTGATCTTGGCTAACCCTTAAGGGTTCACGCATAAGGGGAGTTAGTCTATGTGACTACTCCATACGTGCGATACATGCAATACGTGTGATATGTTCGATATGGGGTCCTTGTTGCTTAACCCTAGATGATATAGCTTTGTGCTTAGGAGGGGGGTTAAGTACGGGACCTAAATAGAAGTGAAAGATAATAAAAGTAGGAAAAGTGCGATACGTACGAAATGTGTGAAAAGTGCGAAATGTACGAAACGAACGATGTTGAAGACAATAATTATTACCTCAATGTATGTATGATGTGTGATCATGTGCGATAGTAAGAAAAAGTTTTAACGAGTTAAAGGTAATATAATGTTCTTATAAAACTAGAACTCGCTCAACAACACTGACTTTTTATGCATTTTCCAGTTGGCAGGTAAAGGTTGCCGAGGATGGTACGGGGCGGCTACTTGGCTCTTTTTGGATGGCATCCATTTTCATAATGCTTTTGTGATGTAATGCAACAAGTATTTCATAGTTTAATAACAATGTATTATTTTTCAAAAGCTTTTATAATGAAATGAAATGTTTGTCTTAATGATTCCGCTGCATTGTTTTCTTTAAGTTAGTGCAAATATATGATTTATGTGCCATGAATGACTAGCTTTAAGCATCTCGGGAAGTTGGTATCAGAGCCAAAGTTTAAGTGAAACGGGTAATTTTTCAAAAGAAACCTAAACTTAAACTGAAAATGGGATGAAAAGGGGAGGGATGGAAGTTGCTCTGAATATCAACGAGTGCCAAGAGGACCAGAAAGTGAAGTTTGTTGTCCACTCATGTATGGACTCGGCTTTGTGCTCGTGGGACAATATCGTCCAAGCCGAGGGTGGTCGGGTAATTGGAAGTATGAAATGGGCATAGTTTAAGAGGCTGGTGATTGAGGAGTTCTATCCTCACTGGGAGATGGATAAGGTTGAGAGGGAGTTCCTACAGCTGGAAGCGGGAACGATGACACAACAGTAATACACCACCAAATTCAATGAGATGGCACGGCTCGTGCCAGATTAAGTGACACCCTCGTCACAAAAGATCCAGAGATATTTTCAGGGCTTGCCAACAGATATTCTCAAGCACATGATCGCTACCCGACTAAGCACGTTTAGGTCGGCGGTGGATTTGTCGGGAAGGTAGTACGATGAGCGAGAGGTGGTGGTGACTGAGGTGAGCAAGAAGGGTGGTAGTGACCAAAAATGGAATGGGAAGCGGTTTGTATGTGGCGGAGCCTCTCCAAACAACAAAGTAGCGAAGGTGGGTGACTGGCGTGTGGTCACATCTAGTGCAGGGTTGAAGAGATGTCGCAAGTGCGGGAAAGAGCATTTGGGAGAATGCAAGTGTGGATCAAACGCCTGCTTCAAGTGTGGGAAGCCTGGTCATATGGCAAGAGATTATGGGGTTATAAGGTGTTATAACTATGGAGAAAACAGCCATTTGAGTAGGGATTACAAGAAGCCAAGGGCTGAAAGTTCAGGAGCAAAGAAGACTAGAAGAGAAGGGCAGAGGGCCAGTGCCAGAGCGTTCAGAATGATGCGGGAGGAGGCTAGGAGGGACCTCGATGTTATATCAGGTACATTTCTAGTATACCAATCTTTAGCGTCTGTGTTATTTGATTCTGGTGCTAGTAAAAGTTTTATTTCTATTGCTTTCTATGCTAAATTTCCTGTTAGTATTAAGAATATAGATACGCCCTTTGATGTAGAAACTGCCATAGGTAAGTCCACCAAGATTTCCAAGATGATAGAAGGATGTGACATAGAACTAGAAGGTCACAAGTTTCCGGTTAGACCATTTGTGATGACCTTAGGCGGGTCTGATGTAGTCCTAGGAATGGATTAGTTGGCGGACTACAAGGCGAATATTGTGTGTCGCAAGAAGATGATTCGATTGACAGCCGCTGACGGGAGTATGGTGACATTTTATGGCGATCGAGTCACTACAATTTGCAAAATGATTTCGATGGCGGTGGCGGGAAAGTTCATGAGGGCATGGATGTAGTGTCTACTTGGCCTACGTGAATGATGTGGATATGCCAACACCACAACTGACCGACGTACCGGTGGTATGTGACTTTCCAGATGTGTTCCCCAAAGACTTACCAGGAGTGCCACCTGACCGCGAGATTGAGTTCCAGATTAACTTGATACAAGGTGCCCAACCCATTACTAAGGCACCGTATCAATTGGCTGCGACCGAGATGAAAGGGTTGATTGAGCAATTGCTCGAGCTACTGGATAAGGGGTTTATTAGACCGAGTATCTCACCTTGAGGTGCTCTGGTCTTATTTGTGAAGAAGAAAGACGACAGTATAATAATGTGTATTGACTACCGTGAGCTAAATAAGTTGACGGTGAAGAATCAGTACCCCTTATTGAGAATTGATGACCTGTTTGATCAACTCCAGGGTGCCAGTTGATTCTTGAGGATAGACCTTCAATCTGGTAACTATTAGTTAAAGGTGAAGGAGCAGGATATTCCTAAAATAGCTTTTCGCACGCGCTATGGACATTATGAGTTTCTTGTTATGTCTTTTGGTTTGACCAATACGCCAGCTGCTTTTATGGACTTGATGAATCGAGTATGTCGGCCGATGCTGGATAAATCATTGATTGTGTTTATCGATGATATCTTGATTTATTCGAAAAGTGAGGAGGAGCATGCAGGCCACATTCCAGAGCTGTTGGAGACCTTATGAAGGGAGAAGATGTATGCCAAGTTCTCCTAGTGCGCGTTATGGTTGCGTGAAGTCCAGTTCTTGGGTCCGTGGTGAATCCCGAGAGTATTATGGTGGACCCGACAAAGGTGGAGGCAGTAATGCAATGGAAGCCACCAAAGACGCCATCCGAGACTCGTAGCTTCTTGGGTTTGGCGGGCTACTACGGAAGATTCATTCAAGACTTCTCTAAGATCTCTTCTCCACTAACCAAGTTGACCCGTAAGAATGTAAATTTTGTATGGGGTCAAGCTCAAGGGAAGGCATTTGAGGAGTTAAAGGCGAGATTGACACAAGCTCCTGTTTTGTCGTTACCCGATGGAAGTGAAGATCTGGTGGTTTATTCTGATGCTTCCTACTCGGGGTTGGGATGTGTGTTGATTCAAAGAGGAAAGGTTATAGCCTATACATCCCGATAGATGAAAGTCCATGAGGGTAATTATCCAACTCATGACTTGGAGCTTGAAGCCACAGTTTTTGCGTTAAAGATATGGATGCACTACCTATACGGGATGAAGTGCACCATATTTACCGAGCATAAGAGCTTGAAGTATTTATTCGAGCAAAAATGTTTGAACATGAGGCAGAGAAGATGGTTGGAGCTCATAAAGGATAATGATTGCGAGATCCGTTACCATCCGGGCAAAGCCAACATGGTGGGGGATGCCCTTAGCCGAAAGGAAATACCCGAGCCAATTCAGGTGAAGTCTTACCAGTTGATCATGACCTCTGATGTGATGAAGCAAGTCAAGGAGTTTCAAGATGAAGCAGTTGCGGAATCAGTTGAAAGCACACTCGGTGTTAGGACCCCATTCGGGCTGATGTGGATCCCACGTTTTGGAGGTCTACGTAGGAGGATTGTGGATGAAGCTCATAAGACTCGATACTCTATTCATCCAAGTGCTACAAAGATGTATCAAGATATGAAGAAATATTATTGGTGGTCGGGTATGAAGCGTGATGTGGTGGAGTATGTGTGTAAATGCCTTACTTGTTTACAAGTGAAGACCGAGCATCAAAAGCCGTATGGAAAGATCCAACCATTGAATATACCGGAATGGAAGTGGGAGCATATCACCATGGACTTTATAACAAAGCTACCATAGACCGCGCGAGGGTATGATGCCATATGGGTGATAGTTAATCGTTTGACGAAGAGTGCTCACTTCCTACTGATTCGCGAGACATATTCATCCAAGAGGTTGGAGGATTTGTTCATTAAAGAGATCGTAACTCGTAATGGTGTGCCGGTGTCTATTGTGTCCGATCGTGACACTCGGTTTACATCTAAATTTTGGATGAAATTCCACAATGCTATGGGGACAAGGTAACATATTAGCACGGCTTAACATCCTCAAATGGATGGCCAGTCGGAAAGAACGACTTAGACGCTCGAAGATATGCTCCGGGCATGTGCCATTGACTTTGGAGGAAGTTAGGATGACCACTTACCGTTAGCTAAGTTCTGATATAAAAACAGTTATCATGCCAGTATTGGTATGCCTGGTTATGAGATGCTATATGTTAGGAGATGTAGGACGCCCGTGTGTTGGGGTGATATTGGCCATAGAGATGAAGGTAGCATGTATGAAGGTAGCCAAAGATAGGCAGAAGTTGTATGCTGACAAGAGATGTAGACCGATTAAGTTCCAAGTGGGTGATAGAGTTATGTTGAAAGTCTCACCTTGGAAAGGTATCATTCAGTTCAGAATGCGGGACAAGTTGAGCCCAAGGTACATAGGGCCTTTCCGAATCATTGCTCGAGTAGGAGAGGTGGCCTATAGACAAGAGTTACCGGAGGAGTTAAGTGGAATTCATCCAACATTCCATGTATGTCATCCGAGTAAATGTTTAGTAGAAGAGGATATGATTATACCACTGGAGGATATCGAGGTAGATGAACGGCTCAATTATCTGAAGCAACCACCGGCGATCATTAATCGTAAAGACAAGAGGTTAGCGAATAAAGTGGTTCCTCTTGTGCGTGTATAGTGGAAGCATAAGAAGGGGTCTGAGTCTACATGGGAGATTAAAGAAGAGATTAGACAACATTACCCATGATTGTTAGAGGAATAACAGGTTTCGGAGATGAAACCTATATAAGGGGGGTGGACTTGTAACACCCGGTTATTTATAAAAGACAAAGAAAGAAGAATAAAGTGAAGAAAAAGAAAGAAAAAATATTTTACCCAAGATGAAGGGTAAAAAGTGTCAAAAAGGAAAAAAGTTTGAAAGTTGGTGTAAGGTGTGCATGAACGCCCACTCTCTTCTCACAACATCCATTTCATTTGGATTTTAGAGAGAGAAGGAGAAAAAGGCAGAAAGCATTCGGGTCTTTGAAGAACAAGAGCAGGAAGTCAAATTCAGGTAAGAATTCATGTGTTTATGATGTTCTTAACCGGATTTATCCTCGGTTGTATGATTATGTATGTTTGTATGTGTTCGGTTGTGTGTTTTTGTGGGTTTCTAGGCGGTTGAACTCGATTGCAAACAGGTTTGAAATAAGTCACACCTAAGAGGCTGCAAAGTTGAGTTCTAGAACCCTTATTTTTACTAGATTTTAACTGCTTTGTGGCTGGAAATGATGTATGAACTTTTTATAAAAGTTGGTTTTGTACCCATATGTGTTTATGTGTGTGATTTTGGGTGGGGTTTGATTTTTGGTTATGTATGTGTTTGATCTTCTTATGACTATGTCTCTAAGGCTTAGAATGTATGATTTAATCTTAGAACATGATAGGTGATGTTTGGGGACTAAATTATGATGTTAAGTGTGACTTATACTGCTCATATGCCCAAACAGTAGCTCATTCGCCCAACTATAAATAACTGGCTAAGTGTTCCCATGCGCCCAAAACCTCATGCGCCTAAATAGTATTCATCCTCCTAGGAAAAAGATGAAATTGACTAAGTGTTCGTACGCCCAGATAGCTCATGCGCCTAGGCACTCATGCGCCTACATAGTGCTCATGCGCCCTGTTGATACATGTATGTTCCTAGATCATGATATGAGTGTAATAGATCTTGTTTCTCTGATTCCGATATAATGTTTGGAATGATTAATGAAATGATATTGATTGTTTGTTATTTATAATGTTTAATATTTCATTAATGAGCCGATGTTAAATTGGTTAATTAGGTTTGTGGTTGTTTGAATGGTTACACATAATCTTATATTAATTAATACATTCAAACTTAACAAAATGAAGTTCTCATATGAATGGCCCATGCGAATGGACCATACGCATGAATAACTTCATATGAATGACTCAGTCGCACGACTGAACCAGGATAGTGGATCAGTCGTATGATTGTAACATAAGATTGGCTCAGTCGCACAACTGAACCATACTAATGGTTCAGTCGCACGAGTGAACAATACTAACCTATAAATACAACCTAATTCGTGGAAAAACTGGAGATATTATTCGATTTCCACTACAGATGTACCCTAGCCGTCCAGAAACCTCCAAGTTGATACTCCAAGTTCACAGAACGTAGTAGATTGATTCCCAATCGATTCTTAACGTTAGATTCAATACTTTATTGATTCTACGTGCGTTCTCACTGATTGGATCGCCAATCAAATAGGATTCCGCACAATTTGGTTTGGTTTACACGTTAATCATTCGGTATTTCGTCGAATACGAGGTCCTAACAAGTGGTATGAGAGCTTTGGCTCTTGATTACGTGTGATTCAATCAAGATTAATAAAAAGTTTGTGTTTTTACACTAAAAACGCAATCTTTTGTGTCAAAAGTTGTCTTGGACGTACCCTGCTCATCAAGTTTCGGTTTCTACGGCCTTAGGCGATTAAGGTTTGCAAAATTTCGAATTTTTACTGCTAAAACACGTTCAACCTAGAAATTTTCGCAAAATAGCAGCTTCAGTCGCACGAGTGAGCCATTCACACGACTGGACTCATTCGCATACTCCAGACGCACGATTGGACTGAGTCGCCTCTCCATTAGTACGACTGAACAATCCGTTCGTAGTGTTCATACACATCAACTTCATTCGCTCGACTGAACCAATCGCTTAGTTCAGCCGCACGATTGAACCAGTCGCATAGTTCATTCGCACGGATAGCCCATTCGCATCACCCTGTCGCACCAGTTTGACAGTTTGGTTAGTACACTTAAAGGTTAATCGAGATGGAAGATCAGATGTCAGCGTTTACTGCCGGCAAGGACTCAACGATCCAGAACCTACTGTTGCTTGAGAGTGAGGTGTGGAATCATAATAAACCACCAAAACTCTTAACGTTAGATGAGTTTCCCCACTGGAAACAACGTTTTGAGATCTACCTCAATGGAGTGGATCCAAATTTGTGGGAAGCTATCGAGATTGGGTATAGTATGCCGATGGGAGTAGATGGGGTAAAACTTACTTTGGGAGGGATGACTGATGCTCAGAAAGTCAAGTATAATGCAGAGAAGAGAGTTTATGCATTGATTACACAATATATTCCAAAAGATATTTTCCACCAGTACTCGGAGAATAAGCAGGCCAAGAATTGTGGGATGAGCTGGAAAAGAGATACGACGGAAATGCTTCGTTGAAGGCAATTAAAGCTAAGGAACTGAAGAAGGATTTGAAAACTTCTCATCGATGGGAAACGAGAGTTTGGACAATGTTATTGATAGATTCTACCATCTGATGAGTGAACTGCATACACATGGTGTTGCAACTACCATGGAAGAAAAGGTGTCAATTTTGCAGACGGATTGCCGGAAAAGTGGGCTTCATTTGTGTCAAATCTGAGACAGAATGAGATGCTGGCAAAGTTGGATATCAATGACTTCATTCTAAAGTTGCGAGAAGAAGCACTTAGGATGAAATACAGAGCTCAGAAGTCTTCGCACACTCGTAATCCAGCTTTGTACAATGCCACGCCTCAAGCTAAGATGTCTGGAGCACCTCTTCAGATTGCATTTGTGTCTAGCTCATCGGGTCCTTCACAAGCTTCTCCTTCAGGATCAGAAACTTCTGGGTCTTCGTGTACCCATTATATTGGAACTGAAGCGAATGCTACTAGACTGAAGAAAAATAACCTCGAAAACATTACTGCGGAAGTAGCTCGAGAGCACATGGATCTTTTGGCAGCAGTGGTTAATTCTTATGATGGCCTTGTTGCTGGGAAGATTGGAAACTGCCATCTAGCACATGAGGACTATGAGCAGGTGGATGAAATGGAGCTGGAAAGAATGGATATTATGTGGGCCTTAGCTAGTGCTGTCCGTAGGGCGAAGAAGTTTGTGAAAAAGACCGGATAGAACTTGGTTGCTACTAAGGATACCACATTTGGCATTGACAAGAGTAAAGTGACCTGCTTTAACTGTGGAGAAAAGGGGCACTTCAAGAGAGAATGTGTGAAGCCAAAGAAAACTGGGAACGAGAACCCATTCTCGTCCTTCACTCGTCTAGACAAGCAAGCTAGCAGTTCTACTTCATCAAGCAAGGATCCAAAGGCCTTGACTACACATGATGATGAAGTACAGGACTGGAGCTTTCGGTTTGTCTGTCCAGGGTAATCAAATATTGCCAGTGTAGAAGACTTAGATGATGATTCCGCGAGTGAGGGAGATACTACAGTTGAGATAGCGATGTCGAATATTGAAGAGACAACTGCAACTAAGGTCAGCTACAAGCCTGAAGAAGAGATTTCAACAGCAAAGAAAGGATCACCAGAACCAGAGACATCTGATGTTGCGTTGATGGCTAACCCTACTGAACTTTCTCAGGTAAGTACCACTGACCAACTGTTTAAAAATCATGCTTGTTCTGATTGTGATGATTTTAGGTAGGTAGCATAGATGAGAAATTTGCTAGGTTATTAGATCATAATGATAACTTAGTAAAGGATTTGCAACTGTGCACTGAGGCTAATAGAGTTTTAAAACAAAATGAGCATAGTTACAAAGAAAAGATAGACCTTTTGACTAAACAGCTTAGGAAAACTGAAGTAGTTGCATTTAACCAAGCTAATGACATTAGGTACTATGTTAACTCCCTAGAAGACACTAAGAAGCAAAAGGCAGTTTTAGAAGTAGAAGTAAACTCATTAAAGCAAAAACTGCACAGTTGGACAAGTTCATCACACATTGTCTAACACTTAGTGAGAGAACGAAACAACGGGGAGGGTTTGGGTTATAAAGTGGTTCCTCCACCACCTGAGACCTTGATGAACACTAAGAGTAGACCTGTAAATAACAACCCCATCAAGGATCATGTGGTGTCTACTCCTCTGGTTAGTGATCCAGACTCCTCATGTTCATCAATTGAATCTGGAACAAAACAAAAGGTGGACACTTCAAAGGCAAAGGGTAAAATGCCTTGTGTTAATCTCAAAAAATAATTTGAAAAGATTAATATAAAGTCCGGGACAAATAAAGTCAAATCTGAATCTAAAAGGACTGCAAATGTTAATCTTTCCCAAGCTTCATGTCAAAAAACAGTTAACCAAAAAGAAGAGGATGTTAAAAATGTTAAAACAATTATTTTGTTAAACAGGAGAAAACATCAAAAGAAACAGAGTCAAAACCCAAACTAAGTATGGTTACCAGGGTGTCACACACATCTCCACAAAGAAAGTTTAATCATAAAGTTGATAGCAGGTCGTGCTACAACTGTGGAGAGTGTGGACACATTGCTTCCTTTTGTCATTACTATCAGACACCTAGGAAGAAGATTGAACTTCAGAATTCAAAATCTAGGTCTTATAAGAGGAGTTCCTTAACTCCACCTAGACGAACTAGCGAACCTAACATTCAACACATTAGCCAGTCGACTGTTTATCACAAACAGGCATTGCACAAATCTGGCTTATGGAAAGAGAAGTCATCCTCTGTGTCTGATAATGATGACAAGAAGGAACCTGAGCTTCCCTCACCCTCTAAGGGACAATGGGTTGAATTCATGATGTGTGATGCCTCTGGGAAACCCAAGCCAGTAAAGGCTTGGGTTCCTAACCTAAACTAATGGTTTTACTTTGAATGTGCAGGGTGTTCACTATAGTGCTGAAACCAACACGTGGATTGTAGATAGTGGAGCATCCAGGCACATGACAGGAAACAGAGCTCTTTTATCAAATGTCAAGCCAATAAAAGGAGGGCATGTTTCGTTTGCTGGAAACAAGGGGGTTATATCACAGCTTAGGGAGAAGTTGGAAATCAGAAAGTTATGTTTGATAGAGTGAACTACGTTCAGCAACTTCAAAACAACTTACTCTCTGTTTCCCAAATCTGTGATAAAGGTTTTAAAGTCATATTCGACAACAAGAAGTGTTACGTCCTAAAGAAAGACTACGTTATTCCAGAGGACCAAGTTCTGATGACAGCTTCAAGATATAAAGAGCTTTATGTTTTAGATTTCTCAACAGCTTCTACAACAGATCATGAAGTTCAATGCTTTCTGTCCAAGGCCACTGAGAAGGACTCCATATCCTGGCATAGGAGAATGGGACACATCAATCAACGGAAGATGAACCACTTGATCCAGAAGGATCTTGTGAGAGGAGTTAATGTCAAGAATTTCCAACTTCCTGATTTTTGTATAGCTTGCAAGAAAGGCAAACAGACGATGAAGTCTCAGAAGGAAAAGAAAGTTCATTCAATAGAAATTCCTCTTGAACTTCTTCACTTGGATCTGTTTGGTCCAGTCAATACAAAGAGCATTGTAGGGGACTTGTATTGTTTTGTTGTTACTGATGACTATACAAGATTCTCTTGGGTAATGTTTCTGAAGTCCAAGTCAGAAACATTTGAGTCATTCAAGGAGTTCGTAACCACACTAGAATCTCTCTACAAGCCGAAAGCGAGACAAGTACGCTCAGAGAACGGGACTGAATTCAAGAATCAGTGGATGGAGGCTTACTGCAAGGAAAAGGGAATTGTGCATCAATTCACTTCTGCATACACGCCTCAAATGAATGGTGTTGCTGAGAGAAAGAACAGAAGCTTGATAGAGACAGCACAAACAATGCTGGTAGACTTGAAATTGCCTATCCAATTTTGGAATGAGGTAGTGGCTAATGCGTGTTATACACTAAATCGAGTTCTGATAGTCAAGCGCCATGGAAAGACATGTTACGAGCTACTACAACGACGTAAACCAAATCTGGAGTATCTCGAACCATTTGGCGCACCGTGTACACTTCTAAAAAAGACTCAAGACGGTAATTCAGTGAGAAGGCTGATGAAGGAATCTTCCTAGGATACAACATACCGAACAAGAGAGTTTACAATAACTCAACGGGTCTAGTAGAAGTGTGGTGTAATGTTGATGTTCAGAGATATACCACACCACCTACTGCCAAGGACCCGCCTACTTTTTCGACTATGATGGATTCTTTAAGTCCTTCAACATCCCTATCTCTCCTTTTGATGATGAGGTGGATACTCGTGTTGGACCAAAAGAACCAATGACCCGGATCAGAAAAACCTTTAAGTCCCACAGACGTCACAACAACTACTCAAGACCACAACAGCTGAAGACAAGTGCTGAAGACAAAGTCTGAAGACAAGTGCTGAAGACAAAGTCTAAAGACAAGTGCTAAAGACAAAGTCTGAAGACAAGTGCTGAAGACAAAGTCTGAAGACAAGTGCTCAAGACAAAGTCTGAAAATAAGTGCTGAAGACAAAGTCTGAAGACAAGTGCTGAAGACAAAGTCTGAAGACAAGTGCTGAAGACAAAGTCTGAAGACACAAGTGCTGAAGACAAAGTCTGAAGACACAAGTGCTGAAGACCAAAGTATCAGACGTTGTCACAACAGCTGAAGAGGTCTTCTTCAGTAGTTGTGACGGTTAACCTTTCAGTAGTTTTATGTTTTATCTGTTCAGTAGTTTGACACAACAGCTGAAGAATACTTCTTCAGTTGTTGTGCTCATCAGTAGTTTTATGTTTTTCAGTAGTTTTGTAAAACGACTGAAGAGCTTGTTCTTCAGTCGTTGTAGTTTCAGTAGTTTCTTATCAATAGTTTCATATTTTGTACTTAACACTCTGATATGTTCTCAGTAGTTGTGAACATTTCAGTAGTTTGTTAAGAGTTAGTTATTTTTGTAAGAGATCTGCCAGTTGTCACTTTCCCGTGATAACAGCAGCGATTGCACTCTATATAAGGAGTGTCAACCTATTGTAATTTGCAGGGGATGATTTGATCAGAAATATTCGATATTACAGAAACATTCCTTGTTACAGAAACATATTCTCTCGTTATAACCGTATTTGTTCTTAATGCATACGAGTACCAAATTCTTGCTACAATTTGTCTAATTCTTGTTCTTATTCCGCTGTGTTACGCTTTAATACATCAAACTTGTGATCACTGATCCTGACAAATGGTATCAGAGCAGGTTAATCATTGATAGATCTTATAATTGATCATTGAAACTGCAATTCAAGATCCAAGTTTGATTGAATTAGCATTTCTTTTGCAAGAAACGGTTATGGAGATTGAATTTTCTGTGTTTCTAGTCATTCATCCTGAGATTTTCTCTTGGTTTTCATTGAGTCTGTTGCGGTCTATGTAAAAACATTTAAAAGCTTGAATTAAATTGTATTTGTACTGAAAATGACTACTCCTTCCAATGATCCTCACAATACTGGTTCCTCAACCAAGCCTCCAATGCTGGTTAGGAATGAGTATAACATATGGCAACGACGAATGCTCCATCACCTGTCTATTAACAGCGCAGGTTGTTGGGCATCAGTGGTACATGGTCCACACAAGCGTATGGTGAATAACCCGGAACCAATCAAATGGTTCCGAAGAGGAAGGAGCAATACTCAGATGAGGATAAGAAATTGTTTGAGATTGATGCAAAAGCCCATGGAATTCTGGCCATGGCACTGCCCAATGAAATCTATTCTGGGCTAATGCATCATGAAACTGCCCATGACCTCTGGAATGCTTGAAAGAAAAATTTGGAGGAACAGATGAGGTCTTGGCAAATAATAGACAAATCTTTGCCCAACAATACGAGACATTCTCTCATAGAAAGGGTGAGACACTGACTCAACAGTTTGAGCGGTTCTCTTGTTTGATCTCTAAATTAAAAATGGTCAAACTTGAGTACACCAATATCCAGATGAATAACAGATTTCTTGTTGGACCAAAAGAACCAATGAGCCGGATCAGAAAACCTTTAAGTCCCACAGACGTCACAACAACTACTGAAGACCACAACAGCTGAAGACAACAGCTGATTACAAAGTCTGAAGACAAGTGCTGAAGACAAAGTCTAAAGACAAATGCTGAAGACAAGTCTGAAGACAGTGCTGAAGACAAAGTCTGAAGACAAGTGCTGAAGACAAAGTCTGAAGACAAGTGCTGAAGACAAAGTCTGAAGACAAGTGCTGCAGACAAAGTCTGAAGACAAGTGCTGAAGACAAAGTCTGAAGACAAGTGCTGAAGACAAGTCTGAAGACAAGTGCTGAAGACAAAGTCTGAAGACACAAGTGCTGAAGACAAAGTCTGAAGACAGAAGTGCTGAAGATAAAGTCTGAAGACACAAGTGCTGAAGACAAGTCTGAAGACACAAGTGCTGAAGACCAAAGTATCAGACGTTGTCACAACAGCTGAAGAGGTCTTCTTCAGTAGTTGTGATGGTTTACTATCAGTAGTTTTATGTTTTTCAGTAGTTTTGTAAAACGACTGAAGAGCTTGTTCTTCAGTCGTTGTAGCTTCAGTAGTTTCATATTTTGTACTTAACTCTCTGATATGTTCTCAGCAGTTGTGAACATTTCAGTAGTTTGTTAAGAGTTAGTTATTTTTGTACTAGATCTGCCAGTTGTCACTTTCCCGTGATAACAGCAGCGATTGCACTCTATATAAGGAGTGTCAACCTATTGTAATATGTGAATGATTTGATCAGAAATATTCGATATCATTGAAACATTCCTTGTTACAGAAATATATTCTCTCGTTATAACCGTATTTGTTCTTAATGCATACGAGTATCAAATTCTTGCTACAATTTGTCTAATTCTTGTTCTTATTCCGCTGCGTTACGCTCTAATACATCAAACTTGTGATCACTGATCCTGACAAATGGTATCATAGCAGGTTAATCATTGATCGATCTAATAATTGATCATTGAAACTGCTATTCAAGATCCAAGTTTGATTGAATTAGCATTTTTTTGTTTGCAAGAAACGGTTATAGAGATTGAATTTTCTGTGTTTCTGGTCATTCATCCTGAGATTTTCTCTTGGTTTTCATTGAGTCTGTCGTGGTCTGTGTAAAAACTTTTAAAAGGTTGAATTAAATTGTATTTGGACTGAAAATGACTACTCCTTCCAATGATCCTCACAATACTGGTTCCTCAACCAAGCCTCCAATGCTGGTTAGGAATGAGTATAACATATGGCAACGACGAATGCTCCATCACCTGTCTGTTAACGGCGCAGCTTGTTGGACATCAATGGTACATGGTCCACACAAGCCAATGGTGAATAACGCGGAAACCAATCAAATGGTTCCGAAGAGGAGGGAGCAATACTCAGATGAGGATAAGAAATTGTTTGAGATTGATGCAAAAGCCCATGGAATTCTAGCCATGGCACTGCCCAATGAAATCTATTCTGGGCTAATGCATCATTAAACTGCCTATGACCTATGGAATGCCTTGAAAGAACAATTTGGAGGAACAGATGAGGTCTTGGCAAATAATAGAGAAATCCTTGCCCAACAATATGAGACATTCTCTCATAGAAAGGGTGAGACACTGACTAAATAGTTTGAGCGGTTCTCTTGTTTGATCTCTGAATTAGAAATGGTCAGACATGAGTACACCAATATCCAAGTGAATAACAGATTTCTCAGATCACTGCCTGAGAGATGGGACACATATACTATTGTCCTACGCTCTAGTGCAAATTTGGACAAACTATCTCTCACCCAACTCCATGGGAAATTGCTCACATTTGAGAGAGAGATAGAACAGAAACGAAAACTGTCTTCATCTGGAAAGCTCACTGAAGACTTTGTACCAGGAAACACTGCCTTGGTTGGTCATGAGATAGAATATGCTTCATCTGAATGCCAGTATGATGAGCATATTGATTTCTCCTCAAACACTTCTGATTCTACGTTTGTGAGTGTTGATAGTCAGTTTACTGGGTGTAATAATGACAATCTATGCTTCATCATGGATGATCTCAAGGGGATTGCTGATGATGACTTAGAAGAGATGGATATTTTGAGCCAAATGGCCTTGATAAATATCAATCTCAGAAGTTCTACAAAAGAACTCGAAGAAAGTTCCCAGGACTCTCCGGCAAAACCAAAGTTGGTTTTGACAAGAGTAAGTTGAAGTGTCACAAATGCCACAGGCTTGGACACTTTGCTAGACAATGCAGATCATCTGGATCTAATTCCTCTGCACCTTTTGTGACTTTCCCTAGAAACAGTCAACAACACAAAGGGCAACTTCCTGTCAATTCTAGTCATTATTCTCAACCACAATCTCCTGCATATTTTGTTCCTCAGGGTCAAATGCCATATCCTTACCCTTGTTATTACATGCCATAGTCAAATCAAGTTCAAGTTCCTATAGTACCACAAGCTCATGCACTACCAGAACCTCAACCATCTCAATCTCATCAACCTCCTCAACCTCAACAACATAGCTTCTTCACCCCTGGAGTTGTTGACTGGAGCAGTTTACCGGATGAGATGTCTGGTCATGAACAACTGTTCACAAGTGCTGGTCAACATGGTGGTGACAGTCCTTTTGGGAATCTGGCTCTCATGGCCCTGGAGTCTACTGAGGGTTCCTGCTCAAAAGCATCATCTTCACAGGTAAGTCAGTATCTTCAAAGGCTAAAGCCAAGTTATGTTCTGAATCATGCATTGCTGCCTTTGTCTCCATTAGAGAGGCAAATGTAGCATTAATAAATCAAAAACTTGAGTTTGAGAAAACCATTTCCAAAAGAAAAGCTGAGTTTGAGTCTGCTATTAATAGTAAAAATGATGAGATTTATAAGCTTAAATGCCAATTAAATGATGAAAAGGCAAAGCTAGAGGTTATTCTGGAAGACCAGAGAAGTCTCAAAGAAACCCTTGCAGTCACCCAGGTAGAGTGTGATCGATGGGTACAATCATGCAAAGGTTTTGAAATGCTTCATAGTAAGCAATCTGCTTCCAATGTGAAGTTTGGTATTGGTTATAATCACACTGCTCCTCCTACAGATTTTGCTTCAAGAGCAGAAGTGAAATCTGATGGAGAAAGCAATAACCAATCCACCTCATCATGTGATTCACTTCTTGATAGAGCATCATCAAAAGTTGAAGTCAGCACTAAACCCACAAAGCTGGAACCCACAGCCACCACCTCCAAATCCAAAGTCCCCACCAAACCAACTAAAAAGAAGACCAAAAAGGCTACTCAGGGAAGTGAGTCCCCTGAGGATGCCCCTGCAACACAACGCAGGCTATATCCACTGGTTATAACCCCCTAGTGGATACAAGGACTTCACCAGCCAAAGCCGCTCTGGATTCCTCTCAAAAGGAGCCTGCAGCAACCACAGAAGGGGTACCCACAAATCTGGGATCTTCCTCTTTTGAGGAGATTGCCATTGAAGAGCACCATTCTCCCCAGGTGCACACTGCTTTTACCCCATCTCCCCATGCAACCGCCCCCCAAAGTCCAACCATTATCATTGCAAACATGTTGACTCAGCTGCATGCCTCTCCTCCTCCCCAACAACCACCAACAAAGGGGAGAACCACATCTATTGAGGACGAGGATCACCATGCTTCTGACAACCCACAACACCGAGGTTTACACGTTCTATCTCCTGGTGTGGATATGGAGATTAGAACATCTAGTGAGGCTGCCACCTCCACTAAATCAGCACATGATCAGAATGAGGCTGGTAACATAGCTAAGACCTCACTAGAGGCAACAGCTGATGAAGGACATAGTCCTGAGGCTGGAAGTCCCCAGTTCCAAGAAAAAGAGGCACATGCTAAAACTGGTCTACACCCAGTGCATGTACATCCTGCTACAAGCAGGAGCTCAGGTGATTCAGCATCTGCTGATGATGACCTGGGCTTCTTTTATGATGTTCTGGCCCAAACACAATTCTTGAGGAAGAAGTCAGTAGACTCCAAAGACTACTTGACCAATTCTCTCAAGAAGCAAGTCCATCTGCCACCAACATAAACCCACAGATGGCACCTTCACCTGAAGGTCTCCCACACACTCAGCCACTCAAAACTCCCAGCCACCAGCTTCTGTTTCTGGCACTGCTTCTCAGGGACAGAACCCTCTGAGCAAACAGTTGCTATCTTTCAGCATACCCTACCTCTCATCACCCCAATGATCACAGACATTGTGATCAAAACCATGGATGAGAGGCTTCCCTCAATCATACAACCCCTGGTGGAGGAGATTGTGAGCACGAGGCTTTCTGCTACTCAAACCCTTGCAACAATGCAACCAAAAAGGGGGAGAGTCAGTCAGTGAAAGCAAAGAGGAAGAGCAAACTGAAAGAAAAGGAAACTGAGAAGGAAGAGGAGTCTGTGAAGGGAAACGAAAATGATCAAGTGGGTGAAAGTCCAAAAGACTTTCATGTCACATATAAGAAGAGGAAGGGTGAAGGAAGAGAAAGAACTCCACTCGATGAGATGATTAAAATGTCAGATGCTACACACAGTAAATCAATGGATGCCATTATTGATAAACTGTATAGACAAGGGTTCGATACTGCACAGCTTGACTCAGAGATCAGGAGACTTGAAGTTGAAGAAATTAACTCAAGATGGAAAAGTTATGATGCATTAGAAAGAGAGAGACTAGAGATCATGATCAGATTCATTGCAAAATATCTTGGGAGATCATTGATCGAGATTAAATCATGGACCAGGGATAGTATCTTGGCCATAACCTCCAAGATCTGTTCGTCTGAAGCATACACTAAGGGTTTAGTAGTTGAAGCTTTGAATGAAGCAGGAGCAGGGAGCAGGACTGAGCTAGCCAAACACTCAAAAGCCACACTCACCTCTAAAATGCTAACTCAGCCTGTCAACATTCCCTCTGCAAAACAACCACAACCACAACCCACAAAACCAACTCCCTTACCCTCTAAACCAACAGCCGATGATGCACCCAAGAAGAAGAAGAGAAGGGTGTTGAGGCTAGAAGAAGAAAAGGATGATGTGGAAGAAGATAGGCTGCCTCTGTCTGCAGTCCTAACATTGCCTAAAGCCAAACCCATGCCCATCACTCCCACCTCACAGATGGAAACTGTGAGAGTAATGATTGAAGAAGACCAGCAGCAAAGGCTTCATGACGATGAGATGTTGAACAGCATCGACAAAACTTATGCTGCTTCTTCATCAATAACTAGTATGAAGAAAGAAGCTCTGAGGTTGTACACCCTTGCCAACACATTTCAATATCAGAAGGAAAAGGTGAGAGTGTGGCCTGATCCTAGGGTGGCTCACAGGATTGTAAAGAAAGACATTCCTTCGAGATACAAGGGCCAAGTAAAAAGGATCGTAGATGAAGAGATCACAATGGTCCTTGTAGTATCACCCTGGGAGATTGTAGAAGATTTCAGAAGGCCTATGAGACTAAACAGCCACCCCAAAAGATGTTAGAGAACAGAGTTATTAAAAAGGGGTTAGTCTACAAGAGGCTTGAGATCTTCAAATAAAATGAGCTCAGTCTGTTACTTGAAGGGACTCATCCTGATGAGTTTGCATACAGACAGATTACAACAGTTGAGCTCAAAAATGGCAAACAGGCCAAGTACATCTCAGAGCTGTATGGGCGTGATCGATTGTTTGATGGTGAAGCTGAGAACCTGACCATGGAAGAACAAATTATGTTTCTCAGAGCATACACCAGAGAATCCTATAGGCTTATACATGGGAAGTGACTCTCATGGATGGGGGAACACTCAGTGTCCAAATCATTAATACAGAGCTCCCATCCATACATTTCCAACCAATCACCAGAGACTCATTCCCAGGCCAGTGCTTATATGGGTCATATTCTCAACTGATCAAGAAGGAAAAAGACCAACCATTCTACCAACAATAAGTGGGACCTCAATAAAGTTAAAGGTTTTGGCTGCATTGGTTCAGGGGGAGTTTGTTGGACCAAAAGAACCAATGAGCCAGATCAGAAAAACCTTTAAGTCCCACAGACGTCACAACAACTACTGAAGAGCACAACAGCTGAAGACATCAGCTGATTACAAAGTCTGAACACAAGTGCTGAAGACAAAGTCTGAAGACAAATGCTGAAGACAAAGTCTGAAGACAAGTGCTGAAGACAAAGTCTGAAGACAAAGTCTGAAGACAAAGTCTGAAGACAAAGTCTGAAGACAAAGTCTGAAGACAAGTGCTGAAGACAAAGTCTCAAGACAAGTGCTGAAGACAATGTCTGAAGACAAGTGCTGAAGACAAAGTCTAAAGACACAAGTGCTGAAGACAAAGTCTGAAGACACAAGTGCTGAAGACAAAGTCTGAAGACACAAGTGCTGAAGACAATGTCTGAAGACACAAGTGCTGAGACCAAGTATCAACGTTTCTCACAACAGCTGAAGAGGTCTTCTCAGTAGTTGTGACGGTTTACTCATCAGTAGTTTTATGTTTTTCAGTAGTTTTGTAAAACGAATGAAGAGCTTGTTCTTCAGTCGTTGTAGCTTCAGTAGTTTCTTTTTTGTCAGTTAGTTTCTTATTTTGTACTTAACACTCTGATATGTTCTCAGTAGTTGTGAAGATTCAGTAGTTTGTTAAGAGTTAGTTATTTTTGTACTAGATCTGCCAGTTGTCACTTCCCTGATAACAGCAGCGATTGCACTCTATAAGGAGTGTCAACCTATTGTAATATGTGAATGATTTGATCAGAAATATTCGATATCATGGAAACATTCCTTGTTACTGAAATATATTCTCTCGTTATAACCGTATTTGTTCTTAATGCATACGAGTATCAAATTCTTGCTACAATTTGTCTAATTCTTGTTCTTATTATGCTACGTTACGCTCTAATACATCAAACTTGTGATCACTGATCCTGACATTTCTCAGATCACTGCCTGAGAGATGGGACACATATAATATTGTCCTACGCTCTAGTGCAAATCTGGACAAACTATCTCTCACCCAACTCCATGGGAAATTGCTCACATTTGAGAGAGAGATAGAATAGAAACGAAAACTGTCTTCATCTGGAAAGCTCACTGAAGACTTTGTACCAGGCAACACTGCCTGGTTGGTCATGTGTTAGAATATGCTTCATCTGAATGCCAGTATGATGAGCATATTGATTTCTCCTCAAACACTTCTGATTCTGCGTTTGTAAGTGTTGATAGTCAGTTTACTGGGTGTAATAATGACAATCTATGCTTCATCATGGATGATCTCAAGGGGATTGCTGATGATGACTTAGAAGAGATGGATGTTTTGAGCCAAATGGCCTTGATAAATATCAGATCTCAGAAGTTCTACAAAATAACTGGAAGAAAGTTCCCAGGACTCCTTGGCAAAACCAAAGTTGGTTTTGACAAGAGTAAGTTGAAGTGTCACAAATGCCACAGGCTTGGACACTTTGCTAGACAATGCAGATCATCTGGATCTAATTCTCTGCACCTTTTGTGACTTTCCCTGGAAATAGTCAACAACACAGAGAGGGCAACATCCTGTCAATTCTAGTCATCATTCTCAACCACAATCTCCTGCATATTTTGTTCCTCAGGGACAAATGCCATATCCTTACCCCTGTTATTACATGCCACAGTCAAATCAAGTTCAAGTTCCTATAGTACCACAAGCTCATGCACTACCAGAACCTCAACCATCTCAATCTCATCAACCTCCTCAACCTCAACAACACAGCTTCTTCACCCCTAGAGTTGTTGACTGGAGCAGTTTACCGGATGACATGTCTGGTCATGAACAACTGTTCACAGGTGCTGGTCAACATAGTGGTGATAGTCCTTTGGGAATCTGGCTCTCATGGCCCTGGAGTCTACTGAGGGTTCCTGCTCAAATGCATCATCTTCACAGGTAAGTCAGGTATCTTCAGAGGCTAAAGCCAAGTTATGTTCTGAATCATGCATTGCTGCCTTTGTCTCCATTAGAGAGGCAAATGTAGCATTAATAAATCAAAAACTTGAGTTTGAGAAAACCATTTCCAAAAGAAAAGCTGAGTTTGAGTTTGCTCTTAATAGTAAAAATGATGAGATTTTAAGCTTAAATGCCAATTAAATGATGAAAAGGCCAAGCTAGAGGTTATTCTGGAAGACCAGAGAAGTCTCAAAGAAATCCTTACAGTCACCCAGGTAGAGTGTGATCGATGGGTACAATCATGCAAAGGTTTCGAAATGCTTCTTAGTAAGCAATCTGCTTCCAATGTGAAATTTGGTATTGGTTATAATCACACTGCTCCTCCTACAGATTTTGCTTCAAGAGCAGAAGTGAAATCTGATGGAGAAAGCAATAACCAATCCACCTCATCATGTGATTCACTTTTGATAGAGCATCATCAAAAGTTGAAGTCAGCACTAAGCCTCTCAGAACCCATTAGCTGATGTTGATGGTTCCACTGCTGACACACACATGATCAAAGAGATGATCAACTGAGGAGCTATTTCTGGAAGTCCTGAAAGGACTGGAGAGCAAGATTTAACACTTGAAGTTCAAACTCCAACTACTATCAGCACTGAAGAGAAGAAAACTGTCAGTAGAAAGAGTTTGAAGACTACTAAAGAGGAAGTCAAGAAAGCAAATAATGCTTCCAAAGTACTGAAGAGCAAGTCTTAAGTAGTTTCATTCTTTTTAGTTGATGATCAACATAGATGAAGAAGAAACCATGTGAAGTATGTGGTTTGTTCAATCATCTTACAGATGATTGTTGGTACAAAAGGGGATCCAAACTCAAACATAAAGAGGAAAGTAAAGAGAAAATGGTTAAAATGAAAACTGAGTTTGAAGCCACATTTGTACCAGCAACATCAAATCCTGTAACCCTTAAGTCCAAAAAGAAATCCAAAAAGGAAGGGTTAAACAGGTAACAGCTGAGATTGCTCAAAAGAAGAAGGTGCAACATAGGAACTTATCAAATCCAATGCCAATGTGTCCGAAGAGCTGAAGCCTTATCACAAAATCAGACACAGCTGGTTATGATGGTTCAACATCTATTGGGAAGAGTTAACCAATTATATGTTCCTATGTTGAAACCACAGAAAAGGAGGTCCAAGCCAAAGGATTCCTTTTCTTCACTAGTTTCTTCCTCTCAGGTTGTTGTTTCCAACAAACATGTTAGTTTACCATCTGTTGATGAGAACAGGCCCAAAACCAAAAAGTTTGGGTCTCAAAATCTAACTAATTTGTTGTATTTTGCAGGGTTCTTCAACATACCTCAGAGGCATGTGGTATGTAGACAGTGGAGGATCCATGCATATGACAGGAAACAGATCACTTCTTAATGACTACTCTCAAGGAAGGAAGGGGTTGTGTCATTTGGCAATGATGTAAAGGGTTACATCATCGGCAAAGGCTTTGTTTTAAATGGGGAAATAAAGTTTGATGATGTTAACCATGTGGAAAATCTCAAGTACAACCTCTTGAGTGTCAGTCAAATGTGTGACAAAGGCCATGTTGCTCTTTTCACCAGTTAGAACTGTCGGATTCTATCATCCAAAGTTCTAAGTTTGATTGATAAGGTGTTGGATGAACACACTCTCCTAAAGGCCAACAGGACAGGAAGAGTGTATGCCTTAGATCTTTCCAAGAAAATAGATCTCAAAGGCCATCCTTGCCTATTTTCCAAGGCTTCCTCTCAAGAATCTATTCTATGGCATAGAAGGCTGGGTCATGTTAATCTCAAAAACATAAATCAGCTCATAAACCATGGTTTAGTAAGGGGACTGCCTATGAAGGAGTTCAAGTGTGAAGATAACTGCACTGCTTGTTTAAAAGGAAAACAACACAAAGCTTCATTTCCCTCCATAGAAGAACCTAAGTCCACTGCCTGTACAGCTTCTTCACATGGATCTCTTTGGTCCTATGAGAGTGATGAGTATGGCTAAGAAGAAATACTGTCTGGTAATTGTGGATGATTACTACAGATTTGTATGGACTTTCTTCTTGCATTCAAAGGATGAGGCTGCGCAGTCCATTATGAACTTTGTGTTACACGTTGAGAAGCAGTATTCCCTACCAGTTAA
The DNA here is from genome assembly GCA_025506515.1 of Flaveria trinervia. Classification (NCBI taxonomy): domain Eukaryota; kingdom Viridiplantae; phylum Streptophyta; class Magnoliopsida; order Asterales; family Asteraceae; genus Flaveria; species Flaveria trinervia. Next base: position 40,205,676 of record CM046452.1, on the reverse strand, counting down.
GTGTGTGAGGAGTGACAATGGTACTGAATTCAGAAACCACACACTTGATGAGTTTTACTTATCAAAGGGAATCAAGAGGCAGTAGCATCCCAAGAACTCCTGAGCAAAATGGAGTAGTGGAGAGAAAGAACAGGACCCTTATTGAAGCTGCAAGGTCCATGTTGGCTGATTCTGGACTGCCAATGACTTTTTGGGTTGAAGCTGTCAATACAGCTTGCTATGTACAAAATAGAGTTCTAGTAAATCAGAGGTTGATAAAGACTCCATATGAAGTTCTTCATCATTTGGCCCCTCTAATTTCATTCTTCAGAGCATTTGGGTGTCCTTGTTTCATTCTCAACACAGGGATCAACTCCAAAAATTTTATCCTAAGGTGGATGCAGGGTACTTTGTTGGTTATTCATCAACTTGCAAAGCATACAGAGTCTTCAACTGTAGAAAAAAGATGGTTGAAGAGACTCTACATGTTAAGTTTAATGAATCTCCAAAGGACAAGATTCCACAAAGCCCTGTGGAGATATTTGATTTGGACATACTGCAATATGTTCCTTATCAAACTCCTGTGTTGCTCCTGTCAACAGTTCACCACCTGGTGGTTCTGCTGGTGCTGATGATGATGATGATAGCAGTACTCACCTCTGCAGGTTTAGTGATCAACTGCCTGATTCAGCTAGACCTGATGGTCCTGTAGCTCCAGTAGCACCATCCACAACAAATGCTGATGAGATTTCTTCAAATTCAACTTCCTTTGAATTACCATCCACTGATGGTTTCAAGGAAATGATTCACCATCACCATCTGTTGCTGTGAGTCTACTACAAACACTTGCACAGATCTCATATGTATCAAGATCTGAAGAATCACCTTATGTCTCAAATCATTGGTGATATCACTACTGGCGTATCAAAAGAAGTCAATTCTCAAATTTTGCTTCTATGCTCTCTTCATCAGTCAGCAAGAGCCAAAGAATTATCACATTGCTTTAAAGGACAATGGATGGGTTGATGCCATGCAGCTTGAGCTTCTTCAATTCAACAAACAGCAAGTGTGGGAACTGGTTCCTCTACCTCCAGGTAAGTGTGCAATAGGCACTAAATGGGTGTTTAGGAACAAAACTGATGAAAATGGGCTTATTGTTAAGAACAAGGCCAGACTGGTTGTTCAGGGGTTTGCACAAGAAGAAGGTATTGATTATGATGAAACCTTTGCCCCGGTAGCCAGACTGGAAGCAATTCGATTTTTTTAGCTTATGCTGCTATCAAAACCTAAAGTTTTCAAATGGATGTCAAAAGTGCATTTTTGTATGGGAAAATTAAAGAAGAGGTTTATGTATGTCAACCACCAGGCTTTGAGGACAATAAACATCCTAATTGGGTGTATAAGCTTGATAAGGCTCTTTATGGGTTGAAACAAGCTCCTAGAGCCTGGTATGAGACATTATCAAACTTTCTTCTGGAAAATAATTTCACTAGAGGCTCCATAGATAAGACTTTATTCATTAAGAAAGCTGGGCAGCATAATCTACTTGTTCAAATTTATGTAGATGATATATTTTTGCATCCTCTGATCCATAGTTGTGTGATGCCTTACAAAGTTGATGCAACAGAAGTTTGAAATGAGTGCCATGGGAGAATTACAGTTCTTTCTGGGTTTGCAAATCAAACAAAAGGCTGATGGATTTTCATTCATCAGTCCAAATACACAAAAGATGTTTTGGAAAAGTTTGATTTACAAAACTGTAAGCCCTGTTCTACCCCCATGTGCAGCACCACACAAATGGATACAGATCAGAAAGGTAAAGTGTTGATGAAACACTTTACAGATGTATGATTGGGTCCTTAATGTATTTAACAGCTTCTAGACCAGATATTATGTTTGCTACATGTGTGTGCTAGATTTCAGGCTGCACCTAAGGAGTCTCATTTGATTGCAGTCAAGAGGATCTTTAGATATCTGCAAGCACTCCATTCTAGGTTTATGGTATTCTACTAGACATTCTGGTAAATAGTAGCTTTTTCTGAGAGTGACTATGCAGGGTGTAAGTTGACCAGGAAATCAACTTCTGGTGGATGTCAATTCCTAGGAAACTGCTTGATTTCTTGGCAGAGCAAGAAACAGACCTTAGTTGCTACATCAACTGCTGAAGCAGAGTACATTGCCGCTGCAAGCTGTACATCTCAGGTACTCTGGCTTCAAAACCAATTATTGGATTATGGCATAACAGAGACTAAGACCCCATTGTTAATGGACAGCTTAGCTCTTTGTATTGTCAAGAATCCTGTCCAGCACTCTAGGACTAAACATATTGAAATCAGACACCATTTTATTAGAGATTGTTTTGAAAAAGGTCTGATTGATCCAAAATTTGTTCCTAGTGCTGATGAGCTTGTAGACATTTTTACTAAGCCTTTGGATAGTTCAACTTTCCACAACCTGGTGTTAAGGCTTGGTATGCTGCAGCTAGAATAAGTGACAACTACTGATGATCTCAGCTCACAAGTACCGATGATCATTAGTTCATTATTGTCACATATAAGTACTGACGAGTTTTTTTACCCTCAGTAGTTTTATAACTACTGAAGGCTACATCCTCACCAGTACTGAAGTACTTTATCTGTTAAAGCAGCTGATGTAGCTACAACAGCTGATGTAGTCACAACAGTTGATGCAGCTACAACTACTGATGCCAGAAATGCAGATTACTGATGTCCTATGAAACACCTAAAAAGCAGATGCAAAATCTGATGAGTAAGTGTTGAGGACAGTGTTAAACAGCTGAAAAGCTATGAATTGACGAAAACAGCTGATGAGTAATTACTCTTCAGTTGTTTCTACAACTGCTGTTTCATTAAAACAACTGAAGCCAAAACTACGTCTTCAGTAGTTTACAACTACTGAAGACTAACACCAAGTCTTCAGCTGTTTACAACAACTGCTGACAAAACCACTATCTTCAGTAGTTTCACAACTACTGATGACTAATACCAAGTCTTCAGTTGGTTCATCACCTGAAGTCAAAACTGTCTTCAGTAGTTTTATAACTACTGATGACTAAATCAGAGACTTCAGCTGTTTCAACGTCTGATGGTTAAAACCAAGTCTTCAGTTGTGTTATAACAACTACTGATCACACCAATACGGTCAGCCTTTTCAAACCTCTGAAAGTTAATACCACGTCATCAGTAGTTTCAACAACTGATGACTCACACCAAAACCTTCAGTCGTTTTCTAACCCGACCCTTTAAATACCTTATCCCACCTTAAGAGTTTTTATCTTCTCTTCTCAAACCTAACGTTCAAAAACTCTCTACCCTCTCTTCATCAATGGCAACCATGCAACTAAAACCACGACACAACTGTGTCGCACATCTCACCAAATCGCCATACTGGACCAAGTTTCACAACGCCATTGATTTAATGGTTTAGTCGCCCTACAAAACGGCTTTTTTGGTAAATCCCACCATATATTCCGAATACCTTAACCAATTCTGGACAAACGTCACTCTGGTCTCTGAGGAGAATGACACAGAGTCTCTTCAATCGTTTGTCCATGGCCAAAAGTGGTCATTACTCCAGACACTCTTCGCCAAACCCTTAATCTGGATGATGCCACTTTCCCAACTGGTTATCCAAAGGGCACAACAGATCAATCATTTGCCCACCATGGATACCAAGGTAACCTGAGTGCATCTACCATACTGAAGAAACATTTCCCGGATGCCGCACGTCTCATATTTCATATGGTAAATGTATGCCTTGCCTCCAAGACTTCATCGTGGGATCAAATGTCCACAAGGTGGCAACAGGTAATGTACTCCATCCTTGAGCAACAACCTTTAAATTTTTCTGAAAGCTCAAGGATATGGCCCAAAAACAACTTGCTAACCGTTGGATATTATATCCTCGGTTCATAATGGCCATAATTGAAAACCAGCTTCAAGCTGAGGGACTTGTTGGCCTGGGAGTCCCTGCTACGGCTGTATTGCCTGAAGTATACTCCCGGCACAACTCTGACCAATCACTCAAAATGGTTGCCAAGCTGTGCAAACCCACGCAGCTGGAACCCACAGCCACCACCTCCAAATCCAAAGTCCCCACCAAACCAAAAACAAAACGCCCGGAAACAGCTATTCAGGGAGATGAGTCCCCTGAAGATGCTCCTGTACCACCAAGGCAGGATATACTTGCTGGCTTAAACCCCCCAGCAGTACAGAGACTCTCCCAGCCACAGTCGCTCAGGATTCCTCTCAAACGGAGCCTGCAACAACCACAGAAGGGGTACCCACAAATCTGGGATCTTCCTCATTTGAGGAGATTTCCATTGAAGAACACCATTCTCCCCAGGTGCACCCTGCTTTTACCCCATCTCCCCATGCAACCGCCCCCTAAAGTCCAACCATTATCATTGCAAACGTGCTGACTCAGCTGCATGCCTCTCCTCCTCCCCAACAACCACCAACAAAGGGGAGAACCACATCTATTGAGGACGAGGATCACCATGCTTCTGACAACCCACAGCACCGAGGTTTACACGTTCTATCTCCTGGTGTGGATATGGAGATTAGAACATCTAGTGAGGCGGCCACCTCCTCTGAATCAGCACATGATCAGAATGAGGCTGGTAACATAGCTAAGACCTCACTAGAGGCAACAGCTGATGAAGGACATAGTCCTGAGGCTGGAAGTCCCCAGTTCCAAGAAAAAGGGGCACATGCTAAAACTGGTCTACACCCAGTGCATGTACATCCTGCTACAAGCAGGAGGTCAGGTGAATCAGCATCTGCTGATGATGACCTGGGCTTCTTTTATGATGTTCTGGCCCAGAACACAATTCTTGAGGAAGAAGTCAGTAGACTACAAAGACTACTTGACAAATTCTCTCAAGAAGCAAGTCCGTCTGCCACCACCATAAACCCACAGATGGCACCTTCACCTGAAGGTCTCCCACACACTCAGCCATTCAAAACTCCCAAGCCACCAGCTTCTGTTTCTGGCACTGCTTCTCAGGGACAGAACCCCTCTAAGCAAACAGTTGCTATCTTTTAGCAAACCCTACCTCTCATCACCCCAACGATCACAGACATTGTGATCAAAACCATGGATGAGAGGCTTCCCTCAATCATACAACCCCTGGTGGAGGAGATTGTGAGCACCAGGCTTTCTGCTACTCAAACCCTTGCAACCAATGCAACCAAAAAGGGGGAGAGTCAGTCAGTGAAGCAAAGAGGAAGAGCAAACTGAAAGAAAAGGAAACTGAGAAGGAAGAGGAGTCTGTGAAGGGAACCGAAAATGATCAAGTGGGTGAAAGTCACAAAGACTTTCATGTCACATATAAGAAGAGGAAAGGTGAAGGAAAAGAGAAGAACTCCAACTCGATGAGATGATCAAAATGGCAGATGCTACACATAGTAAATCAATGGATGCCATTATTGATCAACTGTATAGACAAGGGTTCGATACTGCACAGCTTGACTCAGAGATCAGGAGACTTGAAGTTGAAGAAATTAACTCAAGATGGGCGAGTTATGATGCATTAGAAAGAAAGAGACTAGAGATCATGATCAGATTCATTGCAAAATATCTTGGTAGAGCATTGATCGAGATTAAATCATGGACCAAGGACAGTATCTTGGCCATAACCTCCAAGATCTGTTCGTCTGAAGCATACACTAAGGGTTTAGTAGTCGAAGATTTGAATGAAATAGGAGCAGGGAGCAGGACTGAGCTAGCCAAACACTCAAAAGCCACACTCACCTCTAAAATGCTAACTCAGGCTGTCAACATTCCCTCTCTAAAACAACCACTACCACAACCCACAAAACCAACTCCCTTACCCTCTAAACCAACAGCCGATGATGCACCCAAGAAGAAGAAGAGGATGATGTGGAAGAAGATAGGCTGCCTCTGTCTGCAGTCCTAACATTGCCTAAAGCCAAACCCATGCCCATCACTCCCACCTAACAGATGGAAACTGTGAGAGTAAAGATTGAAGAGGAGCAGCAGCAAAGGCTTCATGACGATGAGATGTTGAAATGCATCGACAAAACTTATGCTGCTTCTTCATCAATAATTAGTATGAAGAAAGAGGCTCTGAGGTTGTACACCCTTGCCAACACATTTCAATATCAGAAGGAAAAAGTGGGAGTATGGTCTGATCCTAGGGTGGCTCACAGGATTGTAAAGAAAGACATTCCTTCAAGATACAAGGGCCAAGTAAAAAGGATCGTAGATGAAGAGATCACAGTGGTCCTTGTAGTATCACCCTGGGAGATTGTAGAAGATTTCAAGAAGGCCTATGAGACTAAACAGCCACCCCAAAAGATGTTAGAGAACAGAGTTATTAAAAAGGGGTTAGTCTACAAGAGGCTTGAGAACTTCAAACAAAATGAGCTCAGTCTGTTACTTGAAGGGACTCATCCTGATGAGTTTGCATACAGACAGATTACAACAGTTGAGCTCAAAAATGGCAAACAGGCCAAATACATCTCAGAGCTGTATGGGCGTGAAGGATTGTTTGATGGTGAAGCTGAGAACCTGACCATGGAAGAACAAATTATGTTTCTCAGAGCATACACTAGAGAATCCTACAAGCTTATACATGGGAAGTGAGTCTCATGGATGGGGGAACAGCTCAGTGTCCAATTCCCCAATACAGAGTTCCCATCCATACATTGCCAACCAAATCTTCAGAGACTCATTCCCAGGCCAGTGCTTATATGGGTCATCTTCTCAACTGATCAAGAAGGAAAAAGACCAACCATTCTGCCAACAATAAGTGGGACCTCAATAAAGCTAAAGGTTTTGGCTGCATTGGTTCAGGGGGAGTTTGTTGGACCAAAAGAACCAATGACCCGGATCAGAAAAACCTTTAAGTCCCACAGACATCACAACAACTACTGAAGACCACAACGGCTGAAGACAAGTGCTGAAGACAAAGTCTGAAGACAAGTGCTGAAGACAAGTGCTGAAGACAAAGTCTGAAGACAAGTGCTGAAGACAAAGTCTGAAGACAAGTGCTGAAGACAAAGTCTGAAGACAAGTGCTGAAGACAAAGTCTGAAGACAAGTGCTGAAGATAAAGTCTGAAGACAAGTGCTGAAGACAAAGTCTGAAGACAAGTGCTGAAGTCAAAGTCTGAAGACAAGTGCTGAAGACAAAGTCAGAAGACAAGTGCTGAAGACAAAGTCAGAAGACAAGTGCTGAAGACAAAGTCTGAAGACAAGTGCTGAAGACAAAGTCTGAAGACAAGTGCTGAAGACAAAGTCTGAAGACAAGTGCTGAAGACAAAGTCTGAAGACACAAGTGCTGAAGACCAAAGTATCAGACGTTGTCACAACAGCTGAAGAGGTCTTCTTCAGTAGTTGTGACAGTTTACCTTTCAGTAGTTTTATGTTTTATCTGTTCAGTAGTTTGACACAACAGCTAAAGAATACTTCTTCAGTTGTTGTGCTCATCAGTAGTTTTATGTTTTTCAGTAGTTTTGTAAAACGACTGAAGAGCTTGTTCTTCAGTCGTTGTAGTTTCAGTAGTTTCTTATCAGTAGTTTCATATTTTGTACTTAACACTCTGATATGTTCTCAGAAGTTGTGAACATTTCAGTAGTTTGTTAAGAGTTAGTTATTTTTGTAAGAGATCTGCCAGTTGTCACTTTCCCGTGATAACAGCAGCGATTGCACTCTATATAAGGAGTGTCAACCTATTGTAATTAGCAGGGGATGATTTGATCAGAAATGTTCGATATTATAGAAACATTCCTTGTTACAGAAACATATTCTCTCGTTATAACCATATTTGTTCTTAATGCATACGAGTACCAAATTCTTGCTACAATTTGTCTAATTCTTGTTCTTATTCCGCTGCGTTACGCTCTAATACATCAAACTTGTGATTACTGATCCTGACAACTCGAATGATGGATGATATCTTAAATACACCTTCTCTTGATTCAACATCATCGAGATTCCAGGGAGAATCATCTACTCAGTCAGGGGGAGTAGTCGACGACAGTGACTCCTCCTCTGAAGATGAGGCTGAAGAAGATGACCAGAACAGTCAGGAGCAACAGGTTCCAGTTCCTGAAAGTCTACAAGCATCTAACGGTGGTGCACCTTCGATTTCGAAACCACAAACTCCTTCTACCTCAGATACAGAACCAAATGATCATAATCTTGGCTCTATGGTAGCTGCTCCTACTACTCCAGGATCATGTCTAAACGTCTATCATCCCTTAGACAATGTCATCGGGGATGTCAGATCAGGAGTACAAACCCGAAATCAGCTGTACTCAGCTGATTATTCCTCTGTTATGGAAAAGGGTTACATTCATGATGGTGCTTATCGGTGTTTTGTCTCGCAGTTTGAGCCAAAATACGTAAGTGATGCATTAAACGATGAGGCATGGGTGAGTGCCATGCAAGAAGAATTTCTTCAATTCAAGAAGTTCGGAGTATGGACTGTTGGACCAAAAGAACCAATGAGCCTGATCAGAAAAACCTCTAAGTCCTACAGACATCACAACAACTACTGAAGACTTGATCAGCTGTTTTGACAAAGTCTGAAGACTTCAACAGCTGAAGACTAAAGTATTGAAGACCTCAACAGCTGAAGAACAAAGTCTGAAGATCAACAGCTGAAGACTAAAGTACTGAAGACTTCAATAGCTGAAGACTAAAGTACTGAAGACTTCAACAGGTGATGACCAAAGTCTGAAGATCAACAGCTGAAGACTAAAGTACTGAAGACTTCAACAGCTGAAGACTAAAGTACTGAAGACTTCAACAGCTGAAGACCAAAGTCTGAAGATCAACAACTGAAGAACAAAGTACTGAAGATCAACAACTGAAGTACAAAGACTAAAGACATCAGCTGATGACAACAGCTAAAGTTCAAGTACAAGTACTGAAGCCTTCAGAGTTTGTTACAACAGCTGAAGAAGCATTCTTCAGTTGTTGTGATGGTTTCCTTTCAGTAGTTTTCTTTTGTTTCAGTATTTGTAAATTGACTGAACAGCATGTTCTTCAGTCGTTGTAGTTTCAATAGTTTCTTTTCAGTAGTTGTAGTGGTTGTTAACACTTAGTATTTTTGTAAGAAGATGTTAGCGGTTTTGACATCTTCAGTAGTTGTGTTAACTCTCAATAGTTTGAATAATTCTGTTTGATGTCACTATCAAGTGACATCAGCAGATGTCACATCTCCTATATAAGGAATGTTCCACCACGACATTCCTATATAAGGGATGATTGACCTGATTGTAAGGGTGACATTTTGCCACCACGAAAGCGTGTATTGAATGAAATCTTTGATTTGCAGAATTCATTCTATAATCGTTTGTTCTTACTTTGAATATCAACTGTATTCTTGTGAATTGTCTAATTCATTGTTTGATTTCCGCTGCAATAGTCTCTAATCAATCAAACGTAGATCACTGATCCTAACAATTGGTATCAGAGCCGGTTAGTCATTGATCGATCTAACAATTGATCATTGAAACTGCTAATCGATATCTGCATTTGATTGAATTGGCATATTTGCAAGAATTGGTTATAGTTAAATTGAATTTGTGCTACTTTCGTTTTATTGCTTTCTGTTTTCTCTTGGTTCAATTTGGTCTGTTGTGTTCTGTTCTAAATTTGTTAAAACTTAATTGATTTTGGTTGAATCTGAGAATGACTACTCCTTCTAATGACCCTCACAATACCGGTTCCTCAACCAAGCCTCCGATGCTGGTTAGGACTGAGTATAACATATGGCAACGAAGAATGCTTCATCACTTGTCTGTTAACAGTTCAGGTTGTTGGACATCAGTGGTACGTGGTCCAAATAAGGCTATGGTGAACAATCTGGAAACCAATCAAATGGTTCCGAAGAAGAAGGAACAATACTCAGATGATGATCGGAAACTTTGAGATTGATGCTAAAGCCCATGGAATTCTGGCCATGGCACTGCCAAATGAAATCTATTTAGGGCTTATGCATCATGAAACTGCTCATGACCTCTGGAATACACTGAAGGAACAATTCGGTGGAACTGATGAGGTCTTAGAAAATAATAGAGAAATCCTTGCCCAACAATATGAAACATTCTCTCATAGGAAGAGTGAGACACTGACTCAACAGTTTGAGCGTTTTTCTGTTTGATCTCTGAGCTAAAAATGGTCAAACATGAATATACCAATAGCCACATGAACAACAGATTCCTGAGATCGCTGCTTGAGAGATGGGACACATACACTATTGTCCTACGCTCCAGTGCAAATCTGGATAAACTATCTCTCACCCAACTTCATGGGAAACTGCTTACATTTGAGAGAGAGATAGAGCAGAAAAGGAAACTTGCATCATCAGGAAAGCTCACTGATGACTTTGTACCAGGGAACACTGCCTTGGTTGGTCATGAGTCAGAATATGCTGCATGTGAAAGTAATTATGATGAGCATATAGACTTCTCTTCAAACAGTTCAGATCATGCATTTGTTGGTGTTGATAGTCACTCAGGCTGTAATAATGAAAATTTATGTTTTATCATGGATGATTTGAAAGGAATAGCTGATGATGATCTAGAAGAGATGGATATTCTGAGCCAAATGGCCTTGATTAATATCAGATCTCAAAAGTTCTACAAGAGGACTAGCTGGAAATTTCCAGACTCTCTGGCAAAACCAAAGTTGGTTTTGACAAGAGTAAGTTGAGGTGTCACATATGCCAAAGGCTTGCACACTTTGCAAGAGAGTGTAGATCATCTGGATCTAACTCCTCTGCACCCTTTGTGACTTTTCCAAGCACTAGTCAACAAAACAGGGGGCAACAACCTGCTAGTTCTCGTAATCATTCACAACCTGTTTCATCTGCAGATTTTGTCCCTCAGGGTCCAATGTCATATCCGTATCCCTGCTATTACATGCCTCAGCCAAATCCAGTTCAAGTTCCTACTACACAACAACCACAAGCATTACCTGAGCATCTACCGTCTCATTCACAAACTCATCACAGCTTTTTCACCCCTGGTAATGTTAACTGGAGCAGTTTACCAGATGATCTCTCTGGTACTAAGCAATTATTTACTGGTGATGGTCAACATGGTGGTGAACATCCTTTTGGGAATCTAGCTCTCATGGCCCTGGAATCTACTGAGGGTTCTTGCTCCAATGCATCTTCTTCACAGGTAACCCAAGTATATTCTGAGGCTAAGGCCAAGCTTTGTTCTGAATCTTGCATAGATGCATTTATCTCTATTAGAGAAGCAAATGTAGTTGTAATTAATCAAAATCTAGAGCTTGACCAAACTATTTCCAAAAGAAAAGCTGAATACGAGTCTATCCTTAAGGACAAAGATGATGAGATTCATAAGCTTAAATGCCAATTAAATGATGAAAAGGCTAAGCTAGAGGTCATTCTTGAGAACCATAAGGAACTCAAAGAAAAACTTGCAGTTACCTAAGTTGAGTGTGACCGCTAGGTGTCATCCTACAAGGGATTTGAAATGCTGCTCAGTAAGCAATCTGCTTCGAATGTGAAGTTTGGAATTGGTTATAACCGTATTGCACCTCCAACAGATTTTACTCCAAAACAAATAGTAAAATCTGAAAGTAAAAGCAATCTCCAAACCATATTATCATGTGCATCATTCATAAGTGATCTTCCAAAATCACAAGATGAAATAAGGGTTGATACCTCAGCAAGTCAATTGGCTGATGGGTTAACTACTGATAAGTACATGAAGCTGAGTATTTCAGATGTTGTCCCTCAAAGTAACTTAAGTACTGAAGAGCAAGTTACAATAACTGAGCTGTCACAAATGCCAAAGGCTTGATTAATATCAGATCTCAGAAGTTCTACAAGAGGACTGGTAGGAAATTTCCAGGACTCTCTGGCAAAACCAAAGTTGGTTTTGACAAGAGTAAGTTGAGGTGTCACAAATGCCAAAGGCTTGGACACTTTGCAAGAGAGTGTAGATCATCTGGATCTAACTCCTCTGCACCCTTTGTGACTTTTCCAAGCACTAGTCAACAAAACAGAGGGCAACAAGCTGCTAGTTCTCATCATCATTCACAACCTGTTTCACCTGCATATTTTGTCCCTCAGGGTCCAATGTCATATCCGTATCCCTGCTATTACATGCCTCAGGCAAATCCAATTCAAGTTCCTACTGCACAACAACCACAAGCATTACCTGAGCCTCTACCATCTCATTCACAAACTCATCACAGCTTTTTCACCCCTGGTAATGTTGACTGGAGCAGTTTACCAGATGATCTCTCTGGTACTGAGCAATTATTTACTGGTGATGGTCAACATGGTGGTGAACATCCTTTTGGGAATCTAGCTCTCATGGCCCTAGAATCACTGAGGGTTCTTGCTCCAATGCATCTTCTTCACAGGTAACCCAAGTATCTTCTGAGGCTAAGGCCAAGCTTTTTTCTGAATCTTGCATAGATGCATTTGTCTTTATTAGAGAAGCAAATGTAGCTGTAATTAATCAAAATCTACAGCTTGAGCAAACTATTTCCAAAAGAAAAGCTGAATACGAGTCTGTCCTTAAGGACAAAGATGATGAGATTTATAAGCTTAAATGCCAATTAAATGATGAAAAGGCTAAGCTAGAGGTCATTCTTGAGAACCATAAGGAACTCAAAGAAAAACTTGTAGTTACCCAAGTTGAGTGTGACCGCTGGGTGTCATCCTGCAAGGGATTTGAAATGCTGCTCAGTAAGAAATCTGCTTCTAATGTGAAGTTTGGAATTGGTTATAACCATATTGCACCTCAAACTGATTTTACTCCAAAACCAATAGTAAAATCTGAAAGTAAAAGCAATCTCCAAACCACATATCATGTGCATCATTCACAAGTGATCTTCCAAAATCACAAGATGAAATAAGGGTTGATACCTCAGCAAGTCAATTGGCTGATGGGTTAACTACTGATAAGCACATGAAGCTGAGTATTTCAGATGTTGTCCCTCAAAGTAACTTAAGTACTGAAGAGTAAGTTACAACAACTGAAAAGCATTTCAAATCAGCTGAAATAAATGGATTAACAACTGATGACAATAAACAGCTGGAGAACAACTCTTCAGTTGTTACAGATTCTTCAGTACACAAAATTACTGAAAGGAGGAAAGTACTGAAGAGGACACCTTCAGTAGTTTCCTCATCAGCAGTTGATCAATCCAAGATGAAGAATAAGCCATGTGAAATGTGTGGTAAATTCAATCATCTTTCTGATGAATGTTGGTATAGAAAGGGTTCCAAACTCAACAGAGATAAGCTCATTAAAATCCAGATGGATGAAATGAAAACTGAATTTGAGACCAAGTTTGTACCGCAATCATTCCATTGTGATAAACCCAAGCCTTTAACCAAATTCAAAAAGAAGGATAAGGTTAATCACAAAACAGCTGATGTTGCTCCTCATGATAAACATCAGACTAAGTCTTTTAATTTTAAGGAGGAAATGGTGGATCACAGGAACTCATCAAACACAAGTACTGATATGTCACAAAAGCTGAAAGCTTTGGCTACAAATCAGACACAACTTGTTATGATGGTTCAGCATTTGTTGAGAAGAGTTAACCAATTAGACGCACCTGTGATCACATCACTGAAAAGGCATTCCAAGCCCAAATCCAAGGAATCCATTTCAGCACCATCTCCTTCTTCAGCTGTTAATCATAAGAAAAAAGTTATGGTTGCATCTGTTGATGAAAATAGACCCAAAACCAAAAAGGTTTGGGTCTCAAAATCTAACTAGTTTTCTTTCATGCAGGGTTCTTCAACATGCCAAAGGAGCATCTGGTATGTGGACAGTGGAGGATCTATGCATATGACTGGGAGCAATTCTCTTCTTAATGACTACTCTCAAGGAAAGAAGGGATTTGTTTCATTTGGAAATGATGCCAGAGGTTACATCATTGGGAAAGGATATTGTCTAATGGACAAATCAGGTTTGATGATGTCAACCATGTGGAGAATCTCAAGTACAATCTGCTGAGTGTCAGTCAGATGTGTGATAAAGGGCATGTTGCACTTTTCACAAGCTAGAACTGCAGGATTCTGTCTTCCTAAGTTCTGAGGCTGATTGACAAGGTAATGGATGAACATACTCTTCTGAAGGCCAATAGGATTAGAAGAGTGTATGCCTTGGATTTGTCAAAGAAGATTGATTTGAAGGGTCATCCATGCCTATTCTCCAAAGCCTCTCTTTAGGAATCTAAACTATGGCATAGAAGGTTGGGACATGTCAATCTCAGAAACATGAATCAGCTGATGCAAAATTGTTTAGTGAGAGGTTTATCAATAAAGGAGTTCCACTGTGATGAAGCCTGCACTGCTTGCTTGAAAGGAAAACAACACAAAGTCTCATTCCCTCCCATTGAAGAACCTAAGTCCATTGCCTGCTTGCAGTTACTGCACATGGATTTATTTAGTCTTGTGAGAGTGATGAGCATGCCAAAGAACAAATACTGTCTGGTAAATGTGGATGATTACTCCAGATTCATATCGGCTTTCTTTCTACATTCTATAAACTTTGTACTGTATGTTGAGAAGCAGTATTCCCTATCATTCAAGTGTATAAGGAGTGATAATGGTACTGAATTCAGAAACCATACACTTGATGATTTTTATCTTTCAAAAGGAATCAAAAGGCATTTAGCATCCCAAGAACTCCAGAACAAAATGGAGTAGTGGAGAGAAAGAACAGGACTTTAATTGAAGCCGCAAGGTCCATGTTGGCTCACTCTGGTTTGCCTTTGACCTTTTGGGTTGAAGCTGTCAATACAGCTTGCTATATGCAGAATAGAGTGTTAGTAAATCAGAGGTTGATAAAGACTCCATATGAAGCTCTACATCATTTGGCTCCTTTGATTCCATTCTTCAAAGCCTTTGGATGTCCTTGTTTCATTCTCAACACAAAGGGTCAACTCCACAAATTTGATCCTAAGGTGGATGCAGGGTATTTTGTTGGTTATTCATCCACTTGCAAGGCTTACAAAGTCTTCAACTACATAACAAAGATAGTTGGAGAAACCTTGCATGTGAAAAATTCAATGAATCTCCTAAGGATAAAATTCCACAAAACCTTGTGGAGTTGTTTGATCTGGACATACTGCAATATGCTCCTTATCAAACTCCAGCTGTTGCAGATCATGTGGATAAATCATCTTCTACAGCAAGTCGTCCACCTCGTGGTACTGAACATGATGATGATACCAGTACTCACCTTTTCAAGTTCAGTAACCAACTGCCTGAGTCTGCTAAACTTGATGTTCCTGTACCTTCAGCAGCTCCATCCACAACAAATGCGGATGAGATTTCTGATTCCTCTACATCGTTTGATTTGCCATCTAATACTTGGTTTCAAGAATCTGAATCAACACTGCTGATGTTAAACCGGCTACAAACACTTGCACTGATCTTATTATGCACAAAGAGCTGAAGGATCACCCCATGTCTCAAATCATTGGTGGTCTCAATGCTGGCGTCTCAACTAGAAGTCAATTGTCTAACTTGTGCTTCTTTGCTCTCTTCATCAGTCAGCAAGAGCCAAAGAACTATCATGTTGCTCTGACAGACAATGGATGGGTGGAAGCCATGCAGCTTGACCTACTTCAGTTCAAGAAACAGCAAGTGTGGGAACTGGTTCCTCTACCCCTAGGTAAGTGTGCAATAGGCACTAAATGGGTGTTTAGGAACAAAAGAAGGTATTGATTATGATGAGACCTTTTCCCCTGTAGCCAGATTGGAGGCAATTAGATTGTTCTTAGCCTATGCTGCATTTCACAATTTTAAAGTTTTTCAAACGGATGTTAAAAGTGCATTTTTATATGGTAAAATAAAAGAAGAAGTTTATGTATGTCAACCACTAGGTTTTGAGGATAATAAACATCCAGATTGGGTATACAAGCTTGATAAGGCTCTTTATGGGTTGAAACAAGCTCCTAGAGTCTGGTATGAGACATTATCAAATTTTCTTCTTCAAAATAATTTCACTAGAGGCTCCATAGATAAAACATTATTCATTAAGAAGGTGGATCAGCATAAGCTACATGTTCAAATTTATGTTGATGATATTATTTTTGCATCCTCTAATCCCCAGTTGTGTGATGACTTTACCAATTAATGCATAAGAAGTTTGAAATGAGTGCAATGGGAGAATTACAGTTCTTTCTAGGATTGCAAATCAAACAAAAGGCTGATGGGACTTTCATTCATCAGTCTAAATATACAAAAGATCTTTTGAATAAGTTTGATTTACAAAATTGTAAGCCTTGTTCTACTCCCATGTGCAACACCACACAACTGGATGCAGATCAGAAAGGTAAAGCTATTGATGAAACACTTTACAGATGTATGATTGGGTCCTTGATGTACTTAACAGCTTCTAGACCAGATATTATGTTTGCAATGTGTGTTTGTGCTTGATTTCAGGCTGCTCCTAAAGAGTCTCACTTGAGAGCAGTCAAACGGATCTTTAGATATCTTCAAGGTACACAATGTCTAGGTTTATGGTATTCCACTAGACACTCTTGCAAATTGGTTGCATTTTCTGATAGTGACTATGCAGGGTGTAAGTTAACCAGAAAGTCAACTTCTGGTGGATGTCAATTCCTAGGCAACTGTTTGATTTCTTGGCAGAGTAAGAAACAAACATCTGTTGCTACATCCACTGCTGAAGCAGAGTACATTGCTGCTGCAAGCTATACTTCTCAGGTACTCTGGCTTCAGAACCAACTTTTGGATTATGGCATTACAGAGACCAAGACTCCATTATTAATGGATAGTGCTTCAGCTCTTTGCATTGTCAAGAATCCTGTCCAGCACTCTAGGACCAAATATATAGAGATCAGACATCATTTTATTAAGGACTGTTTTAAAGAAGGTCTGATTGATCCAAAGTTTGTGCCTAGTGCTGATGAACTTGCAGACATTTTTACTAAGCCTTTGGATAGTTTGACTTTCCAAAACCTAGTGTTAAGGCTTCGTATGCTGCAGCTAGAATAAGTGATAACTACTGATGATCTCAGTAAATAAGTACTGATGATCATTTGTAACCATATCACAAATAAGTACTAATTCTGTTACAAGAACTGATACAGTCCTAAACAACTTCTATAGTACAAACAGATAAGTACTGACGTCGTATGAAACAACTGAAAAAACAGCTAAAAAAGACTGATGAGTAAGTGTTGAGGATAGTATGAAACAACTAAAAAGCTATGAATTGACGAAAATTACTGATGAGAATTTTCTCTTCAGTTGTTCTAAAACTGCTGCTTCATCATAAAACAACTGATGACAAAATCACGTCTTCAGTAGTTTCACAACTATTGATGACTAATACCACGTCGTCAGCTATTCACAACAACTTATGACAAAACCATGTCTTCAGTAGTTTCACAACTACTGATGACTAACACCACGTCGTCAGTTGTTTCCAACATCTGAAGCTAAAAACCATGGTCTTCAGTAGTTTTATAACTACGGATGCCTACAACTAAGACTTCAGTTGTTTCAACCTCTGAAGGTTAATACCACATCATCGGTTGCTTAAAACTACTGATGACTCATACCAAACCCTTCAGTTGCTTTATAACCCATACCCTATAAATACCTTGTCTTACAGAGCTTCATCATCTCAAACCTAACGTTCAAAAGCTCAGAACCTTCTCTCACATCAATGGCGAACATGAAGCTTAAACCACGACACAGCTGTGTTGCTTACCTTACTAAATCACCCTTTTGGACAAAATTTGATAGTGCCATTGATCTAATGATCAACTCTCCATTCAAAACGGCTTTCCTTCTAAATCCTACCATTCATGCCGAATCCCTCCAGTAGTTCTGGACGAACGTCACCCACGTCACTAGGGAGAATGACACCGACTCTCTCCAGTCGTTGTCAACAATCGTCAGGTGGTCATCACTCCAGAAATCCTTGGACAAACCCTACAACTGGATGACGCCACTTTGTTAGGATCAGTGATCTATGTTTGATTGATTAGAGAGTATAGCACGGAATTCTAACAATGAATTAGCCGATTCACAAGAACGAAACGATATTCAATGAAGAACAAAGACGGTTATAGAGAGAGAATTCTGCAAATATATTTCATTCAATATTCGCTTTCGTGGTAACGAAATGTCACACTTACAATTAGGTCGACACCTCTTATATAACAGATGTGACGTCTGCTGATGTCACTTGATAGTGACATCTAACAGAATTATTACAACTGAAACACAACTACTGAAGATGTCAAAACAGCTGACATCTCCTTACAAAAATGCTAAGTGTTATCAGTTGTTATAACTACTGAAAAACATAAAACTACTGAAACTACAATGACTGAAGAACAAGCTCTTCAGTCGTTTTACAAAACTACTGAAAGTAAAAACATAAAACTACTGATATCACAACTACTGAAGAAGTACTCTTCAGCTGTTGTGACAAACTACTGAAACTTCAGTACTTGATCTTCAGACTTGAACTTCAAACGTTTCATCAGCTGATGACTTCAGTAGATATCATCAGCTGATGTCTTCAGTCTTTGTCTTCAGACTTTGTACATCAGTTGTTGATCTTCAGCACTTGTAGACTCTTCAGCTATTGTACTTCAGTACTTTGAACTTCAGCTTCAGCACTTGTGTTCTTCAGCTGTTCAGCTTCAGTACTTGTGTTCTTCAGCTGTTCAGCTTCAGTACTTGTGTTCTTCAGCTGTTGTACTTCAGCACTTTAGTCTTCAACTGTTGAAGTCTTCAGCACTTGATCTTCAGCTGTTGAAGTCTTCAGTACTTGTCAAACTGCTGATGAAGCTTTCAGCAGTTGTTGTGATATCATGTGGGACTTAGAGGTTTTCTGATCTTGGCTCATTGGTTCTTTTGGTCCAACACACTTTCTCCACTGGGTATCTAAAGGGCACCACTGATCTATCATTTGTCGAACATGGATACCAGGGTAACCTTAGTGCCTCTACCATCCTAAAGAAACATTTCCATGATGCGGAACGACTAATTTTTCATATGGTGAATGTATGCTTAGCTCCTAAGACTTCTTCTTGGGATCAAATGTCGACGAGGTGGCAGCAGGTATTATTCTCTATCCTTGACCAACAACACTTAAATTTTTCTGAAATATTCTTTCTTGAACTCAAGGATATGGCCTCAAAGCCTATAGCTAACCGATGGATATTATATCCTCGGTTCCTAATGGCCATTATAGTAAACCAGCTGAAAGCTGACGTACTTGTTGGCCTTGGAGTCCCTGCCACGGTTGTATTGCCTGAAGTATACTCCAGGCACAACTCAGACCAGTCACTCAAACTGGCTGCCAAACTGCGAAAACCCATGCAGCTGGAACCCACAGCCACCACCTCCAAATCCTTTGTCCCCACCAAACCCAAACACAAGAAAGCCAAAAAGGCTACTCAGGGAAATGAGTCCCCTAAGGATGCCCCTGCAACACAAACGCAAGTTATATCTACTAGTCATAACCCCCTAGTAGATACAGGGACTCACTCACCCTCAACCGCTCAGGTCTCCTCTCAACAGGAGCCTGTAGCAACTATCTATGGGGCACCTATACATCTGGAACCTTCCTCACTTGAGGAGGTTGCCATTGAAACGCACCACTCTCCCCGGGTGCATACTGCCTTCACACCCTCTCCCACTGCAACCGCCCCCCAAAGTCCTACCATCATGATTGCCAAAGTGTTGACTCAGTTGCACTCCTCACCCCCTCCCCAGATACCAATCACAATTGGGATAGCCCCAACCATTGAGGGGGAGGACCAAAGTGCTTCTGACACCCCACATCACAAGGGTTACCATATTCAATCTCTAGGTGTAGAAACGGAGATTCGAATTTCTGGTGAGGCTGCCACTTCTCCTGCTTCAGAAAATGATCAAGATAAATTTGGTACTGTCCATAAGACCTCACCAGAGGCAATTGCCGATAATGACATGGTCCTGAGGCAGGAAGTCCCCAGTACCATGACCAAGGGGCACATGCTACTACTGATCTACACTCAGAGCATGTTCATCCTGATTCTATCAGGAGGTCAGGTGATTCAGTAAACACTGATGATGACCTGGGCTTCTTTTATGATGTTTAAGCCCAAAACACCATCCTCGAGATGAGGTGAGCAGTCTCAAAGAGCTGCTTGCCAACATATCTCAAGATCAAAGACCATCTACCCCTCACAACCCACAGATGGCACCTTCCTCTCAAGGTCTCCCATACACTGAGCCACTCCAAAACACTTAGCCACCTGCTTCTGCTTCTGGCATTATTTCTCAGGGACAAAACCCCCCTGAGCAAATAGCTGCTATCTTTCAACATTCCTTACCTCTCATCACATAAACTGTCACGGAGATTCAGTCACTGAAAGCAAAAAGAAAGAGGATGGCAGATAGGAAAGAAACTGAAAAGGAGAAGGTGAAGGATGATGACATAGAGAAAGTGACTGAAAGTACTAAAGACATTCATGTCACATACAAGAAAAGGAAGAATGAGAAGGAGATTGACTTGGAGACAATGGTGAAGAAGGCTGATGCTGAGCACAACCGATCAATGGATAACATCATTGACCAGTTGTTTAGGCAAGGCCATGACACTGAAAAACTTGACTCAGAAATCAGAAGACTAGAGATTGAAGAAATCCAAGGTAGATGGGCAAGTTATGATTTGTTGGAAAGGGAAAGGTTAGAGATCATGATCAGGTTTATAGCAAAATATCTGGGTAGATCATTGATTGAGATCAAGGCATGGTCCAGGGACAACATCTTGGCAATAACCACCAAGATCTGTTCGTCTGAAGTATACACAAAATGATTGGTTATTGAAGCCTTAAACGAAGCTGGTGCTGGGAGCAGGACTGAACTAGTCAAGCAATCTAAAGCCGACCTCACATCCAGAATGCTAGTACAGCCTGTCAACATTCCCACACCAAAACTACCACAACCACAACCCACCAAACCAACTCCTCTACCCTCAAAACAGTAGCCGATGAAGTACCCCAGAAGAGGAAGAGAAGGGTACTAAGGCTAGAAGAAGATGACGAAGATAATGATGAAGATGAAGATAGGCTGCCACTCTCAGTTGTTATACAGTTGCCGAAGGCCACAAGTCACTCTCCAACAACTACTCCTGAAACTCAAAGACAAATTGTGAAAGTGAAGCTAGAAGAAGAAGAGCTTCACAAACAACATGATGAGGAATTGTTTAGGAGGGTTGACAAAGCATATGCTGCCACATCTTCAATCATCAACATGAAGAAGCATGCTCTCAGATTATACACTCTTAAACATACATTTCAATATCAAAAGGAAAGAGTGAGGATTTGGCCTGATCCCAGGGTGTCTCATAGGATTCACAAGAAAAACATTCCACAGAGATACATTGGCCAAGTGAAGAAGATTGTAGATGAAGTGATCTCACTGGTCTTTGTAGTATCACCTTGGGAAATCATAGATGACTTCAAGAAAGCCTATAAAGCTAACCTGACCCCACAGAAGATGCTGGAAAATAAAATGGTGAAAAAGGGGTTAGTATATAAGAGGCTTGAGGAAGTCAGAAAGAATGAGCTCTAGTTTTTCTTAGAGGGTAACCACCCTGATGAATTTGCTTATAGAGTAATAAAAACTGTGGAACTCAAAAATGGGAAACAGGTCAAATACCTATCTGAATATTATGGGCCAGAATCACTTTTTAAAGGAGGAGCTGAAGAACTTACCATGGAGGAACAGATAACCTTCCTTGAGGCCTATACAAAGGAGTCATACAGACTCATTGTCGGGAAGTAGATCTCATGGATGGGGTAACAGCTCTGTGTCCAGTTCCCCAAGACAGAGTTCCCATTCATCCTTTGCCAAACAGATCATTGAGACTTCTTCCCAGGCCTGTGCTTCTATGGGTCACTTCTGAGCTGATCTAGAAGACAAAAAGACCAAATCTCTCTGCCATAATAAGTGGGACATCTTCAATAAGTATAGAGGTTTTGGCTGTATTGGTTCAGGGGGAGTTTGTTGGACCAAAAGAACCAATGAGCCTGATTAGAAAAACCTCTAAGTCCTACAGACATCACAACAACTGCTGAAGACTTGATCAGCTGTTTTGACAAAGTCTAAAGACTTCAACAGCTGAAGACTAAAATACTGAATACCTCAACAGCTGAAGAACAAAGTATGAAGATCAACAGCTGAACACTAAAGTACTGAAGACTTCAACAGCTGAAGACTAAAGTACTCAAGACTTCAACAGCTGAAGACCAAAGTCTGAAGATCAACAGCTGAAGACTAAAGTACTGAAGACTTCAACAGCTGAAGACTAAAGTACTGAAGACTTCAACAGCTGAAGACTAAAGTACTAAAGACTTCAACAGCTGAACACCAAAGTCTGAAGATCAATAACTGAAGAACAAAGTACTGAAGATCAACAGCTGAAGTACAAAGACTGAAGACATCAGCTGATGACAACAGCTGAAGTTCAAGTACAAGTACTGAAGCCTTCAGCGTTTGTTACAATAGCTGAAGAAGCATTCTTCAGTTGTTGTGATGATTTCCTTTCAGTAGTTTTCTTTTTTATTTTAGTATTTGTAAAACGATTGAAGAGCATGTTCTTCAGTCGTTGTAGTTTCAGTAGTTTCTTTTCAGTAGTTGTAGTGGTAGTTGACACTTAGTATTTTTGTAAGAAGATGTCAGCTATTTTGACATCTTCAGTAGTTGTGTTAACTCTCAGTAGTTTGAATAATTATGTTTGATGTCACTATCAAGTGACATCAGTAGACGTCACATCTCCTATATAAGGAATGTTCCACCATGACATTCATATATAAGGGATGATTGACCTGATTGTAAGGGTGACATTTTGCCACCACGAAAGCGCGTATTGAATGAAATCTTTGATTTGCAGAATTCTTTCTATAATCGTTTGTTCTTACTTGAATATCACTGTATTCTTGTGAATTGTCTAATTCATTGTTTGATTTCCGCTGCAATACTCTCTAATCAATCAAACGTAGATCACTGATCCTAACATGGACTCTGGTAGATAGACCTAAAGGTGCTAAGATCATTGGCACCAAATGGGTCTTGAAATGCAAGAAGGATGACCAAGGGGTCATTATCAGAAACAAGGCTCGATTAGTTGTTCAGGGATTTCGCCAAGTCGAGGCGATTGACTACAATGAAGTATTTGCACCCGTGGCAAGGATGGAAGCCATCCCTATCTTCCTTGCCTATGCATCGTATATGAAGATTAAAGTCTATCAATTAGATGTGAAGAGTGCATTCCTTCATGGGGAAATTCGAGGGATAGTGTATGTCAGTCAACCTAAGGGATTTGAAGATCCTTATCATCGGGACAGAGTTTACAAACTCAACAAGGCCTTATACGGCTTCATCAAGCTCCTAGGGCTGGTATGAGAAACTCTCAACTGATCTTGTGAAACACGGCTTTCGCAAGGGAGTCATTGACTACACATTGTTCATAAAAGAAAAAGATGGAGACCTACTGCTAGTACAAATCTATGTCGATGACATAATCTTCGGTTCAAAGAACGAAGAATTATGCAACGAGTTTGAAGCAGTTATGAAGAAAGAGTTTGAGATGAGTGCTATGGGGGAGATGAAATTCTTTCTCGGGTTACAGGTGGATCAGACACCAAATGGGATCTTTCTACATCAGACCAAGTATGTGGGAGACATTCTCAGTCGGTTTGACATGGAGAACGCCTCTGCTGCTGGGACTGCACTTGCTACAAATCATGATATAGCACCTGACGAAAATGGAGAACTTGTAGATGCCACAATGTACCGAGGAATGATTGGATCCCTCATGTATCTCACTGCCTCAAGACCTGATATCATGTATGCTACATGTTTATGTTCTAGATATCAAGCTAAGCCTAAGGTTAACCATCTGATCGGGGTCAAAAGGATATTTCGTTATCTGAAGGGTACAGCCACACTTGGGTTGTAGTACCCTCGTGATGATGACTTTGAGCTCACGGTGTATAGTGACTCGGATTACGGGGGCTGCAAGATGAATTACCTGTCTACATCAGCAGGGTGTCAATTCTTTGGGAGGAGATTAGTTACCTGGCAGGTAAGAAGCAGACCTCGGTTGCATTGTCAACCCGTGCAGCTGAATACGTTGCTATTGCAAGTTGCTGTTCACAAATCATCTGGATTCAACAGCAAATACGGGATTACGGTTTAAAGTTTTCTTCTTCTCCTATCTTTGTTGAAAACTCTGCTGCAATTGCTGTAACTAAAAATCCGGTACAACATCCAAAGACCAAACACATCGGTATTAAATACCATTTCATAAGAGACTATTTTGAAAAGAACTTAATTGATGTGGTATAAATTAATACTGACTTTCAACGCGCTGACCTCCATACAAAAGCCTTTGATAAACCATGTTTTCTATATTTGTTAGAGGTCAACGGCGTTAAAAAGAAAAGTGATGTTATTCCTGATGATGATCATGTGTAGTCCGATGCATTGCACTTATATTTTTTTTTTCAATTATTCTTTATTTATTTTATTCTATTTAAATTAAATTCAATTATTTAGCTGTCTGTTAAAATCCTAAAATAATTAAATCCAGTATGATTTTAGAATTTTAGGTGGAGAGTAGGTCAGCTAGTAACATTTAGAAAAAAAACGAGGGAGAAGGAGTAGATAGCCGATATAAGGTAGATCGTATCTGTGATACCGATTCAAACCTTTTGGAAAATGATAGTACACGGGAACAAATCAAAAGGGACTTTAAAATTTAATTTTGAAAAGATGCAAAATTCAAAGTATAAGTCTGTGTAGTCTAAGCAATATAAAAAGGGAAGATGATAGAAAAACTGGTAACTACTAAGGTAACACAAAGAAAGTAGACCTAGAGGTTGCTAGACCACAAATGATATGTTGGTAGATTCAACACAATAGATGAATAGACCTGACTCGTGATTTCAATTCAAACTAAGTCGTTCAACTGACTGTGGGCTGCCATCTTATCACTGGTTAACACAATCAACAATATTCCAATAAGGGGTAATGAGCATGTAAACGCCACAAATGTGTGCGGATGACCATAAATAGAGCAAAGCACGGAAAAAAATTTGAAAGACCAACGCTATCAAGCTAATGACATATGTTGTTGGTGCATTCTGTGCAAAAAAAATGCAGCTGCTCTAACAAAAAGATAGGTTGTGTGCCTCTCTGTTGTGCGATGGCACGACCTGAGGATAAGCATAACCTAGATATTCTAGAATTCATTGTTGTTTGCCGCTCTCTGTTGTGCGATGGAACTGACCTATGATTGGCTTCTCTTTGA
This sequence comes from Flaveria trinervia, assembly GCA_025506515.1. Classification (NCBI taxonomy): domain Eukaryota; kingdom Viridiplantae; phylum Streptophyta; class Magnoliopsida; order Asterales; family Asteraceae; genus Flaveria; species Flaveria trinervia. The sequence continues at coordinate 40,180,350 of CM046452.1, read as the reverse complement.
AAGCTCTACGAATAGTCTCTTCTTGTAAAAATACCCGTAGACCGCTCAAAAGCTCCTGAGGAATGTTGATTACCATATAAGTGTGGGATCCACAAACGTTAGTTGAAATAATTAAACCTAAAACTATCACCAGGTTGTGTCTAAAGTCTGTGTATGGATTTAAGAGGACAAATATACTGACAATCATTGTGGCTGCAATTCTTGAAAGTTCAAATCAATGTGGGAATCTAATAGTACCAGTGTGATTTCCTAAATTTGCTAACGACTCTGGATGAAAACCAAGAATTGAGCATCTAAAGGTTTTGATAACTAGTCGCAAATGATTTGACTTGCCTGTATGATTCCAAATGTGAATTGTTCCAGGTGTGGTCAAACTAAATTGAAGCTGCCTATTCTGGAACCAAATCCAGGAGATGTCTATCTTAGGATTTATCTCTCACAAAAAGTGAAAAACAAGTTCTATTTTTGTATTTAGTTTAAGGTTCTAGTTAGTTAGTCATTTTATTTTGTTTGTTCGTCGGACTATATCATGAACATCAGTATGGGATTCACTCACCTAAAAGGGTCATGTCTGAGATGGCCACATGTGTTTTCAAAGTTTACCAGTGTCACGTCTGAGGTGACTAAATTGTTTAAAAGGATCACGTCTGAGGTGATCAAAAGTTTTCACGTTAAAAGGATCATGTATGAGATGATCAAATGCTCATAATGTTAAATTTCTACAGGTAAAAAGGGTTTAAGTGCTAAATGGTCATAAGTGTAACCCATTCGCATGACTAGATCATAAGTATGGACCAACCATGCGAATGGATCCCATTCACATGACTGGACATGAGATTGAGCCATTCACTCGAATGGCTTATTAGAATGATCCATTTGACCGAATCAAAGGGCCGAATGAGTAAGTCGACCGATGAGACTCAGTCGGACAGCTAAATGCGACTGACTGGCCAATCGCACGACTGAGCCTCGTCGCGCGAATGAACTGAGCGGATGAGGCCAGTCGGACGATTGAACTTAGCTTTAGTATTTAAATGGCAAGAGTCGATCTCATTCCACTCATCACCCTCAATCGCTCCTAAATCGCACATTGTACCGCTACTCTGCCGAAATTGCTTTAGATCCATTTCCACATCTTTATTGATATTTTGAATTGCATTGACATTTATACAGGATATAACAGTGAAACCACACGAATCAGAAGAAAGCAAGCCCTATGGTGATTTTGACGGAAACAAGAATCAGACCATAATGACCTAATTGTAGGATTCTATGTGCCCAAGACACTTAGAATATTGATGTGGTTAGTACGTTATGATCCAAGTCGGGTTATACCCAATAACAAGCTTAGCAAACACCAAATAATATTTAGTTGATGATATGATCATGCAATGAAATATTAACACCAATTTAGAAAACAGGTTTCTAAACAAGTTGCATATAACATGGAACAATTTATTAGGATATATTGTTCAATGATATTATTTGTAATGTTATTTAGATGACATTACAAATTAATAATGGCTATATATGTTATACAATTAATGGGTTAGTTGTATACATTTTCTAAGAGGGACAAATTATAAGACCATTTGTAACATGTTTTTGTGTTTAAAAAAAAGGGGGAAACCCTTATTCAACACAAAAATTCCGGCCCCCCCTTGTTGTTCATTGGACCAACTTTGTTGATTAAACACAACCAATTAAGGGTCTTGGAATGCTTCTTGGACCAGCCATCTTGAGAGACACATGCAACTAAACTCCAAGAAAAAACTCTCTCTTCCTTCTTCTCCAAACTCACGGTTTTGAAGGTGTTGTAGCAGCTACTTCTTGAAGCTTTGGTGACCAAAATCCTAGCAACTAAGGGTTTGTTTGAAGGCTTGTGGGTATAGACGTTTGAGGACTTCTAGCTTGAAGTCTTGGCCATTAATCAGCCCTCATTCAGCACTATCTGGACGTTTTTGAAGCTCACAACAGCCCTCTCCTTGGTCGTTTCTTGCTGCTCAAGAGGTAGAATCATAGCTCATTGTGGCTGTGATTTAAATGTAGTTTTAGTACATTTTCATAGCTTGTTCATTCACATATTATGATCCTTTTGTTTGGGTTGTTTTCATCTAAAAATGGTCACTAAGAACATTATTTTCAGCTTATAAAATGGGTTTTATTAAGTTGTAACTCCGCTGCGTTTTTCAGAAAGTTTAAGTGGTTAAACATTGATTTTATGTTCTAGCAAACCCTTCAATGGCATCAAGAGCCAGGTTATGTGGATGACTTGCTTGATTTATCTTTGAAATTGGTTTTAAAAGATGATATTAGCAATGTTATAGGCTGATTTTGGGCTGTTATAGTTTATATGAATGATTCCCCATACTTTCAAGGTCATATCACACATGCTAGTGATTAGACCTTGAAAGAAACATATTATGCATGTTGGTTGTTTGGACAATGATTAAAACCCAAAATTTCAGTTTATGTTGGCTGAAATTTGGGGTTTTAAATGGGGTTTTCATTATATGGTTAGATGATTGATCATTGGTTGTTTTAGTGCATAACCTAGCTTGTGGCCTTGTGTTGTTTGGATGTTTCTAGTGGTTGTTTTATTCATTCAATTGGTTGTAATATTGTGTTTATTCCTTTGGTTGTAATTATTCATTCATTTGGTTATGTAATAATAGATTAGGTTCATTTCCTTTACTAGAAAAAGTATTAGGATACAATTTTGTAAAAGGAAGATGTACAAGATCAAGACCCAAAGATGGACACAAAGACACAAGAAACATGGAGCATTTGGATGCGGTTTCTAGTGGGAGGTTCTTGGAACCTTATGATATGTTTGACCCTTAGAAAGACCAAAGACAACACTTGTGATGGCAAACAAGTGTTGTCAACATAAGGGCTATGGTTATGCACATATGGTTGTTTATGTTTTATGCTTGGTTGATTGTTTATTGTTTCATTGTTTGGTTGATGTTTTGACATGCATTACAAACTCATTAACAAACTTAACAAGCTGAAATCGATGGTTCTTAATAGTTAATAAAAGTTATTAAAATGGTTTAATGATTTTAAAGATTAAAATTGGTTTTAATCTAAGAACCATAGGGTACCTTGCATTTGAAAGCATACAAATACAAGTACATAGAGTTTTCTAAACTAGAATTAAGAAGTCTCTAAAATTTTAAAAACGAGATCAACACCGTCCTTTTACGCAACACTTGAGTCACTTGGGAACTCTTAGTGGGATAAAGGTCACCTAACCATTTTGAGGGAACTTGTGATTTGAGGTGAGAATGCCTTACTTATGGGATAAAGGTCACCTAACCATTTGTTTTGGCAAACTCACACGTGGGTGTAAGTAGGATGTCTTGATTTGCAAACCATGTTAAATGGATCACCTACAATGTGGTTTCCAAATGGTGTTGATGGGATTTACATGCCGACTTTACATATGATGTTCAAGAGTCGATCCCATACCTCTAGAAGTTGCAAATGGTTGCAACCGTCAATCGTTGACCACCTTATTAATTTAAATCGTGGGATAAAGGTCACCTAACCACAATTTAATGTAATGTTGGGTTCTAGATTTTAATATATAATTGACCTTAATAGGCATTAATTATTAAAATTGATAATATCGAAAATACTAAATAAAACTTTGTTAAAATTTTGTAGATGGCCTCTAATAATGATAATTCCGATAACTCATCCGCGTCCAACCAATCTTACGAGCGATCCTCCAAAAGGAACGTCTAAACCATAACAACTTCATCGATTGGTATCGAAACTTGAGAATTGTTCTCAAGCAAGAGAGACGATCGTATGTTTTAGACGACCCTGTCCCCGATCAACCTAGCGAGGATGATGAGGAGGCCTTTAATGATTGGCTGAAATACACTGAGGACTCCGTCCAAGTGTCTTGTCTCATGCTAGCGAGCATGACTCCGGATCTCCAAAAGGAGTATGAACACCACGGGGCTTATGACATGATAACCCAGCTGAAGGAAACGTTCCAACAGCAAGCGAGGGTTGAGCGTTTCGAAACGGTTCGAGCACTCCATGCATGTCGTATGGACGACAATCAATCTGTTTCATCTTATGTACTTAAGATGAAAAGTCACATTGACCGCCTCGAGAGGCTTAATTGTCCCGTCTCGAAGGAATTGGCCACGGATTTGATCCTCAATGGCCTTACCAAGAGGTTCGAGACATTCGTGTTGAACTACAACATGAATGCATGGGACAAAAGCATTGGTGAACTTCACTCAATGCTCAAAACGGCCGAGGCGGCCATGGGTAAAAGGGTTTTACCCGTTCTCACCATCAATGAAGGTGGGAACAATAAAAGGCCTCGTCCCGCACCCAAGGCAAAGGTTGCCAAGGGTAAGGGACCTACTTGGGGAAAAGGGAAAGGGGTGGCAAGGGTGCCTCCCAAACCACAAGAGAAGAAGCAAAAGGTTGCTACTAATGACCCATGCTTCAAGTGGGGAGATTGGACATTGGGCAAGGAATTGTCCTGTCCATCTCCAAGAGTTGAAAGCGAAGAGGGATGCCGGGCAGACCTCAGGTACAATATACATGATTCATATTGATCTTAATGTTACATCTTCTAACACATGGGTATTGGATACCGGATGTGGAACTCACATTTGCAATTTGTTGCAGGGGTTCACAAGAAGTAGGGACTTCAAACAAGGGGATGTTAGCCTCTTCATGGGAAATGGAACTAAAGTCTTAGTTGAAGCTCGTGGAGACTACATCCTAAGACTTCCAAGTGGTTTGGAAGTTATTTTGAAGAATGTTTTGTATGCTCCTAGTTTGACTAGGAACAATTATTTCTGTATCCCAATTAAGACATTATGATTATGTATTATCTTTTATTGAAAATGATATTCATGTTTCTTTAAATGGTATGTTCTATTTTAAAGCTATTCCAATTAATGGTATTTATGAATTGGTTCATGAAAATACTTTAAATAGTTCATTGTACCAAACTAACACCAAGAAACTCAAGTTGGACTTGAGTGATACCTATCTTTGGCATTGTCGTCTTGGTCATATAAACAAGAAACGTTTACAAACACTTCAAAAGAATGGTCTTTTAAAAACAAATGAATGTGATTCATTTGATGTTTGTGAATCTTGTTTACAAGGTAAGATGACTAAGGCACCCTTTAGTGGAACTACCGAAAGGGCAAAAGATTTATTAGGAATCATACATTCGGATGTATGTGGTCCTTTTAAGCCAATGACTAGGAATGGTGAAAGATACTTCATTACCTTTACCGACGACTATAGTCGCTATGGGTATGTGTACTTATTGAGGCACAAAGATGAAGCTTTTGAAAATTCAAAACCTTCAAGAATGAAGTAGAAAATCAACTCAATAAGTCAATTAAAATTCTTCGTACCGATAGAGGAGGTGAATACCTAAGTGATGCCTTTCAAAATCATCTTAGGAGTTGTGGGATTGTCTCACAACTCACTCCACCTGGAACACCACAACATAATGGTGTGTCTGAGAGGAGGAATCGAACCTTATTGGATATGGTCCGATCTATGATGGCTAGAAGCACATTACCTCTATCATTTTGGGGTTTCGCTCTGCTCTCCGCGGCCCGTATTCTAAATATGGCCCCAACCAAAAAGGTAGAAAGGACACCTTTTGAGATATGGCATGGAAGAGTTCCATCCCTATCGTACTTAAGGGTTGGGGATGTGAGGCTTATGTTAAGACTCCCACCTAAACAAATTGGATGTCCGATCCACCAAGTGTATCTTTATTGGATATCCTAGAGATTCTATGGGATATTATTTCTATGATCCAATGGAACAAAAGGTGTTTGTTGCCAGAAAGGGTGAGTTCTTAGAAGCAAAGTTCCTTATGGAAGGAGCTAGCAGTAGAACAGTGGATCTTGAGGAAGATCAAGAACCACAGCCCGATGCGCGTTTGGTTGAAACTAGCACTCAACATGAGGATGTTGAGGATGATCAAGTGGTTGATCAATACACACAACACGTTCGCAGAAGTGGTAGAACTAGTAATCCACCAGAAAATATGGATTTTTCATGGATGGATGCTATGTGATAGATTCTGATGAACCAACCACATACCATGATGCAATGTCCAATTCGGATTGTGACAAATGGCTAGAAGCCATGAACGTTGAGATGCAATCCATGTATGACAACCAAGTTTGGAACTTGTAGTACCACCTCTTAATTCCAAGGTAGTTGGAAGTAAGTGGGTTTTCAAGAGGAAAACCGATATGCATGGAAACTTGGATACTTATAAAGCTAGACTTGTAGCAAAAGGTTTCACTCAAACTCAAGGGGTTGATTATGATGAAACCTTCTCACCTGTTGCGATGCTAAAGTCTATAAGGATATTGTTTGCCATAGCTGCTCATTATGATTATGAGATTTGGCAAATGGATGTCAAAACCGCTTTCCTAAATGGATATCTTGAGGAAGATGTCTATATGGTTCAGCCTGAAGGTTTTGTCGATCCAATACATCCTAATAAAGTATGCAAGTTAAAGAAATCAATTATGGATTAAAACAAGCATCGAGAAGCTGGAATCACCGTTTTGATGAGGAAGTAAAGAAATTTGGTTCATCAAAAACGCTGATGAGGCTTGTGTGTATAAGAAGGCTAGTGGGAGCACAATAACTTTCCTAGTATTGTATGTTGATGACATACTACTATTTGGAAATGACATTCCAACCTTGGAAGGTGTAAAAACCTGGCTTGGAAGTTGTTTTTCCATCAAGGATCTTGGTGAAGCCGCCTATATTCTGGGAATAAAGATCTATAGGGATAGATCAAGGCGGTTGATTGGTTTGAATCAAAGTGCATACATTGATAAAATCTTGAAAAGGTTCAAGATGGAAAACTCTAAGAAAGGTACCGTACCTATTCAAAGAGGAACGATGTTGAGTACGACTCAATGTCCAAGCTCAAAGGATGAGCAAGATAAAATGAAGGCAATCCCATACGCATCTGCTATTGGATCCATCATGTATGCAATGATATGCACTCGACCGGACGTGTCATACGCCTTAAGTATGACAAGCCGTTACCAACAAAATCCTGGAAACAGTCATTGGATGGCTGTTAAGAACATACTTAAGTACCTAAGGAGGACAAGAGATATGTTCCTAATCTATGGATCTGGTGACGAGGAACTCGTTGTAAAAGGTTACACGGATGCGAGTTTCCAAACCGATCGTGATGATTCACGGTCTCAATCGGGATACATTTTCATTCTGAATGGAGGAGCTGTCTCTTGGAAGAGCTCCAAACAGGATGTGGTGGCTCTGTCAACTACAGAATCAGAATACGTCGCCGCCTCATTGGCAGCCCAAGAAGCTGCATGGTTGAAGAAATTCATTGCCGATCTAGGGGTTGTCCCTTCCATTCAGGACCCCCTAGAGATCTTTTGTGATAACGAGGGTGCGATCGCTCAAATCAAGGAACCCCGTGCTCATCAAAAGACTAGGCACATTGAGCGGAGATTCAACTACATACGAGATGAAGTTGAAAAGGGAAAGATATGTATTCGCAAAGTTCACACGGATCAAAACGTTGCGGATCCTCTCACGAAGCTCCTTGAAAAGGCAAAGCATGAAGGTCATACTTGTGCCATGGGACTTCGATATTCTAGTGATTGGATTTGATCTGTAAATTTTGTATTTGGATATGTGGAACTTTCTATTATTTGAATAAAGTTATTTGGTTATAATGTTTCAAATAATATTCCAATTTAGCATGTTTAATCCATGAGTAAAATGTTTACTCTAAATGTCCGTAGTCGTTCATACTTGTGGGAACAAGTTTGAAGGTAAGACTATTATGAACTTGGATTGGTTGATATTCATAAGGATGAATATAGAGCAATGGGTTGCTACCAAGGTTCATAGATATTTGTGGGATACAAATATTGGACTAACCCGCATCTCAAATTTTACTACATGGAATCTTATTGATTGATCATAAGTAATTTTGAGTAAAGGCGAATATCATTTGGTATCCTCCGACCTGAGATACATATTGGTTTTGATATTCACCAAGTGTTACACCTCGAGCCTATTCTTCACTGTCCTGAAATAGTGGACAGTACATAAGGATATGTTCAGGTATAACACGAGGTGATTGTGAGAAACGTATGTAGTCAAGATGGAATTTGTTCCTCTTATTCGTTGAGAGTTAGATGTCTAAGGCCTGATTAAGTTAAATCAACAAGGTATGATCATTCTGTGTCCTTGGATTTAACATGACATCTGTAACAAAAGGATAAATGATTAATTCACCTAAATCATTTCAAGTAGGGTACTTGAAAGGGATGATGTTATTGAATGGCTATAAGTCATGCGTATTAAGGGTAGTAAACCGTTGTTAGGCGGTATTTACTGCTTGCATCAATCTTCTATGAATCTTGGGCAAGTGGGAGATTGTAGGATTCTATGTGCCCAAGACACTTAGAATATTGATGTGGTTAGTACGTTATGATCCAAGTCGGGTTATACCCAATAACAAGCTTAGCAAACACCAAATAATATTTAGTTGATATGATCATGCAATGAAATATTAACACCAATTTAGAAAACGGGTTTTCTAAACAAGTTGCATATAACATGGAACAATTTATTAGGATATATGTTCAATGATATTATTTGTAATGTTATTTAGATGACATTACAAATTAATAATGGCTATATATGTTATACAATTAATGGGTTAGTTGTATACATTTTCTAAGAGGGACAAATTATAAGACCATTTGTAACATGTGTTTGTGTTTAAAAAAAAGGGGGAACCCTATTCAACACAAAATTCGGCCGCCCCCCCTTGTTGTTCATTGGACCAACTTTGTTGATTAAACACAACCATTAAGGGTCTTGGAATGCTTCTTGGACCAGCCATCTTGAGAGACACATGCAACTAAACTCCAAGAAAAAACTCTCTCTTCCTTCTTCTCCAAACTCACGGTTTTGAAGGTGTTGTAGCAGCTACTTCTTGAAGCTTTGGTGACCAAAATCCTAGCAACTAAGGTGTTTGTTTGAAGGCTTGTGGGTATAGACGTTTGAGGACTTCTAGCTTGAAGTCTTGGCCATTAATCAGCCCTCATTCAGCACTATCTTGGACGTTTTTGAAGCTCACAACAGCCCTCTCCTTGGTCGTTTCTTGCTGCTCAAGAGGTAGAATCATAGCTCATTATGGCTGTGATTTAAATGTAGTTTTAGTACATTTTCATAGCTTGTTCATTCACATATTATGATCCTTTTGTTTGGGTTTGTTTTCATCTAAAAATGGTCACTAAAGAACATTATTTTCAGCTTATAAAATGGGTTTTATTAAGTTGTAACTCCGCTGCGTTTTTCAGAAAGTTTAAGTGGTTAAACATTGATTTTATGTTCTAGCAAACCCTTCACTAATAACCAACTGAAACTAAGCAACATGTTAAAACTAAGTCTAATAGGTAATTAGTTAAGAGATTCCGAGTCTAGAGAGCCATTAAACCACGTTTAATTTCATGAATTGATCAAGACTCGAACCTCAGTCGATTGAATAGTGGGTCATGCGATTGGTCGTCTGGGTGAACTTCAGTCGCACGATTGAGGTTGCCGAATGGGTCAATCGGCCGAATGTATCATGCGAATAAACTCAATTGGCCGACTGAGCCAATCATAGACTCAGCCAACATATTGAACTAAGTCGCTTGTCTCATTCATCCGACTGACTTCAGTCGCATGATTCATTCGTACGAATGAATCAGATTGAATTTAAACTATACACTTTGAACTGAAGTTTGATGTATGACTTACTAATGGTTTTGTGTCTTGTGTTTCAGATAAATGGCTGATAGGTGATCCATCAATCCAAAGCACAATATATGTGCTCATTTGGACCATACGACTCGGAATGGGGCGGGTTTATAGAGATTATTGCATTCCTTCGACGCTCTCGGATACATAAAGCCATATCCACACCGTGTACTCCTTACAGGTCATTACATCAGGCTTTCTGGGAGAATGCCTCTGTAGATCGTTCCCGTGAGCCTTACAGCATACGAAGCTCCATTCATGGTCATCATATTGAGATTACAGTAGCTGACATCTAGAGAGTACTTGATTTTGGGGACGATACTGATCACCCCACCAGACTACATCCATTTACAGTAAGAGGTTGCTTCCTCAGGATTAAGTACGCTGGGGACATCAACTCAGGTGTGCTCAACAAGAGCAACCTGTGTCCTCAGTATAAATACTTGGCGCATGTGATCCTGAAGTGTATTGCTTCTCGAAGGGGTGGGTTTGATGACCTGTCAGACCAGATTCAGAATGCCTATATGGCAATCGTGCTGAACCACCCCTTCAGCTTCTGGAGCATGATCTTCTCGTATCTGGTGGAGAATCTGGAGGCCAAGGGAAGGAGAGTTTTTGTATGTACCCCAGATTTCTGCAGCTGATCTTCAACGAGAAGTTGCCATTACTTCCCAAGGAGAGACATGATGCGGTTGCTCGCATGAGAGTGTATCGGGGCAAGCAGGTAAAGCCCCAGGTAGAGAGGTTGATCGGCCATCTGGCCAATGAAAGATATGTGGCGCCAGGTAGACGCAAGTGGCGTCACGACGACAGTGATTCTGATGTTGAGCAGATTGCTCTACCCACCGATGACTCTGATGATGATAACGGTGGGGATGCTAGAGATGACATGCCCATTCCACCGAGGGGCGTAGCTACAAATGTTATACCTCCAATATCTGCCCCCATGGGAGACATAGCTGAGTCAGCCGGGTTCCACCAGGACTTTATACCTGGTGAGGAGAAAGAAGAGTTAGACGAGGAGCCATTGACTAAGACTCTGGGAAGCAAGGTTGTTCCCATAGAGTATGGACTCAGGGCGGTTGGTGAACGCCCTAGGGATTCGGGAGAGACGACTGCAGATCCCAGCAATGCTCCTGAGTCTGCTAGCCGTGTTCTAGGGAGCATCCACCTCGACTGGATCGAGGAAGAAACGGATGGCTCAGCCCCACGGCCAGAAGAAGAAGAGGAGAAGAATCACTTTCGTCTCCACCATAACCACTACATCTACCATCACCACTACCACTTCTACAGCCACACCATCCACCACCACAGCCACCAGAGCTACCACTACCACTACCACTTCTACAGCCACACCATCCACCACCACAGCCACCACAGCTACCACTACCACTACCACACCTCCCACCACTATACATATGCCAACCACCACCATATCTTTCACTCCTACATCACCTCCACTATCTCACAGACCCAACCCTATCTTCACCACAGCCACCAGCACCACCACTAGCCACCAAGCAGGACCCTCATCTCATCCCGCACATATATATGGATCTCATCTACCTCAATTTGGGGTAGAGGACCAGCTTTCAGCGCTAAACCGTATGGTGATGTGACTGTTAGCTGCTGATGAAGAGAAGACTGCTCAGATCTGACCGCTTGCAGATCTCACTGCAACGCAGTCACACCAGATCTTGGAGCAGGCTCGGCTGATCGAGGAGCAGGCCCAGCAAATGGCTGCTCAGAGCCACGAGGTCGCCCAACTCCAAGAGCATAGAGCCACTTCTGCTAAGAAAATTGAGGAGTTGGAGAATGCTAAGAAGACCATCATGCTCAAACTTAAGGGATCTAAAGATGAGCCTCTGAAGATTAAAGAGGGAGATGGTGATGATGGTGATGATGATGATGATGAAGATGAGGATGATGAGGGGATTGAGGACGAGAGGATAGAGGAGAGGAATGAGGATGATGATGAAGAAGGAGGGGATGCAGCTGCATCTACCTCTGCTCAAGGTCAAGAAAGGAGGTCTAAGAAGAATCAAGACCAGCAAGCTTCATCCTCTGCTCCACCAAGTGATGACCCAGCGATCCAAGACAAAAGTAATGATTAGGTGTCTATGTATTTGATTACTTTTGTATTTGAATCATGTATTTAAACTTATGTATTTAATGGTTATATTAAGATTAATGTATTTCTGTTTTGATTATTGACTAATGGTTGATGTGCTACATGTTTAAATCAAAAAGATCCAAACTATCAGAGGGATGAGTTTGATGTTGCTCCCCTTCAGCAGATCAAGACTCAGCTAACTATGATTCTTGATCTGCATGGGATCGTCAGAAGATCATGAGTTATACCCCTAAAGAAGGGGAAATAATTCACGATCTATCAAATGAGCAACTAGTTGAGATCTTCAAGCTAAATCCTGATGAGATTGTAAAGGATGCTCCAACGTGCGACTCAACAAGTGACGAAGAGCTCAACAAGATTAATGAAATAGAGATATAAGATGTCACTGCAGAGCACTACCCTCGGTATGCTGACAATAAGGGAAATGTGGTCCCCAATCTGGTGAATCCCTTGTCAGTGATACGTTTGAGGTGTTAGACAAAATGGAGCAGTAGTCAGAGAAGACAGAGGGAATGGCACAAGCCTCAAATGATGATGTTGATATCCAAAAGGCTGAGTGGGTTTCCTGTTTGGAAGAAGTTAGAGCCCAATGTGATGCACCTAAACAGGACGCCTACACCAAACTCTACAGAGTCAAGAAACATCATAATGTGTCAGGCAGGATTATAGCATGGGCATATTTTGAGGACCTTAATGTCTATGCAGTTAAAAGAGAGAAGGGCATAGAGTACTTTAGATTTCCACATGATCTAAAGACTCTACCAGGTTTTGAGCTCAACCAGCTGGCCAAACTGAAGCTGTTGTATGCTGACCCGAGAAAAATGTCAGGCTGGTTTGAGGCTGCCCTAAGGAAGGAGTACCACACCAGGTGGGTTAACTTCAGACCCCAACAGCCTATAAGGTACATTAGAAGGTCTGAAGTTGATGCCATTAATGGAAAGCCAAAGATAGTGTTGAGGTGGAGTCCTTTGCACATGATGTCAAGAATCCCACTCAGGGAAATGCCACAGGACTTCACTCCACACTTTAAGTGGTGGTACTACGATTGGAGGACAGGAGAAGCGGTCATAGTCCTAAACAAAGAGGGCCAAATGGATACTATCAGGGTATTTGACCCAATGTGGCTTACCAACTTGTCAGCTAATGATGTTTACACTCTATACAAGTGGCCACTGTTCTATGATACGCAAGATATAGTACAAGCCCTCCAGTTCCAGAATGTCATAAGACTCTGTTTTGCATTTGAGATTCATGCAGGAGTCACAAAAGTGGATAAGTACAAGAAGTATAAGGAGGTAATAAAGAAAACAAGATATTAGAGAGATCTAGGTCCAAGGGGGAGTTTGTTGATACATGTATGTTCCTAGATCATGATATGAGTGTAATAGATCTTGTTTGTCTGATTCTGATATAATGTTTGGAATGATTAATGAAATGATATTGATTGTTTGTTATTTATAATGTTTAATATTTCATTAATGAGTCGATGTTAAATTGGTTAAATAGGTTTGTGGTTGTTTGAATGGTTACACATAATGTTATATTAATTAATACAGTCAAACTTAACAAAATGAAGTTCTCATATGAATGGCCCATGCGAATGGACCATACGCATGAATAACTTCATACAAATGACTCAGTCGCACGACTGAACCAGGAGAGTGGATCAGTCGTATGATTGTAACATAAGATTGGCTCAGTCGCACGACTGAACACTCAGTCGGACGACTGAACACTCAGTCATGCGGATGAATCAACCGCATGGTTCAATCCCACGACTGAACCATACTAGTGATTCAGTCGCAGGAGTGAACAATACTAACCTATAAATACAACCCAATTCATGGAAAAATTGGAGATATATTCGATTTTGACTCCAGACGTACCCTAGCCGTCCAGAAACCTCCAAGTTGATACTCCAAGTTCATAGAACGCAGTAGATTGATTCCCAATCGATTCTTAACATTAGATTCAATACTTTATTGATTCTACGTGCGTTCTCACTGATTGGATCGAAAATCAAATAGGATTCCGCACTATTGGTTTGGTTTACACGTTAATCATTCGGTATTTCGTCGAATACGAGGTCCTAACACACCCCAATTGTGCTCATGCACCTGAAAGTTCCCCATATGCCTAAGTGTTCCTCTTGTGTCTAAATGGCCATGCGCCTGTATAGTGCTCATGCGCCTGCATAGTGTTCATGCGCTAAGACTTAGAATATGTTCTGATTTTTGGGAAAAATGTTAAATGTAGGCTTGACTTGGGACGTTCCCGGGGGCAATATAAGTTGACTTTGAGTTCGTAGATGATATGATGGGTGATGTTTGATCGATGCCTGTGTATGATGATGTGTGATTGATGATGTATGATGATTATGTATGATTGCATGTTATGTTTTGTTATGTTCCCTATTACGTATGATGATGTGACTTTACGTGGTGTGATATTGTTATTGAACGTAAAGTATTATCTTAACCAAGTGAAAGATTTAAGATAATGATAGTTGAACATATTGAAGGAATGAAAAGTCTTGCTAGGAAATGAAGGAGGATCACAACTCACTGAGAGTTGTTAGCTCAACTATGTGTTTATAGTGTGCGATCTTGGCTAACCCTTAAGGGTTACATATAGGGGAAGTTAGTCTATGTGACTACTCCATACTGTTGATATGTGTGATATGGGGTCCTTGTTGCTTAACCCTAGATGATATAGCTTGTGCTCAAGAGGGGGGTAAGTACGGGACATAGATACATGTAAAAGATAATAAAGTACGAAAAGTGCGATAAGTACGAAACGTGCAAAATGTACGAAACGAACGATGATAAGAAATAATTATTACCTCGATGTATGTATGACGTGTGATTACGTGTGATAGTAAGCAAATGTTTTAACAAATGAAAGGTAATATAATGTTTTTATAAAACTAGAACTCACTTAGCAACATGGTTTTTCATGTATTTTCCAGTGGCAGGTAAAGGTTGCTGAGGATGGCCGGTGCGATACTTTGCTCTTTTTGGATGACATCCATTTTTATAATGCTTTTGTGATGTAATGCAACAAGTATTTTGTAATTTGATAACGAGTATTGTTAGGATCTTTATTTAAACAAAATACCAACGGTTAACATGTAAACCAAAGCAAATAGTGTGGAATCCTATTGATGGCGATCCAATCAGTGAGAACGCACGTTAGAAAAAATAAGATATTAAATCTAACGTAAAGAATCGATTGGGAATGGAGAGCAATGTTCCATGAACTTGGAGGCTTCTGGATGGCTAGGGTATGTCTGGAGTCGAATAGGAATCAATCTCTCTTTTTTTCACGAATTAAGTGATATTTATCGGTTAGGATTGCTCATTCGTACGACTGAACCATTAGCATGGTTCATTCGTGCGATTTAGCCATGCGGTTGATCCATTCGCACGACTGAGTGTTCAGTCGTGCGACTGAGCCAATCCCATGTACAATCATACGACTGATCCAGTCTTCTGGTTCAGTCGTGCGACTTAGTCATTCTTCTGAAGTTGTTCATGCGTATGGTCCATCCTCATGAGCCATTCGCATGAGAACTTCATTTTGATAAGTTTGAATGTATTCATTAGTATAACATTATGTGTATCAATTCAAACAATCGCAGGCCTATATAACCAATTTAATATCAACTCATTAATGAAATATTAAATATTATAAACAAAACCAAATATTTTGTATTTCATTAAGTACCCAATGGTTACATAAGTGTAAGACATATTACATTCAGATCAGGATCTAGGTACATATATGTATCAACAAACTCCCCTTGGACCTAGATCTATCTAATGTCTTACCTTCTGCATCACCTCTTCATACTTTTTGTACGTTTCCTCTCTTGTGACTCCTGCATGTATCTCGAACCCAAGCAGAGTCTTATGACATTTGGAATTGGAGTGCGTGTACAATATCTTGCGGGTCATAGAATAGTGGCCACTTGTATAATGTGTAGACATTATTATCATACAAGTTAGTGAGCCACATTGGGTCAAACCCTTGATGGTATCCATTGTCCCTCTTTATTTAGAACTATGACTGCCTCCCGTTCTCCAATCATAGTACACCACTAAAGTGTGGAGTGAAGTCCCGTGGCATTTCCCTGAGAGGGATTCTAGACATTGTTCTTGGGGGACTCCACTTCAGCATATCTTGGGCTTACTAGTGATGGAGTTAACTACAGATTGTCTGATATACGTTGTAGTTGTTGAGGTTTGAAGTTGGACCCACCTGGTGTGGTACTCTTTATTTAGGCTAGCCTCAAACCAGCCTGACATCTTCTTGGGTCAGCATATAGTAACTTCAATCTAGCCAGCTGGTTGAGCTCAAAACCAGGTAGAGTCTTAGATCATGTGGAAATCTAAAGTACTCTATGCCCTTTTCCCTCTTTATTGCATAAACATTTAGATCCTCGAAATGTGACCACGCAATAATCCTGCCTGACAACCTTATGATGTTTTCACTCTGTAGAGTTTGGTGTAGAAATTTTGTTTAGGAGCTGCGGTTGGGCTCGGATTTCTTCGAAACAAGTAGCCCATTCTGCCTTTCTAATATCAACATCAGATTTGAGCTTGGGATTTTCCTTCAATCTTCTCAGACTCCTGCTCCATCTGATCCAATACCTCAATGTATCACTGACTAGGGATTCACCCAGATTGGGGACCACATTTCCCTCGTTGTCAGCGTACTGAGGATAGTGCTTTGCTTGCTGTCTTCTATCTCTATCTCATCAATATCATTTAGCTCTTCTTCACTGGTAGACTCAAAAGTTGGAGCATCCTTCATGATCTTATCTGGTTCAGCTTGAACATTTCAGCCAGTTGCTCATTTGAAAGATCATGAATATTTACCTTCTTCAGGGGTATAGTTCACAGATATATCCTGACGATCCTTGTAGATCAAGAATCATAGTCAATTGAGACTTGATCTGCTGAAGGGGAGCAACATCAAATCGTCCTTTGAAAGTTTGGATCTGCTTGTTGTAACATGTAACACAGCAAAATAGTTAATAATGAAGACAGAATACATTAATCTTAATATAAACATCAAATACATAAGTTTAATACATGATTCAAGTACAAAATCTATGAACTACATAATCATCTAATCATTACTTTTATCTTGAATCGTTGGATCATCAGTTGGTGAGGCAGAAGCAGAAGAGAAGCTCGTGGTCTGATTTCTCTTGATCTTCTTTCTTGACCCTGAGCTGAGGCAGATGCAACTGCATCTCCTCCTTCATCATCATCCCTCCTGCATGTCCTCTGTCCTTTCTTCCTCATCCCCTTCATATCATCACTCTCTTCATCGTCATCTCATCATCATCTACACCCATCACCATATCCTTCCTATATCTTCAGAGGCTCATCTTTAGTTCCTTTGAGCTTGAGCATGAAAGATTTTTAGCATCCTCAACTCCTCAATCTTCTTTGCTGATATGACTCTATGCTCTTGGAGTAGGGCAATCTCTTCGCTCTGAGCAGCCATTTGTTGTGCCTGCTGCTTAATCAGCTGAGCCTGCTGAGAGATCTGTTGGGACAATGCAGCTGTGAGATCTGCCACTGACGAATCTGCGCAGTTTCTCGTCATTGGCTGCTAACAGGTGCATCACCATACGGTTCAGCGGATAGCTGTTCTTTACCCAATGGGAGGTAGAGATGATCTATATAGGTGGGTGGGATGTGATGATGGCCCGGCTTGGTGGCTAGTGGTAGTAGTGGGGAAGATTGGGTTAGGTCTAGATGATAGTGGTGGTGATGTAGGTGTGAATGATATGGTGGTGGATGGGATATATGGAGTGGTGGTGGTGTGTGGTGATAGTGGTAGGGGGTGTGGGAATGTTAGCGGTTGCTGTGGAGGTGGTCGTGGTGGTGGCTGTGGCTGTAGAGGTGGTTATGGTGGTGCCTGAGGTAGTGGGTGGTATGGTAGAGGTAGTGGGTGGTATAGTAGATGTAGTGGGTGCTGTGGTGGTGATGAAGGTGAGCCGTCTCTTCTTTTTCTTATCCCATGGGGCTGAGCCATCTCTTCTTCCTCGACCCTGTCGAGGTGGATGCTCCCCTAGAAACACGACTTGGCGGATCGGGAGCATAAGTAGGGTCAGCAACAGTCTCTCCGATCCACCTGGGTGTTCACCAACCGCCGGAGCCCTTGTTCGGTGGGAACGACTTTGCTTCCCACAGTCTGAGTAAGCGGCTCCTCATCGGACTCGTTTCCTTCCTCACCAGGTACAAAACCTGGTGGGAACTCAGCAGACTCTGCTACATCTCCAGTGGGGGCAGATGCCTGACATGTACTATCAGTAGTGGGGCCCTTGGTTGAGTAGGCAAGGTATCTCCAGCATCCCCCTGTCATCATCATCAAAGTCATGCTCTGGGAGCTGTAGCTGGTCATCACGTGAGTCGCTGTCTATGTGACGCCACTGACGTCTTCCTGGTGCCACATAACTCTCCGTAGCCAGGGCCTATCAGTCTCTTTACCTGGGGCTTTACCTGCTTACCCCAGTTGACTCTCATACGACCCAGAGTGTATCGTCCATGATCTCTAATGCCACCGCATCGTGGCGCTCCTTGGTAGGGATGTCAACTTCTCATTGAAGATCAGCTGCAAGAATCTGGGGTACATACAAAAACCTTCCTTACCTTTTGCCTCCAGGTTCTCCACAAGATAAGAAAAAGATCATGCTCGAGAAACTAAAAGGTGTGGTTCAGTACTAGTGCCACAGCATTCATTCGAATCTGGTCTGAAAGATCATCAAACCAACCCTCCGGGACGCAATGCACTTCAGAATCACATGTGCTAAGTACTTGTACTGGGGGAACAAGTTGCTCTTGTTGAGCACACCTGAGTTGATGTCCCCAGCGTACTTGAACCTCAGGAAACATACTCTCACCATAAGTGGGTGAAGTCTGGTGGGGTGATCAGTATCATCCCCCAGCTCATGTACTCTCTGTATATCAGCGCGGTAATCTCAATATCCATGCCACAGATAGAGCTCCTTATGCTATACGGCTTACGTGATCGGTCACAGAAGCATTCTCCCAGAGCCATGATGTAAAGACCTATAGGGAGTGCATGGGGTGGAGATGCTTTATGGACCTTTGATCTCCTCAAAAAAGCGATGATCTCTGTAAACTCGGCGCCATTCCGAGTAGTATGATCCAGATGCGCACATATGTTGTGCTTAGGGTTGATGGACCATCTAGCAGCCATCAATCTGAAACACAAGACACATAATCATTAGATACTCACATAACACAAATCAGTTCCAAGTATCTTGTTTGAATTCATTCTGATTCATTCATGCAAATGAATCATGTGACTATGGTCAGTCGGTTGTCGATCATGCTACTGGACTCATTCAGGTGAATGAACATGTGAATGAGTTCAATCGATTGGCTGAGCCTGCGATTGGTTCAGTCGGCCGATTGAGATTATTCGCATGATACATTCGGCCGATTGACCCATTCGGCCGACTCAATCGTGCGATTGAAGTTCATCTAGACGACCAATCGCATGACCCACTGTTCAATCGACTGAGGTTCGAATCTTGACCAAGTCATGAAATTAAACGTGGTTTAATGGCTCTTTAGACTTGCAATCTCTTAAC
Source organism: Flaveria trinervia (assembly GCA_025506515.1). Lineage (NCBI taxonomy): Eukaryota > Viridiplantae > Streptophyta > Magnoliopsida > Asterales > Asteraceae > Flaveria > Flaveria trinervia. The sequence continues at coordinate 40,160,755 of CM046452.1, read as the reverse complement.
TAATGACCTATTAGACTTAGTTTTAACATTTTGCTTAGTTTCAGTATGTTATTACGTCATTCAATGATTCGGTTCTTGTTTCAATCGAAAATCCCTAATTAGGTACCATTTCTTCTGATTTGTATTAATTTCATCTTATTATACCTGTATAAATGCAAACACATGTCAGAAGATCAAGAAGGGTGTATAATCGAGGTCTAAAGATATTTGGGCAGCGTAACGGTACAATGTGCGATATAAGGGCGATTGGGAGTGGTGAGGAGAATGCGATCGACTGTGGCCCTTTATATACTGACTCTGCGTTCAATCGGCCGACTGGACTCATTCGGTCAGTTCATTCTGGCGAATGAAGTTCAGTCGGCCGACTGAGGCTCAGTCGGTCGACTGACTCAGTCGCACTCTCCAATCGGACGAATGGCACATTTTGATAATCCATTCGGGTGAATGGTCATACTCATGTCCATTCGGCTGCTTATTGCATGGGTATGGTCCAGTTGCCTGACTGGTCCATACTCATGGTCCAGTCGTGCGAATGGGTCATACTCTTTAAAAGTTTTCTAACTTCATGAACATTGATTTTTAGACTATTTAGACTATTGACTTAACATTACGAACACTTGATCATCTCAGACATGATCATTTTAACTGAAAACCTTTGATCACCTCAGACGTGATATTTTAAACAATTGTCACCTCAGACATGACCCATTTATCTTTTGAAAACACATGTGGTCATCTCAGACATGACCCTTTTTTTGGTGAATTAATCCCTTATAGAATTCCATGATGTAGTCCGACAACAATAAACTGAAATGACTAATAAATAGAAAATTAAACTAAATTACAAAAAAAATTAAACTTGTTTTTTAACCTTTTGTGAGAGGTAAATCCTAAGATAGAAATCTACTTGATTCGTTTCTGGAATAGGCAGCTTATATTTAGTTTGACCATACTGGACCAAATCTATTTTGGATCATACATGCAAGTCAAATTATTGGATAAGTTCGCTAAACACTTTGATGCTCTTTCTTGTTATTCATCTAGAGTCATTTAGCAAATTTATGAAATCATACTAGTACTATTAGGTCTTCACACTGATTTGAACATTCAAGAATTGTAGCCACAGTGATTGTCCGTATACTTGTCCTCTTTAAATCCATACATAGACTTTCAACACAGTTTGGTGATTGTTTTAAGGTTTGTTTGGTTCAACAAGCATTTGTGGATCCCACACTCATGTGGTAATCAACATTCATCAGGAGATTTTTGAGCGGTCTAAGGGTAGAATGCAAGAAGAGACTATTCTTAGAACATTCAAAGAGAAGCCTATCCTCAGGTCAGTGCCATCGCACAGCAGAGAGGTGGCAAACAACAATGACTTCTAGAATATATAGGTTATGCTTATCCTCAGGTCAGTGCGACCGCACAGCAGAGAGCACATAACCTATCCTCTTATTTAAGCAACTTTTTCTTTTTGCACAGATCTCACAACAACATCGGTCATCAGTTGATTGTATTTCATTTTTTTTGTTGTTCTTTGCTCAGGCTTTGGTCTTACGCACACTTTTGTGGCGTGTATTTTGCTCGTCACCCTTTATTGGAATCTTGTTGATTGTGTTAACCACGGATAAGGTGTTACCCACAGCTAGTCAAACATTTTAGTTTAATCTTGAGATCACCAAAAAGGTCTAGTCATCTATTGTGATGAATCTACCGACATATCATCTGTGGTCTAGCAACCTCTAGGTCTACTTTCTTTGTGTTACCTTAGTAGTAGCTACCTATCTATCATATTCCCTTTTATATTGCTCAGACTACACAGACTTACTTGAACTTTGCATCTTTTCAATTTTGAATTTTAAAGTCCCAAGTAGTTGTACCTGTGTACTATTATTCCAAAGTATTTGAATCGGTATCACAGATACGATCTACCTTCTCTCAGCTAGCCTCTCCTTCTCTCTCTTTTATAGTATTATTATTATTATTATTATTATTATTTATTTTTTATTATTATTATTTTATTAATGTTACTCGCTGACCTATTCTCCCCCTAAAATTCTAAAAGCATAACCGATTTACATATTTAGGATTTTAATAGACAGCTAAAATAACAGAAATTTATTTAAAACAAAATAGAATAAGTAAAGAAAATCAAAACAAAAAATAGACTAAATTGTATCGGACTACACATGATCATCATGAGGAATAACATCGCTTTTCATTTTAACGCCGTTGACCTCTAAGAGATATTGAAAACATGGTTTGTCAAAGCTTTGTATAGAGGTCAGCGCGTTGAAAATCCGTATTATTTTTACCACATCGATTAAATTCTTTTCAAAACAGTCCCGTATAAAATGATATTTATCCCGAGGTTTGGTCTTAGGATGTTGTACTGGATTTTAGTGACTGCACTTGCAGCAGAGTTATCAACAAAAATAGGAGTTAAGAGAAATTTAAACCATAGTCCCGCATTTGTTGTTGAATCCAAATGATTTGAGAGCAGCAACTTGCAGCGGCAACGTATTCGGCTTCACAGGTTGACAGCGCAACCGAGGTCTGCTTCTACACTGCCACGTCATTAATCTCCTCCTAAAGAAGTGACACCTACTGATGTGAGACTTGTAATTCATCTTGCAGCCGCGGTAATCCGAGTCACTGTACGCCATAAGCTCAAAGTCATCATCTCAGGATACCACAACCCAAGTGTGGGGTGTGCCCTTCAGATAACGAAATATCCTCTTGACCGCGATCAGATGGTTAACCTTGGCTTAGCCTGATATCTAGAACATAGACATGTAGCATACATGATATCAAGTCTAGAGGCAGTAAGGTACATGAGAGATCCAATCATTCCTCGGTACATTGTTGATACCAGATCTCCATGTTCATCAGGTGCTATATCATGGTTTGTAGCAAGCGGACTGAGTCCAGCTGCAGAAGCATTCTCCATGTCAAACCGACTGAGAATGTCTCCACATACTTGGTTCATGTAGAAAAATCCCTTTGGGTGTCTGATTCACTTGAACCTGAGAAAGAATTTCATTTCCCATGGCACTCATCTCGAACTCTGCCTTCATTTCTGCTTCAAATTCTTTCCATAACTCTTCGTTCTTTGAACCGAAGATTATGTCATCGACATAGATCTGTACTAGCAGTAAGTCTCCATCCTTTTCTTTGATAAACAGTGTGCAGTCAATGACTCCCCCGCGAAAGCCGTGTTTCACAAGGTGAGTTGAGAGTTTCTCATACCAGGCTCTTGGAGTTGATGAAGCCGTATAAGGCCTGTCAAGTTTGCAAACTCTGTCCCGATGATAAGGATCTTCAAATCCCTCGGGTTGACTAACATAAAAGGTCTCTCGAATTTCACTATGAAGGAATGCACTCTTCACATCTAATTGATAGAGTTTGATCTTCATATACGATGCATAGGCAAGGAAGATGCGGATGGCTTCCATCCTGGCCACAGGTGCAAACACTTCATTATAATCAATCCCCTCGACTTGTCGAAAGCCTGAACTACCAGTCGAGCTTTGTTCCTGATAATGACACCTTGGTCATCCTTTTGCATTTCAAGACCCATTTGGTGCCAATGACCTTAGCACCTTTAGGTCTATCTACCAGTGTCCATACACCTAACTTCTTGAATTGAAGAAGTTCCTCTTGCATGGCACTCCCCCATGGCTCATCATTCAGTGCTTCACTAACATATTTTGGCTCAACTACGAGACAAAACACTGATAAGCACCATCGTGAATGTATCCTTTTTCCATTACCGAGGCATAATCAGCTGAGTACAGCTGATTCTGGTCTGCACTCCAGATCTGACATCCCCAATGACATTGTTTAGGGGATGATAGACATTTAGACGTGATCCTGGAGTGGTAGGAACAATACCTCAGAGCCAATATTATGAACATTTGGTTCTGCATCTGAGGTAGAAGGAGTTGAGGTTCCGAAGTCGAAGAAGCATCACTGTTAGATGTTGTGGAGTTGCAGGAATGGTACCTGTCTCTCCTGATTGTTCTGGTCATTCTCTACAGCTTCATTTCTAAGGAGGAGTCACTGTCTTCTAGTGCTCCCCCTGAGTGATGAGATGATTCTCCTGTGAGCTTGATGATGTTGGATCACGATATGGTGTATTCAAGATATCATACATCATTCGTGTAGCTAACTCGTCATCAGAAGGAGAGGTAGGGATGTTGAAGGACTTGAAGAATCCATCATAGTCGAAAAAGTAAGCGGGTCATTTTCTAGTAGGGGTGTGGTATATCTCTGAATATCAACATTACACCGCACTTCTACTAAACCCGTTGAGTTGTTTTAAATTCTTGTTTGATATGTTGTATCCTAAGAAGATCCCTTCATCAGCCTTCTCGCTGAATTTTCCTTCTTGAGTTTCTTCAGAAGTGTGCATAGCATGCCAAATGGTTCGAGATACTCCAGATTAGGTTTACGTCATTGTACTAACTCGTAACATGTCTTTCCATGGCGCTTGACTACCAGGACTCAATTTAATGTATAAAACATGCATTAGCCACTGCCTCATTCCAGAATTGGATAGGCAGTTTTGTGAGTCTGCTAGCATTGTCCGTGCTGTCTCTATCAAGTTCTATTCTTCTCAGCAACACCATTCATCTGAGGCGTGTAGGAAGAGGTGAACTGGTGCACAATTCCCCTTTCCTTGCAGTAAGCTCCATCCACTGATTCTTGAATTTAGTCCCATTATCTGAGCGTACCTGTCTCGCCTTCAGCTTGTAGAGATATTCCAATGTGGTTACTAATTCCTTGAAAGACTCAAATGTTTCTGACTTGGACTTCAAAAACATTACCCAAGAGAATCTGAGTAGTCATGAGTTAACATACAGTACAAGTCACTAGCATGCTCTTGTACTGACTGGACCAAAACAGATCCTGTGAAGAAGTTCAATTGGAAGCTCGATAGAATGAACTTTCTTTCCTTATGAGTCTCTTCGTCTGTTTGCCTTTCTTACATGCTACACAGAAATCTGGAAGTTGGAAATTTTTGACGTTAACACCTCTCACTAGATCCTTCTAAATCAAGTGATTCATCTTCCGTGATTAATGTGTCCCATTATCCTATGCCAGGAAATGGAGTCCTTCTCAGTAGCTTTTCATAGGAAGCACTGAACTTCATGATCCATGTAGAAGCGTTGAGAGATCCAAAACATAAAGGTCTTATATCTTGAAGCTGTCATAGAATTTGGTCCCCGGAATCACATAGTCTTTCTTTAGGACGTAACACTTTTGGTGTCGAATATGACTTTAAATCCTTTGTCACATATTGGGGAAACCGAAAGTAAGTGTTTTGAAGTTGTTGAACGTAGTTCACTTTGTCACATATTTGGGAAACATAAAGTAACTGTTGTGACATTCTTAAAAACTTTTCCATTTTGGTTAACTGGACTTTGACAGACACTTGTGAAAGGTTTACATTAACGGTCTTTTTAGGTTCAGATTTGACTTTGTTTACCCCTGACTTTATATTAGCCTTTCAAATTCTTTTTCCAGATTAACACAAGGCATTTTACTTTTGCTTTGAAGTGGCCTCCTTTTGTTTTGTTCCAGATTCAATTGAAGAACATGAGGAATTTGGATCACTTATAAGAGGAGTAGTCACCACATGATCCTTCATGGGATTGTTATTTATTGGTTTACACTTAGTGTTCATCAAGGTCTCAGGGGGTGTTGGAACCACTTTATAACCCAAACCCTCCCCATTGTTACGCTCTCTCACTAAGTGTTGAAATATGAGATGAACTTGTCCAACTGTGCAGTTTTGCTTTAAAGAGTTGACTTCTACTTCTAAAACTACTTTTGTCTTAGTGTCTTCTAGGGAGTTAAGATAGTACCATGTCATTAGCTTGGTTAAATGCTACTACTTTAGTTCCCTAAGCTGTTTATTCAAAAGGTCTACCTTTTCTTTGTAACTATGCTCATTTTGTTTTAAAACTCTATTGCCTCAGTGCATAGTTGCAAATCCTTTACTAAGCATCATTATGATCTAAGAACCTAGCAAATTTCTGAACTATGCTTTCTCTAAATTTATCAAAGTTAGAACAACCATGATTTTGAAAAGTTGGTCATTAGAACTTACCTAAGGCGGTTCTGATGAATTAGTCAACAATGCAGCATCAGATGTCTCTGGTTCTAGTAATTCTTTTTGTTGTAGACGTCCCTTCTTCAGGCTTGTAGCTGACCTCTGTTGCTGTCTCTTCACTATTTGATATTGCTATCTCAACTGCTATATCTCTTTCACTCGCGGAATAGTCATCTAAGTCATCCACGCTCGCCATATTGGATTATCCTAGAGATACAAACCTAAAGCTCCAGTCCTATCCTTCATCATATGGGCGGTCAAGCTTTTGGATCCTTGCTTGATGAAGTAGAACTGCTAGCTTGCTTGTCTTGATGAGTGAAATACGAGAATGGATTCCCGTTTCCAGTTCTTTGGCTTCACACATTCTCTTTGAAGAAGTGCCCTTTTCTCCACAGTTGAAGCAGGTCACCTTGCTCTTGTCAAAGCCAAAAGTAGTGTCCTTAGTAGCAACCAAGTTTTGTCCTGTCTTCTTCACGAACTTCTTTGCTCTCCGGATAGCACTTGCTAAGGCCCACATAATATCAATCTTTCCAGTTCAATCTCATCAACTGCTCGTAGTCCTCATCTGCCAGATGGCAGTTTCCAATTTTCCCAACAACGAGTCCATCATAGGAATGGACCACTGCTGCCAAGAGATCCATGTGCTCTCGAGCTACTTCTACTGTCACGTTTCGAGATTCTCAGTCTTCAGTCGGGTAGCATTTGCTTCAGATCCAATATATTGGGTACTAGAAGATCCTGACGTTTTTGATCCTGAAGGAGAGACTTGTGAAGGACCAGATGAGCTTGACACAAAGGCAGTCTGAAGAGGTGCTCCAGACGTCTTAACTTGAGGAGTGGAATGTACAAAGCTGGATTCTGAGTGTACGAAGGCTTCTGAGCTCGATACTTCATCCTTAGTGCTTCTTCTTGCAGCTTTAGTATGAAATCATTAATGTCCAACATTGATAGCAATCCATTTTGTCTTAGATTTGAAACAAAAGAAACCAACTTTCTAGCAACCCGTCTACAAAATTTGACACTTTATCTTCCATGGTAGTTGTGACACCATGTGTGTGCAACTCATCATCAAATGGTAGAATCTATCAATGACATCGTCTAGACTCTCTTTTCCCATTGATGAAAAGTTGTCAAATTCTTTCTTCAATTCCTTAGCTTTAATGGCCTTCAACGAAGCATTCCCCTCATATCTATTCTCCAGCTCATCCCATAACTTCTTGGCTTGCTTATTCTTGAGAATTGGTGAAAAATATCCTTAGGGATAGACTTGTGTAGCAATGCATATACTCTCTTTCAACATATATTTAACTTTCTATGCATCAGTCATTCCTCCTAAAGTAAGTTTCACCCCATCTGCTCCCACCGGCAAACTGTATCCCATCTCAATAGCTTCCCACATATTTGGATCCACTCCATTGAGGTAGATCTCAAAACGTTGTTTCCAGTGGGGAAACTCATCTCATGTTATAAGCTTCGGGGGTTTATTATGATTCCCCACCTCACTCTCCAGTAGCAGTAAGTTCTGAATCCATGAGTCCTTCCCGGCTGTAAACGCGGACACCTGATCCTCCATCTCGATTAACTTTAAGTCTCTTAAACAATCTGTTAACTGGTGCGAATGGAGCGACGCGAATGGGCTACCCGTGCGAATGAAACTATGCGACTGGTTCAATCGTGCGGCTGAACTAAGCGATTGGTCCAGTCGTGCGAGTGAAATTGATGCGTACGAACAATGCGACCAGTAGGCTTAGTCGTACGTCTGGGGATGCGAATGAAGTCCAGTCATGCGATTGGGTCAATCGGGCGACTGAAGCTGCTGTTTTTCGAAAATTTCTAGGTTTAACGTATTTTGGCCGTAAAAACCCAAATTTTCACCAACCCTAATCTCCTTATGCCGTAGAAAACCAAAACTTGATGAGCACGGGATGTCCAAGACAACTTTCGACACAATAAGATTGCATTCTTAGTGAAAAAACACAACCTTTGTATCAAAATTGATTGAATCACACGTAATCAAGAGCTTTGGCTCAGATACCACTTGTTAGGATCTTCTGTTAAAACGAAATGCCAACTGATTAACATGTAAACCAAACCAAATAGTGCGGAATCCTATTTGATTGGCGATCCAATCAGTGAGAACGCATGTAGAAACAATAAGATATTGAATCTAACGTTAAGAATCGATTGGGAATCGATCAGCAACGTTCTATGAACTTGGAGTACGAACTTGGAGGCTCTGGACGGCTAGGGTACGTCTGGAGTCGAATAGGAATCAATATCTCTTTTTTTCACGAATTAAGTGGTATTTATAGGTTAGGATTGCTCATTCGTACGACTGAATCATTAGCATGGTTCATTTGTGCAATTGAGCCATGCGGTTGATCCATTCGCATGACTGAGTGTTCAGTCGTGCGACTGAGCCAATCCCATGTTACAATCATACGACTAATCCAGTCCTCTGGTTAAGTCGTGCGACTGAGTCATTCGCGTGAAGTGTCATGCGTATGGTCCATTCTCATGAGCCATTCGCATGAGGACTTGATTTTGATAGTTTGAATGTATTCATTAGTATACATTATGTGTATCAATTCAAACAATCACAGACCTATATAACCAATTCATTCAACTCATTAATGAAATATTAAACATTATAAACACAACCAAATATTTTGTATTTCATTAACTACCCAATAGTTACTAAGTGTAAGACATATGACATTCAGATCAGGATCTAGGTCATATAGTATCAACATGTATTATTTGCAAAAGCTTTTATAATGAAATGAATTGTTTGTTTTAATGATCTCTACAATACAATGTTTTCTTTAAGTTAATGTGAATATATGTTTTATATGTGATGAATGACTGTTGTAAACGTCTCGGGAATTAGGCTTATAGTTTGAACTTTCGGTTCACTAATAATCTTAGGTGTAACCTTAGGAGTAGTATTAGATATAATTTTAGAAAAGCTTGGTCTTTCCTCAAAAAGTTCAATTTTCTTTTTAGGTGTCTAATAATAAGGACAATTTGACGAGATATATCCTCGTTTTCAACAACTGTAGCAGGATCTCACTTCAACAGTTTAAGGAAAGTTTTGATGTGGTATTGAGTTTGGTCGGGGCTTGAAATATGTCCAGTTGGGTGAAGACTCTTTCTTTTTAGATGTTTCACCTTCTTTAACAAACTTAATTGTTTTGACATTTGAACATCTTTTATTTTCATTTATTAGGATTTTCTTATTAACACGTTTAAAATTCATTTGATTAGACATTTTACGTTCTGAAACAATAGACGTTTGTGAACTTGACCTAATTTAAACATTTCAATTAATTACCTAAATCCTCAACAGGTATCTTATATGTTGATTCCAAAGTAGAATCCTTCTATTTAGTGACAGATTTCACAAGTTTACCCGTAGAATCTGGATCACAACTAGAGAAGTACACACCACATGATCCTCTACTGGGTTGTAATTATTTGGTCTACATTTAGTATTGAAAAGGATTTCATGTGGTGGCGGTACTACCTTATAACCCAGACCTTCCCCAGTATTCCGTTCTTTCACTAGATTCTGAACTATGTGAGAAGAACTTACCAACTGTGCAGTTTTTTGTTTTCATGATTCAACTTCAACTTGCAAAATGCTTTTTCCTTTTAGTTTCCTCCAAAGCATTTAAATAGAACATGATGTCATTTGATGATTAAGGCAACAATCTCTGTTTCCCTTAGTTGTTTCCCCAATAGTTCTATCTTTTCTTTGAGGCTGAACTCATTTTGTTTTAAACATGATTTGCTTCAGTGCAGATTTGTAAATCATTTACTAGATTATCATTATGTTCTAATAACCTAGAAATTTTAAATCAAGCTTTTCGTAAATTTATCACATTTAGTACATGCATGTTTTTCAAATAATCGTCTTTAGAACATACTGTGTAGAACTAGACGAATCCGCCATCAAAGAAGTGTCAGACTCTTTGGTGACTGTAGATTTTGAGCTTGTAACACTTAGCTCTTCTTCAGCCAAATTATCAACAACATCCATACATTCTTCGATATCTGAAAGTGTTGCTCAGCTATGATGTCTCCTTCACTTGTAGATCCCTCATCCAATGTATTAACCAAGGAATATTTGATTCACTCCAAGAAACGAATCAAAAGGACCAGTCTTGTCCTTCATTACCTTGAGCAACCAAAGCCTAGTCTCTTTACATGAAGATGAAGGTGCAATCTTATCCTTTCTTTTCGGTTGAATATAGGAAAAGGACTTCTGTTTGTAGTCTTCTTGGGCTTTACGCCCCTACATTTGAAGTGCTCCTTTCACCATAATTGAAGCACATGACTTTGGTTTGTCGAACCCAAATGTCGTATCTTTGGTAGCATCCAAATTTTGTCCTATCTTTTTCAAAACTTCTTGGTTCCTCTAACAACACTAGCCAAGGCCCCACATAATATCCATGCGTTGTAGCTCAGTTTCATAACTTGCTCGTAGTCCTCGTCAGCAAGATAACGGTTTCAATCATACCAGCAACTAATCCATCATAAGATTGAACAACCGTAGTTAGAGGTCCATGTGCTCTTTAGAAACTTCCATGGTGACATTTCCAAGATTCTCGGTCTTCAACTTGGTAGCATTTTCCTCAGCAACTATGTTTGGGTCCAGATGACCCTATGTTATGGTTTCTGATGCAAACATTGGGAAGGAGCAGAAGAAGGAGGAGAATAGCTAGACACAAATGCCATTTGTAGTGGTGCACCTGAAGCAGTTGGAGTTGGAACTGAATTGTAGAGTGCAGGATTATGAACATAGAATCCTTTCTTTGACTTGTATTTCATACGTAACTCTTCCCACCTTAACTTCAAAATGAAATCACTTATGTCTAAAGTAGAAAGAGTGTCGTTTTGTCTCAAATTACACATGAATGAATCTCATTTGTCTGGCAGGCCATTAGCAGAACTAGGGACTTTATCTTCCACGGATGTGTTAACGCCATGAGTATGCAACTCACTCACCACATGATAGAATCGATCAATGATAACATCTAACCTTTCATTTCCAATCAAAGAGAAATTGTCAAATTCTTTCTTAAGAGTTTTTTCCTTCAGTGCTTTCAGAATTGAATTTCCTTCGTATCTCTTTTCCAACGCCTCCCATAATTTCTTAGACTGCTTGTTCTCACGCAACTGATGAAATATGTGCTTAGGTATAGATTGAGTCAACAGGGCATATGCTTTCTTTTCAGCATTATGCAGAGTCTTCTAGGCTTCACTCATTCCTCCCAAAGTAAATTTAACTCCATTAGCGCTGACTTGTACCGTATAACCAGTCTCAATGGATATCCATGCCATTATAGTCCTGAATTTAACTCCATTAGCACACTAACAGTCCTCCTGAATTGTTCCTGCACTCACTAACAGATTAGTTTGAAAGGGGAACCCAGGCATCGTAGTCCTTGAAGTTCCTTTTTCATCAATATCAGTAACCTGCTTTGGCACACAACTGTTTAAACAATTAGGGATTGTTGTATCCTTCTTTTTAATTTGCTAAATTTGTTTTGGTTTAATTAATTTGGATTTGAATGATTTGAATTTGGAAATCATTTTCTGTTTAAGAGTAGAAGGAAAAGAATTTGGTTTTAAATCTTTGGTCATTTTCATCTTTGAATTATGTGAAATCGGCTTCACATGAAAAGGTTTGGATGGAGGTTTTTCCATCCAATCATTCAAAGATGTGTGATTTTTACCTCTTGATCCAGAGAAGCAACTCGTGTTGCCTTTATCATCTAGAACATTCTTTGTAGACTTACATCCAGAGAAGCAATTTGGTTTGCCTTTACTATTCAAAGAAAGTTTTTGAGGGCACTTCTTTACCACATGACCTTCTTTTCCACATTCAAAACAAGCCTTGAAAGGCTTTTGATTCTTTCTAGTCTCGTGTGGTGTAGGTGGGGATGAGAATTGCTATGAGCTTGTAGCAGATTCTTGCTTATTTTGGTGTTTGCTATGCTGAAAAAGGAATGATATCTTTACTGATTGATTGTGTTGTTTTGAAGTTGGAGATGAGATGCATATCGGTCTTGATTCAATTTTTGGAAGCATTTGAGACATGACAATTTCAGGTGAAATCTTGATGTTTGATGAACTGACACAGATCTGCTTGACCAATCTCGTATACACAGATCTGCTTCCAATGGATCTTGATTGATAGGAGTGGGATGTGTTGTTGTTGTTGGACTTGATGATTAGGTGATTCCTGATTAATCTCTTCAATCAAAACTTGACAGGCTCAAAAGTAGGAATTTCACTTGCTTTAAACTTATCGAAAAAGTTAGAAGAATAGTAGATATAGATTTACAAACAACCGGGACTGAACAATCGTTAGCTTGATTGTCAGCATTTGGTTTATTGTATCCCATACCAATTGTAGAATCATAATCATCTCGCACCTCATTTGCATGCAGACTATTAATAGTTTGTTCAAAAAATCATTTTTAGGATGAGGTCTTGGGATTAGTGTGATGGGGTTGTCATACCAGTTACAGTTTTTAACCATTTAAACATATGAAACGCAGCGGAATATACTACTTTAAACATGTTAAAGTTTCTAAAAAATACCATTATCATGTGCAAAACAACAAACCCATAGACAAAAGGATATTTATTATGTGAAAAGCTAGCATACAAAATGAACAAGAACATCCATAGGGTGTTCATAGAAATCTACCTTTCAGGACACAATGTTGTGGATGAAAGGAATGAAGAGGATGATGATGTTCTTGAGTTGCTAGCCTTCAAAGGAGAAGACCTCAAGCTAGTAAGGAAGCTTGACACCAAAGTTCTACACCAAGGAACCTTCAAAACACGAATTTTTAGCCTCTTTTGAGCTGAAAAATCCGAAAATAAGATGGCCTTGTAGAGAGCTTTTGTTGCTTATGTGTGTGTGAGAGAAGGTGAGATGACAGAAGAGTGTTCAAGTGAGTAATTTCACTCAAGAACCAAGACAAAAAATGGGTGTTTCAAGGCCAAGGGCGGCCGAAATTAGCCCATTTCAAATGGGTTTCCCACCCATTTCAAGTTTTATAAAATTAACTCTTTCATCCCTTAAATTTATAAAATCAAAACCTATTTTAATTATATAACATTAACACAATTTTATTTGTCATTATTTAACCAACTTAAATAATGAAACAAATAAATATCTCATGAACAAATTATCCATATAATGTTGTTCTATCCCAAAAGCAATAATTAGAAAACCCGTTTTCTAAATTGGTGTCATATTTATTTGTATGATCTTATCAACAAACAAATATTTATTGGTGTATGTTTGGCTTGTTATTGGGTATGACCTGACTTGGATCATAACGTACTAACCACATCAATCTTGTATGTGTCTTGGGCATACATGATCCAACAATCTCCCACTTGCACAAGATTCATAGAAGATTAATGCAAGCAGTAAATACCGCCTAACAACGGTTTACTACCCTTAATACGTATGACTGAATGCCATTCAATAACATCATCTCCTTCAAGTACCATACTTGAAATGTTTTAGGTGAATCAATCATCTATCCCTTTGTCGCAGATGTCATGTTAAATCCTAGAGACACAGAGTGATCATTCTCCATTGATTTAACTTTATCAGGCCTTAGACATCTTACTCTCAACGAATAAGAGGGACAAATCCCATCTTGACTACATACGTCTCTCACAGTTACCTTATATCATACCTGAACTCAGACTTATGTACTGCCATGTTTCAGAAGAGCGAAGAGCAAAGTCAAAGTATTATATTCGGTAAATATCAAGACCCAATATGTATCTCAGGTCAGAGGATACCAATGATGTTCGCCTTTACTCAAAATTACTTATGATCAATTACGAAGATTCCATGAAGTAATATTTGAGATGCAGGTCAATCCAATATTTGCATCCCACAAATATCTATGAACTTTGGCAGCAACCTTTTGCTCTATATTCATCCATATGATATCTACCAATCCAAATTCATAATAATCTTACCCTCATAGTTGTTCCCACAAGTATGAACGACTAAGGACATTTAGAGTAAACAATTTACTCATGGATTGAACATGCTAAACAGGAACAATAATTGAAATATTATAACCAAATAATTTTATTCAAGCAATAAAGAGTTCCAAATATCCAAATACGAAATTACAGATCAAATTCAATCACTAGAATATTGAAGTCCCATGGCACAAGTATGACTTTCATGCTTTCCCTTATCAAGGAGCTTGCGAATACATATCTTTCCTTTCTCAACTTCATCTCGTATGTAGTTGAATCTCCGCACAATGTGCCTAGTCTTTTGATGAGCACGAGGTTCCTTGATTTGAGCAATCGCACCCTCGTTGTCACAAAAGATCTCTAGGGGGTCCCGAATGGAAGGGATGACCCCTAGATCGGCAATGAATTTCTTCAACCATGCAGCTTCTTAAGCTGCCAGTGAGGCGGCGACGTATTCAGATTCTGTAGTTGATAAAGCCTAACATCCTGTTTGGAGCTCTTCCAAGAGACCGCTCCTCCATTCAGAATGAAAATATATCCCGATTGTGACCATGAATCATTACGATCGGTTTGGAAACTCGCATCCGTGTAACCTTTTACCACGAGTTCCTCATCACCAGATCCATAGATTAGGAACATATCTTTTGTCCTCCTAGGTACTTAAGTATGTTCTTAACGGCCATCCAATGACTGTTTCCAGGATTTTGCTCGTATCGGCTTGTCATGCATAATGCACATGACACGTCTGGCCGAGTGCATATCATCGCATACATGATGGATCCAATAGCAAATGCGTATGGGATTTCCTTCATTTTATCTTGCTCATCCTTTGAGCTTGGACATTGAGTTGTACTCAATATCGTCCCTCTTTGAATAGGTATCGTACCTTTCTTAGAGTTCTCTATCTGAACCTTTTCAAGATCTTATCAATGTATGCACTTTGATTCAAACCAAACAACCACCTTGATCTATCCCTATAGATCTTTATTCCCAGAATATAGGCGGCTGCACCAAGATCCTTACTGGAGAAACAACTTCAAGCCAAGCTTTTACACCCTCCATGGTTGGAATGTCATTTCCAAATAGTAGGATGTCATCGACATATAATACTAGGAAAATGATGATGCTCCCACTAGCTTTCTTATATACACATGCTTCATCAACGTTTTAATGAACCCAAATTTGGTTATTTCTTCATCAAAACGGTGATTCCAACTTCTCGATGGTTGTTTCAATCCATAGATTGATTTCTTTTACTTGCATACTTTATTAGAATGTTTTGGATCGACAAAACCTTCAGGCTGAACCATATAGACATCTTCCTCAAGATATCCATTTAGGAAAGCGGTTTTGACATCCATTTGCCATTCTCAAAATCATAATGAGCAGCTATGGCAAACAATATCCTTATAGACTTAGCATCACAACAGGTGAGAAGGTTTCATCATAATCAACCCTTTGAGTTTGGGTGAAACCCTTTGCTACAAGTCTAGCCTTATAAGTATCCAAGTTTCCATGCATATCGGTTTTCTTCTTGAAAACCCACTTACTTCCAACTACTTTGGAGTTAAGAGGTGGTACAACCAAGTCTCATACTTGATTGTCATGCATGGATTGCATCTCAACGCTCATGGCCTCCAGCCATTTTTCACAATCCGAATTGGACGCTGCATCATGGTATCTGGTTGGTTCATCTGAATCTACCACATAGCATCCATCCATGAAAAATCCGTATCTTTCAGGTGGATTACTAGTTCTACCACTTATGCGAACGTTTTGTGTGTATTGATCAACATTGATCATCTTCAACTTCCTCATGTTGAGTGCTAGTTTCAACCAACATGCATTGGGTTGTGGTTCTTGATCCTCCTCAAGATCCACTGTACTACTGCTAGTTCCTTCCATAAGGAACTTTGCTTCTAAGAATTCACCCTTTCTGGCAACAAACACCTTTTGTTCCAGTGGATCATAGAAATAATATCCCATAGAATCTCTAGGATATTCAACAAAGATGCACTTGGTGGATCGGATTTCCAATTTGTTTGGGGTGGTAGTCTTAACATAAGCCTCACAACCCAGACCCTTAAGTATGATAGGGATGGAACTCTCCATGCCATATCTCAAAGGTGTCCTTTCCACCTTTTTGTTGGGGCTATATTTAGAATACGGGCCACGGAGAGCAAACCGAAACCCCTAAATGATAGAGGCAATGTCTTCTAGCCATCATAGATCGGACCATATCCAATAAGGTTCGATTCCTCCTCTCAGACACACCATTATTGTTGTGGTGTTCCAGGTGGAGTGAGTTATGAGACAATCCCACAATTCCTAATATGATCTTGAATAGCATCACTTAGTTATTCACCTCCTCTATTGGTGCGGAGAACTTTAATCGACTTGTTGAGTTGATTTTATACTTCGTTTTGAAAGATCTTGAACATTTCAAAAGCTTCATCTTTGTGTCTTAATAGGTACACATACCCATAGCAACTATAATCGTCGGTAAAGGTAATGAAGTATCTTTCACCATTCCTAGTCATTGGCTTAAAAGGACCACATACATCCGAATGTATGATTCCTAACAAATATTTTGCCCTTTCGTTAGTCCCACTAAAGGGTGCCTTAGTCATTTTTCCTTGTAAACAAGATTCACATACATCAAATGAATCACATTCATTTGTTTTTAAAAGACCATCTTTCGAAGTGATTGTATGCGTTTCTTGTTTATATGACCAAGATGATATGCCAAAGATAGGTATCACTCAAATCCAACTTGAGTTTCTTGGTGTTATTTTGTACAATGAACCATTTAAAGTATTCTCATGAACCAATTCATAAATACCATTAATGGGAATAGCTTTAAAATAGAAAATATCATTTAAAGAAACATGAATATCATTTTCAACAAAAGATAATACATAATCATAATGTCTTAATTGGGATACAGAAATAATGTTCCTAGTCAAACTAGGAGCATATAAAACATTCTTCAAAATTACTTCCAAACCACTTGGAAGTTTTAGGATTTAGTCCCTACAAGCTTTAACTTTCACTTTAGCTCCATTGCCCATGTAGAGGCTGACATCCCCTTGATTGAAGTCCCTACTTCTTTTGAACCCCTGCAACAAATTGCAAATATGAGTTCCCCGGTATCCAATACCCATGTGTTGGAAGATATAACATTAAGATCAATATGAATCATGTAAATTGTACCTGAGGTTTGCCCCACATCCCTCTTGGCTTTCAACTCTTGGAGATGAACATGACAATTTCTTGGCCAATGTCTAATCTCCCCACGCTTAAACCATGGGTCATTGAAGCAACCTTTTGCTTCTTCTCCGGTGCTTTGGGTGGTACCATACCCACCCTTTTCCCTTTCCCCTTTACGGGTCCCGTACCCTTGGCAACTCTTGCCTTGGGTGTGGGATAAGGCCTTTTCTTGTTCCCACCTTCATTGATGGTGTGAACGGGTAAAACCCTTTTACCCATGGCCGCCTTGGCTGTTTTAAGCATAGAGTGAAGCTCACCAATGCTTTTGTCCCAAGCATTCATGTTGTAGTTCAACACGAACGTCTCGAACCTTTTGTAAGGCCATTGAGGTCAAATCCATGGCCACTTCCTTCGAGACGGGACAATTAAGCCTTTCGATGCGGTCAATGTGGCTTTTCATCTTAAGTACTTAAGATGAAACCAATTGGTTGTCGTCCATACGACATGCATGGAGTGCTCGAACCGTTTCAAAGCGCTCAACCTTTGCTTGCTGTTGGAACGTTTCCTTCAGCTGGGTTATCATGTCATAAGCTCTGTGATGTTCATACTCCTTTTGGAGATCGGAGTCCTGCTTGCTAGCATGAGGCAAGACACTTGGACGGAGTCCTCAGTGTACTTCAGCCAATCGTTATAGGCCTCCTCATCATCCTCAGCAGGTTGATCGGGGATAGGGTCGTCTAAAACATATGATCGTTTCTCTTGGTTAAGTTTCGATACCAATCAATAAAATAGTTATGATTTAGACGCTCCTTTCGGAGAATCGCTCGTAAAGATTGGGCTGACGCAGATGAGTTATCATAATTACCACTATTATGGTGGCCATCTACAAAATTTAACAAATATCATTTTTAGTATTTTCGATATTGATATTTTAATAATTAATACCTTTTAAGGTCAATTTAATATTAAAATCTAGAATCCAACATTACATTTAAATAGTGGTTAGGTGATCTTTATCCCACGATTTAAATTAATAAGGTGGTCAACGATTGACGGTTGCAACCATTTGCAACTTCTAGAAGATGGGATCGACTTCAAACATCATATGTAGAGTCAGCATGTTAATCCATCAACACCATTTGGAAACCACATCATAGGTGATCCATTTCACATGGTTTGCAAATCAAGACACCCTACTTACACACACGTGTGAGTTTGCCAAAATAAGAGGTTAGGTGACCTTTATCCCACAATTATGGCATTCTCACCTCAATCACAAGTTCCCTCAAAATGGTTAGGTGACCTTTATCCCACTAAGAGTTCCCAAGTGACTCAAGTGTTGTGTAAAAGTATGGTGTTGATCTTGTTTTTAAGATTTAATAATTTAAGTTTTAGAAAACTCTATGTACTTGTATTTTCATGCTTTCAAATACAAGATACCCTATGGTCCTTTGATTAAAACCCATTTTAATCTTTAAATCATTAAATCATTTTAATAACCTTTTATTGCCTTTTAATGATTAAGAACCATTTTATATAAGCTTGTTAAGATCATTTTTATAAAGATTGTTTATCATATCCAAATATCACACAATCATTCACAAAATCACAATCGAACAAGCATAGTATAAGCAACAACATGGTCTTTCTTAAGGGTTACCAACAACACAATAATGAGATCGCAATGGACCTCCCACTTGATGTCGCATCCGTATGCCTCTAGTCACTTTGTGTCTTCCTTTTGTGCTTCCTTTCCGAGCATCTTCTCTACATAATTTATATCCTAATACATATTTTCTAGTAAAAGAGAAATACTCCTAATCTATTATTACATCCAATGAATAAATAGATAAATTACAAGCACAGAACTTACAACCCAATTGAACGAAATAACCAAAACCAAACATTCAACAAAACCAAAAACAACACAAGGTCTAAGCTAGGTCATGCACCATCAAATGAACAATCACAAAGATCATTCAACAAACAAAATAAACCCCATCAAACTCCAAATTTTCAGCCAACATAAACTAAAAATTAGGGTTTGTTTGTCCAAACAAACAACAACAAAACATGTCAATCAATTGACATTACTATCTTTCAAAGTTTAATCATAAGCATGAAGATATAACTTTGAAAGACATGGGGTTTATTAAACTAATCAAAAACCGCCTCCAATGAGTTGATAAACATCCTTTAAAACCGATTTTACAAGGATAAAGATGCTAGTTTTCACATAACTTGCTCTAGATGCCATTGATGGGGCTTGTCATACCAGTTACAAGTTTTTAACCATTTAAACATATGAAACGCAGCGGAATATACTACTTTACACATGTTAAAGTTTTTGAAAATTACCATTATCATGTGTAAAACAACAAACCCATAGACAAAAGGATCTTTATTATGTTAAAAGCTAGCATACAAAATGAACAAGAACATCCATAGGGTGTTCATAGAAATCTACCTTTCAGGACACAATGTTGTGGATGAAAGGAATGAAGAGATGATGATGTTCTTGAGTTGCTAGCCTTCAAAGGAGAAGCCTCAAGCTAGTAAGGAAGCTTGACACCAAAGTTCTACACCAAGGAACCTTCAAAACATGAAATTTTCAGCCTCTTTTGAGTTGAAAAAATCCGAAAATAATATGGCCTTGTAGAGAGCTTTTGTTGCTTAAGTGTGTGTGAGAGAAGGTGAGATGATAGAAGAGTGTTCAAGTGAGTAATGTCACTCAAGAACCAAGACAAAAAATGGGTGTTTCAAGGCCAAGGGCGGCCGAAATTAGCCCATTCAAATGGGTTTCCCACCCATTTCAAGTTTTATAAGATTAACTCTTTCAATCCTTTAAATTTATAAAATTAAAATCTATTTTAATTTTATAACATTAACACAATTTTATTTGTCATTATTTAACCAACTTAATAATGAAACAAATAAATATCTCATGAACAAATTATCCATATAATGTTGTTCTATCACAAAAGCAATAATTTAGAAAACCGTTTTCTGAATGGTGTCAATATGTATTTGTATGATCTTATCAACAAACAAAATTTATTGGTGTATGTTTGGCTTGTTATTGGGTATGACCGGACTCGGATCATAACGTACTAACCACATCAATCTTGTATGTGTCTTGAGCATAAATGATCCAACATAGTGAAAAACATAAAGTAGGGGATGAATTTGATCCATTCAAGGAATTAAAGATGAGGTTGAGTTGTCTGTGGAAGAGAAAGGGAAGAAGGATGAGAGTATGAAAGAAGGACTGAAGAAGGGAGGATGTCCATCCACTAAGCAAGGAAAAGAAAATAATGATGCTACTATCACTATTGAGGAAAGTAAGTCAAGTACTATGGTATGCCTTTGTGAAAAGGCCTTAGAAGTAGAAAAGGTGGTGATGGGACTTCCATATGAGGTAATTCGGGATATGTGTGTCTTGAGCATGTAAAATAGATTATTTGGGGATTATAAAGCTAATCGTTTATTAATTGATAAAGAGAAAGATTTAAAAAGAATTACCAAGGAACTTAAAATCAATGAAATATTTCGTTAAAGTAAACGAGGCTTTGAAAGAGAATGATTATTTAAAACGATTTGCTTTGGAAAGAAACGTTGAGATTAATACTTTGACTAAAAGAATTGCTCTTGCTGAATTTCAAACAAGCAAACTTCAGACAAAGTTAGATAAGTGGACTATATCAATAATGAAACATGTTGATTTATGTAAATCTCAATGGGGGCTAGGATTAAAACGGGACTGGGATATGAAAATGCTATGGTTTATCTTCCTCCTACTACCTAATGTTATTCTCCTATGCCTGTTCCTCATCCTTCTAATTATTTGATCAAAATAGATGCTAACAGTATGTTTGCAAGTTTAGAAGGTGTAAGTCCTAAGCATGTTCGTGAGGACTACGACTATGGACCAACTAGTGGGCTTGGATGCACTAGTTTTAGTACCCCAAATTATCAGCATTCTTTTTTAGATCATAAATCTAGTCTAAATTCTGTTTTTGTTTCTAGTGAACCTGTAACAGACACTGTCTCAACATGTTCTCGCGATTTTCTATTTTATCTTGAAATTCTGTACTATGTGACGATGTTTCTAGTTCTGATTATGTTAATGGTACAACTGATGTCACTACATGGAATAACGAGAAACATAAAACTAATTGTTTTGACAAATTCTTTTCTTATTCTATTCCATCTTTTACTCCAACGAATAGTCCTTTATCAAATGAGAGAGTATCAACTTCATTTGAAGCTAGCACAAGTGGTAATTGTACTACTTGTACTTCAAATGACCTTTCATCTACTTCTGTAAATAACCATTCTTGTTCAAAGAAATACAGACCTAGCGGCATGTATGAGACATACAGTGGCATAGATTCTAATTTGTTTGAATGTGATGAGGAAATTTACATTGATCACATTCGTATCTCATTACATAACATACCTAGATTCAAACCACACTATTTTAGGTGTGATCAAAATGATGATTTAGTTAAAAATTGTCCTGCACTACATCATTGTCATGTTAATAGGAATTCTTTGGAAGTAAATTAACAAAATTAGTTAATAACTTCTTTTGTAAGAAATTTGTCTCTCCTAAAACCAAAGTTATTCAAACTTGGGTTCCTATTTCACCTGGTTAACCTATTCTTATATTCCTAAAGGAGTCATCCACTAAGGTTGTAAACAGTGTATGGCATGTGGATAGTGGATGCTCTAGGTATATGACGCGGCTTAAAGATCTGTTGTCCAATTATCGGATTATGAATGGAGGTTATGTAGGTTTTGCTGGCGACAAAAAAAGGTGGAAAGATGATCGGTCAAGGGGAAGTTTCCAATGGCTCTCTAACTTTGAAGAAACTTAATTATGTACCTGAACTTGCTTTTAATCTCTTGATTGTCTCTCAAATCTGTGATAAAGAAATTCCGGTCTTGTTTAAATCCAATGAATGTCTCTTTTAAAAATCTGATATTGATATTCCAAAACAAATGGTACTTATGTTTGACACCTCGAAAAGTCAAAACAAGTCATCATGATAATAAGCTTAATTAGTGTGTATTTAATAAAAGAAGGAAATGGGTTATGGGTTAAAATAGACTTAGGGGCAAGAGCCTAAGTGATTTAGGGCCCATAATCAGCCCCTTAACACATTTAATCAGCCACCATCTTCTTCATTTGAACCCTAGCCACCAAAATTCATAGGGAGCGAAAGTAGAGAGAGAAGGTGAAGAAAACTCAAGATTAGGAGCTTAGAGGTTAAGAGATTGAAGATCTGGGTGTTGGAGCATCAAACCATAAGAAAAGAGCAACAAATCCTCGTAAGACTCGTCTTGAAACCCCTATGTAGATCAAACCTGAATTCTAGGGATTGGGTTTTGAAAAGTTGCGAAGAATTGCATAAAGGTCACATTTTTACGTATGAAAACATGTAAAAAGCTTAGATATAGCCTCATGGAAGATAAACTAAGAGATTAGATGTAAAAAGTTGCGTCTTTGGGTAAAAAATGGGCAGGTTCTTAATTATTATGCGATGTGCGAAACTGTCTGTGCAACTAGCGAAATTGCATATTCAAGCTGCGAAACTGTGGGTTTTCTGCGAAACTATAGTTTCGCATATAATTTCGCAGCCATGGAATTCCAATGAAAGTTGGGAACGGGCGGGGGGACGGGCGGGGGGACGTGGCGGGGGGACGGCGGGGGGCCGGGCGGGGGGCCCGGGCGGGGGGCCCGGGCGGGGGGCCGGGCGGGGGGCCCGGGCGGGGGGCCCGGGCGGGGGGCCCGGCGGGGGGCCGGGCGGGGGGCACGGGGGGGCACGGGCGGGGGGCACGGGCGGGGGGCGGGGGGGGGGGGGGGGGGGGGGGGGGGGGGGCGGGCGGCAGCGCGGGCGGGGGGGCGGGCGGGGGCGCGGCCGGGGGCGCGGCCGGGGGCGCGGCCGGGGGAACGGCCGGCGGAACCGCCGGCGGAACCGGCGGGGGAACCGACGGGGAAACTGCCGCCGAAACTGCGAGCGAAACTGCTTATCTGGCAGTGAAATTAGCAGCGAATTTAGGCAGAAATTAACCCCTTTAAGTGTTAACTTATCTGCAGGCTGTGTAGTTTGAGCCAATAGTAAAAAGCTTAGTTTTGAGGTTACTCATGGTATCCAGGTGAGTTCTAATTCCCTTTATCTGTAAGTTTTCCATGTTTTGGGGTTATTATGCATACTAAATACAAGTTTTTAAAGGACCAAGATTTTATGAGGTTTTAACAGCAAGATCGATTTTTCTATCAGGAAATGTGTCATATAAATGTTAAATTTTTTTTTAAACATGAGCGGGCTATGTGGCTTGCAGTGTGGATAAATTGTCGAGGGTTAGCTACGATGATGACGTGTACCGACAGGGATCGACATTTGTTTTTGATCAACATGGAGCTCTTGCTTTGTGCAATCTCATTTATGATGAAGTGAAAGATATGAAAAAATGAAAGATAATGAACATGCTTATTAAGACACAAATGTTATGTTTTATGATGTATGCGTGGTCATTGTATGAAGGATAAAGTTTATATTTTCTCCTACATGATCTTCTCGTATCTATTTGAGACACAGGCGTGGAGGATTTGACGACCTATCCGACCAAATCCAGAATGCATACGTTGCCCTAGTACTGAACCATCCGTTCCGTTTCTCCTACATGATCTTCTCGTATCTATTGAGAACCCTGAAGTTAAAGGGAAGGAAGGATTCTGCATGTATCCATGGTTTTTACAGATGATTATTGACGAGAAGCTTCCTTCACTGCTCAAGGAGAAGGAAGATGTTATGGTGCTTGAGGTGATGAATTATACCACCTTAGGCAGGATGTAGGTCTACCGGGTCAAGTAGGTGAAGCCCTCGGTGAGGAGCTTGTTCGGCCATTTGGCCAATGCAGAGTATGTGGCACCAGCTAGGAGGAAGTGGCATCACCACGACAGTGACTCGGATTCTGAGTCGATTGCTCTGCCCTTCGATGATTCTCATGATGATGACCACGGTGATAGTCAAGGAGGTGATGATCCGCGTGGACCCAATTCGGCTCCGATTCACCCTAATTTCCAGATGAAGGAGGAGGAGGAGTCTGACGAGGAGCCTCTGGTGCGGATAGTGGGGAGCCGGGTCATAGCCACTGAGAGGGGGCTCAGGGCGGTTGGTGGATGCCAAGGTGAGTCCAGGGATGCAGGTACTACTGATACAGATCCATCCTACACCCCGAACTAGACCAACTGCCAAGCGGGAGCCTCTATTTCTAAAGGCTCCCGGAAGAAGAGGATGGCTCACCCTTATGGCAAAATGGGTAAGAGGCCAAGATTTACATTGACCACATCCACTACCACTACCATAGCCTCCACTACTGCCACAACCACCACCATATCTACCACATCCACCACAGCTACAACCACCACTACCAGAATCCCGACCACTACTACCACACTCCCAACAACCACTACTACAGCCAACCCTTCACCATCCACTCATATCCCACCACCCATATTCACCACATCCACCACTACCACCACCAGCCACCAAGCCAAGTCCATCAACCCACACCACCTTCACTACAGGACCCACTCTACCCTCCATTGGGGTAGAGGAACAGCTAGCTGCACTAAACCGCATGGTGCTGAAGATGTTAGCTACTGATGAGGAAAGAGCTTCCCAGCTAAGTCAGCTTGTGGAGCTTAATGTTGCTCAAGCACAACAAATTGACCAGCAAGCACAACAATTTACCCAACTCTAGGAGTGCAGTGACCGATCAGTGAAGAGGATTAAGGAGTTGGAGGACTCAAACAAGACAATCATGCTCAAACTAAAGGGATCAAAAGATAAGCCTCTGAAGATTAGAGAAGGTGAAGATAATGATGATGATGATGATGGTGATGATGAGACTGATGAAGAAGATGACAGTGATGATGGAGGGTCAAGGGGAAAGAAAATAGGATACGCTTATGAAGAAGGTGATGCAGCAGCATCAACCTATGCTCAGGGTCAATAAAGGAGAACCAAGAGAAGACAACACCTAGGAGCATCATCCTCTGCCCCTCCTGCTAGAAGCTTGCAACTCAAGACAAAAGTAATGAGTAGATGTTTATGTATTGAAAACTTTTGTACTTGAATAATGTTTATATATATTTGTCTACTATTTAAATTTCATGATTAATTATTAATGGTTGATGTGTTACATGTTTAAATCAAGCGGATCAAACATCTCAGCAAGATGAATATGATGTTGCTCCCCTATAGCAAATCAAGTCTCAACTCACAATGATTCTTGATTTGCAAGGGATTGTCAAAAGGCCGGTGAGCTATACTCCCAAAGAAGGAGAAATCATACACGACCTGACTAATGAGCAACTTGTAGAGACGTTCAGGCAAAATCCAGATGAGATTGTCAAAGATGCGCCTACTTTTGTTGTGACAAGTGATGATGAACTAAACGATGTAGATGAAATAGGGATTGAAGATGTCACAGCTGAGAACTATCCAGAGTACATTGACCGAGAGGGCTATGTGATCCCCAACTTGGGTGACACTCTCGGCAGTGCTACCTTTGATAAACTAGATGACATGGAAAAAGAGACAGAGAAGAATCGATAAGGTTGAATGGGCGGCATGTTTTGCTGAGATACGAGCCCAACGCACTGCTCAAAAGCCAAATGTCTACACCAAGTTATACAAGGTGATCGGAAAGATTATCGTGTGGGCATATCTTGAGGATCTTAACGTCTATGCAGTTAAGAGGGAGAACGGAATCAAGTACTTCAGATTCCCACATGATCTGAAGACTCTCCCTGGTTCAAGTGTATGTGGATGACATCATCTTTGGTTCAACTAATCCAAACCTCTACAAAGACTTTGAGAAGCTAATGAAAGATAGATTTGAAATGAGTGCCATGGGGGAACTCAATTTCTTTCTAGGGGTTCAAGTGAAGAAAGTTGAAAATGGCATCTTCATAAGTCAGTCAAAGTATGTTCAGGACATACTCAAGAGATTCAACATGATTGATTGTAAGATTTCTAAGACACCCATAGCCAGAAACCACTCCCTTGGACCTGATCTTGAGGGGGAGTGTGTAGATGAACACTATACATGGCTATGATTGGGTCTCTTATGTATCTTACTGCTAGCAGGCCTGATATTATGTTTACTATATGCATTTGTGCAAGATATCAAGTCAACCCTAAGATGTCTCACCTCATCACTATCAAGAGGATTCTTAGATACCTCAAAGCTGCCTCAACACTTGGTTTATGGTACCCATAGAATCCTAACTTCAATCTGTATGCTTATACACATAATTATTATGGTGGTTGCAACATGACTGCAAAGTCTACATCTGGGGGATATTAGTTCCTTGGTGTAATGGTTGTCTCATGGCAATGCAAGAAATAATCCTGTGTCTCTGCATCAACTATTGAAGCTGAATACATTGCTACTGCAAGCTGATGTGCTCAAGTGCTATGGATTAAGAATCAGATGTTGGACTATGGGTTACACTTCAAGGAGACTCCCATTCACATAGACAACAACAGTGCTATTTTAATCATAAAGAATCCTGTGTAGCACTCAAGGACCAAACACATCAATATCAAGTATCATTTAATAAGAGATAACCATGAAAATGGATTAATTAAACTAGTCAAAGTTCACACAGATGAATAATATGTTGATCTGTTTACAAAGGCATTTGATGAACAGAGATTTAAATATCTAATATCAGCTTTTGGGATGATCAAATTTGAGTATGTTTTTCTTAAAACTAATTCTTATTATTTCTTAGAATATGTGTGTCCTAAGTTGTCTAGTTCATTACTTTTATAAGCTCATGTTTTCTCTGGATAAAATTATCTTTTTGAAGACTCTCCTTAGATTTTTGACAACTTTTGATCCTTCGGAAGTTATGCTTTTAACTTTGGAAGCAAATCATGCCTTTAAAATACATAAGTGTCTAAGAAATTTACCTTTGGAAGAAGTTTTCAATCTATCTTCCAAAACATTAATACTTGTCTCAGACACTTATTCATTTTAAGGGCTATTTACTTCGAAGCAAAATTAGCTCTCGAAAGTTTGTGTTTTATATACAAAACAATCAAGTTTTAACTTCTGTTCCGAAGCAAAATTTTCAAAACTCTCAGGAAATTCTTCCGAAGTCATTCTAGCTTCAAAAGCTTTTTAAATT
Source organism: Flaveria trinervia (assembly GCA_025506515.1). Lineage (NCBI taxonomy): Eukaryota > Viridiplantae > Streptophyta > Magnoliopsida > Asterales > Asteraceae > Flaveria > Flaveria trinervia. The sequence continues at coordinate 40,133,183 of CM046452.1, read as the reverse complement.
AAAACTTCTGAAAATAATTTACCTCGGTAGCTTTTTGATTTCTAATAAAACTACTTTTTTGAGCAAAAGTAAAGTACTTTTTCAGAGGTGGGACCGACATCCGGATTTCAAAGTTTATCCTCTTTCATTAAACTTTATCTGAAATCCCTCTCACATATAAACCCAACGGTTTCCCCCTTTCTCTATCATCTATTTTTCCTCCAAACCTAAAACCCAAAATTCTCTCTGAAATTTCTTTCTTCCTTCTTTGTTCATCTTTAAGCTACCTCACAATGGCCAATCTCACTTACAGAAATGATCCTAACTTTAACATGCAACTACATATGCAACATAATCAGGTTGCTCTATTAAGCTCTGAGAAAGATCCTCATATCTTAGATATTTGTCGATTCTTAGCTTTGTGAAACTTTATTTGAAATCCCTCTCACATATAAACCCAACGGTTTCCCCCTCTCTCTATCATCTATTTTTCCTCAAACCTAAAACCAAAATTCTCTCTGAAATTTCTTTCTTCCTTCTTTGTTCATCTTTAAGCTACCTCACAATGGCCAATCTCACTACAGAAATGATCCTAACTTTAATATGCAACTACACAGGCAACATAATCAGGTTGCTCTATTAAGCTCTGCGAAAGATCCTCATTTCTCAGATATTTGTCGATTCTTAGCTTTGTGAAATTACTTCACCTACCTAACCATTGATCATCCTCTCTATGAGGATCATCTACTTGATTTCTGGAAGACCTGCGAAGAGGTCATAATGGCGGGGAGACGGCACTGTCTGCCACAGTGCAGGGGAGAATAGTCTTCATCACTCCAGCCATCGTCAACAAGCATCTTCAGCTGGATGATGAAGAAGGTGAGGTATCTTCCCAAAGGAAGCTGTTAATCATTCCTTTGAGCAGATGGGATACGAGGAAGATTTCTCTGTAAAGACCTTTAGGAAAGGGAGGTCTCATCCCAGTGGAGATTCCTGCTCCATGTGGTCATCCACAGCTTGTCAAACAGGCATGGTGGATCAGACCAGATTCCTGAGGATCTCTCGTTCATCATCCATGGAATGGTTCAAGGGGTCAAGTTCAGGTATTCTCAGTTTATTTATACCAACTTTCTTGCTAACTTAGACTCCTTAGAATATTACATGTTTCCTAGATATGTCCAGTACATTCTTAACTATGAACTGGGCTCACGGTTAAGGGAAACATGTAACATTCTTAAACTGGGACAGATGAAGCCCGACATCTTTAAAATACTAAGAAAGCCCATTGTTGGCTTCTCTGGGGTAGAAACAGCCCTAGTCCCAAAAATGTTAGAGCTCATTGCTCAAGGTTACAACCTAGCAGCACAAGCTAGTGTTGAACCCACACCTGCTACATCCCAACCACCCACACAGCCTCAAATTACCCTCACTTACAAAAAATCCAAAAGAACCCCTACTCAGACTATTTAGTCTATGGAGGTCCCCATACACTCAGTTTGAGGAGCAGACCACTCCCATCTCTTCAAGGATCAGTGTTGAGGGTCCTCATGCTCAGCCTGATAAGCTCATTAGCCCAAACGCCTTAAGCCATCACTCTGAGTCTCAACACTCAAGTGATCAACGTTCAGGGGACAGTTACCATTCCCAGCCTATAGATCTCAACCAACCAATTCCTAACCTTGATTTCTATATGATGAAAATCTAGGTTTCAGTGAGTACCATGATTCTCTCTTCTTTTACCCTACTCAAAGAGAGATGAGTGCTTCTGAGGCTCCTATTTCTAGCCCCCATCAGTCACCTATTACTAACGTGGACACTTCTGAACCAGTTCAGGATGTCCATATGGAAGAGGCTCTCACTTCTGAAAGTGAATACATCATTAAGACCTCAACCATGGCAACTCAGCCTACTGTCATCTCAACTAAGACTGCTAGTGAGCAGAGGAAATCTAACAGCCAAGAACCTGAAGCTGGTGGTGAGAGAGAGGACTTTGGTCCAATCATCTCATCCCCCAATGATTTTTCTAATGAAGATGAGGGGAATCTAAGACTAAAGGTGCATAAACTGTCTAAAACATGCACTTATTTAGTCTCAAAGGTCAGTCACCTTGAATCTCAGGTGACTACCTTACACAACAGGATCAATGACCAGCAACTTGAGATTTCATATCTTAAGGAAAAACTAGCTAGGAGACCCTTAAGAAGAGCTCAACCAGATTACAAGTCTGCTATCAGGGCTACCCCCAGACTAGATACTCACAATGATGAGTTAAGGGCAGTGAGGATAATTATCTATACACAAGCAACTATGACATAGACAGTGTCATTTCTCTCCCCTTAGATGAGTTGAATGAACTGGTTGACCTGGAAAGGTCAAAAGAGAAGAAGGAGGCAGAAGATGCAGAGCTTCTAGTACAAATAAAAGAATAAAGAAGAAAGAAAAGATTGTACAAACATGTGCCTATCCTCTCCCCAGTTCAAGAAAGTCCTGCATAAGAGGATGTGGTTCAACAAGAACCTCATGTAGTTAAAGAAGAAGACTGAATCAGGATGATCAACTACTTGAGTACCACAGGACTCTATCAGGCAGAAGCACTTCTTCCCATGTACTTTGACTATCATGACTTTGAGTACTTAAAACAACTTGAACTTGAGATAATCAAGGACATAAATACAACTAAGAAAAAGCTAAGGGAAGAAGATGCAAAATCAAGATCCATCATCCGAAAGAGCATGAAGAAGTCTGCTCACAGGCAGAGGATGATGAGCTTCTTGAAGCTATATGGATTCTCCAGAAGGAGACTTGGCCCCATGTCTCTATCCACTATGGATGAGCATATTAGGGTGATTAAGCAGAAGATCAAAAGTGGAGAGCTCATTGACTTACACTCCACTCCAAGTCAGCCCCATCGGAAGTGGAGGTTAAGGTTGAACAACCAGAGACAACACAACCTGGACCTCCTGCTGAAACTCAGCAAGCTTCATCTTTTGATCCCAGCAGGGTCAACCTCCATCACCTTTTGAGCCTGAGAGAGAGGAAGTCCCACTGAGAAAGACAATGAAGATCAATCTGGTACTGCAGGCCAGTATTCTCAGTTTAAACCTATAATAAGAATGAAAAGGATGGATTCTAAACCAAAGCCAAAGAAGAAGAAGACTGCACCCTCTTCTAAACCCCAGGATGAGTCAGAACATCCTAAGGATGTGCAGCCAGAGGATGCTACATCAACTCTAATTCAAATAGCTCCTCTAGCATCAGAAAGACCCATCTTGTCTTGGACATACACCATAAATCCAGAAAGATGGCATGTCATTAGAGATCAAGGCACTGAAGACATTTACACATGGCAAGATATGTGTCAGTTACCTCTACATGATCTCTTTGATATGAAAAGAAATTTGGACAATCTAAAGGATCCTGATCACCTTATGAAGAAAGGGATGGTGATCATCCTAATGAGGACTGTTGATATCTGAAGTGTACTAAGTGTTTTGGTAGCATTAGCCTAGGGGGAGTTTGTAGAGATTATGAAGAGGCTGATACAACTCAAACATCTAAAGTTTATCCTGCATGCTGCACAAGTGCATTAAAGAAGAATGCTCAGGAAGTTTCACACATGCAACTATAAAGAATTCTAAGTGTGAAATATTCTGTAGCCAAGACCAATATCTTCCAAAGCCAAAGATGAAGTCTTCTGAAGCCTTAGAGACAAATTCATCCGAAGCTTCAACTCATGAAGACAGATTTCTTCCGAAGACTTTTGACACATGCTTTATCTGATTTACTTTTCCATAAAGATGGACACCTTTCCGCTGCATCTTGTAAGGTCACCAACTTAATGAGTTGGTGAAAAGGTCCATGCTTTTGGTAACTGTATATTGAGGTCTTGAGTATGTACTTCTACTTCATGTACTTTATCCTTTTTGTAATAGATAAGGATGTGAGCTATGGCATGTCATAGTCACTAGTCAAAAGGCAATCTGCCTTTTGACACTACAATTATTGTTTGTGTCTAATCAATTCGGTATGCAGCTGGCTTTCATAGTATAGGTAGTTGTAAGATGTAGTATAAGTATCTCATGTTCTTGTATCTTTCTAATATGGTTTGTAACACATGTAATAGAACATAGAGAAAGCAATACACTACATTCTTGAAAAACCATACACTTGTGTCTTTTGTTTTGTCTCATATATTATTGTGTCTTAGTGTCTCACTTGTGGTTAATTAGTTACTGTTTGATAAGTTTGGTTAATCTCCTCTTTGTGTATTGTGTTGTAAGTGACCCCTTCACCGGTCTGCAATTTCTTCCTGAAAGATAGTTCATTCACATATATTTGATCCTATCTCTTTGGTTTGTTGATGCTTAGTAATATGCTTAAAATTTCAGTTCGTAAAACATATTGTTAAGTTATGATTCCGCTGTGGTTTTCAAGTTTAAATGGTTAAACTACTTTGATAATATGTCCAAACTAACCAACATGAAAGACCCTTGCTGGGTAGAATTGATGCAATTAGAGCTCCAACAATTCAGAAAACTCAAAGTGTGGACTTTGGTTGACCTTCCACCAAAAAATGCCCAATTGGCACGATATGGGTTTTCAAAAACAAATCCGATGATCGTGGCATTGTGGTGCGAAACAATTCAAGATTGGTTGTGCAAGGATTCACTCAAGAAGAAGGGATTGACTATACTAAAGTTTTTGCTCCCGTCGCCTGTCTTGAAGCAATAATTATTTCTCTATCTCATGCTACTCATAAACAATTCAAGGTCTATCAGATGATGTCAAATGTGCTTTTCGTTATGGAGAAATTGATGAAGAACTATATGTGGTCAACCACCAGGTATTGAGGATCCTGATTTTCCCAAACAAAGTTTATAAGCTTGTCAAGTCTCTTTATGGTCTTCATCAAGCACCTCGAATCTGGTATGAGACCCTAACATAGTATCTCTGAAGCAGTGGATTCTCTCGTGGCACCATTGATATAACTCTTTTCAAGAGGGAAGTGAATAGTGAAATGTTGATGTTCAAGTGTATGTTGATGATATTATTTTCGGCTCCCCCAATTCGCATTTGTGTCGGGAGCTCGAGGAGGTGATGCGTAGTCACTTTGAAAGAGCATGATGGGGGAGATGAGCATTTTCTTTGGGTTACAAGTGGAACAAAAGCCAGTGGGTATTCTCATCATCAAGAGAAGTATGTTAAAGAGATTTTGAAGAATTGATATGGATGATGATTTCCTCAAACGACTCCTTTTACTGCTCAAAGTGTCTCACTGCTGACGAAAACAGGAAACCTATTGATCCTCATCTCTACAGATCTATGATCGTTCCATTATGTATCTTACAACAAGTTGTCCTGACATCACTTTTGCTAAGGATATTGTGTTTGATATCAATTTGCCCCGAAAGGGTCTCATGAAAAGGCCGTAAAAATAATTTCGTTAACTTAAAAGGCTCTTCTCGTTTAGGACTTTGGTATCCCTATGGTGGGAACTTTGATTTACATGCTTACTACAATAGTGATTCTAATGGTTATAGGTTAAACAGAAAATCGGTCACTGGATGTAGGGCCCCGTTCCCAGGACGCTTACAGCTGGTAAATCATTGCACATAAAACATATACCTTACATTTAACATATATAAAACATTGCAGCGGAAACATAAAAATAACTTTTTGTATCATGAAAAATGCTTTTGCAAGTTAATACACGCGTCATTTCAAAAATCGTTCGTTCGCATTACAATACAAAAACATTAAACAACAAAATGCTATCCAAAATGCCAAGTAGCTGCCCCATGCCATCCACAACAATGCTCACCTGCTAACTGGAAGATGAATAAAAAGTCAGCGTTGCTGAATGAGTTCTATGTTTACAATAAACAAAGTTTTACTTTCATTAAACTGTTTATTACTTTTGCATGTGATCACACATTATACGTACACATAATAATATCATTATTACTTTCTTCATTCATTTGTTCATTTCTTACATTCGTCATTACATCTTTACTTTGATTCAGACCAATTCCATGTGCTTCACCCCACCGTCATGCATAAAGCCAGTACTGGGCCTGAGGTGTTTCAAAGACCCCGAACTTTGTGCACGAAGCTGACTCCAGTTACCTAGGGTGAGCAGCAAGGGTCCCATACGTATGGTCAATCATGAAGATTGGACCCCATTGTGCATCCTTTTGGGGTAATTAACCCGCACACAGTTCAGCTAACACCCTTATGTGTGTGAACCTCCATACATCTGCTTAATCACACGGATCAAGCCCTAGTGTGCATCCTTCTGGGGAGCTAACCGCACATGGTTGAGCTAACACCCTTCATGGGTGTGAACTCCTTACGTTTGCTTGCAAACCTTTCATACTTTCGTTCGTTTATTAATGCTCGCATTCATCATTTCGTTCCTCTTTTGATTATCTTCCAATTTACGTTACTTAATACTTTCATTTCATTCTTTAACATTCAACGTAAAGTCAATGGAAAACAATCATACATAATAGGAACATCAACATCAACAGTCAACATCATCATGCAGGGCATCATACATACATAACATACAACATACATACCATCATGCATAAGCATCAACATACATCATTACATGCCGCTCATAACATTTATGACCTCAAAAGTAAGCTTACATGAACCCCCGAGAACCTCCCAAGTCAAAGCCTAGATTACACTTTTTCTCCAAAAAGTCAAAAATATTCTAAGGGTTCATCCACATTTGCTATAGTTCATCCACATTTACTATAGTTCATCCACATTTATTCATCTGCATTGACCTTACTCATCCATATTGCCTTTACTCTTCCGCATTTCCCATACTTAGTCAATATCCATCCGCATTTGTTCATCCTCATTGACTTTACTTATCCGCATTTCCCATACTTAGTCAATGTTCATCCACATTGACTTTACTCATCCGCATTTCCCACACTTAGTCAATGTTCATCCGCATTTCATCCATTACTCATCCGCATTGGCTTGTTTAGTGGTTATTGCCCTGTGCATTAACTACCATCCACATTGACTTTCCACACTGATCTGCATTTCCCATACTTAGTCAATGTTCATCCGCATTTAATCCATTACTCATCCGCATTGGCTTTTGAACACTTGGGCCGATTTTTAAAACTTAAACTTATGAGCCCTAATCATCAGGTCTCAGTTCCCAAACACCATGAACCATGTGCTAAGCTTAAGTCTTGCCTTCTAAGCCTTAGAAACACCATCATACATCATCAAGCATGAAACTAGCCACACATTACATCATAACATCAATATACACACATACACATATACGGGTCCGAAACCCAGCTTAATAAAAACAACACATTCATGCATTTCCAGCCCAAAATCAGTTAAAACATTTAAAAGAGGGTTGTAGAACGCACCTTTGCAGCTCTTGAGTGTGGCTTCCTCCAAACTCGTCTGCAATTGAGTTCAACCGCCTAGAAACCCACTAAAACATACCCGCACACATACAAACCCACATAAGCACAAACCCGAGGACATAACCGGTTAAGAACATCATAAAACATGATTCTTACCTTAAATTCGCACTTTTCTTCTTGTTTCTCTTCAAAACCGAGAGTTCTCTGCTTCCAGCTACTCTCTCTCTCTCTCTCTAAAATCCGGGAACTGGGTGTAAAGACAGTGATGGGCTGCCATGCCGCTTTTATCACCAACTTTCAAAGATTTTGTCCTTTTGACAATTTTAACCCCTAGACTTGGGTTTTATTTCCTTTTTCGTCTTTTTCTTCACTTTATTCATATTTTCTTTGTCTTTAAAATAAGTGTGTGTTACAAGTCTACCCCCTTATATTGGTTTCGTCCCCGTAACCTGTTATTCCTCGAACAAATGTGGCTAATGCTGCCTCATCTCTTTTTCTGTCTCCCACGTAGACTCGGATCCCTTCTTGTGCTTCCATTGAACGCGCACAAGAGGAACCGCTTTATTCCTCAGCCTCTTCTCTTTTCGATCAATGATCGCCACTGGTTCCTCCACATAATTGAGTCGTTCGTCTATTTCGATACCCTCCAGTGGAACAATCATATCCTCATCCGCTAAACACTTTCTCAGATGAGATACATGGAATGTCGGGTGAATTACACTGAGCTCATCTCGTAACTCCAACCTATAGGTCACCTCTCCTACTCTAGCAATGATTTGGAAAGGACCTATAAGTCTCGGGCTCAACTTGCCCCGCTTTGTAAACCGAATGATACCCTTCCAAGGTGAGACTTTCAACATAACCCTATCACCCACCTAGAACTCGACCGGTCTATGTTTTTTATCAGCATATGATTATTGTCTATCTTTGGCTTCCTTCACGAAGGCCTTGATCCTTTCAAGCTTCTCAGTTGTAGCCTTAATCACCTCCATGCTTCCTAACTCCTTCTGGCCAATATCACCCCAACACACGACTGTTCGACATCCCCTACCGTATAGCATCTCATAAGGGGGCATACCAATGCTGGCATGATAGCTGTTGTTATATGAGAACTCGGCTAACGGTAAGCAATCATCCCAACTTTATCCGAAATCAATGACGCATGCCCGAAACATATCTTCTAGCGTTTGAATCGTCCGTTCCGACTGACCATCCGTTTGAGGATGATAAGTCTTGCTAATATGTAACCTTATACCCATCTCATCGTGGAATTTCTTCCAAATTTAGATGTAAACCGAGTGTCACGATTAGACACAATAGACACCAGCACACCATGATGAGTTACAATGTCCTTGATAACAGATCCGCCAACCTCTCAGTTGAATACGTCTCGCGAATCGATTGGAAGTAAGCACTCTTTCTCAAACGTTCAACAATCACCCATATAGCATCATACCCTTTCGGGATACGCGACAGCTTTGTAATGAAATCCATGGTGATGTGCTCTTACTTCCATTCTGGTATATCCAAAGGTTGGATCTTCCCATACGGCTTTTGGTGCTCAGCCTTCACTTGTAAACAAGTAAGGCATTTACTAACATACTCCACCATATCGCGTTTCATGCCCGGCCACTAATAATCATTCTTCATGTCTTGATACATCTTTGTGGCACCGGGATGAATGGAGTATCGAGTCTTGTGAGCTTCATCCATAATCTTCACTCGTCGATCCCCAAAACGAGGAATCCACTTCCTCCAGAATCGAGTTCTAACACCAAGCGTATTTTCACCAAACTTTGCATCCAGACCTCTCATTCTTTTAGAGTTAAGATGATCTTCTTTCAATGCCTCATCTTGGGACTCCTTGACCTGCTTCATCACATCAAAGGTCATGATTATCTCGTAAGCTTTTAGCCAAATAGGCTCGAGCCTTTCTTTTGACTAAGGGCATCCGCCACCACATTGGCTTTGCCCGGATGGTAATGGAGCTCGCAATCATAATATTCTATGAGATCCAACCATCATCTCTGTCACATGTTTAGGTCCTTCTACTCAAAGAAGTACTTCAAGCTCTTGTGGTCAGTCAATATCGTGCACTTCGTCCCGTAAAGATAGTGCCTCCAAATCTTTAGCTCAAAGACCATGGCTGCTAGCTCTAAGTCATGAGTAGGATAATTGATCTCATGAACCTTCAATAGTCAGGATGCATAGGCTATAACCTTTCCACTCTGCATTAACACACACCCCAACCTCGAGTAGGAAACATCAGAATAAACCACCAGATCTTCACTTCCATCGGGTAAGGACAACACATGAGGTTGAGTCAATCTCACCTTCAATTCTTCGAACGCCTTCTCTTGAGCTTGACCCGATACAGACTTCACATCCTTTTGGGTCAACTTAGTTAGTGGAGAAGCGATCTTGGAAAAGTTTTGGATGAACGTTCTGTAGTAGCCCGCCAAACCAAAGAAACTATGAATCTCGGATGGCATCTTTGGAGACTTCCATTGTATCACCGCCTCCACCTTTGCCGGGTCCACCATAATCCTATCAGGATTCACCACATCACCCAATAATTGAACCTTGCGCAACTAGAACACGCACTTGGAGAACTTAGCGTACAACTTCTCCTTTCTGAACATCTCCAAAACCTCTCGAATGTGACTGGCATGCTCTATCTCGCTCTTCGAATAAATCAGGATATCATCATAAAAACAATCACTAATTTATCCAACATCAGCCGAAAAACTCGATTCATGAGATGCATAAAAGTAGCTGGCGAATTGGTCAAGCCAAAAGACATGACAAGAAACTCGTAATGACCATAACGCGTGTGAAAAGCTGTTTTAGGAATATCCTGCTCCTTCACCTCTAGCTGATGGTAGCCAGATCGAAGATCTATCCTTGAAAACCAACTGGCAGCTTGAAGCTGATCAAACAAATCATCAGTCCTTGGTAACGGGTACTGATTCTTTATCGTCAACTTATTCAGCTCATGGTAGTCAATACACATCCTCATACTACTGTCTTACTTCTTCACGAATAAGACCGAAGCACCCCAAGGAGAGATACTCGGTCTAATAAACCCCTTATCAAGCAGCTCTTGCAATTGCTCCTTCAATTCTTTCACTTCAGTCGTAGCCAACGGTACAGTGCCTTGGCAATAGGTTGGGCACCTGGTATCAGATCAATCTGAAACTCGATCTCTCAGTCAGGTGGAACTCCTGGTAAGTCTTCTAGGAACACATCTATAAAGTCACACACAACCGGTAGATCAGACAGTTATGGTGCTGGCGTAACCACATCCTTTACATAGGAAAAGTAGGCACTACATCCACACCTCATGCACTTTCCTGTCACCGCCATTGAGATTACTCTCGAGAACGTCGTGACCCAATCACCATAAACCGTTACCGAAATCATGTCAGGCGATGTCAATCGAATCATCTTCTTGCAACACACAATGCTCGCCTTGTAGTTCGCCAACCAATCCATCCCAAGAACCATATCAAAACCACCTAAGGTCATCACGAACGGTCTAACCGGAAACTTATGACCTTCTAATTCCACATCACATCCTTCTATCACCATAGAAATCCTGGTAGATTTACCTATGGCAGTTTCTACATCAAAGGGCACATCTATATTCTTACTACTAACATGCAGTTTACCATAGAAAGCAGTAGAAATAAAACTTTTATTGGCACCAGAATTAAATAACACGGAGGCTAATATTTTGCTTTACTAGAAACATACCGGGCACAACATCAGGGTCCATCCTAGCCTCCTCTTGTGTCATCGTGAACGCCCTGCACTCGCTTTGGTCCTTCTCCCCCAGTCGTCTTCTTCCCTACACCAGAACTTTCACCCTCGGTTTCTTGCAGTCTTGGCTTATGTGGCCCTCCCCGCCACAATTAAGACAGTTCACAGTCTTACACTCCCTTGCCATGTGGCCAGGTTCCCACAATTGAAGCACACACTAAATCCCAATCTACATTCACCAGTGTGTTCCATCCCACACTTGCCACACCTCCTCGACCCTACATCGGATGTGACCATACGTCGGTCATCCACCCGTGCCTTCTTGTTACTTGTTTGCTCATCATACAGTCTTCCTGCCACACCTCCTCGACCCTTTTCCCATTCCAATTCCCATCACCACCACCCTTCTTGCTTGCCTCAGCCACCACCACCTCTTGCACATCATACAGTCTTCTTGCCAAATCAAGTGCCGACAGAAACGTGCTTGGTCGGGCAGCGATCATGTGCCTGCGAATATCCATCGGCAAGCCCTGAATTTACCTCTTAATCTTATGCGACAGAGGCGTCACCTAATCCGGCACCAGACGTGCCATCTTATTGAACTTAGTGGTGTACTGCTGATGTCATGGTTCCCGCCTCCACTATAGGAACTCTCTCTCAACTTTGTCTATTTCTCTATGACGACAGAACTCGTCAATCACCACTTTTTTAGTTTGGACCCTCTCATCCTCCTAATTACCCCGTACCCTTTGCCTGGACTATATTATCTCACCAGCACAGAGCCGAGTCCACAAACGAGTGGCATCAAACTTTACTTTCTGATCCCCCGACACCCTCGCTGATATTTAGAATAGCTTCCATTTCTCTCACCCAACGATGAGCAGCAGCAGCATGCCCTTACATCAGAAGTAGGGGGCTTGCACCTTTGAAATGCCCTGTAGTTACAGTGTTGGACAAAAGAACCAATGAGCCGGATCAGAAAAACCTTTAAGTCCCACAGACATCACAACAACTACTGAAGACCACAGTGCTGAAGACAAAGTCTGAAGACACAAGTGCTGAAGACAAAGTCTGAAGACACAAGTGCTGAAGACAAAGTCTGAAGACACAAGTGCTGAAGACAAAGTCTGAAGACACAAGTGCTGAAGACAAAGTCTGAAGACACAAGTGCTGAAGACAAAGTCTGAAGACACAAGTGCTGAAGACAAAGTCTGAAGACATAAGTGGTGAAGACAATGTCTGAAGAGACAAGTGCTGAAGACAAAGTCTGAAGACCAAGTGCTGAAGACAAAGTCTGAAGACACAATTGCTGAAGACCAAAGTATCAGACGTTGTCACAACAGCTGAAGAGGTCTTCTTCAGTAGTTGTGATGGTTTACCTTCAGTAGTTTCTTGTTTCAGTATTGTAAAACAACTGAAGAGTATGTTCTTCAGTTGTTATTGTTTCAGTAGTTCTTTTCAGTAGTTGTAATAATAGTTAACACTTAGTATTTTTGTAAGAAGATGTCAGCTGTTTGACATCTTCAGTAGTTGTGTTAACTATCAGTAGTTTGTGATAAATTGTTAGATGTCACTATCATGTGACATCAGCAGACGTCACATCTCTTATATAAGAGGTGTCGACCAAATTGTAATTGTGACATTCCGTTACCACGAAAGCGAATATGAATGAAATATATCTGCAGAATTCTCTCTATCTATAACCGTTTTGTTCTTACATTGAATATCTTTTGTTCTTGTGATTTAGCTAATTCATTGTTAGAATTCCGCTGCTATACTCTCTAATCAATCAAACGTAGATACTGATCCTAACAAGTGGTATCAGAGCAGGTAATCATTGATTGATCTAACAATTGATCATTGAAACTGCTAATTGATATCTATGTTGATTGTGATTAGCTTTTTGCAAGAACTGGTTATAGATATTGAATTTCTAACGCTTTCGTTCATTATTCTGAGATCTCTCTTGGTTCAATTGGTTGTTGTGTTTTGTTCTAAATCTGTTATAGCTTAATTGAATTTGATTGAATCTGAGATGACTACTCCTTCTAATGATCCTCACAATACTGGTTCCTCAACCAAGCCCCCGATGCTAGTTAGGACCGAGTATAACATATGGCAGTGAAGAATGCTTCATCACCTGTCTGTTCACAGTTCAGGTGTTGGACATCTGTGGTACATGGACCACATAAGCCTATGGTGAACCATCCGGAAACCAATCAAATGGTTCCGAAGAAGAAGGAACAATACTCTGATGAAGATCGGAAACTGTTTGAGATGATGCTAAAGCCATGGAATTTGGCCATGGCACTGCCTAATGAAATCTATTCAAGGCTTATGCATCATGAAACTGCTCATGATCTCTGGAATGCCCTGAAGGAACAATTCGGTGGCACAGATGAGGTCTTAGCAAACAACAGAGAAATCCTTACCAACAATATGAGACATTCTCTCATAGAAAGGGTGAGACACTGACTCAACAGTTTGAGCGTTTTTCCTGCTTGATCTCTGAGCTGAAAATGGTGAAACAGGAATACACCAATAGCCAGATGAATAACAGTTCCTCAGATCACTGCATGAGAGATGGGACATATACACTATTGTCCTACGCTCCAGTGCAAATCTGGATAGCCTATCTCTCACCCAACTTCATGGGAAACTGCTTACATTCGAAAGAGAGATAGAGCAGAAGAGAGGAAACTGTCCTCATCAGGAAGCTCACTGATGACTTTGTACCAGGGAATACTACCTTGGTTGGTCATGAGTCAGAATATGCTGCATCTGAATGCAATTGTGATGAGCATATTGATTTCTCTTCAAATAGTTCTGATCATGCATTTGTTGGTATTGAAAGTCATCTGGCAGTAATAGTGACAATCTATGCTTCATCATGGAAGATTTGAAAGGAATAGCTGATGATGATCTAGAAGAGATGGATATTCTGAGCCAAATGGCATTGATTAATATCGAGCTCAGAAGTTCTATAAGAGAACTGGCAGGAAATTTCCTGGACTCTCTGGCAAAACCAAAGTTGGTTTTGACAAGAGTAAGTTGAGGTGTCACAAATGCCAAAGGCTGGGACACTTGCAGAAAGTGGATCAACTGGATCTAACTCTTCTGCACCCTTTGTGACTTTTCCTAGTACTAGTCCACAAAACAGAGGGCAACATCCTGCTGGTTCTGGTCATCATTCACATCCTAGGTCTCCTGCATACTTTGTTCCCCAGGGTCAAATGTCATATCCTTATCCCTACTATTATATGCCTCAACCAAATCTGTTCAAGCTCCAATTGCATAACAACCACAAGCATTGCCGAACCATCATACCTTCCCAATCTCATCAACAAACTCAACCTCAACAACACAATTCTTCACCCCAGGAGTTGTTGACGGAGCAGTTTACCAGATGATTTGTCTGGTCATGAACAACTGTTCATGGTGCTGGTCAACATGGTGGTGATAGTCCCTTTGGAAATCTAGCTCTTATGGCTTGGATTCTGCTGATACTTCTTCCACTAATGCCTCTACACCAAAGGTATCACAGGTATCCTCTGAGGCAAAAGCCAAATTATGTTCTGAAACATGCATAGCAGCATCTGCATCTATTAGAGAAGCAAATGTAGCTTTGATTAACAAGAACATTGAGCTAGAACAAACAATTTCCAAAAGAAAAGCTGAATTTGAGTCTGTGCTTAATGAAAAGAATGATGAGATTTACAAACTTAAATGCCAAATCATAGATTATAAGGCTAGGGAAGAGGTACTTCTAGAGAAGTACAAAGATCTCAAAGAAACCCTTGCAGTCACCCAGTAGAGTGTGATCGATGGGTACAATCATGCAAAGGTTTTGAAATGCTTCTTAGTAAGCAATCTTCTTCTAATGTGAAGTTTGGCATTGGTTACAATCACACCGCTCCACCTACAGATTTTACTCCCAGCAGAGGTAGAATCTGATGGAGAGTAATAACCAATCCATTTCATCATGTGATCTACTTTCTGATACAACACCATCAGAAGTAGAAGTCAGCACTAAGCCCTCTCAGAACCTATCAGCTGATGTTGATGGTTCCACTGCTGACACTCACATGATCAAAGAGTTGATCAACTCAGGAGTTAATTCTGAGAGTCCTGAAAAGATTGGAGAGCAAGATTTAACACCTGAAGTTCAAACTCCAACTACTGTCAGTACTGAAAAGAAGAAAACTGTCAGTAGAAAGAGTTTGAAGACTACTAAAGAGGAAGTCAAGAAAGCAAACATGCTTTCAAAGCACTAAAGAGCAAGTCTTCAGTAGTTTCATCCTCTTTAGTTGATGATCAACATAAGATGAAGAAGAAACCATGTGAAGTATGTGGTTGTTCAATCATCTTACAGATGATTGCTGGTACAAAAGAGGATCCAAACTCAAACATAAAGAGGAAATTAAAGAGAAAATGGTTAAAATGAAAACTGAGTTTGAGACCACATTTGTATGAGCAACATCAAATCCTGTAACCCTTAATCCATAAAGAAATCCAAAAAGGAAGGGGTTAAACAGTAACAGCTGAGATTGCTCAAAAGAAGAAGTGCAACATAGGAACTTATCAAACTCCAATGGCAATGTGTCTGATGAGATGAAAGCTTTATCACAAAATCAGACACAACTGGTTATGATGGTTCAACATCTATTGGGAAGAGTTAACCAATTAGATTTCCTATGTTGAAACCACAGAAAAGGAGGTCCAAGCCAAAGGATTCCTCTTCTTCACCATCTTCTTCCTCTCAGGCTGTTGTTTCCATCAAACCTGTTAGTTTACCATCTGTTGATGAGACCATGCCCAAAACCAAAAAGGTTTGGGTCTCTAAAACTAACTGATTGTTTATAATTGCAGGGTTCTTCAACATGCCAAAGTAGCATCTGGTATGTAGACAGTGGGGGATCTATGCACATGACTGGGAACAGCTCTCTCTTCATGACTACTCTCAGGAAAGAAGGGGTTTGTTTCTTTTGGCAATGATGCTAGGGGTTACATCATTGGCAACGGCTTTGTCTCCAATGGAGAAATAAAGTTTGATGATGTTAATCATGTGGAAAATCTCAAGTATAATCTCTTGAGTGTCAGTCAAATGTGTGATAAAGGCCATGTTGCTCTTTTCACCAGTCAGAACTGTATATCATTCATCATCCAAAGTTCTGCATTTGATTGATAAGGTGTTGGATGATCACACTCTCCTGAGAACCAACAGGACAGGAAGAGTGTATGCCTTAGATCTTTCCAGAAAATAGATCTCAGAGGCAATCCTTGCCTATTTTCCAAAGCCTCTTCTCAAGAATCTAAACTGTGGCACAGAAGGCTGGGTCATGTAATTTCAAAAACATGAATCAGCTAATCCACAATAGTTTAGTTAGAGGCTTACCAATAAAGGATTTCCACTGTGATGAAACCTGCACTGCTTGTTTAAAAGGAAAACAACACAAAGTCTCATTCCCTCCTATTGAAGAGCCTAAGTCCACTGCATGCTTGCAATTACTGCATATGGATCTATTTGGTCCTGTCAGAGTAATGAGCATGGCAAAGAAGAAATACTGTCTGGTAGTTGTGGATGATTACTCCTGATTTGTATGGACTTTCTTTCTACATTCAAAGGATGAGTTTGCTCAGAAGATTATTCATTTGTGTTGTATGTTGAGAAGCAGTATTCCCTTCCAGTCAAGTGTATTAGGAGTGACAATGGAACTGAATGCAGAAACCACAGACTTGATGACTTCTATCTTTCAAGGGAATCAAAAGGCAGTTTATATACCACGGACTCCAGAACAAAATAGAGTAGTGGAGAGGAGAGACCCCTTTGAAGCTGCAAGTCCATCTGGCTGACTCTGGTTTGCCACTGACCTTTTGGGCTGATGCTGTTAACACAGCTTGCTATGTGCAGAATAAAGTCTTAGTAAATCAGAGGTTTATGAAGACTCCATATGATGTTCTCCATCACTTGGCTCCTCTAATTTCATTTTTCAAAGAATTTGGGTGTCCCTGTTTTATTCTCACACAAAGGATCAACTCCAAAAATTTGATCCTAAGGTGGATGCAGGGTATTTTGTTGGTTATTCATCTACTTGCAAGGCATACAGAGTCTTCAACTGCAGAACAAAGATAGTTGAAGAGACTTTGCATGTGAAGTTTAATGAATCTCCTATGGACAAGATTCCACAAAACCCTGTGGAGTTGTTTGATTTGGACATACAGCAATATGTTCCTTATCAACCTCCAGATGTTGCAGATCATGTGGATAAATCATCTTCTGCAGCATGCCTTCCACCTGGTGGTATTGATGAGATGATGATAATATCAATACTCACCTATTCAAGTTTAGTGACCAACTGCCTGTGTCTGCTAAATTTGATGTTACTGTAGCTTCAGCAGTTCCATCCACAACAAATGCTGAAGAGATCTCTGATGCCTCTACATCTTTTGAGTTACCATCTAATTCTTGGTTTCAAGAGTCTGCATCAACATCTGCTGCTGCTGAAGGTCCTACAAACACTTACACAGATCTCATTGTTTATCAAGAACTGAAGAATCACCCAATGTCTCAGATTATTGGTGATATCAATGCTGGTGTTTCAACAAGAAGTCAATTGTCTAACTTCTGCTTCTATGCTCTGTTCATCAGTCAGCTAGAGCCAAAGAACTACCATGTTGCTTTGAGAGACAATGGATGGGTTGAAGCCATGCAGCTTGAGCTACTTCAGTTCAAGAAACAGCAAGTGTGGGAACTGGTTCCTCTTCCCCCAGGTAAGTGTGCAATAGGACTAAATGGGTGTTTAGGAATAAAACTGATGAAAATGGGCTCATTGTTAAGAACAAGGCTAGATTGGTTGTACAGGGGTTTTCACAAGAAGAAGGTATTGACTATGATGAAACCTTTGCCCCTGTAGCCAGACTAGAGGCAATCAGATTGTTTTTAGCCTATGTTGCATTCCATAATCCTAAAGTTTTTCAAATGGATGTCAAAAGTGCATTTCTATATGGTAAAATAAAAGAAGAAGTTTATGTGTGTCAACCACTAGGTTTTGAGGATAATAAACATCCTGAATGGGTGTATAAACTTGATAAGGCTCTTTATGGGTTGAAACAAGCTCCTAGAGCCTGGTATGAGACACTTTCCACTTTTCTTCTTAAGAATAATTTCACTAGAGGCTCCAATGATAAAACTTTGTTTATTAAGAAGGTGGATCAGCATAAGCTACTTGTTCAGATTTATGTTGATGATATCATTTTTGCATCCTCTGCTCCCCAGTTGTGTGATGATTTTACAACATTAATGAAAAAGAGGTTTGAAATGAGTGCAATGGGAGAATTACAGTTCTTTCTAGGCTTGCAAATTAAACAAAAGGCTGATGGAACCTTTATTCATCAGTCAAAATATACAAAAGATCTTTTGAATAAGTTTGATTTACAAAACTCTAAGCCCTGTTCTACTCCCGTGTGCAACACCACACAACTGGATGCTGATCAGAAAGGTAAAGCTATTGATGAAACATTTACAGATGTATGATTGGGTCCTTGATGTATTTAACAGCTTCTAGACCAGATATTATGTTTGCTACATGTGTTGTGCTAGATTTCAGGCTGCTCCTAAAGAGTCTCATTTGATTGCAGTCAAGAGAATCTTTAGATATTGCAAGGTACACAATCTCTGGGTTTATGGTATTCCACTGGACACTCTTGCAAATTAGTTGCTTTTTAGATAGTGACTATGCAGGGTGCAAGTTAACTAGAAAGTCAACTTCTGGTGGTTGTCAATTCAGGAGCAACTGTTTGATTTCTTGGCAGAGTAAAAACAAACATCTGTTGCTACATCAACTGCTGAAGCCGTGTACATTGCTGCTGCAAGTTGCTTCTCAGGTACTCTGGCTTCAGAACCAACTTCGGATATGACATTACAGAGACTAAGACTCCATTACTAATGGATAGTGCTTCAGCTCTGTGTATTGTCAAAAATCCAGTCCAGCACTCTAGGACCAAACATATAGAGACAGACATCACTTATTCGGGATTGTTTTGAAAAAGGTCTGATTGATCCTAAGTTTGTGCCTAGTGCTGATGAGTTTGCAGATATATTTTACTAAGCCTTTGGATAGTTCTACTTTCCAAAACCTTATGTTAAGGTTGGTATGCTGCAGCTAGAATAAGTGATAATTACTGATGATCTCAGTAAATAAATATTGATCATCATTAGTAACCATATCACAGATAGTACTGATTCTGTTAAAACAACTGATCAAGTTACAACTACTGATGTAGTTATAACTACTGATATCAGTAACAGATAAGTACTGACGTCCTATGAAACATCTGAAAAGCAGATGCAAAGTCTGATGAGTAAGTGTTGAGGACAGTATGAAACAGCTGAAAGGCTATGAATTGACGAAAACTACTGAAGAGAACTTTCTCTTCAGTTATTTCTACAACTGTTGTTTCATCCTAAACAACTGATGACAAAACCATGTCTTCAGTAGTTTCACAACTACTGATGACTAATACCAAGTCATCAGCTGTTTACAACAACTGATGACAAAACCATGTCTTCAATAGTTTCACAACTACAGATGACTAATACCAAGTCATCAGCTGTTTACAACAACTGATGACAAAACCATGTCTTCAGTAGTTTCACAACTACTGATGACTAATACCAAGTCATCAGCTGTTTACAACAACTGATGACAAAACCATGTCTTCAGTAGTTTCACAACTACTGATGACTAATACCAAGTCATCAGCTGTTTACAACAACTGCTGACAAAACCAATGTCTTCAGTAGTTTCACAACTACTAATGACTGATACCAAGTCTTCAGTTGTTTCATCATCTGAAGTCAAAACCATGGTCTTCAGTAGTTTTCTAACTGCTGATGCCTAAAACCACGACTTCAGCTGTTTCAATGTCTGAAAGGGTAATACCATGTCAACAGTCGGTTTAAAACTACTGATGACTAACACTAAACCCTTCAGTCATTTTATAACCCCAACCATATAAATACCTGTCTTCTTCTCGAATGTTTCATTAGCCGTTATTTTATGAGCTTCTCTCTCAAACATGGCGACCATGAGTCTGAAACCGCGACATAACTGCGTTGCTTACCTGACCAAGTCGGCTTTCTGGAACAAATATGATAATGCCATTGACTTAATGGTGGATTCCCCATATCGCACAGCCTTTCTCTTGAATCCGACCATCTACCCTGAATCCCTCAGTCAATTCTGGTCAAATGCTTTTGTTCATACTGATGAGTCTACCGGCCAAATCTCTGTTCGGTCCCTTGTCAACCAGAAACCAGTGGTCGTTACAGCCGACATCATTCGTCAGGCATTACACTTACACGACTCCACCACTGTGACTGAATACCCAAAGGGCACAACAGATATGTCCTTATCAATCATGGGTATGAAGGTGATTTCGGGCTACAACCATTCTGAAGAAACATTTCCATGATGCTGAGAAATTTATCTTTCACATGGTAAATGTCTGCTTAGCCTCCAAGACATCTTCTTGGGATCAAATGTCATCCCAATGGCAACAGGTATTGTATTCTATTCTAGAACACCAACCGCTAAATTTGTCGAAATCGTGTTTCTAGAAATAAAGAACTTGGCTCAGAAAGCTGCGGCAAACTGATGGCCATTAATCCCACGGTTTTCTGATGGCCATTATTTTAGATGAATTAAAATCTGATGGCCTTGTTGGCCTTGGAGTCCCTGCACCAGCTGTTTTGGCTGAGGTATACTCCAGGCACAACTCAGACCTTACTCTCAAAGAAGCTGCCGAATGCTAAAGCCCAAGCACAGGGATCCACAGCTTCCCCACCAGAACCAAAGTCCCCACTAAACCAAAATCAAAACACCCCAAAACAGCTATTCAGGGAGATGAGTCCCCTGAAGATGCTCCTGTACCACCAAGGTAGGATATATACTGCTGGCTTAAAACCCCAGCAGTCATCAGAGGACTCTAGCAGCCACAGCACCATCCAGGATTCTCTCAAAAAGAGCCTGCAACCACCACAGAAGGGGTACCCACACATCTGGGATCTTCCTCACTTAAGGAGATTGCCATTAAAGAGCACCATCTCCCCAGGTGCACACTGCTTCCCATCTCCCCATGGACCGCCCCCCAAAGTCCCAACAATAATCATTGCAACGTGCTGACTCAGCTGCATGCCTCTCCTCCTCCCCAATAACCACCAACAAAGGGGAGAACCACATATATTGAGGAAGAGGATCACCATGCTTCTGACAACCCACATCACCGGGGTTTACAAGTTCTATCTCCTGGTGTGGATAGGGAGATTAGAACATCTAGTGAGGCTGCCACCTTCTGAATCAGCACATGATCAGAATGAGGCTGGTAACATAGCTAAGACCTCAATAGAGGCAACAGTTGATGAAGGACACAGTCCTGAGGCTGGAAGTCCACAGTTCCAAGACAAAGGGGCACATGCTAAAACTGGTCTACACCCAGTGCATGTACATCTACTACAAGCAGGAGGTCAGGTGATTAAGCATCTGCTGATGACCTGGGCTTTTTCTATGACGTTCTAGCCACAACACCATCCTGGAGGCTGAGGTAAGCAGACTACAAGAACTGCTTGCCAAGAAGTCTAAGGATGTAAGTCCATCTGCCCCCAAACCCACAGATGGCACCTTCATTTGAAGGTCCCCCAAACACTTTACCCTCTCAGTCACTGAGCCTCTAGCCTCTTCTTTTGGCACTATCTCTCCGGGACAGAACCCCCCTGAGCAGATGGTTGCTGTATTCCAACAATCCCTACCTCTCATCACTCCCATCATCAATGATATTTGTTATAAAGCCATTGATGAGAGGATCTCCTCAAGTCTACAACATTCATTGATAATGCTGTGCACAAGAAACTTTCTGTGGTACGAACCCCTACCACCAATGCATCCAAAAAGGGGGAGAGTACTGCAGTGAAAGAACAGAAAAGAAAAAGAACTGAGGATGAGAAGGCACAAGAGAAAACCAAGGAGTTGGAAAAGGAAAAGGAACAACAACTGATCACTACAAAAGAAAGAAAAATGCTGGTGTCAATCGAATGCTGAAGAAAATCCTTGGAAGAGCTGGTAAAAGATGCAGATGAAACACACAGCTGATCCATGGACAAAATCATTGAGCAACTCTTCAAGCAAGGCTTTGATACAGCCACACTAGACAGTGAGATCAGGAGGTTGGAAGTAGAGGGAATTCAAAACAGATGGGTTGGGTACAATGTGCTGGAGAGGAGAAAGAGAGATTGGAGATCATGATTCGATTCATAGCCAAATACTTAGGAAGATCAGTGATGGAGATTCGTTCATGGACTAGAGACAGCATTCTGGCTATAGCCACCAGAATCTGTTGTCTGAGCAATTTCATAAGGGGATAATCATTGAAGCACTTGATGAGGTGGGGCTGGGAAAAGGTTTGAAATGGCAAGACTCACAAAAGCCAAACTCACAACCAAAATGCTTGAACAACCTTCCCAATCACCCACTCAAAAATAGCCTACCCCTCAAATCTCCAAACCAATCTCAAAACCAAAATCCAAACATCCTCAACCTTCAAAACAATTCCTTTACCACAAAAACCAACCCAACAATCATCCAGTGATGCACCTAGAAGGAGGAGAATGTGCTGAGGATAGAAGAAGATGAAGAAGAAGAGGATGAAGATGATAGTCTGCCACTCTCTGCTATTCTAAGGCTACCAGAACCCAGGAGTCAACTCATGATCACACCTGACTCACAAAGGGAAACGGTTAGAGTCAAAATAGAAGATGAAGAACAGCAGAAGCAGCACGATGAGCAACTACTGAAGATGGTTGACAAGGAAATTCCTCAGTCATCATCTATACAAGCCATGAAAGGGCATGCTCAGAGGCTGTACACTCTCGAACACACATTTCAGTATCAAAAGGAAAGAGCGAGAGTATGGCCAGACCCCAAGGTGAGTTCTAGAATCCACAAAAGATCCATTCCACATAGATACAATGGCCAGGTTAGAAAAACAATAGACTCTACAATCATGTTGGCCATTGTAGTCTCACCCTGGGAAATAATCGATGATTCAAGAAGGCTCATCAATTAAAAATGACCCCTCAAGCCTTACTGGAAAACAAGATGATCAAAAGGGGTTATTATATAAGAAGCTTGAAGACATTAAGAAGAATGAGCTCCAGTTACTTCTTGAGGGCACTCATCCTGATGAATTTGTCTATAGAGAGATAACTACTGTGGAGTTGAAGAATGGCAGGACTGTAAAGTACTTATCTGAGTACTATGGTCCAGAGTTATTCTTTGAAGGAGGAGTAGAAGAACTCTCCAAGGAGGAACAGGTGTTCTCCTTGAGGCCTATGTTCGAGAGTCGTACAGACTCATCATGGGGAAGTAGATCTCATGAATGGGGTAACAACTCTGTGTCCAGTTCCCCAAAACAGAGTTCCCATTCATACCTTGCCAAACAGATCTCTGAGATTTCTTCCCAGGCCAGTGCTTATATGGGTCATCTTCTCAACTGATCAAGAAGGAAAAAGACCACCATTCTGCCAAGAATAAGTGGGACCTCAATAAAGTTAAAGGTTTTGGCTGCATTGGTTCAGGGGAGTTTGTTGGACCAAAAGAACCAATGAGCCGGATCAGAAAAACCTTTAAGTCCCACAGACATCATAGCAACTACTGAAGACCACAAGTGCTGAAGACAAAGTCTGAAGACACAAGTGCTAAAGACAAAGTTTGAAGACACGTGTTGAAGACAAAGTCTGAATACACAAGTGCTGAAGACAAAGTCTGAAGACACAAGTGCTGAAGACAAAGTCTAAAGACACAAGTGCTGAAGACAAAGTCTGAAGACACTAGTGCTGAAGACAAAGTCTGAAGACACAAGTGCTGAAGACAAAGTCTGAAGACACAAGTGCTGAAGACAAGTCTGAAGACACAAGTGCTGAAGACCAAAGTATCAGACGTTGTCACAACAGCTGAAGAGGTCTCTTCAATAGTTGTGATGGTTTACCTTTCAGTAGTTTCTTGTTTCAGTATTTGTAAAACAACTGAAGAGTATGTTCTTCAGTTGTTATTGTTTTAGTAGTTTCTTTTCAGTAGTTGTAATAATAGTTAACACTTAGTATTTTTGTAAGAAGATGTCAGCTGTTTGACATCTTCAGTAGTTGTGTTAACTATCAGTAGTTTGTGATAAATTCTATTAGATGTCACTATCAAATGACATCAGCAGACGTCACATCTCTTATATAAAAGGTGTCGACCTAATTGTAATTGTGACATTCCGTTACCACGAAAGCGAATATTGAATGAAATATATCTGCAGAATTCTCTCTATCTATAACCGTCTCTATCTATAACCATTTTGTTCTTACATTGAATATCTTTTGTTCTTGTGATTTGGCTAATTCATTGTTAGAATTCCGCTGCTATACTCTCTAATCAATCAAACGTAGATCACTGATCCTAACATACAGCCTCGTGCCATCTCCGGCATAGGCTCTTCTTCTTCCTCTTCTTCTTCGCCATCTAAAAAAACCGTCTTAGTCTCGGGTTGTCTCCTTTCACCCGTAGGTCTACTCCTTTCTCTTCTTTCCCCATCTCTAACAACCTTTATCACTTCGGTCACCATAGACGGTAGGATCATCTACATGACCTGATGTACTTCCACCACAACCGCCTCCTTCACTGAGGCTCTCAAATTTGCACTCTCATCACTACCTCCAGATGAGGGGTCTCTGGTTCTTCATGAGCCACCTTTTCGGCTCTAGGCCTTCCTCTAGTGACCCGTGGTTCAACACCACGTCCTCAACAACGTGAAGCTTTAGATGATTTTCCACCGTCCATCCTCATACACATGCTAAAGATTCAAACACCAACACGGTCATCCAAGGGAACAACTCACTTTATGTTAAGTATACTAAGTCCCTAATTATAGTGGCCAGTTGTGATTAGCCACTTATTTTACTCTTCATACCCCAAGTGTTACTTGTCCTGACTACATCAATATCTAAATCTACCAGCAACACATAACCACATAACTTGTGCACATAATACCGGTTAATCATTAAGAAAATACCTAATCGCACGCAGCTACTCAGACTGGCATCCCTTCACTTTCCCTCCCATTTTCAGTTTAAGTTTAGGTTTATTTTGAAAGTTTACCCGTTTCACTTAAACTTCGGCTCTGATACCAACTTGTAGGGCCCCGTTCCCTGGACGCTTACTGCTAGTAAATCATTGCACAAAAAACATATACATTACATTTAACATTCATAAAACATTGTAGCACAAACATAAAAATAACTTTTCGTATCATTACAAATGCTTTTGCAAGTTAATACAAGCATTCGTTTCAAAACATTGTTCGTTCGCATTACAATGCAAAAACATTAAACAACAGAATGCCATCCAAAATGCCAAGTAGCTGCCCCGTGCCATCCTCAGCAATGTTCACCTACCAATTGGAAAATGCATAAAAAGTCATCGTTGCTGAGTGAGTTCTAGTTTTACAATAAAACATACTTCTACTTTCATTTAACCGTTCATTACTTTTGCATGTGATCACACATTATACGTACACATATATAATATCATTATTACTTTCTTCATTCGTTTATTCATTTCGTACATTCGTCATTACATCTTTACTTTGACTCGGACCAATGCCATGTGCTTCACCCCACCGTCATGCATAAAGCCGGTACTGGGCCTGAGGTCTTTCAAAGACCCCGAACATTATGCACGAAGCTGACTGCAGTTACCTAGGGTGAGCGGCAAGGGTCCCATACGAATGGTCAATCACAAAGATTGGACCCCAGTGTGCATCCTTCTGGGGTAATTAACCCGCACACAGTTGAGCTAACACCCTTCATTGGGTGTGAACCTCCATACATTTGCTTAATCACACTGATCAAGCCCAAGTGTGCCTCCTTATGGGGTACCTAACCTGCACACAGTTGAGCTAACACCCTTCATTGGGTGTGAACCTCCTTACGTTTGCTTGCAAGCCTTTCATACTTTCGTTCGTTCTTTAATGCATGCATTCATCATTTCGTTCCTATTTTCATTATCTTCCACTTTACGTTACGTAATACTTTCATTTCATTTATTAACATTCAGCGTAAAGTCAAGGGAAAACAATCATAGATAATAAGAACATCAACATCAATAGTCAGCATCATCATATAGGACAACATACATACGTAACATACATCATACATACCATCATGCATAAGCATCAACGTCCATCATAACATGCCCCTCATAACATTTATAATCTCAAAAGTTAGCTTACACGAACCCCTGGGAACCTCCCAAGTCAAAGCCTAGATTACACTTTTCTCTAAAAAGTTAGAAATATTCTAAGTGTTCATCTACGTTTGCTATAGTTCATCTTCATTTGTTCATCCACGTTGACCTTACTCATCCGCATTTCCCATACTTAGTCATTGTCCATCCGTATTTGTTCATCCACATTGACTTTACTCATCTGCATTTCCCATAGTTAGTCAATGTTCATCCGATTGACTTTACTCATCCGCATTTCCCATACTTAGTCAATGTTCATCCGCATTTCTTCCATTACTCATCCATATTGGCGTACTTAGTGGTTAATGCCCATCTGCATTAACTGCCATCGGTATTGACTTTCCATACTCATCTGCGTTTCCCATACTTAGTCAATGTTCTCCCGCATTTGATCCATTCCTCATCCGCACTGGCTTTTGAACACTTGGGCAGATTTTTAAAACTTAAACATATGAGCTCTAATCATCAGGTCTTAGTTCCCAAACAACATCAATCATGTTCTAAGCTTAACTCTTGCCTTCTAAGCCTTAGAAACACTATCCCACATCATCAAGCATGAACATAGCCGCACATTACATCATAACATCAACATACACACATACATACATACGGGTCCAAAACCCAGCTTAATAAAAACATACATTCATGCATTTCCAGCCCCAAAATCAGCTAAAATATGTAAAAGAGGGGTTCTAGAACTCACCTTTGCAGCTCTTGAGTGTGGCTTCTTCCAAACTCGTTTGCAATTGAGTTCAGCCGCCTAGAAACCCACTAAAACATACTCGAATAGATAAAAACACACATAAGCACAAACCCAAGGACATAACCGGTTAAGAACACCATAAAAACATGAATTGTTACCTTGAATTCGCACTTTTCTTCTTGTTTCTCTTCAAAACCGAGAGTTATCTGCTTCCAGTTACTCTCTCTGTAAAATCTGGGAATTGGGTGTAGAGAGATTGATCGGCGGCCATGCCACCTTTACCACCAACTTTTCAAAGATTTTGTACTTTTGACACTTTTAACCTCTAGACTTGGGTTTTATTTCCATCTTTTTCTTCACTTTATTCATTCCTTCTTTGTCTTTAAAATACCAGGTGTTACACTGGAGGATGTCAATATCTAGGCAATTGTCTGGTTTAATGGCAAAGCAAGAAAATGACCACTGTTTCCTTCACTACAGGAGAAGCAGAATACATTGTTGCTTTTCGTTGCTGTTCACAAGTTCTTTGGATACAACACCAGATGATTGACTATGGAATCAACTTTCCCCAAACACCGTTGCTTTGTGACAACGAAGCAGCCATTGGGATTGCTAAGAATCCTATTCATCATTCTTGAACCAAGCACATGGAAACACGGATTCATGCAATTCATGATTCTAAGGAAAGGGGTTTATTGATATTATTCTCATTGACACAAAAAATCAAAAGGCAGATCTTTTCACAAAAACGTTTGATGAATCTCGTTTTTATGAATTGATCTCTATGCTAGGTCTAATATCTTTTAAAACTCTTTTTCTTTAAACTTATTATGCTTGTTAGAATAATAATAATAATAATAAATAATAAAATATATAAAAATAAAAAAATAAAATAATAAATAATAAATTTCCACATCCTTGGTTAGATGTAGAAATTTAGGGGGACAGTAAGTAATTAAATATGAGAAGGGAATTGGGAACTTGTGTCGAGATGACAAGAAATGATTGTATATCTTCTGGATATGCTTGTTTGTGCATGAATGGCGTTTAAAATGAGAAATGATAGTAACTAATGTTGTTATTTTATTTACATCTTATTTTTAATTGCAAATAATTGAAAAACAAACGGATTCCTTAATGATATTCCTAGTAGACTCAGTCTAAAGAATAAAGTAGACAACATTTTGGCTTAAGGACGTCTGCATTTACACAATCATTTTGGCATACACAAAAACTGAGTCCCGAAAAAAAATGGATTGAGAATTGATCTTTCACACACCGTGATACAAATCATTTAAGCCAAAACTTTGAGTCATCTTTTGTGTATTTATGTGTCTTGTGTTTGTGCTAATCTCCTCTGCTATACGGAAGTACTGACCTGGAGTGATGATCTCCTTTGCTGTATGATAGTACTGACCTGGAGCTCTCATCGGCACATAATTAAATGGTCATCTCCTTTGTCATACGTGAATATAGACCTGGAGCTCTCACCATCTTCGTTTATGTAGTGTCAAATCATCTAAAAGATGAACCCATCAAACAATGCAATATTATGCTAATAATCACTTGCACACTAATGCACAAGCCTTGTACTATAAACATCATTACAAAATTCAAGAAATCCTGAGGTTGGGTGAGGGTTTTTGTCAAATGATTGTGGGGTCCTAGTATTCTGAAGCATTTAATCGAAGCTTAACGAATCGTCTTCTTCTTATTGAAAAAGATAGGGCAAGGGCTTAAGTGGACAAACATATTAGCAATAGTTATTAATCTGTTTGAGAATTTCAAAATCATTCAAAGACTGTGATTAGATTTAGTTATCAGTATGATCTCAATGCCTATCAATGATTAATTTCATCTTTGTGCTAAAGCATATCCTAAGGATGTGATCTCATGATTGATCCAATTCTCGGTTTTAATAAAAGATAGTATAATAATTATAATAAATTTTCTAAAACGTTTTTAAGGTTCTGCGAAACTATAATTTTGCAGACAGTTTCACTAGCCGAAATTGCAGTTTCGTTCGGTACTCTCAATCTGTGCGAAGTCAATTTCGACCAGAGTTTCGCTTGGCGAAATTGCAGCTTCGCGAGGCGAAATTCTAGCTTCACCCGGCGAAACTCTAGTTTCGCTATATTTGAAACTATTTGATATTTAACTCATTTTGCAAAAGTACTTACTCAATTTCGCACAATCGAAAGCTTAGACTTCTTAGGTTTGTTTCGTGACCTCCATGTGTGAACTTGACTTTCTGTGATTTTATTATCAATTGATCGTTGATTCTTACTCGCAAGTGAGTTTCAAACTCTGAACCATAACATAATCTCGTTAAATCTGCAACATTGTGGATCTATTCGATCGAGACTCTTTGGTACCTTCGCAGTTCTTACTGCTAAAGTACCGATAGTCCAGTGAAACTGAACGAAAGTTCATGATTTTTAGCGAAACTGTGAGGTTATTCTGTCTGAACGAACTTAACAGTTTTGCTAACTGAACTTTAGTCTCGGTGTGCCGAAACTATAGTTTCGGCTAGTCGAATCTACTTTAGTTTATTGTCGAAACTAATGTGTTCTTGCTGGCGAAACTATACTTTTGCCGGCCGAAACTAAAACTCATTATGTAAAACTATAGTTTCGGCAAGCGAAATTAATTTATTTTTTTGTTTATATTTTATTCTTTTCTTATCTTTATTTCATACTAGCATTTAATCCTTAACCCTAGTGTATTTCATATGTATTTCAGGTTTATATGGCAAATCTAAAATTTGGTGAGAGAAACAACATCACAACCATTTTAGATGATACATATCCTAAAGAAGGTGGCTTTAGAGACTGCATTCGCTGGTTGGAAAGATCTCCTATTGCTTATGCTATCTCTCATTCCCCTACCATCTATGATCTTCATATCAGAGATTTTGGGAGATCAGCTGAGTATGATACAAGAGGAAACACACAGAGGATTATTACTAAAGTTTTGGAGCATGAGGTGTCTATTACAGCTGAAACAGTTTTGAGGATCCTAAGACTAGACAAAGATTCAGGAGAGGAAGTTTCTATGACTGATGTTGAGGTGTCTGCGGCGTTAGGAGTTTGGGATATGAGCGGCCAGCCTTTGGCACATGAAAAGAGATCAAGAAGTCATTCCATTCAAAGGAATGGAGATACATAGCCCACGTCTTTATAATGTGTTTAGATCACCGTAAAGGTCGATTAGATGGGCTAAATGTAGACTGGGCTAGAGCTATGGTGCTACGCTTTAGAGGTGAAAATGAAAACATTGCTCAGCTAATATTTGCATGTATGGCAGAAAATGTGATGGCACTAAAGAGGGATAAGTGGCTATTGTATCCTAGCTTTTTGCAAATGATCTTTGATGATCTAATTCCTAATGTGTCAAGACATGGGGAGGTTAAAAGGTCTGTGCAGATGAACACCCGTATTTTCGCAGATTGATGTGCTATCCGACATGATTTAAGCGGGAAGATCACCCATTTATGGGAAAGCATGTACCCACCGGAAAGATGGAATTATAAAAGGAGGATGGACGAGTCAGAAAATAAGAGTGTTGCAGAGACCCGGGCATAACAAACAAATGTTGCTAAGAAAAGGAAAAGATATGCAAAGGAAAATGATTATGACTTTGAAGCTAAGGTGAATGAAAGGGTTGAGGAGATAATGGTTGAGAAAGAGAGAAGATTGAAAAAGAAAGCTAATGTAGGAGAGTCACAAAGGAGAACCAAACAAAGACACCAAGCATTTATAGAAACCACAAGGAGAGAAGAAAGAGGTGATTTAGATGAGGATGTGATTCAAAACCTCAAAAGCTCTCTTGCTAATGAATAAGCATGATGAAAACAAAACTCACTAATCAAGAAATGCGAGGGAGTCAAAAGGATGAGGTGATAGAATAGATGAAGAGGATGTTGGTAGATTAAAGCTTATTGATAAAGAAGCTATTTGAAGAAATTAATGAGTTGAAAGCTGCTACCGACTTGCCCAATTAACTAACTCAATCTGAGTTAGATGATTTAACTGATACTTCTAGATACCCATTCTTGATTATGGGTACATCATCCAGGGCAGGAGAGGGCACATCTGGTGCAGCAACTGGAGGTGAGGGAGGTTCTGGAGTGGTGAATGAGAATGAAAATACGGAGAATAAGGAGGAGATACTGGAAGCTGGGTTTGTAAATATGGGTTTTGATATAAACAAAGATTTGGTTGGTAAGGAAGTTTTGATGGAGAAATCAGTTGAAAGGAAAGCTGAAAAAGGCAAAAGGCTAATCGATGAAAAGGAAGATGACGAACAGTTTGTTGACTATGATTCGGAACTAGAGTTTTATGAGGTAGATGTGAGGCCACTAGTATATGTAGCCAAAAAGGGAGAATTACATGGAAATCGTTTTGAAATGGCTAAAGAAGAATGGTTTATTAGAGAAAAGGAGCCTGAAGAACTGACTCCCTCATTCCAAAACATGGAAGGGTTAAGCAAGAAGGAGGCTGATAACAGAATCGTTAATTGGTGTTATAACCTCGGCCTCAAGATGTTCACGATCAAGAGGAGAGGGGGTGGTATCTCATACATGCACAAGAGGAAGGCATTCAAGACCATGACAAAATAGGATTTGAGGAGGCTGGAAACATTGCCGATACTGAATGCCCATCTTAGTGAAAGAGCCTCATTATTGGAGAAGAAGATAAAAAATGGGTTTAATGACAATTTTGAGGCCTTTGGATTTATGAAAGCGGAGAGAAAACAATCAAAGAAGGACAAGGATTGGGAGACTGGAAAGGGAAATATTGTATCAAGGATGAAACCCCCAAAGACCGTGAATAGGGTCAAATTGGCAGATCCCCTCCCCCAACAACTACATAATTTTGAGAAGTGTATTATGATAACAATACGAGGGAGGCGGTAATCAGAGTGAGGAGTGATGGTGAATGCAAAGTCTTTGATCCAATGGAGATTTTTAGTTTTTGTGATGAAGACCTGCTGGTTCTGTGGGAGAATCATAGCAAAGCAGGTGCGGGTTATGAGACAAGGAAGGAAGCCAGTTTGTTTATGATTGTGGCAAATAAGATTAGAGGTGTGAGGGCAGAGGTGAAGAGACTAGCAGAGTGAGTGAGGGCCCAAGATGATCTAAAATGGACATACAGGATTTGGCCAGACAGTTTGGGAAAGCTAGTGCTTTTTCCGAAGGGGCTAATGAAGCAGGAAGAGACCAAGGTGAATCATTTGCTGAAGACCCTAAGGAGGTAGTTGTAGGAGCTGTAGAAGACAAATGAAAGGCAGCAGGGGAAACTGGAGCTGATGAGATAAATCAAGAGGAGTGAAGGCTGTGAGTTCCAACCTAGGGGGAGTACTGAAGATCATGCATTGGTTAGACTCACCTTAGATTAGAATATTTTTCTGTGCTTGTAATAGGTCTTATGTTAGCTTACTTTTGTATGTTATTAGCTTTATTTTGTTTTGCAGTCCAGCGAAACTGTGAGCGAAGGTAAGGCTCCGTTCCCGGGACGCTAACAGGTAAATCATTGCACATAAAACATATATCTTTACATTTAGCATTCATAAAACAATGCAGCGGAATATAGAAATAACTTTTCATATCATTACAATTGCTTTTTCAAGTTAATACAACTGTTCATTCAAAATATTGTTTGTCCCCGTTACAATGCAAAAACAGTAATCAAAAGAATGCCCACCAAAAGAGCTGAGTAGCTGACACGTGCCATCCTCTGCAATCATTACCTGCCAACTGGAAACACATAAACGTCAGTGTTGCTGAGTGAGTTCTACTTTTGTAATAAAATATAATTTTCATTCATTAAAACCGTTTTTTACTTTCATGCGATCGTACATCATACGTACACATAGATAATATCATTATTATCTTCATCATTCATTCTTTAACTTTTGTTCATTCATCGTACGTCATTAACTTTCACATTCTTTCATCATTACAACTTTTCTTTCCATCAAACCATAAACTTTACCCTTCTGTTCCTGGTACTGGACCTAGACCTATCATAGACCTTCTATAACGTTGCTCTGCACCTCTGGTCACAACACCTAAGGTAAAGTTTAGGTGTACCGTTCTCATGTGCAACACCCTTCTGTTCCGGGTACTAGACCTAGGCCTATCATAGACCTTCTATAACGGTGCTCCACACCTCTGGTCACAGCACCTAGGGTATGCAGCGATGGTTCTATACAAATGCTCAATCAGAAAGAAAGTCCCCGATGTGCATCCTCCCGAGGTAGCGAACCCACACACCGTTGGGCTAACACCTTTTAATGGTGTGTCCTGATATACAAGGCTTACAAGACTTTCTTTATTTTCATTCATTTATGCATGCATTCATTCATTATGTTCCTCTTTTCATTATCTTCCACTTTACGTTATATAATACTTTCATTTAATTCATTACCATTCATCGTAAAGCCACGGGAAGATAAACATACATCATACCAAGGAATATAACATACACCGTCAATAACATCATCATACAGGGTATCATCATACATACATAACATACATCATGCATAAACATGCAACATCACACATCACATCAATCACGCGTATCGTGTCATATAACCATACGACATCACCCATCATCGTCATACATCACGCCATCCATGCCCATCACAACATCAACAATCCCAACAGTCTGAGCCCATGTCTACACTTTCCTAAAAGTAAGACAACAAACTATGGTCATTCGGGCGTTTAGACCCTATTTGTCGCATGCTCCTCCATACGCTGTGAGAATACTTAGGAGAATGGGCATCCCATTGCATAGCCTACAATCGCATGCTTCCCATGCGAATGAACCTCAGTCGCATGACATTCGGGCGTATGGACCTCAGTCGCATGACCTTCATGATGGCCATCAGTCACACACCTTTCATCCGTATGAACCTCAATCGCACGACTCACAGGTGTATGAACTCCAGTCACATGACCTTTATCTGCATTTCCTTCAGTCGCATAGCCCTCAAACGTATGACCCTCAGTCACACTACTCATGTACGAATGAACCTTAGTCACACTCCTTTCGTGTGTATGGACCCAGTCACATCCCATTCGGATGCATGGACCTCTAGTCGCATAGCCCTAGCAGTTGTAGAATGTAGTTCATCCTGAACTGCAGCTACCATGTTCAACCTCCAAACTCTTCCAAACCTCTTTGTGCTCAAATCAACCATTCTAAACCTTAGGGAAGCATATCATCACATCATTCAAGCACAACCAACCCCGAAATCAAGTCCCACCTGCATCAATCACATACACATAAGCATGCAATCGGGTTCAACACCCAACTTTTAAAAAACGGGTTTTTGATGTCTTCCAGCCACAAAATTAGTCGAATATTTGTAATAGAGGGGGTCCTAGAACTCACCTTGACGACCTCTTCAAGTAGAGCTTCGATTCCACCCGCTATGCTTCGATTTCCATGCTCGAATCCACACGAACCAAGCTTTCTCCTTTTTTTCTCCTTCTCTTCTCCCTTGGTTGAGTGTTTGGCATGAATGTGGAGGGCTTGGGCTACCCTCCCCCTTTTATACTCCCACTCAACCAAATTTCTTCCCGTTTTGGCAAGTTTGGTCCCTCGACTTTGGACTTTATTTCTTTTTCTCCTTTCGTTGGCTTCAAAGAAAATTTCTGGGTGTTACAAGTCCACACCCCTTAAATAGGTTTTGTCCCCGAAACCTGTTATTCCTTAAACAATTATGGGCAATACCGCCTCATCTTTTTTCCAGTCTCCCACCTGGAATTCAATCGGTCTACATCATTTATCCGCACACAACCTCTTGTCTATCTTTGACTACCTTCACAAGGGCTTTGATCCTTTCCAGCTTCTCACTCGTAGCCTCGACCACTTCGGCGCTCTCTAACTCTTTATGGCCAACATCACCCCAAGACACACAGGTGTTCTACATCTCCTATCATATATCGTTATACCTATTCGGGGTACAATAGCTTCGTGATAAAGTCCATGGTGATGTGGTCCCTCGTCCATTCTATTCTATCTAGAGGTTAGACCTTCCCATATTGCTTCTGATGCTCGGCCTTCACTTGTAGGCAAGTAAGGCACTTACCCACATACTCCACCATGTCACGCTTCATACCCGGCCACCAGTGGTCTTTCATCATGTCTTGGTACATCTTTGTGGCACTGGGGTGAATGGAGTATCTAGTTTTGTGAGCTTCATCCATAATCTTCACCCATAGATCCCCCAAAACGAGGAATTCCCACCCGTCCAAATCGGGTTTCAACATCGTGTGTGTTTTCACCCAATTCCGCAACCAGGCATCTCATTCAAGTCATGAGTAGGATAATTGGCCTCATGAACCTTCAATTGTCAGGATGCATAGGCTATAACCTTTCCTTCTGCATTAACACACACCCCAACCCCGATTAGGAGGCAACAGAATAAAACACCAGATCTTCACTTCTACCGGGTAATGATAGAATAGGAGCTTGAGTCAGTCTTCCCTTCAGTTCTTCGAACGCCTACTCTTGAGCTTGACCCTATACAAATTTCACATCTTTCTGAGTCAACATAGTTAGTGGAGAAGCGATCTTAGAAAAGTCATGGATGGATCTTCTGTAATAGCCCGCCAAATCCAAGAAACTACGAATCTCGGATGGCATCTTAGGAGACTTCCATTGCATTACCGCCTCCACCTTTGCCGGGTCCACCATAATCTCGTCAGGATTCACCACGTGACCCAAGAATTGAGCTTCACGCAACCAAAATGCACACTTGGAGAACTTGGCATACGGCTTCTTCTTTTTCAACGTCTCTAGAACCTCCCGAATGTGACCGGCGTGCTCCATCTCACTCTTCGAATAAATTAGGATATCATCAATAAACACAATCACTGATTTATCCAACATCGGCCGACACACTCGATTCATCAGATCCATAAAAGCAGCTGGCGCGCTAGTCAAACCAAAATACATGACAAGAAACTCATAGTGTCCATAACACGCGCGAAAAGCTGTTTTAGGATTATCTTGCTCCTTCACCCTCAACTGATAATAACCAGATCAAAGGTCTATCCTTGAAAACCAACTGGCACCTTGAAGCTGATCGAACAAATCATCTATTCTTGGTAAGGGATATCGGTTCTTCACCATCAACTTGTTCAACTCACAGTACTCAATACACATCCGCATACTACCGTCTTTCTCCTTCACGAACAAGACCAGAGCATCCCAAGGTGAGATACTCAGTGTAATGGAACCCTTATCAAGCAGTTATTGCAACAGTTCCATCAACTCTTTCATCTCCGTCGGAGCCAACCGATATGGTGCCTTGGCAACAAGTTGGGCACCTGGTATCAAGTCAATCTGAAACTCAATCTCTCGGTCAGGTGGAATTCTTGGTAAGTCTTCGGGAAACACCTCTGGAAAGTCACGCACAACATACATTGGATAGTTGTGGTGTTGGCGTATCCACGTCATTTACATAGGCCAAGTAGGCACTACATCCACGCCTCATGCACTTTCCCGCCACCGCCATTGAAATTACTTCGGGATTGTCGTGACCCGATCCCCATGAATCGTTACCGAACTCCCGTCGGGCGCTGCTAAATGTATTATCTTCTTGCGACTCACAATGTTTGCCTCAATTCCGCTAACCAATCCATCCCAAGAACCAAATCAAAACCACCACGCCTCATGCACTTTCCCGCCACCGCCATTGAAATTACTTTCGGGATCGTCGTGACCCGATCCCCATGAGTCGTTACCGAACTCCCGTCGGGCGCTGTTAAATGCATCATCTTCTTGCGACTCACAATGTTCGCCTCAAAGTTCGCTAACCAATCCATCCCAAGAACCAAATCAAAACCACCTAAGGCTATAAGAAATAGTCTATCCAAGAATTCGTGACCTTCTAACTCCGCATTAGAGTCTTTTATCATGTCAGAAATCCTGATAGACTTACTTGTGGAGGTTTCTACATCGAAGGGCTCATCAATACTTCTACTCCTAATGGGCAGCTTAGCACAAAAGTTACAAAAATAAAACTCTTTCTAGCTTCGGAATCAAACAACATGGAAGCAAGAGTCTCACTACTAGATACATACCTGACATGACATCGGGGTCCGTCCTAGCCATCTCCTGCATTATCGAGAAGGCCCTGTGCTCTCTACCCTTGGTTCCTTGTAGTCCCTGCTTATATGACCCCTTCCATTGTAGTTATAGCACCGTACAACCCCACACTCTCTTGCCAAATGACCGGGCCTTCCACACTTGAAGTAGAGGTTTGATCTCCACCTACACTCTCCAACATGCCCTTTGGCACACTTACCACACTTTCTCGACCCTGCACTGGATGAAGCTACACGCCGGTCCTCCGTTCTGGCAACCTTTTTTTTGGGTGGCCCTGCCACGTCCAAACCGCTTTCCATTCCAATTTTTGTCATCGCTACCCCTCGTGTTTACTTCAGTCGCGGTCTTCTCCTTCACCACCCTAATTACCTCGGTCACCATAGACGAAAAAATCGCTTGCATGACCTGTTGGACTCCTTGACAACAACCTTTTTTCAATGTGGTTCTCAAACTAGCACTATCATCGCCGCCTTCTAAGTGTGGGGCCTCGGGCTCTTTGAGTGCCATTTCAGCGGCCCTAGCCATGCTTCTCGTGACACGCGGTCCAACACCACGTCCACTACATCCTTCATCTGACAAAACCTTAGGAGTTCTACCACCAGCCATTCACACAGACACTGAAAGCTTCAAACACCAACACGGGAATTCAAGGAAACAGCTCAGTTTATGTCAAGTATAGTAAGTACCTAATTACAGTGGCTAGTTGTGATTAACCACTTAGTTTACTCTTCATACCTCAAGCATTACCTACCTGACTACATCAGTATTTAAATCTACGAACAACACATAAACCACATAACATACGCACATAATACCGGTTAACATTACGAAATATAAGATGGCATGCAGCTACTCAGATTGGCATCCCTTCCCTTTCTGTCCCATTCTCAGTTTAAGTTAAGGTTTATTTTGAAAATTTACCCATTTCAGTTAAACTTTGGCTCTGATACCAACTTCTAAAGCCCCGTTCCTGGGATGCTTACAGCTAGGATATCATTGCACATAAAACATATATATTTACATTTATCATTCATAAAACAATGTAGCAGAATATAGAAATAACTTTCAATTCATTACAATTGTTTGTTCGCGTCACAATGCAAAAAGAGTAATCAAAAGAATGCCCTCCAAAAGAGCTGAGTAGCTAACCCGTGCCATCCTTTGCGATCATTACCTGCCAACTTGAAACACATAAAAGTCAGCGTCACTGAGTGAGTTCTAGTTTTGTAATAAAATATACTTTTCTTATGTTAAAACCGTTCTTTACTTTCATGCGATCATACATCATGCGTACACATAGATAATATCATATTATCTTCATCATTCATTCTTTAACTTCTGTTCATTCATCGTACGTCATTAACTTTCATATTCTTTCATCATTACATCATTTCTTTCAATCAAACCATAAACTTTACCCTTCTGTTCCTCGTACTGGACCTAGGCCTATCATAGACCTTCTATAACGGTGCTCTGCACCTCTGGACACAACACCTAAGGTAGAGTTTAGGTGTACCATTGCCATGTGCAATACCATTCTGTTCCTGGTACTGGACCTAGGCCTATCATAGACCTTCTATGATGGTGCTCCGCACCTCTGGTCACAGCACCTAGGGTGTGCAGCAATTGTTCTATACAAATGGTCAATCACAAAGAAAGACCCCAATGTGCATCCTCCCGGGGTAGGGAACCCACACACCGTTGTGCTAACACCTTTTAATGGCGTGTCTAGACATACAAGGCTTGCAAGAATTTCATTATTTTGATTCATTTATGCATGCATTCATTCATCATGTTCCTCTTTTCATTATCTTCCACTTTACGTTATATAATACGTTCATTTCATTCATTAACATTAATGGTAGAGCCACGGGAAGATAAACATACATCATAACAAGGAATATAACACACATAGTCAATAACATCATCATACAGGGCATCAACATACATACATAATATACATCATGCATAAACATGCAACATCACACATCACATCAATCACGCGAATCGCGTCATATAACCATACGACATCACCCATCATCATCATACATCACTCCATTTGTTGGACCAAAAGAACCAATGAACCAAGATCAAAAAACCTCTAAGTCCCACATAGTATCACAACAACTGCTGAAAGCCTCATCAGCAGTTTGACAAGTGCTGAAGACTTCAACACCTGAAGATCAAGTGCTGAAGACCGCATCAACTGAAGAACTAAAGTGCTGAAGTACAACAGCTGAAGAACGCAAGTGCTGAAGCTGAAAGACCAAAGTACTGAAGTACAACAGCTAAAGAGTTTACAAGTGCTGAAGATCAACAACTGATCTACAAAGTCTGAAGACAAAGACTGAAGACATCAGCTGATGACATCTACTGAAGTCATCAGCTGATGAAACACCTGAAGGTCAAAGTCTGAAGATCAAGTACTGAAGCTCAGTAGTTTGTCACAACTGCTGAAGAATACTTCTTCAGTAGTGTGATATCAGTAGTTTTATATTCTAGTTTCAGTAGTTTTATGTTTCAGTAGTTTTGTAAAACGACTGAAGAGCTTGTTCTGCAGCGTTGTAGTTTCAGTAGTTTCTAATCAGTAGTTTGTTAAGATTTAGTTATTTTTGTAATAGATCTGCCAGTTGTCACTTTCCGTGATAACAGCAGTGATTGTTGCACTCTATATAAGGAGTGACAACCTATTGTAATATGTGAATGATTTGAATGATTTAATTAGAAATATTCTATATCTATATACATTCCTTGAATCAGAAATATATATTCTCTCACTATAACCGTATGTGCTCTTAATGCATACAAGTATCGATTACTTGCTACAATTTGTCTAATTCCTGTTCTTATTCCGCTGCTTTGAACTCTAATACATCAAACTTGTGATCGCTGATCCTGTCAAATGGTATCAGAGCAGGTTAATCATTGATCGATCTAATAATTGATCATTGAAACTGCTATTCAAGATCTAAGTTTGATTGAATTAGCTTTTGTTTTTGCAAGAAACGGTTATAGAGATTGAATTTTATGTATTTCTGGTCATTCATCCTGAGATCTTCTCTCGGTTCTTATTGAGTTTGTTGTGGTCTGTGTAAAACTTTTAAAAGCTTGAATTAAATTGTTTTTGAACTGAAAATGACTACTCCCTCCAATGATCCTCACAATACTGGTTCCTCAACCAAGCCACCAATGCTGGTTAGGAATGAGTATAACATATGGCAACGACGAATGCTCCATCACCTGTCTGTTAACAGCGCAGGTTGTTGGACATCAGTGGTACATGGTCCACACAAGCCTATGGTGAATAACCCGGAAACCAATCAAATGGTTCCGAAGAGGAGGGAGCAATACTCAGATGAGGATAAGAAGTTGCTTGAAATTGATGCAAAAGCCCATGGAATTCTGGCCATGGCACTGCCCAATGAAATCTATTCTGGGCTAATGCATCATGAAACTGCCCATGACCTCTGGAATGCCTTGAAAGAACAATTTGGAGGAACAGATGAGGTTTTGGCAAATAATAGAGAAATCCTTGCCCAACAATATGAGACATTCTCTCAAAGAAAGGGTGAGAAACTGACTCAACAATTTGAGCGGTTCTCTTGTTTGATCTCCGAATTAAAAATGGTCAAACTTGAGTACACAAACATTCAGATGAATAACAGATTTCTCAGATCACTGCCTGAGAGATGGGACACATATACTATTGTCCTACGCTCCAGTGCAAGTTTGGACAAACTATCTCTCACCCAACTCCATGGGAAACTGCTCACGTTTAAGAGAGAGATAGAACAGAAGAGAAAGCTGTCTTCATCTAGAAAGCTCACTGAAGACTTTGTACCAGGCAACACTGCCTTGGTGGGTCATGAGTCAGAATGTGCTTCATCTGAATGCCAGTATGATAATCATATTAATTTCTCTTCAAACACTTCTGATTCTGCATTTGTGAGTGTTGATGGTCAGTTTACTAGGTGTAATAATGACAATTTATGCTTCATTATGGATGATCTCAAGGGGATTGCTAATGATGACTTAGAAGAGATGGATATTTTGAGCCAAATGGCCTTGATAAATATCAGATCTTAGAAGTTCTACAAAAGAACTGGAAGAAAATTCCCAGGACTCTCTGGCAAAACCAAAGTTGGTTTTGATAAGAACAAGTTGAGGTGTCACAAATGCCAAAGGCTTGGACACTTTGCAAGAGAGTGTAGATCAACTGGATCTAACTCCACTGCACCTTTTGTGACTTTTCCTGGCAATAGTCAACAACACAAAGGGCAACATCCTGTCACTTCTAGTCCTCATCCTCAACAACAATCTCCTGCATATTTTGTTTCTCAGGGTCAAATGCCATATCCTTACCCTTGTTATTACATGCCACAGTCAAATCAAGTTCAAGTTCCTATGGCACCACAACCTCATGCACTACCAGAACCTCAGCCATCCCAATCTCATCAACAAACTCAACCTCAACAACACAGCTTCTTCACCCCAGGAGTTGTTGACTGGAGCAGTTTACCAGATGACATGTCTGGTCATGACAACTGTTCTCAGGTGCTGGTCAACATGGTGGTGACAGTCCTTTTGGGAATTTAGCTCTTATGGCTTTGGAGTCTGCTGATACTTCATTTTCTAATGCCTCTACACCTCAGGTATCACAGGTATCCTCCGAGGAAAAAGCCAAATTATTTTCTGAACCATGCATAGCAGCATTTGCTTCCATTAGAGAAGCAAATGTAGCTTTAATTAATAAGAACATTGAGCTAGAACAAATAATTTCCAAAAACAAAGCTGAGTTTGAGTCTGTGCATAAAGATAAAAATGATGAGATTTATAAACTGAAATGCCAAATAATTGATGATAAGGCTAGAGAAGAGGTACTTCTAGAGAAATACAAAGATCTCAAAGAAACCCTTGCAGTTACCCAGGTAGAGTGTGATAGATGGGTACAATCATGCAAAGGTTTTGAAATGCTTCTTAGTAAGCAATCTGCTTCCAATGTGAAGTTTGGCATTGGTTACAATCACACTGCTCCACCTACAGATTTTACTCCAAGAGCAGAAGTAGAATCTAATGGTGAGAGTGATAACCAATCCATCACATCATGTGATCTACTCTCTGATACAGCACAATCAGAAGTAGCAGTCAGCATCAAGCCCTCTTTAAACCTATCAGCTGATGTTGATGGTTCAAATGCTGACACTCACATGATCAATAAGTTGATCAACTCAGGAGTTAATTCTGAAGGTCCTCAAAGGACTAGAGAGCAGGATTTAACACCTGAAGTTCAAACTTCAACTGCTGTCAGTACTGATGAGAAGAAAACTGCCAGTAGAAAGAGTTTGAAGACTACTAAAGAGGTAGTCAAGAAAGCAAACAATGTTTCCAAAGCATTGAAGAACAAGTCTTCAGTTGCTTCACCCTCTTTAGTTGATGATCAACCTAAGATGAAGAAGAACCATGTGAAATATGTGGTT
Organism: Flaveria trinervia; assembly: GCA_025506515.1. Taxonomy (NCBI): domain Eukaryota; kingdom Viridiplantae; phylum Streptophyta; class Magnoliopsida; order Asterales; family Asteraceae; genus Flaveria; species Flaveria trinervia. Next base: position 40,090,388 of record CM046452.1, on the reverse strand, counting down.
TGTTCAATCATCTTACAGATGATTGTTGGTACAAAAGAGGTTCCAAACTCAAACAAAAAGAAGAAATTAAAGAGAAAATGGTAAAAATGAAAACTGAGTTGAGACCACATTTGTATTAGCAACATCAAATCCTGTAACCCTTAAGTCCTCAAAGAAATCCAAAAAGGAAGGGGTTAAACAGGTGACAGCTGAGAGTGCTAAGAAGAAGAAGGTGCAACATAGGAACTTATCAAACTCCACTGGCAATGTGTCTGATGAGCTGAAAGCTTTATCACAAAATCAGACACAGCTGGTCATGATGGTTCAACATCTGTTGGGTAGAGTTAACCAACTAGATGCCCCTATGTTGAAACCACAGAAAAGGAGGTCCAAGCCAAATGATTCCTCTTCTTCACCATCTTCTTCCTCTCAGGCTGTTGTTCCAAATAAACCTGTTAGTTTACCATCTACTGATGAGACCAGGCCCAAAACCAAAAAGGTTCGGGTCTCCAAAACTAACTGATTGTTTATTATTGCAGGGTTCTTCAACATGCCAAAGTAGCATCTGGTATGTAGACAGTGGGGGATCTATGCACATGACTGGGAACAACTCTCTTCTTCATGACTACTCTCAAGGAAAGAAGGGATTTTTTGTTGGGTTTGTTGTACCAAAACAATGTCGTTTAACCATTTTAAACAAGAAAACGCAGCGGAATATGAACTTAATATCCTATTCAATAATCTGAAAATTAAAGTTCATAATATTATTTAACAAACCCAAAGACATAGGATCATATGTATGTGAATAAACTAGTTATCAAGAAGCAAAAAAACAACCAAAACAACATCAACAATCTACCTTTATAGGCTGTTGAAGAACCGATTTTAGAGCTGCTGGAAATCGTGATATTGTAGAAGAGGGGGGCAATTTTGGATGGCCAACACCAAGGATAGGTGTCCTCAAGTGCTCATACCCAAATCCTTCAAGAAACACCATTTTTGCTAGGGTTTGACACCAAAACGACCATGAAGATGCTGCTGGAACATCCTTCCAGCACCAAATCAAGCATGAAGATGCTGCTGGAACATGTTTCAGCCGAGTGTTTCTTCAAAAGGGAGAGAACCATTCTCTCCTTTGGTCATTCCAAATGTGTGTAAGATGAGAGGATGAAGATGTGTGTGTTTTTCTCCAAGAGACTCCAAAAAAGGAAAAGAGTTGCTGGAACTAAAGGGGGGGCCGACGCTTAGGGTTGCCCACTCCTTTTCTTTTATTTTTGCTTAAAAGTCCTTATACATTAACCCTTATTACAACTAAAGATTAACAGATATATATATACATAATTAACCTTTTATTTATATAATACACACACACTTTTATTATTTGATGTTGCTTAACTAAATTAAACAACATTACAAATAATATCCATGAACAAAATATCCTCATAATTTGTTCTTTCTCACATACAATTTATTTAGAAAACCATTTTCTTAATTGGTGTGATTATTTATTGCATGATCATATCATCAATTAAATATAATTGGTGTTTGCTAAGCTTGTTATTGGGTATGACCCGACTTGGATCACAACGTACTAACCACATCAATGTTCTATGTGTCTTGGGCATACAGAATCCAACAATCTCCCACTTGCACAAGATACATAGAGATTGATGCAAGCAGTAAATACCGCCTAACAACGGTTTACTACCCTTAATACGCGTGACTTAAAGCATTCAATACATCATCCCCTTCAACTATCCAACTTGAAATGATTTAGGTGAATCAATCATCTATCCTTTTGTTACAGATGTCATGTTAAATCCAAGGACACAGAATGATCATTCCTTGTTGATTTAACTTAATCAGGCCTTAGACATCATGCTCTCAACGAATAAGAGGAACAAATTCCATCTTGACTACATACGTTTCTCACAATCACCTTATGTTGTACCCAAACATAGCCTTATGTACTGACCATTATTCAGAGCAGCGAAGAACTAGCTCAAGTGACAGGATCAGTGATCACACGTTTGATGTATTAGGATACAAAGCAGCGGAATACAAACTAGAATTAGACAAATTGTAGCAAGCAATTGATACTTGTAAGCATTAAGATCGCATACGGTTATAGGGAGAGAATATGTATTTCTGATTTCTAGGAATGTTTATAGATGTAGAATATTTCTAATCAAATCAATCATTTATTCCTTTCATTCACTCATTCCCTCATCGATTACAATAGGTTGTCACTCCTTATATAGAGTGCAACAATCACTGTTGTTATCACGGAAAGTGACAACTGGCAGATCCAATACAAAAATAACTGATTCTTAACAAACTACTGAAATGTTCACAACTACTGAGAACATATCAGCATGTTAAGTACAAAATATAAAACTACTGAAACTACAACGACTGAAGAACAAGCTCTTCAGTCGTTTTACAAAACTACTGAAACATAGAAAAAAAATAAATAAAACTACTGATATCACAACTACTGAAGAAGTACTCTTCAGCAGTTGTGACAAACTACTGAGGCTTCAGTACTTGATCTTCAGACTTTGACCTTCAGGTGTTTCATCAGCTGATGACTTCAGTAGATATCATCAGCTGATGTCTTCAGTCTTTGTCTTCAGACCTTGTACATCAGTTGTTGATCTTCAGCACTTGTGAACTCTTCAGCTGTTGTACTTCAGTACTTTAGTCTTTCAGCTTCAGCACTTGTGTTCTTCAGCTGTTGTACTTCAGCACTTTGGTTCTTCAGCTGTTAAGGTCTTTCAGCTTCAGCACTTGTGTTCTTCAGCTGTTGTACTTCAGCACTTTGGTTCTTCAGCTGTTAAGGTCTTCAGCACTTGATCTTCAGCTGTTGAAGTCTTCAGCACTTGTCAAACTACTGATGAGGCTTTCAGCAGTTGTTGTGATACCATGTGGGACTTAGAGGTTTTCTGATCTTGGCTCATTGGTTCTTTTGGTCCAACAACTCCCGCTGAACCAATGCAGCCAAAACCTCTAACTTATTTATTCTCCCACTTATTGATGGCAAAATGTTGGTCTTTTTCCTTCTTGATCAGTAGAGAAGATGACCCATGTAAGCTCCGGCCTGGGAAGAAATCTCAAATATTTGTTTGGCAGAGTATGAATGGGAACTCTGTTTTGGGGAACTGGACACAGAGTTGTTATCCCATTCATGAGATTTACTTCCCCGTAATGAGTCTGTATGACTCACGAACATAGGCCTCAAGGAGAACAACTTGTTCCTCCTGAGAGAGTTCTTCTGCTCCTCCTTCGAAGAAGAACTCTGGACCATAGTACTCTGATAAGTACTTCATGGTCCTGCCATTTTTCAGCTCCACCGTAGTTACCTCCCTATATACAAATTCATCAGGATGGTTGCCTTCAAGGAGTAACTGGAGCTCATTCTTCTGGATGTCTTCAAGCTTTTTATATAACAACCCCTTCTTAATCATCTTGTTTTCTAGTAAGGCTTGAGGGGTCTTCTTTGCTTGGTGAGCTTTCTTGAATTCATCAATGATTTCCAAGGTGAGACTACAACGGCCAACATGATGGTAGACTCTATTGTTTTTCGTACCTGGCCGTTGTATCTGTGTGGGATAGTTCTTTTATGGATTCTAGAACTCACCCTGGGGTCTGGCCATACTCTCACTCTCTCCTTCTGATACTGAAAGGTGTGCCTGAGAGTGCACAGCCTTTGAGCATGCCCTTCATGGCTTGAATAGATGATGACTGAGGAAATCCTTGTCAACCATATTCAACAGTTGCTCATCGTGCTGTTTCTGCTGTTCTTCTTCTTCTATCTTGACTCTGACCATTTCCCTTTGAGAGTCAGGTGTGATCATGGGTTGACTTTGGGGTTTTGGTAGCTTCAGAACAACAGAGAGTGGCAGACTATCATCTTCATCCTCTTCTTCTTCTTCTTCTTCCATCCTCAGCACCCTTCTCTCTCCTTCTGGGTACATCACTGGATGATGGTTGGTTGGTGAAGGAATTGGTTTTGAAGAATGAGGATGTTTGGATTTTGGCTTAGAGGTTGGTTGGGGGATTTGAGGGATAAGCTCTGTTTGAGTGGGTGGAAGGGAAGGTTGATCTAGCATCCTTGTAGTTAGTTTCTCCTTTGTGAGTTTAGCCATCTCTAACCTTTTACCAGCCCCAACCTCATCAAGGGCTTTCACAATAATCCCTTTGTTGAATTGCTCAGACAGACAGATTCTGGTGGCTATAGCCAGAATGCTGTCCCTGGTCCATGCGCGGATCTCCATTAATGATCTTCCCAAGTATTTTGCAATAAAGCGGATCAATATTTCCAATCTCTCTTTCTCAAGAGCATCATACCCTGCCCATCGGGTTTGTATCTCTTGTACTTCTAACCTTCTGATCTCACTATCCAGTGTGGCTGTGTCAAACCCCTGCCTGAAGAGTTGTTCAATTATTTTATCCATGGATCGGCTGTGTGTGGTGTCAGCTTCTTTGACCAGCTCCTCCAAGGATTTGTCTTCAGCAGTGTGATCATCAGCACTTCTCTTTCGCTTGTAAGTGAGCAGAGGTTGCTTTTCTTTTTCCTCCTCTTGGGCTTGCTTCTCTTCCTTCTTCTCCTCTGTTCTTTTCCTCTTCTTTTCTTTCACTGCAGTACTCTCCCCCTTTTTGGTTGCATTGGAGGAAGGATTTGTACCGCAGAAAGAGTCTTTTGGACAGCAGCATCAACCAAGGGCTGTAATGTTAAGGAAAGCCTCTCATCAATGGCTTTGATCATATATAAGTGATTATGGGTGTGATGAGAGGAAGGGAATTTTGGAGTACAGCACCTATTTGCTCAGGAGGGTTCTGTTCCTGAGAAGTAGGGCCTGAAGCAGAGGCAGGTGGTTGATTTTGGGGTGGCTCGGTGTTTGGGAAACCTTCAAGGGAAGGTGCCATCTGTGGGTGGATAGAGGCAGATGGTCTTTCTCCTTGTGAGAGTTGGTCAAGTGTTTTGCAGCCTACTGACTTTCTTCAAGGATTGTGTTCTGGGCAAGAACATCATAGAAGAAGCCCAGGTCATCATCAGCCGAGCTGAATCAGCTGACCTCCTGCTTAGAGCATGATTTACATGCACTGGGTGTAGACCAGTTGGTGCATGTGCCCCTTGTGCTTGGTACTGGGGACTTCCAGCCTCAGGACAATGTCCATCATCAGCTGTTGCCTCTAGGGAGGTCTTAGCAATGTTACCATCCTCACTCTGGTCATGTGCTGAGTCAGAGGAGGTGGCAGCCTCACTAGATATTCTAAGCTCTTGTCTACACAGGAGATAGAATTGGGAAACCCCTGTGCTGTGGGTTCTCAGGTGCACTGTGTTCCTCCCCTCAATTGTAGAGGTATTCCCAGTAGTAAGTGGTTTCTGGGGAGGGGGTGAGGAGTGCAATTGAGTCAGCACTTGTGCAACTATTAAAGTTGGGCTGTGAGGGGCGGTTGTTTGGGGTGAGGGGATAGAAGCAGTGTGCACCTGGGGAGGATGGTGCTCTTCAATGGCAATCTCCTCAAGTGAGTAAGATCCCAGATAAGTAGGTGCCCCTTGGGGAGTTGCTGCAGGCTCCTGTTGAGAGGTAGCCTGAGCGGCTGTGGCTGGAGGAGTCATTGTATCCACTAGGGGGTTTGGACTAGTGGATATATCCTGCGTGTGTGTTGCAGGGGCATCCTCAGGGGACTCAATTCCCTGAGTAGCCATTTTGGGTTTCTTTTTGGTGGGTTTGGTAGGGACTTGGATTTGGAGGTGGTGGCTGTGGGTTCCAGCTGCGTGGGTTTTCGCAGCTGGCAGCCATTTTTAGTGTCCGGTCAGTTGTGCCGGGAGTATACTTCCGGCAGAACAGCCGTAGCAGGGACTGCCAAGCCACAAGTCCTCAGCATTAAGCTGGTCTGTAATAATGGTCATTATGAACCGTGGATAGAGTATCCAACGGTTGGCAGTTAGTTTTTGAGCCATATCTTTGAGCTCTGAAAATATTAATTCTGAAAAGTTTAGTGGTTGTTGCTCAAGGATAGAATACATTACCTGCTGCCATTTGGTGGACATTTGATCCCAAGACGACGTCTTAGGGGCCAAACATACATTACCATGTGAAAAATCAGGCGCTCAGCGTCATTAAAGTGTTTCTTCATGATGGTGGTGGCACTGAGATCGCCTTGATATCCATGCTGAGCAAAGGATAGATCTATGGTGCCCTTCGGATATCCAGCAGGAGAAGTAGCATCATAGTTGAAGATTTTACGGATTGTTGCAGGAGTAATGACTACTTCTTTGTTGTTGACGACTGACGGAGGGATGGTGTGTTGCTCTCCTCAGTGGTAACAGTAACGTTCATCCAAAATTGGTTCAAGGATTCGGCATGTAAGACGGGGTTCAGAAGGAATGCCTTGTTGTATTGGGACTGAACCATAAGATCGATAGCAGTATCGAACTTAGTCCAGATCGGCGATTTAGTGAGGTAGGCAACACAGTTGTGTCGCGGTTTAATTTGCATAGACGCCATGGAGAAGAGGGAAGTTTTGGAGAGGAACGTTAGGTTTGAAGAAGATGAAGCATGGAGAGCTCAGGTTAGGGTATTTATAGGGTACGGGTAAGGAAACGACTGAAGGATGTGGTGTTAGTCATCAGTAGTTTTAAACGACCGTTGACATGGTATTATCCTTTCAGACGTTGAAACAGCTGAAGTCGTGGTGTTAGGCATCAGTAGTTTAGAAAACTACTGAAGACCGTGGTTTTGACTTCAGATGATTGAAACAACTGAGGACTTGGTGTTTGTCATCAGTAGTTATGAAACTACTGAAGACAGTGGTTTTGTCATCAGCTGTTGTAAACAACTGAAGACTTGGTATTAGTCATCAGTAGTTATAAAACTACTGAAGACGGGGTTTTGCTTCGGTTGTTTAGAATGAAACAGCAGTTGTACAAACGACTGAAGAGAAAGTTCTCTTGAGCTATTTTCGTCAATTCTTAGCTTTTCACTGTTTCAAACTGTCCTCAACACATTCATCAGTCTTTTTGGCTGATTTCAGTTGTTTCATAGGACATCAGTACTTATCTGTTTTTACTGATTGCAGTAGTTGTAACTGCATCAGTATTGTAACTACATCAGTAGTTTAGAACAGATGAAGTACTTCGGTACTTGTGAGACATTTAGCCTTCAGTAGTTATAAAAACTACTGAGGTTAAAAGAGCTCATCAGTACTTATATGTGACATAGGTACTCATGATCATCAGTATGAATTACTGAGGTCATCAGTAGTTGTCACTTATTCTAGTTGCAGCATACCAAGCCTTAACACCAGGTTTGGAAAGTTGAACTATCCAAAGGCTTAGTAAAAATGTCTGCAAGCTCATCAGCACTAGACACAAACTTAGGATCAATCAGACCTTTTTCAAAACAATCCCTTATAAAATGATGTCTGATCTCTATATGTTTGGTCCTAGAGTGCTGGACTGGATTTTTGACAATACAAAGAGCTGAAGCACTATCCATTAACAGTGGAGTCTTAGTCTCTGTAATGCCATAATCCAAAGTTGGTTTTGAAGCCAGAGTACCTGAGATGTACAGCTTGCAGCAGCAATGTACTCTGCTTCAGCAGTGGATGTAGCAACTGAGGTCTGTTTCTTGCTCTGCCAAGAAATCAAGCAGTTGCCTAGGAATTGACATCCACCAGAAGTTGATTTCCTGGTCAACTTACACCTGCATAGTCACTGTCAGAAAAAGCAACTAATTTACCAGAATGTCCGGTAGAATACCATAAACCTAGAGATGGAGTGCCTTGCAGATATCTAAAGATCCTCTTGACTGCAATCAGATGAGACTCTTTAGGTGCAGCCTGAAATCTAGCACAAACACATGTAGCAAACATAATATATGGTCTAGAAGCTGTTAAATACATCAAGGACCCAATCATACATCTGTAAAGTGTTTCATCAACCACTTTACCTTTTGGATCTGAGTCCAGTTGTGTGGTGCTGCTCATGGAAGTAGAACAGGGCTTACAGTTTTGTAAATCAAACTTTTGCAAAGATCTTTTGTATATTTGGACTGATGAATAAAAATTCCATCAGCCTTTTGTTTGATTTGCAACCCCAGAAAGAACTGTAATTCTCCCATGGCACTCATTTCAAACTTCTGTTGCATCAACTTTGTAAAGGCATCACACAACTTTGGATCAGAGGATGCAAAATGATATCATCTACATAAATTTGAACAAGTAGATTATGCTGCCCAGCTTTCTTAATGAATAAAGTCTTGTCTATGGAGCCTCTAGTGAAATGTTTTCCAGAAGAAGTTTGATAATGTCTCATACCAGGCTCTGGGAGCTTGTTTTAACCCATAAAGAGCTTTATCAAGCTTATACACCCAATTAGGATGTTTATTGTCCTCAAAGCCTGGAGGTTGACATACATAAACCTCTTCTTTAACTTTTCCATACAAAAATGCACTTTTGACATCCATTTGAAAGACTTTAAGGTTTTGATAAGCAGCATAAGCTAAAAACAATCGAATTGCTTCCAGTCTGGCTACAGGGGCAAAGGTTTCATCATAATCAATACCTTCTTCTTGTGCAAACCCCTGAACAACCAATCTGGCCTTGTTCTTAACAATAAGCCCATTTTCATCAATTTTGTTCCTAAACACCCATTTAGTGCCTATTGCACACTTACCTGGAGGTAGAGGAACCAGTTCCCACACTTGCTGTTTCTTGAACTGAAGAAGCTCAAGCTGCATGGCATCAACCCATCCATTGTCCTTTAAAGCAATGTGATAATTCTTTGGCTCTTGCTGACTGATGAAGAGAGCATAGAAGCAGAAATTTGACAATTGACTTCTTGTTGATACTCCAGCAGTGATATCACCATGATTTGAGACATAGGGTGATTCTTCAGATCTTGATACACAATGAGATCTGTGCAAATGTTTGTAGCCGGTTCAGCAGCAACAGATGGTGATGGTGTATCATTTCCTTGAAACCAATCAGTGGATGGTAATTCAAAGGAAGTTGAATTCGAAGAAATCTCATCAGCATTTGTTGTGGATGGTGCTACTGGCGCTACAGGAACATCAGGTCTAGCTGAGTCAGGCAGCTGATCACTAAACCTGAAGAGGTGAGTACTGCAATCATCATCATCATCAGCAGTACCCCAGGTGGATACCATTTGACAGGAGCAACAGCAGGAGTTTGATAAGGAACATATTGCAGTATGTCCAAATCAAATAACTCCACAGGACTTTGTGGAATCTTGTCCTTTGGAGATTCATTAAACTTACATGTAGAGTTTCTTCAACCATCTTTGTTCTGCAGTTGAAGACTCTGTATGCCTTGCAAGTAGATGAATAACCAACAAAGTATCCTGCATCCACCTTAGGATCAAATTTGTGGAGTTGATCCTTTGTGTTGAGAATAAAACAGGAAACCCAAATGCTTTGAAAAATGAAATCAGAGGAGCCAAATGATGGAGAACTTCATATGGAGTCTTCATCAACCTCTGATTTACTAAAACTCTATTTTGCACATAACAAGGTGTTGACAGCTTCGGCCCAAAAGTCAATGGCAAACCTGAGTCAGCCAGCATGGACCTTGCAGCTTCAATGAGGGTCCTGTTCTTTCTCTCCACTACTCCATTTTGTTCTGGAGTCCTTGGAATGCTGAACTGCCTTTTGATTCCCTTTGAAAGAGAAAGTCATCAAGTGTATGATTTCTGACTCAGTTCCATTATCACTCCTAATACACTTGACTGGAAGGGAATACTGCTCTCAATGTACAGCACAAAGTGGATAATCTTCTGAGTAGCCTCATCCTTTGAATGTAGAAAGAAAGTCCATACAAATCTGGAGTAATCATCCACAATTACCAGACAGTATTTCTTCTTGCCATGCTCATTACTCTCACAGGACCAAATAGATCCATATGCAGTAATTGCAAGCAGGCAGTGGACTTGGACACTTCAATAGGAGGGAATGAGACTTTGTGCTTTTTCCTTTTAAACAAGCAGTGCAGGTTTCATCACAGTGGAACTCCTTTATTGGTAAGCCTCTGACTAAACTATTGTGGCAAGCTGATTCATGTTATTGAGATTAACATGACCAAGCCTCCTGTGCCACAGTTTAGATTCTTGAGAAGAGGCTTTGGAAATAGGCAAGGATTGCCTTTGAGATCTATCTTCTTAGAGAGATCTAAGGCATACACTCTTCCTGTCCTGTTGGCTTTCAGAAGAGTGTGATCATCCAACACCTTGTCAATCAAGTGCAAAACTTTGGATGACAGAATCCTACAGTTTTGACTTGTGAAAAGGGCAACATGGCCTTTATCACACATTTGACTGACACTCAAGAGGTTGTACTTGAGATTTTCCACATGATTAACATCATCAAATTTGATTTCTCCATTGGAGACAAAGCCCTTCCGATGATGTAACCCCTAGCATCATTGCCAAAAGAGACAAATCCCTTCTTTCCTTGAGAGTAGTCATGAAGAAGAGAGATGTTCCCAGTCATGTGCATAGATCCCCCACTGTCTACATACCAGATGCTACTTTGGCATGTTGAAGAACCCTGCAATAATAAACAATCATTTAGTTTTAGAGACCCAAACCTTTTTGGTTTTGGGCCTGGTCTCATCAATAGATGGTAAACTAACATGTTTATTTGTAACAACAGCCTGAAGAAGAAGATGGTGTAGAAGAGGAGTCCTTTGGCTTAGACCTCCTTTTCTGTGGTTTCAACATAGGAGAATCTAGTTGGTTAACTCTACCCAACAGATGTTGTACCATCATCACCAGCTGTGTCTGATTTTGTGATAAAGCTTTCAGCTCATCAGACACATTGCTAGTGGAGTTAGATAAGGTCCTATGTTGCACCTTCTTCCTTTGAGCACCCTCAGATGTCACCTGTTTAACTCCTTCCTTTTTGGATTTCTTTAAGGACTTAAGGGTTACAGGATTTGATGTTGCTGATACAAATGTGGTCTCAAACTCAGTTTTCATTTTTACCATTTTCTCATTAATTTCTTCTTTTTGTTTGAGTTTGGAACCTCTTTTGTACCAACAATCATCTGTAAGATGATTGAACAAACCACATACTTCACATGGTTTCTTCTTCATCTTAGGTTGATCATCAACTAAAGATGGTGAAGCAACAGAAGACTTGTTCTTCAATGCTATAGAAGCATTGGTTGCTTTCTTGACTACCTCTGTAGTAGTCTTCAAACTCTTTCTACTGCCAGTTTTCTTCTCTTCAGTACTGACAGCAGTTGAAGTTTGAACTTCAGGTGTTAAATCCTGCTCTCCAGTCCTTTCAGGACCTTCAGGATTAACTCCTGAGTTGATCAACCTATTGATCATGTGAATGTCAGCATTTGGACCATCAACATCAGCTGATAGGTTCAAAGAGGGCTTGATGCTGACTGCTACTTCTGATTGTGCTGTATCAGAAGGTAGATCACATGATGATGGATTGGTTATCACTCTCACCATCAGATTCTACCTCTGCTCTTGGGGTAAAATCTGTAGGTGGAGCAGTGTGATTGTAGCCAATTCCAAACTTCACATTTGAAGCAGATTGCTTACTAAGAAGCATTTCAAAACCTTGCATGATTGTACCCATCTATCACACTCGACCTGGGTAACTGCGAGGGTTTCTTTGAGATCTTTGTACTTCTCTAGAAGTACATCTTCTCTAGCCTTATCATCAATTATTTGGCAATTCAGTTTATAAACCTCATCATTTTTATCTTTGAGCACAAACTCAAACTCAGCTTTGTTTTTGGAAATTATTTGTTCTAGCTCAATGTTCTTATTAATTAAGCTACATTTGCTTCTCTAATGGAAGCAAATGCTGCTATGCATGGTTCAGAACATAATTTGGCTTTTGCCTCAGAGGATACCTGTGATACCTGAGGTGTAGAGGCATTGGAAAATGAAGTATCAGCAGACTCCAAAGCCATAAGAGCTAGATTCCCAAAGGGACTGTCACCACCATGTTGACCAGCACCTGAGAACAGTTGATCATGACCAGACAAGTCATCTGGTAAACTGCTCCAGTCAACAACTCCTGGGGTGAAGAAGCTGTGTTGTTGAGATTAAGGTTGTTGATGAGATAGGGAAGGCTGAGGTTCTGGTAATGCATGAGGTTGTGGTGTCATAGGAACTTGAACTTGATTTGACTGTGGCATGTAATAACAAGGGTACTGATATGGCATTTGACCCTGAGGAAGAAAATATGCCGGAGATTGTTGTTGAGGATGATGACTAGAGGTGACAGGATGTTGCCCTCTGTGTTGTTGACTATTGCCAGGAAAAGTCACAAAGGGTGCAGTAGAGTTAGATCCTTGATCTACACTCTCTTGCAAAGTGTCCAAGCCGTTGGCATTTGTGACACCTCAACTTGCTCTTGTCAAAACCAACTTTGGTTTTGCCAGAGAGTCCTGGGAATTTTCTTCCAGTTCTTTTGTAGAACTTCTGAGATCTGATATTTATCAAGGCCATTTGGCTCAAATATCCATCTCTTCTAAGTCATCATCAGCAATCCCCTTGAGATCATCCATAATGAAACATAGATTGTCATTATTACCCAGTAAACTGACCATCAACACTTACAAATGCAGAATCAGAAGTGCTTGAAGAGAAATTAATATGCTCATCATACTGGCATTCAGATGAAGCATATTCTGACTCATGACCCACCAAGGCAGTGTTGCCTTGTATAAAGTCTTCAGTGAGCTTTCAGATGAAGACAGCTTTCTCTTCTGTTCTATCTCTCTCTCAAAAGTGAGCAATTTCCCATGGAGTTGGGTGAGAGATAGTTTGTCCAAACTTGCACTGGAGCGTAGGACAATAGTATATGTGTCCCATCTCTCAGGCAGTGATCTGAGAAATCTGTTATTCATCTGAATATTGGTGTATTCAAGTTTGACCATTTTAGTTCAGAGATCAAACAAGAAAACCGCTCATATTGTTGAGTCAGTGTCTCACCCTTTCTATGAGAGAATGTCTCATATTGTTGGGCAAGATTCTCTATTATTTGCCAAGACCTCATCTGTTCCTCCAAATGTTCTTTCAAAGCAATCCAGAGGTCATGGGCAGTTTCATGATGCATTAGCCCAGAATAGATTTCATTGGGCAATGCCATGGCCAGAATTCCATGGGTGTCAGTCAAATGTGTGATAAAGGCCATGTTGCCCTTTTCACAAGTCAAAACTGTAGGATTCTGTCATCCAAAGTTTTGCACTTGATTGACAAGGTGTTGGATGATCACACTCTCCTGAAAGCCAACAGGACAGAAGAGTGTATGCCTTAGATCTCTCTAAGAAGATAGATCTCAAAGGCAATCCTTGCCTATTTTCCAAAGCCTCTTTCTCAAGAACTAAACTGTGGCACAGGAGGCTTGGTCATGTTAATCTCAAAAACATGAATCAGCTTAGCCACAATAGTTTAGTCAGACGCTTACCAATAAAGGAGTTCCACTGTGATGAACCTGCACTGCTTGTTTAAAAGGAAAACAGCACAAAGTCTCATTCCCTCCTATTGAAGTGTCCAAGTCCACTGCCTGCTTGCAATTACTGCATAGGATCTATTTGGTCCTGTGAGAGTAATGAGCATGGCAAAAAGAAAATACTGTCTGGTAATTGTGGATGATTACTCCAGATTTGTATGGACTTTCTTTCTACATTCAAAGGATGAGGCTACTCAGAAGATTATCCACTTTGTGCTGTACATTGAGAAGCAGTATTCCCTTCCAGTCAAGTGTATTAGGAGTGATAATGGAACTGAGTTCAGAAATCATACACTTGATGACTTCTATCTTTCAAAGGGAATCAAAAGGCAGTTCAGCATTCCAAGGACTCCAGAACAAAATGGAGTAGTGGAGAGAAAGAACAGGACCCTCATTGAAGCTGCAAGGTCCATGCTGGCTGACTCTGGTTTGCCATTGACCTTTTGGGCTGAAGCTGTCACACAGCTTGTTATGTGCAAAATAGAGTTTTAGTAAATCAGAGGTTGATGAAGACTCCATATGAAGTTCTTCATCATTTGGCTCCTCTGATTTCATTTTTCAAAGCATTTGGGTGTCCCTGTTTTATTCTCACAAAAGGATCAACTCCACAAATTTGATCCTAAGGTGGATGCAGGATACTTTGTTGGTTATTCCTACTTGCAAGGCATACAGAGTCTTCAACTGCAGAACAAAGATGGTTGAAGAAACTCTACATGTTAAGTTTAATGAATCTCCAAAGGACAAGATTCCACAAAGTCCTGTGGAGTTATTTGATTTGGACATACTGCAATATGTTCCTTATCAAACACCTGCTGTAGCTCCTGTCAACAGTTCACCCCTGGTGGTACTGGATGATGTGATGATTGCAGTACTCACCTCTTCAGGTTTAGTGATCAGCTGCCTGACTCAGCTAGACCTGATGTTCTTGTAGCACCAGTAGCACCATCCACAACAAATGCTGATGAGATTTCTTCGAATTCAACTTCTTTGAATTACCATCCACTGATTGGTTTCAAGGAAATGATTCACCATCACCATCTGTTGCTGCTGAACCGGCTACAAACACTTGCACAGATCTCATTGTGTATCAAGATCTGAAGAATCACCCTATGTCTCAAATCATTGGTGATATCACTGCTGGAGTATCAACAAGAAGTCAATTGTCAAATTTCTGCTTCTATGCTCTCTTCATCAGTCAGCAAGAGCCAAAGAATTATCACATTGCTTTAAAGGACAATGGATGGGTTGATGCCATGCAGCTTGAGCTTCTTCAGTTCAAGAAACAGCAAGTGTGGGAACTGGTTCCTCTACCTCCAGGTAAGTGTGCAATAGGCACTAAATGGGTGTTAGGAACAAAACTGATGAAAATGGGCTTATTGTCAAGAACAAGGCCAAACTGGTTGTTTAGGGGTTTGCACAAGAAGAAGGTATTGATTATGATGAAACCTTTGCCCCTGTAGCCAGACTGGAAGCAATTCGATTGTTTTTAGCTTATGCTGCTTATAAAAACCTTAAAGTTTTTCAAATGGATGTCAAAAGTGCATTTTGGTATGGAAAAATTAAAGAAGAGGTTTATGTATGTCAACCTCCAGGCTTTGAGGACATAAACATCCTAATTGGGTGTATAAGCTTGATAAGGCTCTTTATGGGTTAAAACAAGCTCCTAGAGCCTGGTATGAGACATTATCAATCTTTCTTCTAGAAAATAACTTCACTACAGGCTCCATAGATAAGACTTTATTCATTAAGAAAGCTGGGCAGCATAATCTACTTGTTCAAATTTATGTAGATGATATCATTTTTGCATCCTCTGGTCCAAAGTTGTGTGATGCCTTTACAAAGTTGATGCAACAGAAGTTTGAAATGAGTGCCATGGGAGAGTTACAATTCTTTCTGGGGTTGCAAATCAAACAAAAGGCTGATGGAATTTTCATTCATCAGTCCAAATACACAAAAGAACTTTTGCAAAAGTTTGATTTACAAAACTGTAAGCCGTGTTCTACCCCCATGTGCAGCACCACACAACTGGATACAGATCAGAAAGGTAAAGTGGTTGATGAAACACTTTACAGATGTATGATTGGGTCCTTGATGTATTTAACAGCTTCTAGACCAGATATTATGTTTGCTACATGTGTTTGTGCTAGATTTCAGGCTGCACCTAAAGAGTCTCATCTGATTGCAGTCAAGAGGATCTTTAGATATCTGCAAGGCACTCTATCTCTAGGTTTATGGTATCCTACTGGACATTCTGGTAAATTAGTTGCTTTTTCTGACAGTGACTATGCAGGGTGTAAGTTGACCAGGAAATCAACTTCTGGTGGATGTCAATTCCTCGGCAACTGCTTGATTTCTTGGCAGAGCAAGAAACAGACCTCACTTGCTACATCAACTGCTGAAGCAGAGTACATTGCAGCTGCAAGTTGTACATCTCAGGTACTCTGGCTTCAAAACCAACTTTTGGATTATGGCATTACAGAGACTAAGACTCCATTGTTAATGGATAGTGCTTAGCTCTTTGCATTGTCAAAAATCCAGTCCAGCACTCTAGGACCAAACATATAGAGATCAGACATCACTTTATAAGGGATTGTTTTGAAAAAGGTCAGATTGATCCTAAGTTTGTGCCTAGTGCTGATGAGCTTGCAGACATCTTTACTAAGCCTTTGGATAGTTCAACTTTCAAAAACCTGGTGTTAAGGCTTGGTATGCTGCAGCTAGAATAAGTGACAACTACTAATGATCTTGGTAATAAGTACTGATGATCATTGGTAACTATGTCATATATAAGTGCTGATGAGTTCTTTTACCGTCAGCAGTTTTTATAACTACTGAAGGCTAAATGTCTCACAAGTATTGAAGTACTTCATCTGTTCTAAAATACTAATGTAGTTACAACTACTGATGCAGTTCAACTACTGAAATCAGTATACACAGATAAGTACTGATGTCCTATGAAACAACTGAAATCAGCCGAAAAGGCTGATGAATGTGGTGAGGACAGTATGAAACGGCTGAAAAGCTAAGAATTGACGAAAACAGCTCATGAGAAATTTCTCCTCAGTCGTTTGTACAACTGCTGTTTCATTCTAAACAACTGAAGCAATACCATGTCTTCAGTAGTTTTATAACTACTGATGACTAATACCAAGTCTTCAGTTGTTTACAACAGCTGATGCCAACACCACTGTCTTCAGTAGTTTCATAACTACTGATGACAAACACCAAGTCAGTTGTTTCAATCATCTGAAATCAAAACACGGTCTTCAGTAGTTTTCTAACTTCTCAGCCCTAACACTACGACTTCAGCTGTTTCAACGTCTGAAAGGATAATACCATGTCAACGGTCGTTTAAAACTACTGATGACTAACACCACATCCTTCAGTCGTTTTCTTACCCGTACCCTATATATATCCCTGACCTAATACTTAATGCTTCATCTTCTTCAAACCTAACGTTCCTCTCCAAAACTTCTCTCTTCTCAATGGCGTCCATGCAACTTAAACCGCGACACAACTGTGTTGCCTACCTTACTAAATCGCCTGTCTGGGCTAAGTTCGATACTGCTATCGATCTTATGTTTCAGTCCCAATACAAAACGGCATTTCTTCTGAATCCCATACGACATGCCGAATCCCTTCAACAATTTTGGATGAACGTCACTATTACCACTGGGGAGAACAACACACCATCTCTCCAGTCGGTCGTCAACAAAAGAAGTAGTTATCACTCCTGCAGTTATCCGCCAATTCTTCATCTGGATGATGCTATCTCTCCTGCTGGATATCCGAAGGGCACCACAGATCTATCCTTTGCCCAACATGGATATCAAGGCCATCTCAGTGCCTCCACTATCATGAAGAAACACTTCCATGACGCTGAACGCCTAATTTTTCACATGGTGAATGTATGTTTGGCTCCTAAGACGTCGTCTTGGGATCAAATGTTGACAAAATGGCAGCAGGTAATGTATTCTATTCTTGAGCAACAACCGCTAAACTTTTCAGAAATAATATTTTCGGAGCTCAAGGATATGGCTCAAAAACTAACTGCCAACCGTTGGATACTATATCCACGGTTCATAATGGCCATCATTACAAACCAGCTTAATGCTGAGGGACTTGTTGGCTTAGGAGTCCCTGCTACGGCTGTTCTGCCGGAAGTATACTCCCGGCATAACTCTGACCAGACACTCAAAATGGCTGCCAAGCTGCGAAAACCCACGCAGCTGGAACCCACAGCCACCACCTCCAAATCAAAAGTCCCCACCAAACCCACCAAAAAGAAACCCAAAACGGCTACTCAGGGAATTGAGTCCCCTGAGGATGCCCCTGCACCACAAACGCAGGATATATCCACTAGTCCAAACCCCCTAGTGGATACAATGACTCTTCCAGCCATAGCCGCTCAGGTCTCCTCTCAACAGGAGCCTGCAGCAACCACACAAGGGGTACCTCACATATCTGGGATCTTCCTCACTTGAGAGATTGCCATTGAAAAGCACCAACCTCCCCAGGTGCACACTGCTTCTATCCCTTCACCCCAAACAACCGCCCCTCACAGCCCAACTTTAATAGTTGCACAAGTGCTGACTCAACTGCACTCCTCACCCCCTCCCCAGAAACCACTTACTACTGGGAACACCTCTACAATTGAGGGGGAGGAACACAGTGCAATTGAGAACCCACAGCACATGGTTTACCACTTCTATCTCCTGGTGTAGATAAGGAGCTTAGAATTTCTAGTGAGGCTGCCACCTCTTCTGAATCAGCACATGATCAGAATGAGGCTGGTACCAGTGCTAAGACCTCACTAGAGGCAACAGCTGATGATGGACATTGTCCTGAGGCTGGAAGTCCCCAGTACCAAGCACAAGGGGCACATGCAACAACTGGTCTACACCCAGTGCATGTAAATCCTGCTCCAAGCAGGAGGTCAGATGATTCAGCTTCGGCTGATGATGACCTGGGCTTTTTCTACGATGTTCTTGCCCAGAACACAATCCTTGAAGAGAATGTCAGTAGGCTTCAAAACCTACTTGACCAACTCTCACAAGGAGAAAGACCATCTGCCTCTACCAACCCACAGATGGCACCTTCCCTTGATGGTTCCCCAAACACTGAGCCACTCCAAACTCAACCACCTGCCTCTGCTTCAGGCCCTATTTCTCAGGAACAGAACCCTCCTGAGCAAATAGGTGCTGTACTTCAAAATTCCCTCCCTCTCATCACACCCATAATCACTGATATTGTGACTAAAGCCATTGATGAGAGGCTTTCCTCAACTTTACAACCCTTGATTGATGCTGCTGTGCAAAAGACACTTTCTGCGGTACAAACCCTTCCTCCAATGCATCCAAAAAGGGGGAGAGTACTGCAGTGAAAGAAAAGAAAAGGAAATGAACAGAGGAAAAGAAGGAGAGAAGCAAGCCCAAGAGGAGGAGAAAGAAAAGCAACCTCTGCTCACCTACAAGCGAAAGAAAAGTGCTGATGATCATACTGCTGAAGACAAATCCTTGGAAGAGCTGGTAAAAGAAGCTGACACTACACACAGCCGATCCATGGATAAAATAATTGAACAACTCTTCAGGCAGGGGTTGATACAGCCACATTGGATAGTGAGATCAGAAGGTTGGAAGTCCAAGAGATTCGGACCCGATGGGCTGGGTATGATGCTCTTGAAAAAGAGAGATTGGAAATAATGATCCGCTTCATTGCAAAATACTTAGGAAGATCGTTAATGGAGATTCGCGCGTGGACCAGGGACAGCATTCTGGCTATAGCCACCAGAATCTGTCTGTCTGAGCAATTCAACAAAGGGATTATTGTGGAAGCCCTTGATGAGGCTGGGCTGGTAAAAGGTTGGAGATGGCTAAACTCACAAAGGCGAAACTTACTACAAAGATGCTGGATCAACCTTCCCTTCCACCCACTCAAACAGAGCCTATCCCTCAAATCTCCCAACCAATCTCTAAGCCAAAATCCAAACATCTCAATCTTCAAAACCAATTCCTTCCCCAACCCAACCATCATCCAGTGATGCACCTAGAAGAAGGAGAAGGGTGCTGAGGATGGAAGAAGAAGAAGAAGAGGAGGATGAAGATGATAGTCTGCCACTCTCTGCTGTTCTAAAGCTACCAAAACCCCGAAGTCAACCCATGATCACACCTGACTCTCAAAGGGAAATGGTCAGAGTCAAGATAGAAGATGAAGAACAGCAGAAAAAACACGATGAGCAACTGTTGAAGATGGTTGACAAGGAATTTCCTCAGTCATCATCTATTCAAGCCATGAAAGGGCATGCTCAAAGGCTGTACACTCTCAGGCACACTTTTCAGTATCAGAAGGAGAGAGTGAGAGTATGGCCAGACCCCAGGGTGAGTTCTAGAATCCATAAAAGAACCATTCCACACAGATACAATGGCCAGGTCAGAAAAACAATAGATTCTACCATCATGTTGGCCATTGTAGTCTCTCCTTGGGAGATCATTGATGAATTCAAGAAAGCTCACCAAGCAAAGATAACCCCTCAAGCTCTACTAGAAAACAAGATGATTAAGAAGGGGTTGTTATATAAAAAGCTTGAAGACATCAAGAAGAATGAGCTCCAGTTACTCCTTGAAGGCTACCACCTGATGAATTTGTATATAGGGAGGTAACTACGGTGGAGCTGAAAAATGGCAGGACCATGAAGTACTTATCAGAGTACTATGGTCCAGAGTTCTTCTTCGAAGGAGGAGTAGAAGAACTCTCTCAGGAGGAACAAGTTGTTCTCCTTGAGGCCTATGTTCGAGAGTCTTACAGACTCATTATGGGGAAGTAAATCTCATGAATGGGATAACAACTCTGTGTCCAGTTCCCAAAACAGAGCTCCCATTCATACCTTTCCAAACAAATATCTGAGATTTCTTCCCAGGCCGGAGCTTACATGGGTCATCTTCTCTACTGATCAAGAAGGAAAAAGACCAACATTTTGCCAACAATAAGTGGGATAATAAATAATTAGAGGTTTTGGCTGCATTGGTTCAGGGGAGTTTGTTGGACCAAAAGAACCAGTGAGCCAAGATCAGAAAACCTCTAAGTCCCACATATCACAACAACTGTTGAAAGCCTCATCAGCAGTTTGACAAGTGCTGAAGACTTCAACAGCTGAAGATCAAGTGCTGAAGACTGCATCAACTGAAGAACTAAAGTGCTGAAGTACAACAGCTGAAGAACGCAAGTGCTGAAGCTGAAAGACTAAAGTACTGAAGTACAACAGCTGAAGAGTTTACAAGTGCTGAAGATCAACAACTGATGTACAAAGTCTGAAGACAAAGACTGAAGACATCAGCTGATGACATCTACTGAAGTCATCAGCTGATGAAACACCTGAAGGTCAAAGTCTGAAGATCAAGTACTGAAGCCTCAGTAGTTTGTCACAACTGCTGAAGAATACTTCTTCAGTAGTTGTGATATCCGTAGTTTTATATTTCTAGTTTCAGTAGTTTTATGTTTCAGTAGTTTTTAAAATGACTGAAGAGCTTGTTCTTCAGTCGTTGTAGTTTCAGTAGTTTCTAATCATAGTTTTGTTAAGATTTAGTTATTTTTGTAATAGATCTGCCAGTTGTCACTTTCCGTGATAACAGCAGTGATTGTTGCACTCTATATAAGGAGTGACAACCTATTGTAATAGGTGAATGATTTGAATGATTTGATTAGAAATATTCTATATCTATAAACATTCCTTGAATCAGAAATATATATCTCTCACTATAACCGTATGTGCTCTTAATGCATACAAGTATCGATTACTTGCTACAATTTGTCTAATTCCTGTTCTTATTCCGCTGCTTTGAACTCTAATACATCAAACTTGTGATTACTTGCTACATATAGTTTTGATCCTTATCATTGTTAGCGAATCTGGCAAAACCCTAATCGTTTATCCTTGTTGCAAGTAATCTTTGTAAGAAGTAATTTCATAGAAATATCATTGTGCTTTATTATTATTAAGTATATTGATCATCATTGTCTTGCTTTGATTGAATTGTTATTATTCTCAATCTTCACTATTCTTATTGTCTATTGTTTGTATTTGATATTGAACGATTCAACAACTCATTTGTACTGCAAATCGATCAAACGGTTCAACAATGTTCATACACATGAATTATACCAAATACAATAATAATATGGAATATTCAAAGACAGATAAACATCAAAAGCATAGCATATTTCATTATGTATTTACATTACACATATGTAAGAAATGAAAGACATTTACATTAAGAACATAAACTAGGGACATAATGTATCAACAGATATAAAAGGGGAACTATTGATCAAAATATCTTTCTCAAACAAGAACATAAAGACCTCTTATTTGTTCAATATATGTAAATGACATTATCTTTGGATCAACAAACAAGAGACTGTTTGTAAGCTTTGAAGAATTAAGGAAATTTGAGTTCCAGATGAGTTCCATGGGCGAATTAATCTTCTTCCTAGGTCTTCAAGTTCATCAAAAATCAGATGGCAATTTCATCAATCAAGATAAGTACATTGCTGAAATATTAAAGAAGTACAATCTGGCTTATACATCTTCATGCAAAACACCTGCTTCAACAATTGACAAGATTGTACCTGATCCTATAGGAAAATCTATTGATCAAATATTACATAGATCATAATAGGATCTCTCATGTATTTAACTTCCAGTAGACCTGATATAATGTTTGTTGTGTGTGTTTGTGCTAGGTACCAAACATATCAAAAATAGTCTCATCTGAATGCTATTAAGAGGATCTTTAGATATTTAAAGGGAAACCTGCCCTTGGACTTAGGTATCCAAAGAATGGTGACTTCATTCTCTACTCATATTGAAATCAAATATCATTGTTTTGAGAGATTGCTCAGAAAAAGGTCTAATCAAGTTAGTCAAAGTGGATACAACAAATCATTTGTTGATTTATTCATTAAAGCCTATGATTCAGTTAGATTTAATTTTGTAGTTGAGTCTTTGGGCGTGATTAACTTAGATTAACCATTATCAACAAAGAAAAGCATGTGACTGCCCTTGTCAATAGTAATAGATAAAACCAAAAAAATTCAGAAAAACATACAAAAATAAAAAAATATTGTCTTTCTTTATTGTGT
The DNA here is from genome assembly GCA_025506515.1 of Flaveria trinervia. Lineage (NCBI taxonomy): Eukaryota > Viridiplantae > Streptophyta > Magnoliopsida > Asterales > Asteraceae > Flaveria > Flaveria trinervia. The sequence goes on along the minus strand of CM046452.1, from coordinate 40,067,760 downwards.
CTATTATTTAGCATGACATATGTATGGAAAATGATAATACACTATGCCTTTGCTTACTCCTTGAGTTGTTAACATAGTTTAAGTCTGATAAGAATGTCATTCCATCCTGTTTTCCTTTTGGACAGACAATGTTGGAACATATGAATTAGAAATCTCCAGGGCAGATCCCTAATCCTTTGACTATCTGTTGGATTCATAACTGCCGTCATAACCAATTTCAGAGAAAAATGTGATTATCTCCTCATCATCCAATTGAAGAGGATCACCTCCATCAAGGTTTAGATAACCGCTGACGTTATGGAGCTTGCTCCATGTAAGGTTTTCCATGTAATCTGCACAAGAGACATGTGAGTTAGTTTACAATTTTGACTTTAATTTTGCTTTGATTTGTTAATGTGAGTTTCATTTGTTTCACACTTTTCTTTTTCACATTGCTCTGTTTTTCTCAGTAAACAAGGTTATCATGGTTTTCAATATTAGTTGAATTCCTATCAATTTACATGTTTATTGACATTGAAAATATGTATTACATCACTTAATGAGTTTAATTTTGGTGTTCTTCAATAATTTTCTGGTTCATTATTTGATTTAGGGTAACAGTTCGAGACTTAGGTTTTGGTTTCAAAATCTGTTGAAGTTATACCTTATCTTTGAAACGACTGCTGTTCTAAATCGATGACAAGAAAGTTTAAAGATGAAACACAACAAAATCATTGAATGTTTGTGATGATGATGATGATTGATGGTGGTGTACTGTAGTTTTGCGCTCGTCTCACTATAAGTTCTCTCAAATTTGAAAAGTATTAAATGACCTGTTCGAATTCCTTTAAATAGTCAAATCATACAATTTCAAAAATTGTACAAGTTTACAAGCATATACAGTCAACATTGTAGCAAATGCTGAAGGTTAATTTGTTTGGTTTTGGTGATCCGCATTTGTTAATTGTAGCTTATGCGGAAGACGAACTTTTGACATTGACAGTCCGCATTTGACTACTCTTGGTCACCCACATTTGTGGCTGTAGCTATTGCAGAAGGCTTAATTTTTGACAGACTATCCGCATTACTCTACTGTTACAAATGCGGAAGTTTTGGTTTTTTTGATTTTATTCTATCCGCATTTGTGCATTGTTGCAGATACAGAAGTTAAACTTGAAATTTTGGCTATCCGCATTGTATACTGTTGCAAATGCGGAAGTTAAACTTGAAATTTTGGCTGTCCGCATTTGGGAATGCGGAATAACACTGTGACAAATGCGGATGAATGGCTTGTTTTACCATATCCAAATATGTACACCACTAAAATTCCTTTTGTTTTGTTTTTCAAAGTTGAGTTGATAAACTAAAATTTGAACTTTACTCAAAAATTTTAAATTACTCCCCCTAAAGTTTGTGTCCACATTCGGAGAGAAACTTTAAAGATTTTAGAAGTTTTGAATAATATTTTGATTAATATTACTAATGAAGAGAGAAATCTCTTTGTAGGGATCATATCAATCTTATATTACACATGTGCATCCTTTATGATTAAATGGACATGATTATGGAATGATCAACCCTCCTTATACAATGCATGGTAGAACTTTGTCACAACTTTTCTTACCAGGTTACTTAAGTCATGAGATCTCATATTCACTGATCCTCATTAGGATTCTTTTAATTTGATCCTTTTTCATGTTGATCCTCATTGGGATCTTTTCACTTCACTTTGGAAGGTGATCCATGACAGGATTCTTTTGTTCATTCACTTGGAATGTATTACTTTGTTAATTCATCCAATTTTGGATGTGTTCCACATTTGGAATCTTTTGGATCATGACATTTGCACTATGTGCAAGTTTCATCAGGTCTTTGCTTAGCAAAACAAAGATGAAACATGATGTGGTGAAAGTGATTCATAAAGTATCATTACCTGGTGTGTTTAGGTTACTACACACACATGCATTTAGATAAGCCAATACATACATGTACTTTGTGATGAGTGTTTCACAATTGAATATGTCTTTAATTCATCATGACATGTATCTTTTCTTCCAAGTTAAGCCTACCAACATATCTGGTAAGTCATTTCAGTCTTTTACATTTTAAAATTAAGCACAGTGAATGATATAACGACTGTAATTATATCATTTCCCTTGATTCTTTTCTTCATAAGACTTGATTTCTTTTTGTGGTTTTTTTTATGTTTTAAAATATTTTTGATGTTTTTCAAAGTTTTTACTCAAGGTTAATCATGCCAATTGACTGAACCAGAAATTCAAACCTACCAGCTTCAAATGCCTTGGTAAACAAATCAGCTATTTGATTTTCTATTAGTACTTGAATCAATTTGATTAAGCCCTTTTCAGCATAGTCTCTCAAAAAATGATATCTAATTTCAATATGTTTTGTTTTTGAGTGCTGAACTGGATTATTAGTTATAAAGACAACAGTTTTGTTGTCAATACAAATTGGTGTATGCAAAAAGTTAAAACCATAATCAAGCATATGGTTTTGAATCTAGAGAACTTGAGAGCAACATGCTTAAGCAGCAATATACTCAGCTTCGGCTATGGACACATACACATTTGTCTGCTTCTGCATTGCCAGGATACTATTCTGGGACCAAGAAATTAACAACCGCCAGAAGTGAATTTTCTGTTGAAATTGCATCCTCCATAATCACTGTCTGTGTAGGCACAGAGATTAAATTCTCCTTCCTTTGGAAACCATAATCCGATAGCTGGTTTGCCCTTTAGATATCTGAATATCCTCTTGACTATGTTCACGTGTGATTCTTTTGGATTAGCTTGATATCTAGCACACACACAAACACCAAACATAATGTCAGGCCTACTAGCTGTTAGATACATAAGTGAACCTATCATTGATCGATGGTGAGTTTGATCCACTGATTTGCCTTTAGGGTCAGGTCCAATCTTCACTTTAGTATCTACAGGAGTTTTGATAGACCGTCAATCAGCAAAGTGGAATTTCTTCAGCATAGTTTCTACATATTTTGATTGATTGATGAAGATTCCATCTGCTGTTTGCTGGACTTGCACTCCCAGAAAGAATATGAGTTCCCCCATAGCACTCATTTGAAACTTTGAATGCATAAGATCTTTAAATTCTTTGTAGAGTTGTTTGTTTGTCTAGCCAAATATAATTTCATCCACGTAGACCTGGACTAACAACATGTCTTTTCCTCTTATTCTTCTCAAGAGAGTCTGATCAATCTTTTCTCTTTAATACCCATGTTCAAGAAGAAAGGATGATAGAGTCTCATACCACTTTCTTGGAGCTTGATGAAGACCATACAGAGCTTTGTCGAGCTTGTACACTCTGTGAGGGAAATCTGGATCTTCAAAGCCAGGTGGTTGACTTACATAGACTTCTTCAGCAATCTTTCCATACAAGAAGGCACACTTCACATCCATTTGATAAACAGTAAATTTCATGGAAGCAGAATATGCGAGAAAGATTCTGATTGCTTCTAGTCAGGCAACAGGAGCAAACACCTCGTCGTAGTCAATTCCTTCTTCCTGAGTGTATCCCTGTGCCACTAGTCTTGCTTTATTTCTGATGACTATCCCTCTATCATCAGTCTTGTTCCTGTACAGCCATCTGGTACCGATAGGGTATTGTCCTTCGGGAAGATCAACCAACTGCCCTACTTATTGTTTCTGAATTGGAGCAATTCTTCCTGCATTGCTTCAATCCAACTATTGTCTTGAAGCGCCTCTTTTATGTTTTTGGGTACTGTTTGACATAGAAAGCATGAGAACAAACAGATGTTTGCAATACTTGACTTGGTTCTTGTCACCCTCTCATTAAGATCACAATAATGGTTTCAACTGGATGATTCTTGTGTATTCTTTTGGTGGGAATGTTGTCACCCGCAATAGTTACATCAAGATTGGAGACATTCAGTTCATTATGGTCAGAGGCACAATCATCTTGTATTGTTGTTGAATTATGAAGATTGTCAATTTCTGTTTGAGTATCTGCTACATCTTCAGCAGCACTGAGGTTGCTTGCATCATTTGAAGTACCTTGAGTTTCTTCTGGATGAGAAACTTGTTTTTGATTTTTGATCTCAAGTGACAAGTCATCTGAGTGAGATGGTACCAGGCTAGGACCTTCTTCAGAGGAAACACTAAGGTTTTGTGACAAGTGTCTGATGGGATCAGCTTGAAGAGGAACATCTTCATTCATATGTTCATCAGATGTAGGTGGGATCAATGGATAATTTCTCTTCTTTCTACATTTGATGATGTATCACCTGAATGTATATTTCTCTGTCAAAGCTCAACATCCCATTTGTCGCAGATTCTTCTCCTGTAATCCTGCCACCTTCTGAATCTCCACCGAATGCCACAGTAGTCCGTTGTATGTACTTGAAATCATGAAGGAGGGAACGATCTCTAGTCATGTGTCGGGAGCATCCATTTCTACATACCATAGGCTATTAGACCTGTCTGGATGAACCTACAAACAAAAAGAACTAATTAGAATAAGGAACCCAAGCCATGATGGTCTTGGGTTTCCCGTTCCTATTCATGATAGTCACCTCCTGGTATTTCCCTCTGAATGGTGATTTAGATGAAGGTGATTTGGGAGATTTTTTGTAATGAATTGGTTGAGTCATCTCATCTACGTCTAGTGAGGATTTAGATGAACAATGAAATCGTTGGTCTCTATTTCTTTGTAAAAATTTAGCCCAAGTTTCATTATCAAAAGTAGGTTTTTGCTTCGGAAGGTCAAGTTTGTGTTTCATTATGAGATGATTTCTTCGACCCTTCCTTAAATCCTTTGACTTATTTCTGTCATTTGTAGATCTAGGAGACCTAGATTGAGTATTATGAAGATGAGGTTTGACAGAATGCATCACAATAGATGTTTTTGAGATTGGCTTGTGTTGTGGAATTCTCAACCCCTTCTGATTGAAGTAACAATTAGATGTATTGTGATTGTTCATGTCACACATTGAACATACTTGTTGAAATAGCAATTTTTGGTGGAGTGAGTGTTCATATCACAAATAGAACAATATTAGTTGAAGAAGCATTTATCTGTCTTGTGATTGAACATGTCACAATATCACAATACATTTGTTTGTTTCTTGAGTCAAATTTTTCTTTGAGTGACTCAACTGATACTTTCTTTTGATGAGTCACTTTCTTTTCTTTAGGTGATGAATCAGAATCAACCCTTTTTGTAGATTGTTTCATAATACCACTCTTGTTCAGTTGTCTGGACTGTTTCTCTTTCTTCAACTACTTCTCACCTGTTTCTCAAACTGATCAACTGTTCTTTGTTACAGATATCAAACCCAACTCCCTGCCTTAATTTGGATGACTGAGGGTCTGATAAAGTTTTATGTGTTGAACTCAGTTTTACAGTTGGTTTCTTTTTCAGTGAAACCTTTTCTGATTTGCTAGAATTTTATGGAGATACAATCTTATTATCAGAACTACTCTAAGTAGTAGGTTTCACTGTTTTGACATATTTCTTTTTCCCTTGTAAAACAGATGGTATGAATTTTATAAAAGGTACAATTGCTTTTACAGGGCTTGATGGTTTTTGGACAATCACTGTCTTGTCAGAACACTCTTTGATTTTGATTGGGTGTCCTAACTTGATTTTGTCCTCATTGGTTTCAAAATAAACATCAGGTTTGTTTTGAGGAGTTGTCACTTGTTTCACTTCTGATTTAGGTTCTACAATTTTAGGTTCAATTGATTCAGATAGTGATACAAAGTCAGGCATGATATTGTAATTGTCATTATATGGTGGAGGACATGAATTGTACCCAATCCCTGACATGTCCTTCGGATCCTTTTGTGAATCCAGCATTTCTTGCAGCTTGACTGAAGACATTTGAAACTTTTCAAGTTTCACTTCAATCATAGATTGTTGAGCTTTAGCTTGAGCTAACTTATCAGTAAGTAGCTCATATTCAGCTGCAAGATTGTATTTCTCACCATGCAATTTTTCTATGTCAGAAATGAGAGATTTGATTTTGATTTCAAAACTTTTTAGTTCTCTCTTCATCATTTCTGACTTCATCTTTTCTTCTTTAATTTTATCTGCCAGTTTATGATTATGTTCTCTATACTCTTGTAATTCAGTTATGCATTTCTCACTACAAAGGTTAGTTTCTACCTCAGTAGGCATTGCAGATGGTCCATCATTGATATGAGCCATGAGAGCATGATTCTGGAGTTGAGGCTTGACTTCCTCAGCATACACACTCCAGTCACATATCCCATATTGTTTGATCACAAGGGCACTGACAGAAGGCTGACTGTTGCATGGGCTTGATTCGTCAGCTGTGGTTGATTCTAATATGTTTGTTGATGATGAGAATGATCGTACTGCTGTTGTTGATTGTTTGAGTGATAGCTTGAATTACGCTATGAGGATGATTGACCATGAGAGTTCCTTGAATGGTTGGTTCTTTTAGGAGCATTGCACTCTCTTGAGAAGTGGCCAGTCATGCCACAGTCGAAGCATTTTACCTTCGATTTGTCATATCCAAGCTTTGTGTTCTCATTCAGGCTTAATTTTCTTCCTTTTCTGACAAATTTCTTTGCTCTCATGGCAATCATTGCCATTTGCCACTGTAGATCCATCTCCATAACATCATCAGGATCTAATTCTTCTAAATCTTCCTGTATTAAATGGGTAGAAGTGAGTCTTCCCCCAAGATATGCTTCAAAACTTGCAACAAAGGCATTGTAGGTTGCCTTTTGCTCTTCTGATTTTAAGTCTTCTGGAGAGATTGTACGTGCAGTGGAGACTTTTGGTGCTTGTGCTGAAGTTGAATGGTTATTGAATGATGGAGATGCAATGAACCCAGTATTGTTCATTTGATCTCTTGATGAGATGAAGTCATCTTCCTCTGTGATAAAAGCATTTTCAACAGAATGTGATTCTGAAGGGAATTTGTAGGCTTCAATCACCCTTGGCCCACTCAGATATCTGTTTCGTTCATCAAGTTCCAAAGCTTCAATCTTGGCTATCATAATGTCTAGAGTGGTACTCTTAAGATCAAGAGTATTTTTCAACATTGTGACATTTTGCTTCCAGCTTTCAGGCAGACTGTGAAACATTTTCTTGTTGAGTTCTTTAATGTTGTATGAAACACCCATAATTTCCAAGTCATTGACTAATTGTACAAATCTGTGCAGTTGTTTTGATATGGATTTTCCTTTGGTGTGATGGAAGGTTTCATACTGATTGACCAGCTTGTCTTTGTTAATTTCAGCAACTTCACTGCTACCTTCACACATAATTTTGAGAGCATCCCAAATAGCTTTAGTAGTTCCATATTTTTCCAATCTTTTCAGCACATCCATTTTGAGTGCTTGAGTCAAAATAGAGTATGCTTTAAGATCAATTTTGATTTTCTTATAGTCATCTTCATCCAGAGTTAAGTCTTCAATTGGTATTCTAGCAGTCTTGTATAGTGCAGCTTGAGCCGTTGATAAAGTAACAGGAATATGTGGACCCTTACATATTGAGATCCAAAAGTCAGGATCTACACCTGTGATATAATTTCTAAACCGTATTCTCCATTGTTTAAACTCACATATGTGTTAAGCATGGGAGGTTTAGGTGTATGACCTAATTCAGAGTAACTGTTAGAATCCATGTTGATTTGTGTAAATATAGATTTAGTTGATTTTAAGATTGATTAAGTTTGATGAGTCCGACTTGTTCAAGCAGTTCCGTTGTGGTTCCGAATGAGTGTTCTTGTTGTTTGACAGGAGTATTCTTGTTGTTTGCTAAGTAAAGATGGTGATATCAACTACTAGCAACTTTATTATCAGATCAATCGAGTTCTATTCAGTCTGTGCGCAGATCTGAAAGAGAATCGAGAGCGAAAGCTCTCATACCAATTGAGTGGTTTTTAGTAAGAGTGATATTCTTACTGACAATCGAATATGATAATCAAGTCAACAATCAAGTGGTGGAAACAAACAATCGAAGAACAATCAAGCAAGAAAATTACTCATAAATGCTGTTTGTATTGATATGAATGTTGACAAATTACAGAGAATAATTACAACAAAAATCCTCTATCTATCAACTGTCACCTCGATACGAGGTTAACTATTCTATTTATAGACAAGACAAGATGCCTTTACAAAATGACTAAACTACCCCTGACCTATTACATCAGAAACTAGTCTAAGTCTTGATCTGCATCTCTGCTTGTTCATCCGCATTGACAAATGCAGATGAGATAATCCTAATCAGCAAGTTGGTCATCCGCATTGGTTAATGCGGGTGAGCAAATACTTGTGCGCATTTGGTTGGTCATCCACATTTGTCAATGCGGATGATCAAAGTCCTGTCCGCATTTTCTTTTGTTCTTCCGCATTAGTCAATGTGGAAGAGTAACTTGTTCAGCATAAGTATTATGTCTTCCACATTAGTTAATACGAAATAGTAAACACTTGTCCGCATCAGATTTTTGTCTTCCGCATTGACTAATGCGGAAGATAACACTTGTTATTTTTCTTACAGATCTTCATCCGCATTGCTTCTTGGACTTGTGGGATTCCAGCTGAACAATCATCAATTCACCCATTGAGTTGGCATGTATGATCCTTTCAGGGTGCAACAATCTTTTTGCCAGGAATGCAATTGTGGGTGCTCCAACACCTATGTTTGGAGGAAGCTGGATTTTGAACTTATACGAAAGCTATGGTTATAAGACTAAGGGAACTGAAGAGTGATGTCTGGACTGTTAAACTGAGCATTTGCACAAGTATGTACATGGTGACAAGCCTACCAATAAGCAGCCATGTTTCATGGATAAGAAGGGACAAATCTAGGATCCGACAGACCCCAAAGAAATAATTATGGATCTCGACATGCCAATACAGCCGGAAGGAGCCGGAGCTGGATCTTCAAGTTCACGTACAAGGAATATCCAACCATGTTAGACCTGTACGAGTCAATACAAACAACAGCGACTATGCGCGTCGATCATTTGAATATGCCCAACAAGCCTTCCACCCAGTCGAAAGTCTGCACTCCCGAGTCAATGACCTCAGTAACGATGTCACATACATCAAGAACCGAATGTACCATGAGTGGGGGGATATTCCCCCACAAAGCCCTTGAAAACCATATCATTTTCGGGGACCTGGCATAGTTGCTTTGTGCCAATCTATCTTTTAATTTATGTCGTTTTGTTTTTATTTTGTGTGTTTAAGACTTTAATGCTTTTAATAAATTGGTGACATTTCAGGTGATACTGAGGATTCTAACAACACGAGGCCAACCAAGCACAACTGAAAATTTCATCATTTTTAGGGGAGTTATCTCATTACCCTTTGTCGATCTTGATTATATTAATCACATTGAGGACAATGTGAATTTTAAGTGTGGGGGTGGGAGTAATGCATTTGACTTTCCTAAAAAGGTCCAAATTTAAAACTTTTAAGAAAAGATCACTTACCAAGTAATTTTTTTGACAAGAAACCAAAAATAAAATTTTTGATAAACCAAATTATAAAGGCAATAATCTAATCTAGTAAAATATTTAATCATGTAAAATTAAGCACTATTACCCAATTCCATCCATATGCGAGTTTATTTTTGAGCCTTAAACATCTTTTGCAAAATTGCAATTCTACTTTCATTCTGGATTTAATTGAGGGTCCCATATGATACGTGTAATTAGAACTTACTTTGGGTATGCATTTCAAGACCTTAATTAGTATTTGTTGCATAAAAACGAGTTAGGCACAAGGAAACCTTAACCATTCGAACCCCAACCATTGTCTTTAATTTTCCTTACCCCAACGTCAACCATAGTGAGACCCGTTGAGCTTAAACGTTTTTTATCTTTCAATCACCCGAGCCACCAAGTCACTTAACCAAAAGCCTTCTACAAAACCCGTTTTCGTTAAAGACACGTTTTTGGCTTATAAAAAATTTGGTCTTTTACCGGCAGACCTTAAAAAACTGGAATGCATTCTTTTGATTTCAATTTGCTTTGTTGCCTTCATCATGCAAAACCGAAATTTCTCCCGGAAATCCGCGAACAAATTTTCAATCTCACGTTTGACGCAAGAAAGAAATGGCGAAAAAAGGAACAAGTTCCGCCATTTTGTGGAATTTCAAAAAGTGCTATAAAGAGACGGGCAAAAGGATATGAAAGATGCCCGAATTATGGAAATTGGCCTCATAATGGAAAATGCAAAAAGAAGCAAACTGAATCTCAATATGAATACACACAACTAATCCGATTGGGTGTTATTAGGCTTCAAGCCGAACGATCCTTGAGAAAGGAAATTTTTGTGTATCTTCGGGTAAAAGATGAAGTACGATTCTTGAAAGCAAAATATGGTCTTGACAATCTGACCTTAAACGAGTCCTCAAGCTAGCATATCCTTTTTAGCTTGAAGTATTGTATAGGGAGCCTTTATTGCTTTCCTTGTAGTTTATGTTAGAAAAATAGCCAAGATCGTCATCTTTAGCAATTAACCACTTTTTCCAAATATTCCATACCCGAGCCCGAGCCAAATTACAACCCATCAAAGACCTAATGATTTATGCAAGTATATATCTAAGTAGGTGGAGATTTGATCCCTTAACAAGCTTATGATTTCACAAGTATTTATACTAGGCAGTTGAGTGTATTAGTCATACTTAATCTTGATTATGACTCCATATATTGAGCCGAGTGTGAGTGTACCTTGTGAAAAGTATGGATTTTTGCATGATTATAATCTTTACTAACCTATTGCTTGTTAGGATATCACTTTACATATGCTTAGAATATTTATATTTGGATGAAAATAATGTTTACTTGCGTATTTCTCGAAAGACATGTTTATAATTTGTCTTAGTTGGTTTTTGGTGGACTTGTCATTTTAATTGATTTTTGCTTGAGGACAAGCAAAGTTCAATTTTGGGGAAGTTTGATGTGCTCCAAATTATACCTAAAAAACCTATCAAAAGCACATCAATTATTCCTTAATATCTTCCTTAAAATGATGAAAATGTACTTAAAAGACTTAAATTGTGTCTTCAGGTGTTTAAAAGGGAAAGTTGGACAAAAGAAGCATATTTAGCAAGAAATTGAAGTAATTTGAGCTTTGGAGTCCAAGCATGGGGCCGTGCCTGTTTAAGCACGCCCCCATGCTTTGGCAGAAACACACCCCTGTGCTAAATTAACACACCCCCGTGCTTGGACATCTGATAGGACAAAAAGTACTGTTTCCTAAAAGTGACACGGGGCCGTGCCTTTTAGGCACGGGGCCGTGCCCCACCACCAACATGGGGTCGTGCCCCATTTAGCACGTGCCCGTGCCCGACACAACCTGCATGTACGAGCCGACCAACTTTCGTAAGCATTGTACTAGCACAGGGCTGTGCCTTTAAGGCACGGGGCCGTGCTTAAACACTCCGGAAAGCCTATAAATAGAAGCCTAAGTTCACTATTTTTGGTAAGCTTTGGTGGGAGAGTTACTCTGCAGAACTCTCTCGGAATCAAGACTTCAAGATCATTTGGAGGCTCGGGAGGTGCATACAACATTTGGAAGAAGCTCGGAATCGTCTAAACGCCATCCATTGTGAATTATCGGTTTGATTATTCCATTTTACTCATGATTACATATCTATCTTCTTTGTTATAAGTTCTTATGTTCGAGCTCATTATGAGCTAAACTCTTTTTATCATCCTAACCGGATGAAACTGGTGTAATTTGTGATGAACTAATGGTGTGATAAATATTATGTTAATGTTATGGTGGTCTTGGGAAAACTATTGATGGGTAGCATCAATATTTGAACGAGAAGTTATAAATTTATGGTTTGTGATTGTGATCGTCATACAAAGTTAAAAAATCGTATGATTAAGTTTCATTCGCGAAACCGGTCTTCATTATAAATTCATGGCTAATGAACTAGAATTGGTTATTAGAAATCATATCACTTTAACTTTCTAATCATTTGCGGGTTCCCTTTTATTTGTTCGGAAACTTCAGTAATTGTATGGCTTTCTAAAATTAATGGTATTTTAGGAAGGAACTTGATCAACTCTGTTTTTGACATTAAGTTATGTTTTCAGAAATCGTATGTCAAATAGGTCACAAATGATTTACCTACATTACTAGGGCTTTGATCTGAGCAGTAAAACTCAGCCTGACAGGATCAAGTCACTACGGCAGCAGGATAGACGAGAAATCATGCCAGCTCATCTTTATAAACATTAACATAATTTCATTAATCAATATCTTTAAATCACCCCACCAATTCATCACAGTTACATAAGTGGAATCTAATTAGGATGATAACTTTTATTCCCTGGTTTTAAATCCAAACGCTTCAAATTTTAGTTTACTGTCTTTCTATTATTGTTTATTTTTAAATCCTAAAAATCTTTCTATACAAATTATCATTTACTTTAACAAAAACCAAATTTGATAGTCAAACATCAAGTTTGTTGAGTAGGCTAGGTGTGTCCATGGATTGATAATCGGTTCTTACCAAAACTATATTTCCATATGACAGGTACACTGCCTTTTGTGTGTGTGATTTAGTATTAGTAACAACCAATTAAAACTGAGTCTGTGCAATAAATCTATATCAAAATATATTTACTATCCGCACCCATCAATAGTCTTCCTTCTTGATCTCCCCCTTCTCGAAGTCACCATCATATCCCATTAGATTGAACATTCTCTCTATGTATTCATTTTTGAACACATTAGGGTGACCAGCTTCTAGATCTCCTAGCTCTAGAACCCTCTTTAAGGTCTGCCGATTCATCCTCAGTCTTTGATTCTTCACTTCCGCCATTACAACTTCTCTGTCCCCTTCTATTGATGCGGAGTTCCATTAGTCAGTAATGTGTGATTGATGTATCACCGGCTTCGCTAATAAGGCATAAAACAGCCTAGATCTTCTCAGATAGCGTATAATGTCTCAACATCCTTCTAAAACAGGATCATTAGGGTTAAGAAAGCACACACATTGCGCTCTCTTGCAAATTGATTAGCCATCTGTTCATAAGGATTAAGAAGATTATGTTAGAATAAACATTATTGACATGAGAATGCGAACAGCTACAAGGATAACCAAGAATCAAACAGTTCATTATTGATCATTACGACATATTTTACCTTGAGCACAATGATATGAGATCAGGATTATGTGTTTTTTTTGATGTTTTGACTTGGTGATTTTGAATGTTTGTGAAAGAGGTAAAAATGTTTGTTTAGTGCGTTTTTCTAGGTTTAAAAATGTATTCTGAAAAAAGTGATTTAATGAATATTTAAGTCAAAGACATCATTTATACTCTCTAAAACACATTAATTTCATTTACTTAATAATGTGGGACCCTCTATTCAATTTCCCTTATCCGCAATTTTCAGTTCTTCCGGAGATCATCTACGGATTCCTTAGATCATCTGCGGATGACTTAAAAACTTCTGCTGATAAAGTATAACTTAATTTTCATAGGTTACCAAACTAAGAAATTTCATTATACTTTGAGTATTGGCTCATCTGTAGTTTACCAATCTATGGATGGACAATTTTATTAAGTTTTCACGTTGTTGCTTGTGTTGATCCTAAATGCACTATTGCTTCTACTTATGCTTTAAATGCACTATTTGAAATTTATTTTATTGTATGGTCCTAGTCAACTGCTTAGAACCATTTATTGCTATTGGATCTTGTTGACTTTCAAGGCAATTGTGCCCAAGAAAGTTTAAATTTTAAAAAACTTCATGTATCCAAAAGCCAAGGTAGTGCTCATGTTACAATTCCTTCATATTGACTGAAGGGATTGAAATCTAGTTTGATCAATTAGATTAGGATTTGCAGTGGAATAGCACACAAATTAGACGAAATTCTAGCAAGAATAATATGAATATTCAATTAAATAGTAACAATTATAGAGAGAGAGTTTTATGCAAAAAGAATGTTTTCATTCATGCACAAACTTCCCCTATCGGGAAATTAGGTCAACATTCCTTTTATAAGGAATGTGACATCAGCTGACGACACTTGATAGTGACATCTAACTGATTTATACAAACAACTGAAAGTAAACTAAACTACTGAAGATGTCCACAACAACTGAGGACACCTTCATTAAAAGCTAAGTATAAACTAACATTACAACTACTGAAGTTATAACATCTGAAGTATAAGAACTTCAGATGTTTTACATAACATAAAACTACTTATTACAAACTACTGAAATGTAAACCATCACAACTACTTAAGAGTACTACTTCAGCTGTTATGACAATTTCTGAGAACTTTGTCTTCAGACTTTGTCTTTAGACTTTGTCTTCAGTAGTTGTCTTCAGACTTTGTCTTCAGACTTTGTCTTCAGGTGTTGTAGATTACTTTAGTTGTTTTGATGTCTGTGGGACTAAAAGGTTTTTTTGATCTGGCTCATTGGTTCTTTTGGTCTAACAAACTCCCCCTGAACCAATGCAGCCAAAACGTTTAAAATTATTGAGGTCCCACTTATTGGCAAAAACAAAATCTGGATCAGCTTAGAATTCTTCAATATAAGCTCAGGCCAGGGAAGAGATTTCAGAAGGTTTGATTGGCAAAGGATGAATGGGAACTCTGTCTTGGGGAATTGGACACAGAGCTGTTACCCCATCCATGAAACCTACTTCCCAATGATAAGTCTGTAAGACTCTCTGACGTAGGCCTCAAGGAAAACAACTTGTTCTCCCATTGTGAGTTCTTCAGCTCCACTTTCAAAGAAGAACTGAGGCCCATAGTACTCAGATAAGTACTTAATATGCTTTCCATTTTTTAGCTCCACAGTTGTTATCTCTCTGTATGCAAACTCATCAGGATGAGTGCCTTCAAGCAATAACTGGAGCTCATTTCTTCTTATTTCTTCAAGCTTCTTGTAGATTAACCCCTTCTTTCCATTTTTTTTTCTAGTAAGGTTTGTGGAGTCATCTTAGACTTGTAAGCTTTCTTGAAGTCATCAAGGATTTCCCAGGGTGACACTACACTGGCCAGCATAATCACAACATCTACAATCTTCTTTACTTGGCCATTGTATCTGCTTGGAATCTTCTTTTTGCGAATTCTGTCACTTACTCTAGGGTCGGGCCAAATTCTCACTCTCTCTTTCTCATATTGGAATGTAAATCTGAGAGCATACAATCTCTGAGCATGTTTCTTCATAGCTTGTATGGATGAAGACTTGGGAAACTCTTTATCAATCATCCTTAACAGCTGCTCATCATGTTGTTTGTGTTGTTCTTCTTCTTCAAGTTTGACTTTTACCATTTGCCTTTGGAAGTCAAGAGTGATTATTATTGGTTGACTCCAAGGCTCAGGCATTTTTATTTTGAGAACATCAAGAGTGGCAGACTATCATCCTCATCATCTTCTTCTTTTTCTTCCATCCTCAACACCATTCTCCTCCTCTTAGGTGCATCATTGGTAATGGGTTCCAGTAGGTTTCTTAGGTAAAGGAGTTGGTTTTGAGGGTTGTGAAGGTGGTTGTTTTGGTTTGGGTGATAGTGCAGGCTGCTCTAGCATCTTGGATGTGAGTGAAGCTTTGGATAATTTTGCCATATCAGTCCTTTTCCCAGCACCAGCTTCATCAAGGGCTTCTATGATCAATCCTTTGTTAAATACTTCAGAAGAATAGATTCTGGTGGTTATCTTTGAAATACTGTCTCTGGACCATGACTTTACTTCAATGATTGACCTTCCCAGATGTTTTGATATAAATCTTGCCATAGTTTCTATCCTTTCTCTTTCTTTCTCACCCCAACTTGCCCATCTTTGTTCAATTTCTTGAATCTCTAACCTTCTGATCTCAGAGTCATGTTTGGCAGTGTCAAATCCTTGTCTGAAGAGTTGATCAATAATCTTATCCATAGATCTGCTATGTTGCTCATCAGCTTCTTTGATCAATTCTTCTAACTTTTTCTCAGTCTTTTCAGATCCTTCAGTCTTTTCAGAGCTTTTCTTCCTCTTATAGGTTGTTATTTCCTTTTCTTTCCTCTCTTTTTCTGCTTCCTCTTCAGCTCTTTTTCTTTTGTCTACTTTCACTGACTTAGACTCCCCCTTTTTGGGTGCATTGGGTTCAGGGGTGTGAATGTCCGAAAGTCTCTTAGAAACAACAACATCAACTAAAGATTGAAGATTTGAGGAAAGCCTCTCATCAATGGCTTGATGTACAATGTTTGTGATTATGGAAGTGATGAGAGGTAAGGATGTTTGAAAGGCAGCAACCATTTGCTCAGAGAGGTTCTGTCCCTGAGAAATGGCACCTGAAGCAGTGGCTGGTGGCAAATTTGTTGAGAGTGGCTCAGTGTTTGGGATAGTTTCAGCAGAAACTGCCATCAGTGGGTGAATTTGGGCAGATAGACTTGATTCTTGTGACATTTTGGCAAGCAGTTCCTGTAGTCTGCATACCTCAGTCTCAAGAGTAGTATTGTGGGCTAGAATATCAAAGAAAAAGCCCAGGTCATCATCAGTCTGTGCTGAATCAGCTGACCTCCTGACGAAATCAGGATGAACATGTGCTGAGTGTAGATCAGTATTCACATGTGCCCCTATTTCTCAGAACTGGGGACTTCCTGCCTGAGGATAATGTCCTTCATTGGCAGTTGCCTCTGGTGAGGACTTAGAGATGATACCATCTTCATCATGATCATGTGCTGAACAAGGAGAAGAGGCAACCTCACCAGATATTCTAAACTCCTCCTCTACACAGGGATATGGAACTCTGTAATCCCTATGTTGTGGGTTATCAGCTACATTATAATCCTCTCCCTCCACTGTTGAGGTTTTCCCAGTGGTAACAGGTTTCTGGGGAGGGGTAGAGGAATGTAGTTGAGTCAGCACTTATGCAATAACCACAGTTGGGCTTGTAAGGGTGGCTTCAGTGGGAGATAGGTGTGAGAAGGATTGCACCTGGAGTGAATGGTGCTCTTCAATGGCAATCTTCTCAAGTGAGAGAGATCCCAGTCATGTGGTTTCCCCATTTTTGGTTGCATCAGGATCCTGTTAAGAGGATTCCTGAGCGGTTTCAGCTGGTAGAGTCCTAGAAACTACAGGGGGATTACTACCCATAGTTTCAACCTGCCTTTGTGTTGCAGGGGCATCATTAGGGGACTCAACTCCCTGAGTAGCCTTTTTGGTTTGATTGGAATAAGGTTTGGAGGGGACTTTGGATCTGGAGGATAAGGCT
Organism: Flaveria trinervia; assembly: GCA_025506515.1. NCBI lineage: Eukaryota > Viridiplantae > Streptophyta > Magnoliopsida > Asterales > Asteraceae > Flaveria > Flaveria trinervia. The sequence continues at coordinate 40,050,563 of CM046452.1, read as the reverse complement.
GTGGGTACCTTCTGCTTGGGTTTTAGCAGTTTGGCAGCCTCTTTGAGGTGTGGGTCAGAGTTGTGCCTCCAGTATACCTCTGGCAACACTATCACAGCAAGGACTCCAAGGCCAACAGGGCCATCAGATTGTAACTGATTCATGATTATGGCCATAAGAAACCTTGGATATAATAGTCATCTATTAGCTGTCGGTTTCATTGCCAGATCTTTTAATTCTAAAAATATAATTTCAGAAAAATTTAAGCTTTGGCATTCAAGAATAGAATACAATACCTGCTGCCACCTGGATGACATTTGATCCCATGAAGAGGTTTGGGGGGCAAGGCAAACATTGATCATGTGGAAGATTAGGCGTTCAGCATCATGAAAGTGCTTCTTCAGAATGGTTGTAGCACTTAGGTGCCCTCATATCCATGGTTAATGAATGAGAGATCAATTGTGCCCTTCGGGTATTTGGTGACAAAGGTAGCATCATTCAGATCTAGAGTTTGGCGAATGATAGTAGGAGTGACTACCACCTTCTTCTGGTTTACAAATGACTGGAGAGTGATCGGGACATCATTCTCACCGGTATAGATGGTAACCTTTGTGCAGAATTGATGAAGAGAGTCTGGATAGATGGTGGAATTTAGAAGAAAAGTAGGTCGATACTAGGAATCAGCCATCAGATCAATAGCATCATCAAACTTAGTCCAAAAGGTCGATTTTGTGAAGTAGGCAACACAGTTGTGTCGAGGTTTGATTTGCATGGTCGCCATTAATGGGAGATGAACGTTCGGAAATCGATTTATGAAAAGTTTGAAGTTAGGGTTAGGTATTTATAGGTTATGAAACGGGTGAAAGAAAACAGTTGAAAGTTTTGGTTTTAGTCATCAGTTGTTAGAAAACGACTGAAGACATGGTTTTACCTTTCAGATGTTATAAGTAACTGAAGACTTGGTGTTTGTAATAAGTAGTTGAAAACTACTGAAGACTTGGTTTTGGCTTTAGTTGTTTTGAAATGAAACAACAGTTGTTTCAAACAATTGAAGAATAAACTTACTCATCTGTTGTTGTCGTCAATTCACATATCTCAGTTGTTTCATTTGACCTTAACACTTACTCAGCAGATTATCTAATTTTCAGATGTTTCATTTGTCATTAGTACTTATTTGTTAGAACAGACGTCAGTAGTTGTAACCACTTCAGTACTTTGCAACAGATAAAGTACTTGAGTACTTTAAGGAATTTAGTCTTTAGGAGTTATGAAAAAATGCTGAAGATAAAATAGCTTCAGTACCTATTTGTGGCAGTTGTATACTGATGCTCATCAGTACTTGGGAGCTGAGATCATCAGTAGTTGTCAATTTATTCAAGCTGCAGCATACCAAGCCTTAGCACAAGATTTTGAAAAGTTGCACTGTCCAAAGGCTTAGTAAATATATCTGCAAGCTCATCAGCACTAGGAACAAACTTTGGATCAATCAGACCTTTTTCATAACAATCCTGATAAAATGATGTCTGATCTCAATATGTTTGGCCCTAGAATGCTGGACAGGATTCTTAACAATACAAAGAGCTGAAGCAATGTCCATCAGTAAAGGAGTCTTAGTCTCTGTAATGTCATAATCCAGTAATTGATTCTGAAGCCAGAGTACCTGCGATGTACAACTTGCAGCAGCAATGTACTCTGCTTCAGCAGTGGATGTAGCAACAGAAGTTTGTTTCTTACTCTGCCAAGAAACTAAACAGTTCCTAGAAATTGGCATCCACCAGAGGTTGATTTTCTGGTTATTTTACACCCTATATAGTCACTATCAGAGAAAGCAACTAATTTGCAAGAGTGCCCAGTGAAATACCAAAGTCCTAGAGATTGAGTTCCTTGCAAATATCTAAAGATCCTTTTGACTGCAATCATATGGGATACTTTATGTGCAGCTTGAAATCTAGCACAGACACAAGTTGCAAACATGATGTCTAGTCAAGAAGCTGTAAGGTACATCAAGGAACCAACCATACATCTGTAAAGAGTTTCATCAACCGCTTTACCTTTCTGATCAGCATCCAGTTGTCTGGTGCTGCACATGGGAGTAAAGCAGGGCTTACAGTTTTGTAAATCAAACTTTTTCAATAAATCCTTTGTATATTTTGACTGATGAATGAAAGTTCCATCAACCTTTTGTTTGATTTGCAACCCCAAAAAGAACTGTAATTCTCCTATGGCACTCATTTCAAACTTTTGTTGCATCAACTTAGTAAAGGCATCACACAACTGTGGATCAGAGGATGCAAAAATAATATCATCAACATAAATTGAACAAGGAGCTTATGCATGCCTACTTTCTTAATGAACAAGGTTTTATCTATGGAGCCTCTAGTGAAATTATTTTGAAGAAGAAAATTGGACAGTGTTTCATATGAGGCTCTAGGTGCTTGTTTTAGTCCATAAAGAGCCTTATCAAGCTTATACACCCAATCTGGATGTTTATGATCTTCAAAACCTGGTGGTTTGCACACATAAACTTCTTCTTTTATTTTACCATATAAGAATGCACTTTTGACATCCATTTGAAAAACTTTGACAATATGAAAGGCAGCATAAGATAAAAACAATCTGATTGCTTCTAGTCTGGCTACAGGGGCAAAGGTTTCATCATAATCAATACCTTCTTCTTGTGAAAACCCCTATACAACCAGTCTGGCCTTGTTCTTGACAATTTGGCCTTTTTCATCTGTTTTATTCCTAAACACCCATTTAGTGCCTATGGCACACTTACCTTGGGGAAAAGGAACCAGTTCCCACACTTGCTGCTTTTGAAACTGAAGAAACTCAAGTTGCATAGCTTCAACCCATCCATTGTCTCTTAATGTAATATGATAATTCTTTGGCTCTTGCTGACCGATGAAGAGAGCATAGAAGCAAAAGTTGGACAATTGATTTCTGGTTGAAACACCAGCATTGATGTCACCAATGATCTGAGACATGGGATGATTCTTCAGTTCTTGATACTCAATAAGATATGTGCAAGTGTTTGAAGGTGATACAACAGCAACATATGGTGATCCAGATTCTTGAAACCTAGAATGCGATGATAATTCAAATGAAGTAGAGGATTCAAAGATCTCATCAGCATTTGTTGTGGATGGAACTGCTGAAGCTACACGAACATCAAGTTCAGTAGACTCAGGCAGTTGATCACTGTAGAGATTAATGAAGAGGCTGATGCAACCTAAACATCTTTTAGTCTCTCCTGTATGCTGCACAAGTGCATTGAAGTGGAATGCTTCGGAAGTTTCACATGTGCAACAGAAATACTCTAAGTGTGAAATCTTCCGAAGCCAAGACCAACATCTTCCGAAGCCAAAGATGAAGTCTTCCGAAGCCTCAGAGACAAAGTCTTCCGAAGCTTCAAGTTCATGAAGACAGATTTCTTCCGAAGACTTTTAACATATGCTTTATCTGATGTACTGTTCCATAAAGCTGGACATCTTTCTGCTGCAACTTTGCAAGTCACCAACTAACATGGTTTGGTGATAAGGTCCATGCTTTTGGTAACTGTACATTAAGGTCTTGAGTCTGTATTCTTTCTACTTTATGTACTTTATCCTTTTTGTAATAGAAAAGGATGTGAGCTATGGCTTTTCATAGTCACAAATTAAAAGGCAATCTGCCTTTTGACTCTACAATTAATTTTGTTTGTGTCTAGTCAATTGTATCCAGCTGGCTTTCAAAGTATACCCAGCTGTAGGATGTAGTATAAGTATCTCATGTTCTTGTAACTTTTATTTATGCTTTGTAACACTTGTAATAGAACATAGAGAAAGCAATGTACTGCATTTTTGAAAACCATATACTTGTGTTTTTGTGTTCTGTCTCTTTCATTACTTGTGTTCTTAGTGTCTTATCTTGGTTAATCCAGTTTACTGCTTAATTAAAGTTTGGTTAATCTCCTCTTTGTGTTGTTGTGTTGTAACTCACACCCTTCAACGATCCTGCATTTGGTATCAGAGCTTTCAGGCTCTTGATATAAGATGTCACCATCTTAAGATCCCTCACACATACAAATACCAAACTTTTCAAATTGCAGCCATTTCCAAAACCGATATGGAAACTGGAACCATGAACAAGTCCCCACTGATCACTCTTGATGAGTTTGACACCTGGTGTTTAAGAATGGAAGGTTTCATCAGGTCTCTCGATTCAAGAATGTGGGAGTCTATTGAGAATGGACCTTTCATACCCAGCACACCCTCTACTACTGGTGCTGGTATGATCCCTAAAGATGTGGCTAACTACTCTGATGAAGATAGGAAGAGAGTAGAGATAGACAGGAAAGCCATGACAGCTCTTCAAACTACCCTTCCAAACTCTGTATATAGAGGTTTCAAGAAGTGCAAAACAGCTAAACAGCTATGGGATGCACTGAAACTGATGTATGAGCATTCTTCTGAAGGCAAGGAGGACAAGAAGGATCTCCTGAAGCAGCAGTTTGAAAACATCACGTTCAAAATAGGTGAGACCATGACTCAGCAATACTTCAGGTATGTTAAGATTATGGATACCCTAGTGGATGGACGAGTTGCTCTTGAGAATAGAGACATTGTAAGGAAGTTCATGTCCTCACTTCCTAGGCAATGGACACACTACTGTGTGGTGATCAAGAGAACTAAAAATCTCAAACTCTCACTTTGACAGAGTTATATGGGATTCTCAGTGGCTACCAGATGGAAATGAACATGCAGGGTTCATCTGGCAACTCCAACAATCAAATGGGTTCAGCCCTACATATGGTTGAAAGGGATAGCATAGAACCCAAACATCATCTTATATGCTACCCTGACAACTCACCCAAGGGTCCTTTCATCACCTTCCCAGAGACACCAAGGGAGAACTACACTCAAGGAAGCCCATTCCAAGAGACAAGCTCTACTCAAGCATTTGTGTCTTCTGATGAAAGCAGTGGCAACTCTCATTTCACTCTTGAAGACTTGGACTGTATCCATCTAGATGATCTGGAATACATGGAAATAGTCCAGTAGATGGCTCTTCTCACTCAGAGAGCCAATAAGTTCTACAAGAGGACTGGAAGGAAGTTTCCAAGCAATGCAACCGGTGGAAAGTTTGGACTGGACAAAGGCAAAGTCAAGTGTTACAACTGTAACTTGATGGGCCACTTTGCCAGAGAGTGTAAGGCACCTAGAACCAATGGTGGCCAAACACAATCCAGACCAAACTACACTGACAAAGCACTTCATAATGAGAAGTCAAAGCAGCAAGCTGCTATTGCTGTTGAAGAAGGAGGCTTTGACTGGAGCTTTCAGGTGGAAGATGCTTCTCCAAACCAAGCACTGATGGCAGATCATGATGAATCCAAGGTATTGGAACATCTCTGTACTCCTGAATGCATTGCTAAAGTTAATAGGTACAGGTCCTATAACTTGGAATTGAGATCTGATATTGAGTCCTTAAATATTTTAAAATCTGATTTTAGAAAGTCTGAAAATGATTATAAGCTGAAAATAGAGGACTTAGAGAAAACCATTTTAGTTCTAAAACATGAACACACAGATTTTAGAACTCAAATTGAAGATCTCATAACCAAGCTCACTGAGTGCCAGGCTGAGCTTGTGATCAGCAAAGCCAGGGCAGAAAAGAATGTTCTTGAAGAAGAGACCTTCATGAACATGATATCCTCATCCCTGCACAACAAAGTGTGCTATCAAAATAGACAGGGACTGGGATCAAATGAGATAGCTCCTCTACACACAAACTTGTTTGTAAGACCCCTAGGTGTGGAACTTGTGAAGATGAGCTTCCTCTCATAGATCCTATGAGTGAGGAGGATGAAGAAGAGATAGTGAAGAATCCCTCTACTAAGAGTGAAGAGGAGTATTCCAAGAAGGGCCACTATCCTTCTGAGGAGAAAGTGAAGACTGTGATGACCAAGTCCATGAGAGAGAACTTGATCAGAAAGAGCAAAAGAAAGTCAAGGAAGGCTCAAGAGATCAAGACTGCTTTTGACTCTAAGTAGAAACAAGTTTTTATTTCTGCAGGGTTTAAAGTGGTAGGGACTGAAGACATCAACCAAAACTCTTCTGCTAAGAGTTCTGGTTCTTGTTCAACTCATCTCAGTAGCAAGAAGAAGACTGATTTGCTGTGTACCACTGCTGCACAGCCTAGACCATCAAACTCCAAGCACAGTCCTCAGCCCAAGAGGACTGTCTCAGCATCTGTAAAGATGAAGGTGGAGAAGGGATGTGACCAAAAATAGTCTTATTCTCATGAAAAGGCTCTTGTGAAGAAGAAGATGAATTGTGTTATGTGTGACAACACTACTCACATTGCAAAGGATTATCCCTTCAATCCTAAAGGTACTGTCCACATGGCCAAAACAAAGGCTTCAAAGAGTTCCAAGAAGATTCAGGCTTCAGAAGGAAAACTAGTTTCCTTCAGAAGTCTCAAATCTAAAAATAAGGGAAATGGAAAATTACCTTCGGAAGAAATATTGGTCTCGGAAGAAAGGAATTCTTCCGAAGCACTGAAATCTATTGCAGTGTCCGCAGAATCTTCCGAAGTATCAGTCATCAAAACTTCCGAAGTTCCACAAGCTTCCGAAGTTTTGAAGGTCAAGTCCAAGACTCCAAAGGTGGTGTGGATGTCTAAGAAAGACCAAGTGACTGAGATTTCTCCATCTACAACAGCTCAAGATCCTCTTAGTACAACCATAGGATCTATCACTATTGAATTACCTTTTGTAAATAAGCCCAAGACAAGCAAGGATTGGGTTTCCAGATATAACTAATGATTCTCTTTTGTACAGGGACAGCTGAAGACAAACAGAAATGTTGGGATCATAGACAGTGGCTGCTCCAGGCACATGACTGGTAATAGGTCACTACTCCAGAACTTTGAAAGGATTGATGGAGGACCTGTTGCTTTTGGAGGAGATGAAGGTGGTTACATTTCAGGAAGGGGCAAGGTCACAAATGGTAAGCTCAGCATTGAAAAGGTAAAATTTGTTAAAGAGCTTGGATACAATCTTGTGAGTGTATCTCATTTTGTGATCAGAGTCATAACATGCTCTTTACTGAGCATGAGTGCATTGTTCTTAAGCCTGGTGTGGTCATTCCTCATGAGCATATCCTGCTTAGAGCCCCCAGGAAAGGAAACATGTACAAGATAGACTTGCAAGAAACCTCTTCCTCCGTAGAAGTTTCATGCTTTCTATCTAAAGCCAGTAGTGATGAATCTTTCCTATGGCATAAAAGAATGTGCCATGTAAACTTTAAGAACATGAATAAATTGATTAAGCATGATCTGGTAACTGGAATGCCAAAGAAAGAGTTTAAAAGTAATGATCACTGTGTTGCATGCCTGAAAGGGAAGCAACATAAGGTATCTCATAAGCCTAAGGAAATGAACTCCATCACTACACCTCTACACTTGTCACATATGGATCTCTTTGGCCCCACCAGTGTAATGAGTTTAGGAAGGACCTCATACTGTCTAGTGATCACAGATGATTTTATAAGATTCACTTGGGTCTTTTTCCTTAGAACTAAGGATGAGACTCCTGAGATTCTGAAGAATTTCATCTTAAAGATTGAGAATCAGTCTGATCACAAGGTCAAAATCATAAGATGTGATCAAGGAACAGAATTCAAGAATCAAACCCTTGATACATTTTGTGATGAAAAGGGTATTGCAAGACAATTTAGTGCTCCCAGGACTCCTCAGCAAAATGGTGTTGCTAAGAGGAGAAACATGACACTGATTGAAGCTGCAAGAACCATCCTGTCTGACTCTAAACTGCCCATCACCTTCTGGGCAGAGGCAGTTAACACTGCCTGCTATGTGCAGAACAGAGTTTTAGTAGTTAAGACTCATGGGAAGACTCCTTATGAACTTTGGCACAAGAGAAAACCTTTCATTGGTTTTCTCAGGTCATTTGGATGTCATTGCACCATCTTGAATACCAAAGATCAAATTGCCAAGTTTGCTGAGAAATCAGATGATGGACACTTTATTGGACACTCTTCCCAAGCTAAGGCTTATAGAGTGTACAATCTTAGAACTAGAATAGTTGAGGAGTCAGTCAATGTGACCTTCAATGAACACACACCATGTGTTGCTGGTTCTGGTCCAGATTGGCTATTTGATCTTGATTTTGTTACCAACTGTTTTAATAAATCTTGTGAGAATGTTTCAGGATCTGCAGAAAATTTAAATACAGGTGATCCTGACCCAAGATTTGAGCTAGGAAGACCTTCAAGTCATACATCTTCAGCTCCAGTTGGAACTACTTCTACAAATGAGGTTTCTATCAGCACAACAATGACAAAGTCAGCTGATACATCTGGTATGCCTTTAAATTCCAGCTCAGAGGCTCTACAACCAGATAAGAACACCTCAACTGTGGAAGACAACAATGGTGATGGTGACAGTGACCAAGGATTTCTTGATGCCACTAACCACACCATAGATGAGAACATGAATGATGTCACACACCGCTTGGATCAAGTTTTACTTGAAATATGTGCTGATGTGGTGGGAGAAACATCTATGCCAGATCTAAATTTTTCAAATTTAGATCTTTCTCAACAACTTGTTGTGATTCCTCAGCTTAGGATTCACAAGTCTCATCCTACCACAAACATCATTGGAATGTTTTCTCTGGGGTAAAGACAAGAGGACAACCCTTGAAGCAAATGTTTGTCTTCACTCTTGTTTTTTATCCCAGATAGAGCCAAAGAAAGTTGAGGAGGCCCTAAAGGATGGAAGTTGGGTTCAAGCTATGCAACAAGAGCTGCTTCAATTCAAAAGACAGAAAGTTTGGAACCTTTGTCCTCTTCCTTCTGGGAAGACTACAATAGGAACCAAATGGGTATTTAGTAACAAGAAGATGATAGAGGCATTATCATCAAAAACAAAGCTAGACTGGTTGTTCAAGGATACACACAAGAAGAAGGGATTGACTACACTGATGTCTTTGCTCCAGTGGCAAGATTAGAAGCTGTTAGGATATTCCTGGCATTTGCTGCATCCAAGAACTTCAGGGTCTTTCAACTTGATGTGAAATGTGCCTTCTTATATGGAGTGATAGATGAAGAGGTTTATGTCAAATAGCCACCTGATTTTGTAGATCCTGATCATCCTGATTATGTCTGCAAGCTTGACAAAGCTCTCTATGGGCTGCATCAGGCACCCAAGAAGTGGTGTGAGACACTATCTGAGTATCTCTGTAAACATGGATACAGGAGAGGTACTATAGATGGAACTCTCTTCATCAAAGGAAAAGGAAAAGACATATTGCTAGTTCAAGTATATGTGGATGACATCATCTTTGGTTCAACTAATCCAAAGCTCTGCAAAGACTTTGAGAAGCTGATGCAAGACAGATTTGAAATGAGTGCCATGGGGGAACTCAATTTCTTTTTGGGAATTCAAGTGAAGCAAGTTGAAGATGGCATCTTCATAAGTCAGTCAAAGTATGTTCAAGACATACTCAAAAGGTTCAATACGACTGACTGTAAGATTGCTAAGACACCCATAGCCAAAATCACTCCCTTGGTCCTGATCTTGAGGGGGAGTGTGTAGATGAACACTTATACAGGCTATGATTGGGTCTCTATGTGTCTTACTGCTAGTAGGCCTGATATCATGTTTGCTACATGCCTCTGTGTAAGATATCAAGCCAACCCTAAGATGTCTCATCTTATCACTGTCAAAAGGATTCTAAGATACCTCAAGGTGCATCAACACTTGGTCTATGGTATCCCAAGAATTTTGACTTTAATCTGTATGCTTATACAGATAGTGATTAGGTGGTTGCAATATGACTGCAAAGTCTACATCTGGGGGATGTCAATTTCTTGGTGGAGGGTTGCCTCATGGCAATGCAAGAAACAATCCTGTGTCTCTGCATCAACTGTTGAAGCTGAATACATTGCTGCCGCTAGCTGCTGTGCTCAGGTGCTTTGGATTCAGAATCAAATGCTAGACTATGGGATAAATTTCACAGAGACTCCAATCCACATAGACAACAACAGTGCTATCTCATTTGGAGAACCCTGTGCAGCACTCAAGGACAAAGCACATCAATATCAGGTATCATCTAATAAGAGATAATTATGAAAAGGGATTAATTAAACTAGTTAAGGTTCACACAGATGAACAATCTGATTTGTTTACAAAGGCTTTTGATGAACAAATATTTAAATATCTAATTCAGCTATTGGGATGATCAACCTTGAGTAAATTTTTCTTAAAACTAATTCTTATTATTTCTTAAACATGTGTGCAGGATCGTTTAAGGGCTTGAACACAATTACAACACAACAACACAATGAGAAGATTAACTAAACTTTAATCAAACAGTGAACTAGGTAACCAAAGGTGATACAGAGAACACAAGTAAAGCAAGAGACAGAACAAGAGAGTATAGCTTTCAAGGGAGCAGTATATTGCTTTCTCAAGTTCTTTTACAAGTGTTACAAAGCATAAAGAAGATACAAGAACTTGGAATACTTATACTACAACCTACAGCCGGCTATACTATGAAAGCCAGCTGGATACAATTGACTAGACACTAACAAAATCAATTGTAGGATCAAAAGGCTATCTGCCTTTTGACCTTGTGACTATGACATGCATAGCTCACATCCTTATACATTACAAAAAGGATAAAGTACATAAAGTGGAAAGTTTCAGACTCAAGACCTCAATGTACAGTTACCAAAAGCATGGACCTTTTCACCAACTCTTGTAAGTTGGTGACTTATCAGAGACGCAGCGGAAAAGGTGCTTATGGAACAGTACATCAGATAAAGCATGTGTACTAAAAGTCTTCGGAAGAAATCTGTCTTCATAGGGTAAGCTTCGGAAGACTTTGTCTCTTCAAGCTTCGGAAGACTTCATGTTAGGCTTCGAAGATATTGGTCTTGGCTTCAGAAGATATTACACTTAGAGTATTTTCTAATGCTTTGTGTAATTCTTCCGAAGCATTCTTCACTTCAGTACTTAGTGCATGTTGCTGAAACACTTAGGCAGTTTTTGGTTTGCATCAGACTTCAGGAATCCTTACAAACTCCCCCTAGGCTGATGCTACCAAAACACTTAGAAGATCTTTAAATGTTTGTAGTCTTCAGAATAATCAAGACCATCCCTTTCTTCATTTGATGGTCAGGATCATCAAGACTCTCATAGTATCTTCTCATTTCAAAGAGATCATGCAGAGGTAAGTTGATTATGTCTTGCCATGAGTAGACATTTTCAACACCTTGATCTCTGATTCCATCTCCATCTTTCTGGATTGGTAGAGTAAAGTCCAGGATAAGATGGGTGTCTCAGTTGCTAGAGGAGCCACTTGCATAGGAGTTGATTGGGCTGCCTCATCATGCACTTCCTCAGGTTATCTGATTCAGCCTGGGGTGTAGAGGTAGATGACTTTGGCTTCTTCTTTTTAGTCTTTGGTTTAGAGGCCATTTTCTTCTTCTTTTATGTCTTTACTGAGAAGATGGTCTGCAGCACCATGTTGATCATCAGTGTCTTTCTCAGTTGGTGGTTCCTCCCTCACAGGTTCAGAAGAGAGGGAGTTTGACCCTGTCTTGGATAAGAAGATGAAGTTTGCTGAGCTCAGCTGGAGGTTCTGGTTCAGGTGTCTCGGTTGTTTCAAACTTGACCTCCACTTCAGGTGGGACTTGACTTGGAAGAGAGTGCAAGTCAATGAGTTCACCACTTTTAATCTTCTGCTTGATTACCCTTATATGCTCATCCATTGTAGATAGAGACATGGGACCAAGTCTCCTCCGGAGAATCCATATGACTTCAAGAAGCTCATCATTCTTTGTCTGTCAGCAGACTTTTTGCATTCTTTTGAATGATGGCTCTTGACTTCGCAGCTTCTTCCCTTAGCTTCCTTTTGGTTGTTTTTCTTTCTTGACTAACTCAAGCTCAAGTTGCTTTAAGTACTCGAACTCAATGAAGTCATAGGACAGGGGAGAAGTGTATTTGCCTGATAGAAGCCTGTGGCACTCAGGTAGTTTATCATTTTGATTCTATCCTCTTCTTTATCTACCTGAGGTTCTTGTGGAGCCACATCTTCCTGTGCAGGACTTTCTTGAACTGAGAGAGAGTGGGAGTATGCTTGTGAAGTCTTTTTGTCTCCTCTCCTCTTTGAATTGGAGAAGTAACCTTGCATCCTCTTTCTCCTTTATCTCTCTTGACACTTCCATGTCAGCCAGTTCATTCAACTCTTCTAAGGGGAGGGAGATGATTTCATCAACATCATAGTTCCTGGTCTGTAAATAATTAATCCTGACTGCCCTTTGTTCATCATTTTGAGTATTTGGTCTGGGGGCAGCCCTGATTGCAGCTTGCATGAACTTTGATGACCCAGAAGAACTTCTCTCCCTTAGCCTCCTTTTCCTCTCTCTCTCTCTCTCCTCAATTTCCTCAGGAGTCATTATCCTTTTCCCTTTGTCACCAACAGACCTTTGTGACTCAGGGGATTGAGGCTTGGCCTTCATTGCTTGGTGTAGCTTCCATGCTCTGGCCAGAGAGAGGCTGAGAAAACCTTCACCACAGGTGTCTCAGATGAGTTTGGACCTCTGCAGCAGTTGTTGATAGTGAGACAAGGTTCTCAGGTTCTGCCACTGGGCCTTCAGCCAAGGTTTCCCCTATGAAACTAATCTTAGGTCCACCTCAGCATCCAGTTGACCGATGACATTGCCTGATTGCCTAAGTCTCCTTCTTAGAGAGAACTCTGCAAGGATCCTGTCTTGGATTCTTTGAACCAGCCTGTCAGCTTGTCTAGATTTGCTTGGATTGACAAGTGGCATGTTGACTAAATCCAGTCCTTCATAGAAGCTCAGGCTTTGGAACTGAAAGACTTCTTGTTGGCCTTGAACTCTGTGAAGTATGAGGGCTCTCTGTCGCATCAACCTCCATCTGATGATGTAGTTGCCAGTTCCATGTGTTGGAGATGAGACAGCCCTTGGTATACCTTCCTCAAAGAGACTCCTGATGAGAGAGTCTATAGAGTCCACATTAATGTGAACTTGAGGAAGTTGCTGAGAATGCACAACAGCAAGTGAGGATGGTGAGTCCTCTATGTCCATTCTCTTTGAAGAACTCCCAGGTTCTGTGGTTGTGATAACTTTCTCCCCCTTTTTGGTAGCATCACCCACTTGCATAGGTGAGCTGGAGGATAAATCAGTCACTTCCACAGGTTCTTGTGTTCCTGGTTGAGCTCTCCTTAAAGGTCTCTCAGCTAGTTTTTCCTGCAGATATGAAATCTGAGTTGCTGATCATTGACCCTGTTTTGCAGGGTAGTCACCTGAGATTCCAAGTGACTAACCTTAGAGACTAGATAGGTGCATGTTTGTGACAATTGTTGTACCTTTAGTCTCAATTCCCCTCATCTTCATCAGAAGAATCACTGGGGGATGAGAGGATTGGACCAAAGTCCTCTCTCTCACCACCAGCTTGAGTTTCTTGGCTGCTGGTTTTCCTCTGCTCACTGGCAATCTCAATTAAGATGCCAATGGGCTGAGTTGCCATGGTTGAGGTCTAATGATGTAATCACTTTCAAATGTGAGAGCCTCTTCCATATGGACATCCGGAACAGGTTCAGATGTGTCCACCTCAGTAATAGGTGACTGATGAGGGATAGACTGAGGAGAGTCAGAGGTACTCATCTCTCTTTGAGTAGGGGAGGAGAGAGAGACTCATGGTACTCACTGAATCCTAAGTCTTCATGAGTGTAAAAGGATAGGTTGGGAATTGGTTGGTTTAGATCCAAAGGCTGGGGATGGTAGCTGTCCCCTGAAGGTTGTTCACTTGAGTGTTGAGACTCAGAGTGAAAGCTTACAGTTGTTTGGCTAATGAGCTCATCAGGTTGAGCTTGAGGAACCTCAACCCTGATAGGTAAAGTAATGGGAGTGGTTTGCTCCTCAGGAGAAGTGGGAGCTCTGGAGTCCACTTCTTCCTGTAAGGTGAGTATTTGGGGCCTGCACAGACTCAATAGCCTGAGCAGGGGTTCGTTGGGATTTTCTTTTGTAGGTGATGAATATTGGAGGTTGCGAAGAGGGTAGGAGAGCAGTAGGTGTGGGTTCAACACTAGCTTGGACTGCTATGTTGTCACCTTGAGCAATGAGCTCTAACATTTTTGGGACTAGGGCTGTTTCTACCCTGAGAAGCCACAGTTGCTTCTTCATAATTTTAAAGATGTCGGGCTTCATCTGTCCCAGTTTAAGAATATTGCCTGTTTCCCTCAACTGTGAGCCCAGTTCACAGGTAAGAATGTGTTGAACATATCTAGGAAACATGTAATACTCTAAGGAGTCTAAGTTTGCAAGTAAATTAGTATAAACAAATTGTGAATACCTGAACTTGACCCCTGAACCATCCCATGAACTATAAAGGAGAGAATCTCAGGAATCTGGTCCCATCCACCATGCTTGTTTGATAAGCTGTGGATAACCACATGGAGCAGGTATTTCCACTGGGATGAGACCTTCCCTTTCCTGAAGGTCTTTACAGAGAAATCTCCTTCATAGCCCATCTGCTCGAAGGAATGATTAACCGCTTCTTTGGGAAGAACACTTCACCTGCTTCATCATCCAGCTGAAGATGTCGGTTGATGATGGCCGGAGTGATGAAATTGTTCTCCCCTGCACTGTGGCAGACAGTGCCTTCTCCCCATCCATAATGACCTCTTGGCAGGTCTTCCAGAATTCAAGCAAATGATCCTCATATAGGAGGATCAATGGTTAGGGAGGTGAAGTAGTGAGACAAAGACAAGAAACGGCAAACCTCTGAGAAATGAGGATCTTTGTCAGAGCATATCAGAGCAACCTGATTGTGTTGTCTGTGTAGCTGCATGGCAAGTGAGGATCATTTCTGTGTGTAAGATCAACCATTGTGAGGTAGCTTAGAGATGAAGAAAAAAGAATGGGAAGTAAATTTCAGAGAGAAAGCTTTGGGTTTTAGGTATGGAAGAAAAGCAGATGATAGAAGAAGGGGGAAACCGTGGGTTTATATGAGAGAGAAGGATTTCAGATAAAGTTTAATGAAAGAGAATAAACTTTGAAATCTGTATGTCGGTCCCACCTCTGAAAAAGTAGTTTACCTTTTTGCTCAAAAAGTAGTTTTCTTGGATTCAAAAAGCTTCCGAAAGTAATTTGTCTTCGGAAGTTGTGATTGAAAAAGCTTCCGAAGCTAAAGTGACTTCGGAAGAATGTTCCTGAGAGTCTTAAAGTTATGCTTCGGAAGAGAAATAAATTTTTGGATGCTTTGTATAAGAATGAACAAAGCTTCCGAAAGTAATTTTTGCTTCGGAAGGAAAAAGTCCTTAAAAATGAATAAGTGTCTAAGTTAAGAATTTTAAGCTTCGGAAGATAACGTTTGACTTCTTCCGAAGGTAAAAATTCTTTAGACAGTCATTTATTTTGAAGACATATTTTTCTTCCGAAGGTAAAATGTTATCTTCCGAAGTATCAGAAAAATTTTTCAAGAATCTAAGGAAAGTCTTCAAAAAGAGTTTTTCATTCAAAGAAAACATGAGCTTATGAAAGTGATGAACTAGACAACTTAGGACACACATATTTTAAGAAGAAATAATTAGAATTAGTTTTAAGAAAAGGTCTACTCAAAGTTAATCATCCCAATAGCTGAAATCAGATACTTAAATCTCTGTTCATCAAAAGCTTTTGTGAACAGATCAGCATATTGTTCATCTGTGTGAACTTTGACTAGTTTAATTAACCCCTTTTCATAGTTATCTCTTATTAATGATACCTGATGTTGATGTGTTTGGTCCTTGAGTGCTGCACAGGGTTCTCAGTGATAGAGATAACACTGTTGTTGTCTATGTGGATAGGAGTCTCTTTGAAGTTAAATCCGTAGTCTAGCATCTGATTTTGAATCCAAAGCACTTGAGCACAGCAGCTTGCAGCAGCAATGTATTTAGCCTCAACAGTTGACGCAGACACACAGGTTTGTTTCTTGCATTGCCATGAGACAACCCTTCCACCAAGGAATTGACATCCCCCAGATGTAGACTTTGCAGTCATGTTGCAGCCACCATAATCACTGTCTGTATAGGCATACAGATTGAAATTAGAATTCTTTGGATACCATAAACCAAGTGTTGAAGCACGTTTGAGGTATCTTAAAATCCTTTTCACAGTGATTAAGTGAGACATCTAAGGATTGGCTTGATATCTTGCACAAATACATGTAGCAAACATGATATCAGGCCTGCTAGCTGTAAGATACATAAGAGACCCAATCATAGCCATGTATAAGTGCTCATCTACACACTCCCCCTCAAGATCTGGACCAAGGGAGTGGTTTCTGGCTATGGGTGTCTTAGCAGTCTTACAATCAGTCATGTTGAACCTCTTGAGTATATCTTGAACATACTTTGACTGACTTATGAAAATGCCATCTTCAACCACTTCACTTGAATTCCCAGAAAGAAATTAAGTTCTCCCATTGAACTCATTTCAAATCTATCTTTCATCAGCTTTTCAAAGTCTTTGCAGAGCTTTGAATTGGTTGAGCCAAAGATGATGTCATCCACATATACTTGAACTAACAGAATGTCGTTTCCTTGTCCTTTGATGAAGAGAGTTCCATCTATAGTACCTCTCCTGTAACCATGTTTACAGAGATACTCAGACAGTGTCTCATACCACTTCCTGGGTGCCTGATGTAGCCCATAGAGAGCTTTGTCAAGCTTGCAGACATAATCAGGATGATCAGGATCTACAAAACCAGGTGGTTGTTTGACATAAACTCCTCATCAATCACTCCATATAAGAAAGCACACTTTACATCAAGTTGGTAGACCTTGAAGTTCTTGGATGCAGCAAATGCCAGGAATATCTTAACAACTTCTAGTCTAGCTACAGGAGCAAAGACATCAGTGTAGTCAATCCCTTCTTCTTGTGTGTATCCTTGAACAACTAGTCTTGCCTTGTTCTTGATGATGATTCCTCTATCATCCTTTTTATTCCTAAAAACCCATTTGGTTCCAATGGTAGTCTTCCCATGAGGAAGAGGACAAAGGTTCCAAACTTTCTGCCTTTTGAATTGAAGCAGCTCTTGTTGCATAGCTTCAACCCAACTTCCATCCTTTAGAGCCTCCTCAACTTTCTTTGGCTCTAACTGGGATAGAAAACAAGAGTGAAGACAAACATTTGCTTCATGGGTTGCCCTCTTGTCTTTACCCCGGAGATACATCTCCAATGATGTTTGTGGTAGGATGAGACTTGTGGATCCTTAGCTGAGGGATCACAGCAAGTTGTTGAGGGATCACAGCAAGTTGCTGAGATAGATCCAAATTTGAGAAATTTAGATCTAGTCTTGAAGATTGATCCTCCACATTATCACACCTATCAAGATTAACTTGATCCAATGAGTGTGTGACATCATTGATGTTATCATCTATGGTATGGTTATTAGCATCAAGAATTCTTGATCACTGTCACCATCACCATTGTTATCTTCTGCAATTGAGATGTCTTTATCTGGTTGAGAGCCTCTGAACTGGAATTTGAAGGCATGCCAGATGTAGCAGCTGCATTTGTCATTGTTGTGCTGATAGAAACCTCATTTGCTGAAGTAGTTTCAACTGGAGCTGAAGGTGTGTGAGTTGAAGGTCTTCCTAGCTCAAATCTTGGATCAGGATCACCTATATTTAAATTTTCTGCAGATCCTGAAACATGCTCACAAGATTTATTAAAACAGTTGGTAACTAAATCAAGATCAAATAGCCAATCCAGACCAGAACCAGCCACACTGGGAGTGTGCTCATTGAAAGTCACATTGGCTGACTCCTCAATGATTCTAGTTCTGAGATTGTATACTCTATAAGCTTTAGCTTGAGAAGAGTATCCAATGAAGTGTCCATCGTCTGATTTCTCAGCAAACTTGGCAACTTGATCTTTGGTATTCAAGATGGTGCAGGGACATCCAAATGACCTGAGAAAACCAATGAAAGGTTTCCTCTTGTGCCAAAGTTCATAAGGAGTCTTACCATGTGTCTTAACTACTAAGACTCTGTTTTGCACATAGCAAGCAGTATTAACTGCCTCTGCCCAGAAGGTGATAGGCAGTTTAGAGTCAGACAACATAGTTCTTGCAGCTTCAATAAGTGTCCTGTTTCTCCTCTCAGCAACTCCGTTTTGCTGAGGAGTCCTGGGAGCACTGTATTGTCTTGTAATACCCTTTTCATCACAAAATGTCAAGGATTTGGTTCTTGAATTCAGTTCCTTGATCACATCTTATGTTTTGACCTTGTGATCACATTGATTCTCAATCTTTAAGATGAAATTCTTTAGAATCTGAGGAGTCTCATCTTTAGTTCTAAGAAAGAAAACCCAAGTGAATCTTGTAAAATCATCTGTGATCACTAGACAGTATAAGGTCCTTCCTAAACTCATTACACTGGTGGGGCTAAAGAGATCCATATGTAATAAGTGTAGGGGAGTAGTGATGGAGTTCTTTTCCTTAGGCTTGTGAGATACCTTGTGTTGCTTCCCTTTCAGGCATGCAACACAATGATCATCACTTGTAAACTCTTTCTTTGGCATTCCAGTTACCAGATCATGTTTGATTAATTTATTCATATTCTTAAAGTTTACAGGCACATTCTTTTATGCCATAGGAAAGACTCATCACTATTTGCTTTAGATAGAAAGCATGAAACTTCTCCAGAGGGAGATGTTTCTTGCAAATCCATCTTGTACATGTTCCCTTTCCTGGGGGCTCTGAGCAGAATATGCTCATGAGGAATGACCACTCCAGGCTTGAGAACAATGCACTCATGCTCAGTGAAGAGCATGTTATGACTCTGATCACAAAATTGAGATACACTCAGAAGATTGTACCCAAGCTCCTTAACAAAGTTTACCTTCTCAATGCTGAGCTTACCATTTGTGACCTTGCCCCTTCCATAAATGTAACCACCTTCATTTCCTCCAAAAGCAACTGGTCCTCCATCAATTCTCTCAAAATTATGAAGTAAAGACCTATCGCCTGTCATGTGCCTGGAACAGCCACTGTCAATTATCCAGACATTCTTGTTTGTCTTGAGCTGTTCCTGCACAAAGAAAATGATTAGTTACATTTGGAAACCCAAGCCTTACTTGTCTTGGTTCAGTAAGTGTAATAGAAGGTAATGCAACAGTAATAGATCCTCTGGTTGTACAGAGGGGATCTTCAGCTATTGTTGATGGAGAAACCTTAGTCATTTGGTCTTTCTTAGACTTCCACACCACCTTTGGAGTCTTGGACTTGACCTTCAAAACCTTAGAAGCTTTTGGAGCTTCACAAGTTTTAATGACTGACACTTCGAAGAATCTACAGTCACTGCAGTAGACTTTAGTACTTCGGAAGAACTCCTTTCTCCGAGACCAACTTTGCTTCCGAAGGTAATTTTCCATTTACCTTCTTTTTTGATTTGGAGCTTCCGAAGGAAACAGACTTTCCTTCCGAAGCTTGAGACTTCTTGAGATTCTTTGAAGTCTTTGTATTGGTCATGTGGATAGTACTTTTAGGATTGTATGGACAATCCTTGGCAATATGAAAGTACTTTCACACACTAACACACAGCATTTTCTTCTTCAAAGATCTCCTTTTGAGAGCAAGACTGGCCTTGGTCACATCCCTTTTTCACCTTCATCTTGGTAGATGCAGATACAGTTCCCTTGGGCTGTGAACTGTTCTTGGAATTTGATGGTCCAGGCTGTGCAGCAGTGGTACACAGCAGCTCAGTCTTCTTCTTTGTACTGAGATGATTTGAACATGAACCAGAACTCTTGGCTAAGAAGCTTTGGTGGATGTCTTCAGTCCTTATTGCTTTGAAACCTGCAGAGATAAACACTTGTTTCTGCTTAGCATCAAAGGTAGCCTTGATTTCTTGAGCCTTCTTTGCTTTCCTTTTGCTCTTCCTGATCAAGTTCTTTCTCTTGGACTTGGTCATCACAGTTAATTTCTTCTCCTCAGAAGGATAGTGGCCCTTGGAGGAATCCTCTTCTTCACTCTTCTCAGAGGGATTCCTCACTATCACTTCTTCATCATCCTCACTTATTGGATCTATGAGAGGAAGCTCATCTTCACAAGTTCCACACCTAGGAGATCTTACAGACAAGATTGTGTGTGGAGGAGCTATCTTATTTGATCCCAGTCCCTGTCTATTTTGATAACAAACCTTATTGTGTAGGGATGAGGATATCATGTTCTTGAAGGTCTCTTCTTCAAGAACACTTTTCTCTGCCAGGGCTTTGCTGATCACAAGCTCAGCCTGGCACTTAGTCAACTTAGTGATGAGATCTTGGATCTGAGTTCTAAAATCTGTATGTTCATGTTTTAGTACTGAAATGGTTTTCTCCAAGTCTTCTATCTTTAACTTGTAATCATTTTCAGACTTTCTAAAATCAGATTTTAATATGTTTAATGACTCAAGATCAGATCTCATCTCTAGGTTGTAGGACCTGTATCTATTTACTTTAGCAATGCATTCAGGGGAGCAAAGATGTTCTAATACCTTGGCTTCATCATGGTCAGCCATCAATGATTGGTTTGGAGAAGCATCCTCCACATGAAAACTCCAGTCAAATCCTCCCTCTTCAACAGCAACCGTAGCATGTTGCTTTGTCTTCTCAGCCTGAGGAGTATTGTTGGTGTAGTTTGGTCCGAGTTATGTTTGACCCCCATTTGCTCTAGGTGCCTTACACTCCCTAGCAAAGTGACCCATAAGGTTACAATTGTAACACTTAACTTTCTTTTATCCAGCCCAAACTTACCACTGGTAGCATTGCTTGGAAATTTTCTTCCTGTCCTCTTGTAGAACTTCTTGGCTCTGTGAGTGAGAAGAGCCATCTGCTGAACTATCTCCATGTATTCCAGGTCATCTGGATGGATACAGTCTAGGTCTTCAAGAGTGAAGAGATAATTTCCACAGCTTTCATCTGCAGACACAAAGGCTTGAGAAGAACTTGTCTCTTGGAATGGGCTTCCTTGAGTAAAGTTCTCCCTTGGTGTCTCCGGGAAGGTGATGAAAGGACCCTTTTGTGAGTTGTCAGGGTAGCATAGGAGATGATGTTGGGGTTCTATGCTGTCCCTTTCAACCACATGAAGGGCTGAACCCATTTGATTGTTAGAGTTGCCAGATGAACCTTGTAAGTTCATCTCCATCTGGTATCCACTGAGAATCCCATATAACTCTGTCAGAGTAAGAGTTTTAAGGTTCTCAGTCCTCTTGATTACCACACAATAGTGTGTCCATTGCCTAGGAAGTGACGACATGAACTTCCTTACAATGTCTCTATTCTCAAGAGGAACTCCTCCATCCACAAGGGTATCCACAATCTCAACATACCTGAAGTATTGTTGGGTCATGGTTTCACCTGCTTTAAAGGTGAAATTTTCAAACTGCTGCTTCAGAAGATATTTCTTGTTCTCCTTGGCTTCAGAGGAGCCTTCATACATCATCTTCAGTGCATCCCACAGCTGTTTAGCTGTCTTGCACTTCTTAAAACCTCTGTACATAGAGTTGGGATAGCAGTCTGAAGAGCAGTCATGGCCTTCCTGTCAATCTCTACTCTTTTCCTATCTTCATCTGAGTAGTTGGCCACATCTTTAGGAATCATACCAGCACCAGTAGCAGAGGGGGTGCTGGGTATGAAAGGTCCATATTCAACAGATTCCCACATTCTTGAGTCAAGAGACCTGATGAAGCCTTCCATCCTCATGCACCAGGTGTCGAAGTCATCAAGAGTGATCAATGGGGATTTGTTCATGGTTCCAGTCTCCATATCAGTCTTTGAGATGGAAGCCATTTGAAAAGTTTAGTTTTTGTGTGTGTGAGGGATCTTAAGATGGTTAGATCTTATATCACGAGCCTGAAAGCTCTGATACCAATTGCAGGATCGTTTAAGGGTTTGAACACAATTACAACACAACAACACAATGAGAAGATTAACTAAACTTTAATCAAACAGTGAACTAGGTAACCAAAGGTGATACAGAGAACACAAGTAAAGCAAGAGACAGAACAAGAGAGTATAGTTTTCAAGGGAGCAGTATATTGCTTTCTCAAGTTCTTTTACAAGTGTTACAAAGCATAAAGAAAGATACAAGAACTTGGAATACTTATACTACAACCTACAGCCGGCTATACTATGAAAGCCAGCTGGATACAATTGACTAGACACTAACAAAATCAATTGTAGGATCAAAAGGCATATCTGCCTTTTGACCTTGTGACTATGACATGCCATAGCTCACATCCTTATACATTACAAAAGGATAAAGTACATAAAGTGGAAAGTTTCAGACTCAAGACCTCAATGTACAGTTACCAAAAGCATGGACCTTTTCACCAACTCTTGTAAGTTGGTGGCTTATCAGAGACGCAGCGGAAAAGGTGCTTTATGGAACAGTACATCAGATAAAGCATGTGTACTAAAAGTCTTCGGAAGAAATCTGTCTTCATAGGGTAAGCTTCGGAAGACTTTGTCTCTTCAAGCTTCGGAAGACTTCATGTTAGGTTCGGAAGATATTGGTCTTGGCTTCGGAAGATATTACACTTAGAGTATTTTCTAATGCTTGTGTAATTCTTCCGAAGCATTCTTCACTTCAGTACTTAGTGCATGTTGCTGAAACACTTAGGCAGTTTTTGGGTTGCATCAGACTTCAGGAATCCTTACAATGTGTGTTCTAAGTTGTTTAGTCTATCATCTTCATAAGCTCATGTTTTTCTCTTGGATTGGAAGACTTTCCTTTGATTAATTGATGATTTTATACTTTGGAAGTTATACATTTTAACTTCGTAAGAAAATCACACCTTCAAAATATTCAACTGTCTAAGAAATTTACCTTCGGAAGAAATTTCAATTTTATCTTCCGAAGCTTAAATAGTTATCTTAGACACTTACTTATTATCAAGGACCTTTTCCTTCTGAAGCAATAATTAACTCTCGGAAGCTTTGTTGATCTCTATACAAAGCACTCAAGTCTTAATTTTTCCTTCCGAAGCAAAATCATCAAATACTCTCAGGAAATTCTTCCGAAGTCATTTTAGCTTCGAAAGCTTTTTCATTAAAACTTCTGAAGATAATTTACCTTCGGAAGCTTGTTGATTTCCAAGAAAACTACTTTGTGAGCAAAAAGTAAACTACTTTTTCAGCGGTGGGACCGACATCCGGATTTCAAAGTTTATCCTCTTTCATTCAACTTTATCTGAAATCCCTCTCTCTCATATGAACCCAACGGTTCCCCCTCTTCTATCATCTGCTCTTCCTCCAAACCTAAACCCAAAATTTTCTCTCTAAAATTTCTTTCTTTCTTCTTTCTTCGTTCTTAAGCTACCTCACAATGGCTAACCTTGCTCACAGAAATGATCCCAACTTTACCACGCAGCTACACAGACAACACAATCAAGTTGCTCTATTATGCTCTGAGAAATATCCACATTTCTCAGAGGTTTGCCGTTTCTTGTCCCTGTCCCACTACTTCACCTCCCTAACCATTGATCCTCCCCTCTATGACGATCAATTGCTTGAATTTTGGAAGACCTGCCAAGAGGTCATTATGGACGGGGAGAAGGCACTGTCTGCCACAGTGCAGGGGAGAACAATCTTCATCACTCCGGCCATCATCAACCGACATCTTCAGCTGGATGATGAAGAAGGTGAGGTGTTCTTTCCAAAGGAAGCTATAAATCATTCCTTTGAGCAGATGGGCTACGAGGGAGATTTCTCTGTAAAGACCTTCAGGAAAGGGAAGGTCTCATCCAAATGGAGATTCCTGCTCCACGTGGTCATTCACAGCTTATCAAACAAGCATGGTGGATGGGACCAGATTCCTAAAGATCTCTCCTTCATAGTCCATGGAATGGTTCAAGGGGTCAAATTCAGGTACTCTCAATTTGTTTATACAATTTGCTTCTAATTTAGACTCCTTAGAGTACTACATGTTTCCTAGATATGTCCAGTACATTCTTAACTGTGAACTGGGCTCACAGTTAAGGGAAACAGGTAACACTCTTAAATTGGGACGGATGAAGCCCGACATCTTTAAAACATTGAGAAAGTCCACTGTTGGATTCTCTGGGGTAGAAACAGCCCTAGTCCCAAAAATGTTAGAGCTCATTGCTCAAGGTGACAACCTAGCAGCACAAGCTAGTGTTAAACCCACACCCGCTGTTTTTCAACCACCTACACAGCCTCAAATATCCATCACCTACCAAAGAAAATCCAAACGAACCCCTGCTCAGACTATTCAGTCTGAGGAGGCCCCCATATACTCACCAATACTGGAAGAAGTGGATACTGGAGCTCCTATTTCTCCTGAGGAGCAGACCACTCCCATCTTTTCTAGAATCAGTGCTGAGGTTCCGCATGCTCAGCCTAATGAGCTCATTGGCCCTACTGCTTTAAGCCATCACTCTGAGTCTCAACACTCAAGTGATCAACCTTCAGGGGACAGTTACCATCCCCAGCCTATAGATCTCAACCAACCAATTCCCAACCTTGACTTCTACACTGATGAAGATCTAGGTTTCAGTGAGTATAATGAGTCTCTCTTCTTTTCCCCTACTCCAAGAGAGATAAATACTCCTGAGTCTCCTATATCTATCCCACATCAGTCACCTACAACTGAGGTGGATACTTCTGAACTTGTTCAGGATGTCCATATGGAAGAGGCTCTCACTTCTGCAGGTGATTACATTATTAAGACCTCAACCATGGCAACTCAGCCTGCTGACATCTCAACTGAGACTGCCAGTAAGCAGAAGAAATCCAGTAGCCAAGAACTAAGAACTGGTCATGTGAGAAAAGACTCTGGTCCAATCTTCTCCACGCCCGGTGATTCTTCTAATAAAGATGAGGGGATCTGAGACTAAAAGTGAAACAAGTATCTAAAACATGCACCTATTTAGTCTCAAAGGTCAGTCACCTTGAATCTCATGTGACTACCTTAAACGATAGGATCAATGATCAGCAACTTGAGATTTCATATCTTAAGGAAAAACTAGCTGGGAGACCCTTAAGGTGAGCTCAACCAGGAACACAAGAACCTATGGATGTGATTGATCTATCCTCCAGCTCACCTATGCAAGTGGGTGATGCTACCAAAAAGGGGGAGAAAGTCTTTACAGCCACATAACCTGGGAGTTCCTCTGAGAGAATGGACATTAAGGACTCACCATCCTCACTTGCAACTGTGCATTCTCAGCAACCTCCTCTAGAACACATTGATGTGGACTACACAGAGTCCTTCATACAGAGTCTATTTGAGGATGGGATACCAAGAGCCATGTCACCTTCATCATCCTTTAATCACATCATTGGATGGAGGTATGACAACAACTGCAAGGCTCTCATCATCATAAGAGTTCAAGGACAGCAAGAAGTTTTTAATTTTTAGACCTTGAACTACTATGAAGGTCTGGATCTAGTCAACATGCCACTTGTCAACCCAAGCCAATCAAGACAAGCTGACAGAATGGCTAGAAGAATCCAAGACAGGATCATTGCAGAGTTCAGCCTAAGAAGGAGACTAAGGCAATCAGGCAATGTCATCGGTCAACTAGATCTTGAGGCAGACCCTAAGATTAGCTTCATAAGGGAATCCTTGACTGAAGGCCTACTGACAGAACCTGAGAGCCCTGTCTCATCATCTCCAACTGCTACAGAGATCCATATTCCTTCTGAGACACCTGCTGGTGAAGGTGCTTCTCAACCTCTGTCTGGCCTGAGCTCAGATGCTACAATGAGCAATGAAGGCTAAAGCTCTCTCCACCCTGAGTCACAGAGGTCTGTGAGTGACAAAGGGAAAAGAAAAATTACATCTGAGGAGATTGAGGAGGAGAGAGAGAGAGGAAAAGGAGGCTAAGGGGAGAAGGTTCCTCTACCGAGTTTCCAAGACTCATGGAGTCTGCAATCAGGGCTGCCCCCAGACTAAACACTCAGAATGATGAGTTAAGGGCAGTCAGGATTAACTATCTACAGACTAGGAACTATGACATAGATAATATGATTTCTCTCCCCTTGGATGAATTGAATGAGCTGGTTGATCTGGAAATGTCAAGAGAGAAGAAGGAGGCAGAAGATGCAGAACTCCTAGTATAGATCAAAGAAGAAAGAAAAAGAAAAAGATTGTACAGAGGTATGCCTACCCTCTCCGCAGTTCAAGAAAGCCCTGAACAAGAGGATGTGGTTCAACAAGAACCTCAGGTCGATAAGGAAGAAGACAGAATCAAGATGATTAACTACCTGAGTGCCACAGGTCTCTATCAGGCAGATGCACTCCTTCCCTTACCTCATGACTATGTTGAGTTTGAGTATTTAAAACAACTTGAGCTTGAGCTAGTCAAGGAAAGAAAGACAACAAAGAGGAAGATGAGGGAAGAAGCTGCAAAGTCAAGAGCCATCATCCAAAAGAGCATGAACAAGTCTGTTGATAGGCAGAGGATGATGAGCTTCTTGAAGCTGTATGGATTCTCCGGAAGGAGACTTGGACCCATGTCTCTATCCACTATGGATGAGCATATCAGGGTAATCAAGCAGAAGATCAAGAGTGGAGTGCTCACTGACTTACACTCCACTCCAAGTCAGGCCCCACCTGAAGTGGAGGTTAAGGTTGAACAAACAGACACAACACAACCCGAACCTCCTGCTAATGCTCAGCAAGCTTCATCTTCTGATCCACAGCAGGGTAAACCTCCCTCTCCTTCTGAGCCTAAGAGAGAGGAAGTCCCAACTGAGAGAGATAGTGAAGATCAATCTGGTGCTGCAGGCCAGTCTTCTCAGTTAAAATTTGGAAAGAGAAAGAAGAGGATGGCTTCTAAACCAAAGTTTAAGAAAAAGAAGAAGCCTGCATCCTCTTCTGATCCTCAGGATGAATTCGAACAACCTGAGGATGTGCAGCCAGAGGATGGTCAACCAACTCTAACTTTAGTAGCTCCTCTAGCATCAGGAAGACCCGTCTTGTCTTGGACATACACCATAAATCTAGAAAGATGGCATGTTATTAGAGATCAAGGCATTGAAGACATTTATACATGGCAAGATATGTTTCAGTTGCCTCTGCATGATCTCTTTGACATGAGAAGACACTTTGACAGCCTGAAGGATCCTGATCAACTTATGAAGAAAGGAATGGTGATCATCCTAATGAGGACTGTTAATATCTGATGTTTTCTAAGTGTTTTGGTAGCATCAGCCTAGGGGGAGTTTGTAGAGATTAATGAAGAGGCTGATGCAACCTAAACATCTTTAGTCTCTCCTGTATGCTGCACAAGTGCATTGAAGTGGAATGCTTCGGAAGTTTCACATGTGCAACAGAAATCCTCTAAGTGTGAAATCTTCCGAAGCCAAGACCAACATCTTCCGAAGCCAAAGATGAAGTCTTCCGAAGCCTCGGAGACAAAGTCTTCCGAAGCTTCAAGTTCATGAAGACAGATTTCTTCCGAAGACTTTTAACATATGCTTTATCTGATGTACTATTCCATAAAGCTGGACATCTTTCTGCTGCAACTCTGCAAGTCACCAACTAACATGGTTTGGTGATCAGGTCCATGCTTTTGGTAATTGTACATTGAGGTCTTGAGTCTGTATTCTTTCTACTTTATGTACTTTATCCTTTTTGTAATAGAAAAGGATGTGAGCTATGGCATGTCATAGTCACAAGTCAAAAGGCAATCTGCCTTTTGACTCTACAATTGATTTTGTTTGTGTCTAGTCAATTGTATCCAGCTGCTTTCAAAGTATAGCCAGCTGTAGGATGTAGTATAAGTATCTCATGTTCTTGTAACTTTTATTTATGCTTTGTAACACTTGTAATAGAACATAGAGAAAGCAATATACTACATTCTTGAAAACCATATACTTGTGTTCTTTGTGTCCTGTCTCTTTCATTACATGTGTTCTTAGTGTCTTATCTTGGTTAATCCAGTTTACTGCTTAATTAAAGTTTGGTTAATCTCCTCTTTGTGTTGTTGTGTTGTAACTCACACCCTTCAACGATCCTGCAATCACTAAAACTTGCATTTATACCAACAGCTGGATAACAGCTTGCATAAGATGATGGATTCACACAACCTGCAACATTTGGAGACTGATAAGAAACATATTGCAGTATGTCCAGATCAAAAAACTCCACAGGGTTTTGTGGGATTTTCTCCTTTGGAGATTCATTAAACTTTACATGCAAGGTTTCTTCTACAATCTTTGATCTGCAATTAAAAACTCTGTATGCCTTGCAAGTAGAGGAATACCCAACAAAGTACCCTGCATCCACCTTTGATTCAAACTTCTGAAGTGGATCCTTTGTGTTGAGAATATAACAAGGACACCCAAATGCTCTAAAGAAGGAAATCAGAGGAGCCAAATGATGTAACACTTCATATGGAGTCTTCATCAACCTTTGATTTACCAATACTCTATTTTGCACATAACAAGCTGTGTTAACAGCTTCAGCCCAAAAGGTTAGTGGCAAACTAGAATCAGCCAACATTGACCTTGCAGCTTCAATAAGGGTCATGTTCTTTCTCTCCACCACTCCATTTTGTTTAGGAGTTCTAGGAATGCTAAATTGCCTCTTGATTCCCTTAGAGAAATAAAATTCATCAAGTGTGTGATTTCTAAATTCTGTGCCGTTATCACTCCTCACACACTTGACAGAAAGAGACTACTGCTTTTCCACATGCAACACAAAGTAGATGATAATTTGACCAGCCTCATCTTTTGAATGTAAGAAGAAGGTCCATACAAATCTGGAATAATCATCCACAATTACCGGACAGTATTTTTTCTTTGCCATGCTCATCATTCTTACTAGACCAAAAAGATCCATGTGCAGTAATTGCAAGCAGGCAGTGGACTTTGGTTCTTCTATTGGAGGGAATGATACTTTATGTTGCTTTCCTTTTAAACAAGTAGAGCAGTTATCATCACATTTGAACTCCTTTAATGGCAGACCTCTTACTAAACCATGAAGGATAAGCTGGTTCATGTTTCTAAGATTCACATGACTAAGCCTTTTGTGCCAAAGCTTAGATTCCTTAGGAGAGGCCTTGGAGAACAGACATGGATGGCCTTTTAGATCAATTTTCTTTGATAAGTCTAAGGCATATACTCTTCCAATCCTGTTGGCTTTCAGGAGAGTATGTTCATCCAATATCTTGTCAATCATATTCAAAACATTGAAAGACAGCATTCGACAGTTCTCACTAGTGAAAAGTGCAATATGCCCTTTATCACACATTTGACTGACACTCAACAAATTGTACTTGAGATTCTCCATATGGTTGACATCATCAAACCTTATTTCACCATTTGAAACAAAGCCTTTGCCGATGATGTAACCCTTAGCATCATTACCAAAAGATATAAATACCTTCTTTCCTTGAGAGTAGTCGTGAAGAAGAGATCTGCTCCCAGTCATATGCATAGATCCTCCACTATCCACATACCAGATGTATCTACTCACATATCAAGTAACTAGGTCAAATTTTAGTGACATTTAAGAATTTAGGTAGAAGCAAAGTAATAGTAAACTATTATTTCCCAAACATATGTCATGCTGAAGTAAAATACACAGAAAGAAAGACAATATAAATTATTATTATTTTTATTAACTACTATTTACAAGAACAGGCACATGTTTTTCTTTGTTTGTTCTAATGATTAATCGAAGTTAATCATGCTAGAGACTCAATTAGAAAAGTAAATCTAACTGAATCAAAGGCTTTAGTGAATAAATCAGCAAGCTGATTTGTTGTATCCACTTTCACTAACTTGATCAAACCTTTTTCTGAGCAATCTCTGAGAAAATGGGATCTTATTTCAATATCCTTTGTTTTACTATGTTGCGCAGGATTAGCAGTCATAATCATAGTTGTTGAATTGTCAATGTAAATTGGAGTTTCAAGGAAATTGTAACCATAATCAAGCAATTGGTTATGCAACCAAAGGACATGAGAGCAACCAGCTGAAGCAGCTAGGTACTCAGCCTCAGCTATGGATATAGATACATTTGTTTGCTTCTTTCACTTCCATGTAACTAGTCTTAGTCCTATGAATTGACATCCACCGGTTGTGGATTTTCTATTGTTGTTGCATCTTCCAAAGTCACTGTCTGACTATGAGTAGAGAGTGAAATAACCATCCTTTGGATACCAAAGTCCAAGTCCTAGTTTTTCTTTGAGATATCTGAAAATTCTTTTCACAACATTCAAATGAGACTCTTTTGGATCTGATTGGTACCTAGCACAAACACATACAACAAACATAATGTCATGTCTACGGGCAGTTAAATACATAAGTGATCCTATCATTGATCTATATAATCTTTGATTAATAGTTTTTCCTATAGGATGAGGTACAATCTTTTTAATTGTTGAGGCTGGTGTTATGCATAAAGATGTATGAGCAAGGTTGTACTTCATCAATATTTGACGTATGTATTTCTCTTGATTAATGAATATCCCATCTGTCTTCTGGTGAACTTGTAGGCTAAGAAAGAAAGTTAATTCTCCCATTGAATTCATCTGAAACTCTAATTTCATGAATTCTTCAAAGCTTACACATAATCTCTTGTTAGTTGATCTAAATATAATGTCATCAACATAAATTTGAACAACTAAGAGATCTTGATGTTCTTGTTTGGGAAAGAGAGTCTAATCAATGGTTCCCCTTTTGTATCCATGCTTAAGGAAGAAAGATGATAGTGTTTCCTACCACTTTCTTGGTTCTTGGTCAAGACCATACATTGCTTTATCAAGTTTGTATACCCTATGTGGGTAGTGAGGATCTTCAAATCCAGGGGGTTATGATACATAGACTTCTTCGTCAATTTTCCCATATAGGAAGGGACACTTCATATCTGTTTGATACATAGTGAACTTCTTATACGATATATGTTTAACAAGTGGGAAGAGATACTTCTAGAGAAGTATAAAGATCTCAAAGAAACCCTTGCAGTTACCCAGGTAGAGTGTGATAGATGGGTACAATCATGCAAAGTTTTTGAAATGCTTCTTAGTAAGCAATCTGCTTCCAATGTGAAGTTTGGCATTGGTTACAATCACACTGCTCCACCTATAGATTTTACTCCCAGAGTAGAGGTAGAATCTGATGGTGAGAGTAATAACCAATCCATCTCATCATGTGATCTACTTTCTGATACAACACAATCAGAAGTAGAAGTCAGCACCAAGCCCTCTCAGAACCTATCAGCTGATGTTGATGGTTCCACTGCTGACACTCACATGATCAATGAGTTGATCAACTCAAGAGTTAATTCTGAAAGTCCTAAAAGGACTAGAGAGCAGGATTTAACACCTGAAGTTCAAACTCCAACTACTGCCAATACTGAAAAGAAGAAAACTGTCAGTAGAAAGAGTTTGAAGACTACTAAAGAGGTAGTCAAGAAAGCAAACAATGCTTCCAAAGCACTGAAGAGCAAGTCTTCAGTTGCTTCACCCTTTTTAGTTGATGATCAACCTAAGATGAAGAAGAAACCATGTGAAGTATGTGGTTTGTTCAATCATCTTACAGATGATTGCTGGTACAAAAGAGGTTCCAAACTCAAACATAAAGATGAAATTAAAGAGAAAATGGTAAAAATGAAAACTGAGTTTGAGACCACATTTGTATCAGCAACATCAAATCCTGTAACCCTTAAGTCCTCAAAGAAATCCAAAAAGGAAGGGGTTAAACAGGTAACAGCTGAGAGTGCTCAGAAGAAGAAGGTGCAACATAGGAACTTATCAAACTCCACTGGCAATGTGTCTGATGAGCTGAAAGCTTTATCACAAAATCAGACACAGCTGGTTATGATGGTTCAACATCTGTTGGGAAGAGTTAATCAATTAGATGCTGCTATGTTAAAACCACAGAAAAGGAGATCCAAGCCAAAGGATTCCTCTTCTTCACCATCTTCTTCCTCTCATGCTATTGTTTCTAATAAACCTGTTAGTTTACCATCTGTTGATGAGACCAGGCCCAAAACCAAAAAGGTTTGGGTCTCCAAAACTAACTGATTGTTTATTATTGCAGGGTTCTCCAACATGCCAAAGTAGCATCTGGTATGTAGACAGTGGGGGATCTATGCACATGACTGGGAACAACTCTCTTCTTCATGACTACTCTCAAGGAAAGAAGGGGTTTGTTTCTTTTGGCAATGATGCCAGGGGTTACATCATTGGAAATGGCTTTGTCTCCGATGGAGAAATAAAGTTTGATGATGTTAATCATGTGGAAAATCTCAAGTACAATCTCTTGAGTGTCAGTCAAATGTGTGATAAAGGCCATGTTGCTCTTTTCACCAGTCAGAACTGTAGGATTCTGTCATCCAAAGTTCTGCATTTGATTGATAAGGTGTTGGATGATCACACTCTCCTGAGAGCCAACAGGACTGGAAGAGTGTATGCCTTAGATCTTTCCAAGAAAATAGATCTCAGAGGCAATCCTTGCCTATTTTCCAAAGCCTCTTCTCAAGAATCTAAACTGTGGCACAGAAGGCTGGGTCATGTTAATTTCAAAAACATGAATCAGCTTATCCACAATAGTTTAGTTAGAGGCTTACCAATAAAGGAGTTCCACTGTGATGAAACCTGCACTGCTTGTTTAAAAGTAAAACAGCACAAAGTCTCATTCCCTCCTATTGAAGAGCCTAAGTCCACTGCCTGCTTGCAATTACTACATATGGATCTATTTGGTCCTGTGAGAGTAATGAGCATGGCAAAGAAGAAATACTGTCTGGTAATTGTGGATGATTACTCGAGATTTGTATGGACTTTCTTTCTACATTCAAAGGATGAGGTTGCTCAGAAGATTATTCACTTTGTGTTGTATATTGAAAAGCAGTATTCCCTTCCAGTCAAGTGTATTAGGAGTGACAATGGAACTGAATTCAGAAACCATACACTTGATGACTTCTATCTTTCAAAGGGAATCAAAAGGCTGTTTAGCATACCAAGGACTCCAGAACAAAATGGAGTAGTGGAGAGAAAGAACAGGACCCTAATTGAAGCTACAAGGTCCATGCTGGCTGACACTGGTTTGCCACTGACCTTTTGGGCTGAAGCTGTTAACACAACTTGCTATGTGCAGAATAGAGTCTTAGTAAATTAGAGGTTGATGAAGACTCCATATGAAGTTCTCCATCACTGGCTCCTCTAATTTCATTTTTCAAAGCATTTGGGTGTCCCTGTTTTATTCTCAACACAAAGGATCAACTCCATAAATTTGATCCTAAGGTGGATGCAGGGTATTTTGTTGGTTATTCATCTACTTGCAAGGCATACAGAGTCTTCAACTGCAGAACAAAGATAGTTGAAGAGACTTTGCATGTGAAGTTTAATGAATCTCCTTTGGACAAGATTCCACAAAACCCTGTGGAGTTGTTTGATTTGGACATACTGCAATATGTTTCTTATCAACCTCCAGCTGTTGCAGATCCTGTGGATAAATCATCTTCTGCAGCATGTCTTCCACCTGGTGGTATTGATGATGATGATGATAATATCAATACTCACCTATTCAAGTTTAGTGACCAACTGCATGTGTCTGCTAAATTTGATGTTCCTGTAGCTTCAGCAGTTCCATCCACAACAAATGCTGATGAGATCTCTGTTTCCTCTACATCTTTTGAGTTAGCATCTAATTCTTGGTTTCAAGAGTCTGCATCAACATCTGCTGCTGCTGAAGGTTCTACAAACACTTGCACAGATCTCATTGTTTATCAAGAACTGAAGAATCACCCCATGTCTCAGATTATTGGTGATATCAATGTTGGTGTTTCAACAAGAAGTCAATTGTCTAACTTCTGCTTCTATGCTCTCTTCATCAGTCAGCTAGAGCCAAAGAACTACCATGTTTCTTTGAGAGACAATGGATGGGTTGAAGCTATGCAGCTTGAGCTACTTCAGTTCAAGAAACAGCAAGTGTGGGAACTGGTTCCTCTTCCCCCAGGTAAGTGTGCAATAGGCACTAAATGGGTGTTTAGGAATAAAACTGATGAAAATGGGCTTATTGTTAAGAACAAGGCTAGACTGGTTGTACAGGGGTTTTCACAAGAAGAAGGTATTGACTATGATGAAACCTTTGCCCCTGTAGCCAGACTAGAGGCAATCCGATTGTTTTTAGCCTATGCTGCATTCCACAATCTTAAAGTTTTTCAAATGGATGTCAAAAGTGCATTTTTATATGGTAAAATAAAGGAAGAAGTTTATGTGTGTCAACCACCAGGCTTTGAGGATAATAAACATCCTGAATGGGTGTATAAACTTGATAAGGCTCTTTATGGGTTGAAACAAGCTCCTAGAGCCTGGTATGAGACACTTTCTACTTTTCTTCTTAAGAATAATTTCACTAGAGGCTCCATTGATCCCCAGTTATGTGATGATTTTACAACATTAATGAAAAAGAGGTTTGAAATGACTGCAATGGGAGAATTACAGTTCTTTCTAGGCTTGCAAATTAAACAAAAGGCTGATGGAACCTTTATTCACCAGTCAAAATATACAAAAGATCTTTTGAATAAGTTTGATTTACAAAGCTGTAAGCCCTGTTCTACTCCCATGTGCAACACCACACAACTGGATGCTGATCAGAAAGGTAAAGCTGTTGATGAAACACTTTACAGATGTATGATTGGGTCCATGATGTATTTAACAGCTTCTAGACCAGATATTATGTTTGCTACATGTGTTTGTGCTAGATTTCAGGTTGCTCCTAAAGAGTCTAATTTGATTGCAGTCAAGAGAATCTTTAGATATTTGCAAGGTACACAATCTCTGGGTTTATGGTATTCCACTGGACACTCTTGCAAATTAGTTGCTTTTTTAGATAGTGACTATGCAGGGTGCAAGTTAACTAGAAAGTCAACTTCTGGTGGTTGTCAATTCCTAGGCAACTGTTTGATTTCTTGGCAGAGTAAGAAACAAACATCTGTTGCTACATCAACTGCTGAGGCCGAGTACATTGTTGCTGCAAGTTGTACTTCTCAGGTACTCTGGCTTCAGAACCAACTTCTGGACTATGGCATTACAGAGACTAAGACTCCATTATTAATGGATAGTGCTTCAGCTCTGTGTATTGTAAAAAATCCATTCTAGCACTCTAGGACAAAACCTATAGAGATCAGACATCACTTTATTCGGGATTGTTTTGAAAAAGGTCTGATTGATCCTAAGTTTGTGCCTAGTGCTGATGAGCTTGCAGATATTTTTACTAAGCCTTTGGATAGTTCTACTTTCCAAAACCTTGTGTTAAGGATTGGTATGCTGCAGCTAGAATAAGTGACAACTACTGATGATTTCAGTAAATTTTACTGGTGATCATTGGTAACCATGTCACATATAAGTACTGATGAGTCCTTTCACCTTCAGTAGTTTTTTTATAACTACTGACGGCTAAATGCCTCACAAGTACTGAAGTACTTTATCTGTTCCAAACTACTGATGTAGTTACAACTACTGAAATCAGTACAAACAGATAAGTACAGACGTCCTATGAAACACCTGAAAAGCAGATGCAAAGTCTGATGAGTAAGTGTCGAGGACAGTATGAAACAGCTGAAAGGCTATGAATTGACGAAAACTACTGAAGAGAACTTTCTCTTCAGTTGTTTCTCCAACTGCTGTTTCATTCTTAACAACTAAAGCAAAACCCTATCTGAGTAGTTTTATAACTACAGATGACTAACACCAAGTCTTCAGCTGTTTACAACAACTGATGACAAAAACCACTGTCTTCAGTAGTTTCACAACTACTGATGACAAACACCAAGTCCTCAGTTGTTTCATCATCTGAAGTCAAAACCATGGCTTTCAGTAGTTTTCTAACTACTGATGCCTAAAACCACGACTTCAGCTGTTTCAACGTCTAAAAGGGTAATACCATGTCAACAGTCGTTTAAAACTACTGATGACTAACACCAAATCCTTCTGTCGTTTTCTAACCCGTACCCTATAAATATCCCTGACCTAATCCTTCAGAGCTTCATCTTCTTCAAACCTCACGTTCATTTCTCCAAAACTTCTCTCTCCTAAATGGCATCCATGCAACTCAAACCGCAACACAACTGTATAGCTTACCTCACCAAATCGCCAATCTGGGCTAAGTTCGATAATGCTATTGATCTTATGGTCCAGTCACCCTACAAAACGGCCTTTCTTCTCAATCCAATCCTTCATGCCGAATCCTTTAACCAGTTTTGGATGAACGTCACCTCACCACTGGGAAGAACAACACAGCGTCTCTCCGGTCGGTCGTCAACAACCATGAAGTGGTCATCACTCCCGATATACTTCGTCAAACTCTACACCTGGATGATGCCACTTCTCCTGCTGGATATCCAAAGGGCACAACTGATTTATCCTTTGCCCACCATGGATATCAGGGAAACCTTAGTGCCTCCACCTTACTGAAGAAACATTTCCATGACGCTGAACGTCTAATCTTTCACATGGTAAATGTCTGTTTGGCTCCTAAGACTTCGTCTTGGGATCAAATGTCTACAAAGTGGCAGCAGGTAATGTACTCCATTCTTGAGCAACAGCCTTTAACTTTTTCAGAAATAATATTTTCAGAGCTCAAGGATATGGCCCAAAAACAAACTGCTAACCGTTGGATATTATATCCGCGGTTCATGATGGCCATAATTACTAACCAGCTTCAAGCTGAGGGACTTGTTGGCCTGGGAGTCCCTGCTATGGCTGTTTTGCCTGAAGTATACTCCCGGCACAACTCTGACCAATCACTCAAACTGGCTGCCAAGCTGCGCAAACCCACGCAGCAGGAACCCCCAGCCACCACCTCCAAATCAAAAGTCCCCACCAAACCCACTAAAAAGAAACCCAAAAAGGCTACTCAGGGAAATGAGTCCCCTGAGGATGCCCCTGCAACACAAACGCAGGCTATATCCACTAGTTATAACCCCCTAGTGGATATAAGGACTCTTCCAGCCATAGCCGCTCAGGATTCCCCTCAAAAGGAGCCTGCAGCAACCACACAAGTGGTACGCACACATCTGGGATCTTCCTCACTTGAGGAGATTGCCATTGAAGAGCACCATCCTCCCCGGGTGCACACTGCTTCTACCCCTTCTCCCCATGCAACCGCCCCCCAAAGTCCTACATTGCTTGTTGCACAAGTGCTGACTCAATTGCACTCCTCACCCCCTCCCCAGATACCAATTACTACTGGGAACACCTCTACCATTGAGGGGGAGGACCAAAGTGCAGCTGAGAACCCACAGCATAGGGGTTACAATGTTCCTTCTCCTAGTGTAGCAATGGAGATTGGGACTTTTGGTGAGGCTACCACTTATCCTGCGTCAGCATATGATCAGGTTGTAGTTGGTACCATTACTAAGACCTTACTAGAGGCAACTGCTGATGACGGACATAGTCCTGAGGCAGGAAGTCCCCAGTTCCAAGACAAAGGGGCACATGCTACAACTGAGCTACACTCAGTGCATGTTCATCCTGATCCTATCACGAGGTCAGGTGATTCAGTATCTACTGATGATGACCTGGGCTTCTTTTACGATGTAATCGCCCAAAACACCATCCTGGAGGAGGAGGTGAGCAGACTCAAAGAGCTGCTTGCCAAAACTTCTAAGGACCAAAGACCATCTGCCTCCACCAACCCACAGATGACACCTTCATCTGAAGGTCTCCCAAACACTGAGCCACTCCCAACAACTAAGCCACCTGCCTCTGCTTCTGGCACTATTTTCAGGAACAGAACCCTCCTGAGCAAATAGTTGCTATCCTTCAAAATTCCCTCCCTCTCATCACACCCATGATCACTGACATCATGATTAAAGCCATTGATGAGAGGCTTTCCTCAGTTATACACCCTTTGATAGAGGAAGTTGTGGGCAAACACCTTTCTGGCAATCAACCCCTTGCAACCAATGCAACCAAAAAGGGGGAGATTAAGTCAGTGAAAGGAAAGAGAAAGGGGAGTACAGAGGAAAAAGAAACAGAAGGGAGAGTTGTGGAAAAGGAGTTGGAGGTGAATGTGGAGACTGATAAGGAGTTGGAAAAAGAAAAGCAACAACAACTGATCACTTACAAAAGAAAGAAAAGTGCTGATGATCAACCTACTGCTGAAGAAAAATCCTTGGAAGAGCTGGTAAAAGATGCAGATGGTACACACAGCCGATCCATGGATAAAATCATTGAGCAACTCTTCAAGCAAGGTTTTGATACAGCCACATTAGATAGTGAGATCAGGAAGTTGGAAGTGGAGGAGATTCAAAACCGATGGGCTGGGTATGATGTACTGCAGAAAGAGAGATTGGAGATCATGATCCGTTTCATTGCCAAATACTTAGGAAGATCTTTGATGGAGATTCGTGCTTGGACCAGAGACAGTATTCTGGCTATAGCCACCAGAATCTGTCTGTCTGAGCAATTCGATAAGGGGATTATCATTGAAGCCCTTGATGAGGCTGGGGCTGGAAAAAGGTTTGAAATGGCAAGACTTACAAAAGCTAAACTCATAACCAAAATGCTGGAACATCCTTCCCTTTCACCAACTCAAAAACAGCCTACCCCTCAAATCTCCAAACCAATCTCAAAGCCCAAATCCAAACTTCCTCAACCTTCAAAACCAACTCCCTTACCATCTAAACCAACAGCCGATGATGCACCTAAGAAGAAGAAGAGAAGGGTGTTGAGGCTAGAAGAAGAAGAAGAGGATGATGTGGAAGAAGATAGGTTGCCTCTGTCTGTAGTTCTAACATTGGCGAAAGCCAAACCCATGCCCATCACTCCCACCTCACAGATGGATGTTGTGAGAGTAAAGATTGAAGAAGAGTAGCAGCAAAAGCTTCATGATGATGAAATGCTGAAAAGCATTGACAAAACTTATGCTGCTTCGTCATCAATCATTAGTATGAAGAAAGAAGCTCTGAGGTTGTACACTCTCGCCAACACATTTCAATATCAGAAGGAAAAGGTAAGAGTATGGCCTGATCCTAGGGTGGCTCACAGGATTGTAAAGAAAGATATTCCTTCGAGATACAAGGGCCAAGTCAAAAGGATCGTAGATGAAGAGATCACAGTGGCCCTTGTAGTATCAGCCTGGGAGATTGTCGAAGACTTCAAGAAGGCCTATGAGACTAAACAACTACCCCAAAAGATGTTAGAGAACATAATTATTAAAAAGGGGTTAGTCTAAAAGAGGCTTGAGAACTTCAAACAAAATGAGCTCAGTCTGTTACTTGAAGGGACTCATCCTGATGAGTTTGCATACAGACAGATTACAACAGTTGAGCTCCAAAACGGTAAACAGGCCAAGTACATCTCAGAGCTGTATGGGCGAGAATGATTGTTTGATGGTGAAGCCGAGAACCTGACCATGGAAGAACAAATCATGTTTCTCAGGGCATACACCAGAGAATCCTACAGGCTTATACACGGGAAGTAGATCTCATGAATGGGATAACAACTCTGTGTCCAGTTCCCCAAAACAGAGTTCCCATTCATATCTTGCCAAACAAATATCTCAGATTTCTTCCCAGACCGGAGCTTATATGGGTCATCTTCTCTACTGATCAAGAAGGAAAAAGACCAACCTTTCTGCCAACAATAAGTGGGAAAATAAATAAATTAGAGGTTTTGGCTGCATTGGTTCAGAGGGAGTTTGTTGGACCAAAAGAACCAATGAGCCAAGATCAAAAAACCTCTAAGTCCCACATGATATCACAAAAACTACTGAAGGCTTTATCAGCAGTTCGACAAGTGCTGAAAACTCCAACAGCTGAAGATCAAGTGCTGAAGACTTCAACAACTGAAGACTAAAGTGCTAAAGTTCAACAGCTGAAGAACACAAGTGCTGAAGCTGAACAGCTGAAGAACACAAGTGCTGAAGCTGAACAGCTGAAGAACACAAGTGCTGAAGCTGAAGTTCAAAGTACTGAAGTACAACAACTGAAGAGTCTACAAGTACTGAAGATCAACAACTGATGTACAAAGTCTGAAGACAAAGACTGAAGACATCAGCTGATGATATCTACTGAAGTCATCAGCTGATGAAACGTCTGAAGTACAAGTCTGAAGATCAAGTTCTGAAGTTTTAGTAGTTTGTCACAACAGCTGAAGAGTACTTCTTCAGTAGTTGTGATATCAGCAGTTTTATGTTTTTACTTTCAGTAGTTTTGTAAAATGACTGAAGAGCTTGTTCTTCAGTCGTTGTAGTTTCAGTAGTTTTATGTTTTTCAGTAGTTATAGAAACTTATAACACTTAGTATTTTTGTAAGGAGATGTCAGCTGTTTTGACATCTTCAGTAGTTGTGTTTCAGTTGGAATAATTCTGTTAGATTTCACTATCAAGTGACATCAGCAGACGTCACATCTCTTATATAAGAGGTGTCGACCTAATTGTAAGTGTGACATTCCGTTACCACGAAAGCGAATATTGAATGAAATATATTTGCAGAATTTTCTCTTTCTATAACCGTCTTTGTTCTTCATTGAATATCGTTTCGCTCTTGTGAATTGGCTAATTCATTGTTAGAATTCCGATGCTATACTCTCTAATCAATCGAACATAGATCACTGATCCTAACAGGAACACTCTTATTGCTTCAATTATTTCAAGTAGTGCAAAAACTTCATCATAGTCTATTCCTTCTTCTTGTGTTCTCACAATTATAACTTGTCATCTAGTTTATTTTTGAAGAGCTATCTTCTTCCAATTGGGTGTTGGCCTTTAGGTAAATCAATTAGATTCTAGACTTTTTGCTTCAATTGTTGAATCCCTTCTTCCATAGCTTCAATCCAGCTATTGTCCTTTAGAGCAACAGTGAGGTTTGGAGGAACCACTTGTGAAAGAAAGCATATGGAAAGACAGATATTGGCAGTTCCATGTTGTCTTCTTGTAGATCTTTTGGCAAGATCTCCAATAATGTTGTTGATTGGATTAGTTTTATGGATTCTTGTTGTTGGAGTTAATTCAACTGGAATAGATGATTCCAGTTTAGTCATATCCATTGGTGCAAACTGATCCAATCTTGATTGTGACTTTAGGAAGTAGTCAAAGTGTTCTTCTTGTTCATCATTGGGTATTGAGTGGTGTCAGAACCATGTACATATGGAATACTAATAGATTCAGTGTTATACCGAATCAAATAGTGCAGAATCCTATTTGATTGGCGATCCAATCAGTGAGAACGATTACCCAATCGATATAAGATTGAAACTAAAGTTATGAATGAATAGAAACTAATGAGGAACGATCTATGAACTTGGACAGGCTTTCTTGGACTTTCCGGATGGCTAGGGTTCGTGATAATATCTAGTGTTCTTCAAGTGTTTTGAATTCTCCTTTTTTCACCAATTAAGTGGTATTTATAGGTTGGGGGTTTCCATTCGTACGACTGAACCATTAACATTATTCAGTCATGCGACTGAATCATGTGATTGAGTCATACGTAAGACTGAAGGTTCAGTCGTGCGACTTAGTCAATCTTATGTCTTAATCATACGACCGATCCAGTCTCCTGGTTCAGTCATGTGACTGGTCCATAAGCATGATATATTCATGCTTATGGTCCATAAGTATGGGCCATTAGCATGAATACTCATCCGACTATGTTGAACACATTACTTAATCATTGTTGACTTATAATTATGTACAACAACCTCAAACCTATATAGCAAGTTCATTATAATTTAACACAATGATAATATGAAATATTAACCATTTATAAACATCAACCACATATTATATTTCATTGAACCAATTCATTACATATGTGTAAGACATGAAAGACTTTTACATTTAAGCTCATAAACTAGGTACACATGTATGTACAAACTCCCCCTTGGACGTAGTTTCCTCTATCGTCTAACACTCTTCACATGTTCTTGGAAGTTCTTGTACTTCTCCTCTTTTGTAACTCTTGCATGTATTTCAAATGCAAAGAAGAGTATTATCATATGTTGGAATTGGAGAGCTTGTACAATATCCTATGTGTCATAGAACAGTGGCCACTTGTATAATGTGTAGACATTTTCAGCTGACAAGTTTATTAGCCATATTCGGTCGAATACCCAGATAGTCTCAATTTTTCCATCTCTGTTAGCACTATGACCGCTTCGCCTATCGGCTAGTCGTAATACCACAATTTGAAGTGTGTAGTGAAGTCCTGAGCCATTTCCCGTAAGGGAATCTTTGACATCGTGCGTGGGGGACTCAACTTCAGCACCACTTTCGGCTTCCCAGATATAGGATCCACTTCAGACCTACGGATGTACCTTTTCGGTTGTTGAGGTCTGAAGTTTACCCACCTGGTGTGGTATTCCTACTTTCAAGCAACCTCAAATCATCCTGACATCTTCCTTGGATTTGTATACAAAAGATCTAAACATGATAGACGGTTGAACTCAAAACCAAGAAGAGTCTTCAGATCATGAGGATATCTGAAGTACTCAATCCCCTTCTCTCTCTTTACTGCATAGACACCTAAGTCTTCAAAGACTCCAAGGATATGATATTGCCAGATACTCTCTGATGACTTTTGACTTTGTAGAGCTTTGTGTAGGCATTCTGCTTTGGCAGTGTGCGTGAGCTTTCTTCTTTCTCCTTTTCTTTCTCCACTTCATCCAAATTTTTAAAAGTACCACTGTGAAATGTTTCACCTAGGTGGGGGATAACATGTCCTTCCGAATCAGTCTACTATGGATAGTGGTCTATAGTGACATCTTCTATCTCAGTCTCATCAACATCGTTCAGCTCATCGTTACTCGCAACATCTATTTCTGTAACGTCTTTGACCAGCTCGCGAGGATTCAGCCTGAATATTTCAGCGAGTTGTTCATCAGTTAGGTCATGAATAATCACTCCTCTTTCGGAGTGTAGCTCAAAAATCTCTTCACTATCCCTTGCAAGTCAAGAATCATTGACAGTTGAGTCATAACTTGCTAAAGTGGAGCTTTATCTATTTGCTTTAAACATTTAACTCATCACTCATTAATCATTAATGAAGACATTTAAACATAAATAATTTTTAATTACATTAATGTAATACATAATTCAAGTACAAAAGGTTTAAAATATTTAAACATGTAATCATTACTTTTTTCTTAATCTGTAGCCTTTTCAGCTTGAGCCAGATGTGTACACCACACAACCTTCAATTTGTTCCTTAAAAGCGACTTGATTAGGCTGAAGTTATCACATTGCCGATGCACTAGGAGCTTAGTTTCAATTTCATGGTCATCACCTTCTTCAAGGATCTTTAGTACTTCTTCAGCAAGCTTTTGGGTCTATTGTAGATCAATCTGCTATTCATAAGCCTGAGAGATCTTCCATGGGATTCACTAAGCATCAATGTCTGGTACATTAGGTGACATAACCTTGTTAGCTTCTTGAGAATCTTCATCATTCGTACCACCACCCATTTGCATAGCATTATTCCAATCTATGTCCAAAGCATCATCTTCTTCCTCTCCATCAAGTAGGAAAAAAATCATGTGAGAGCACTGGAATAACTGGTTTAACATGAGTGCTACATATGCATTCTGGATTTGGTTGGACATCTCATCAAATCCACCCCGCCCGAAGGTTATACACATAAGGATCACGTGTGCCAAATATTGAATTGCGGGCACATGTTGCTCTTCTTCAGTACACCGGCATTTATGTCACCAGCATACTTGATCCTTCAAAAGCATCCCCCGACCGTTAGGGGATGTATCTTAGTTGGGTAGGCTCCGTCCCAACCCAGATCTAAGACCTGCCTCAGACCGTCCTTAGTAATTTCGATCTATTGTCTGAACATGGTGCTCCATATACGGTTTGGCTCAACGTACCTGTCAACCTTGGCGCTTTCCTAGAATGCCTATGTATGGATCTGTAAGGTATGCATGGTG
Source organism: Flaveria trinervia (assembly GCA_025506515.1). Classification (NCBI taxonomy): domain Eukaryota; kingdom Viridiplantae; phylum Streptophyta; class Magnoliopsida; order Asterales; family Asteraceae; genus Flaveria; species Flaveria trinervia. The sequence goes on along the minus strand of CM046452.1, from coordinate 40,006,669 downwards.
TCGATATGGCATTGAAGATCCTTGATCTCCTAAGAAATGCAATGATACCCATAAACTCGCAAGCATTCCAAGTGGTGGCATCCAAGTGAGCACAGATGTTGTGCTTGGGGGTCATGGTCCATCTAACAGCCTTGTTGATGTAACACAAGAAACATATACATTAGATATGTGTATAGGAAATAAAACTTGAAACTTAAACTGTTTTAGATCAAACTAGTTCAATAATGCGATTGAACCATACGACTGAGTTCAGTCGTACGATTGAGCTTGCGGCTGAGTTCAGTCATGCGATTGAGCTTGTGACTGAACTTAGTCTTGTTTTAAGCCATGCGGTTGAGTCATTCATGCGATTGAGTCACCGAATGATTCAATTGTGCAAATGAATCTTGCGCCTGCTCAATCATGCGACGGAAGTTCATTAAGAGTGTCGCACTTGTCAGGACCGTGTACCTACGGAAGATTAACGGATTCTGTGTTTATACCGAATTAAATAGTGCGGAATCCTATTGATTGGCAATCCAATCAGTGAGAATGATTACCCGATCGATATAAGATTGAAACTAAATGTTATGAATGAACTATTAACTTGGATGTTTTGGATGGCTAGAGTTAGTGATAATATCCAGTGTTCTTCAAGTGTTTGAAATTCTCCTTTTTTGAAGAATTAAGTGGTATTTATACGTTAGGGGTTTCCATTCGTACGACTGAACCATGATAATGGTTCAGTCGTGCGACTGAATCATGCGATTGAATCATACGCACGACTGAAGGTTCAGCCGTGTGATTGAGTCTCTTATGTCTCAATCATACGACAAATCCAGTCTCCTGGTTTAGTCGTCCGACTAGTCCATAAGCATGATGTATTCATGCATATGGTCCATAAGTATGAGCCATTAGCATGAATACTCATCCGACTATGTTGAACACATTACTTATTCATTATTGACTTAGAATTGTGTACAACAACCTCAAACCTATATAGTAAGTTCATTATACTTTAACACAACGATAATATGAAATATTAACCAATTATAAACATCAACCACATATTATATTTCAATGAACCAATTCATTACATATGTGTAAGACATGAAAGACTTTTACATTTAAGCTCATAAAAAAGGTACACATGTATCTACAAGTGGTCATCCGGAGTTCGAACATCAGCACAATCATTAATATCTTCCGTATGAATTTCACTGGAAGCATTATATTCTTCTGTAGGAGTTACAATAACTTCTCTGGTAGCATTTTGTTCTTCAATAGGAGTTAAAACAACTTTTCCTGAATCATTTTGTTCATCCGTTGGAGTAACATGCCCTTCTCGGATGGGATATGAGGACCTGATGAAACACTTCCAATGGTTTTGTATCTTCTTGAGAGCCTGGAACGGTTGTTGATACATCATTCATATCTCCGGATACACAATGTACATCTGCGGATGCAGAGTCAGCAACTGTTGATGAAGTGTTTATCCTTGGAGGATCCACAAATAATGACACTCCATTCAAATTTGGGGGAACAAATGGATAGCATGTATCATCAGATGCTGCATTATTCAAATAACCAGAGTTAAATGACTCTATAAATGCATCTATATCAAACAACCATGAAGATCCTTTAACCCAATTTAGTAAATAGGGATTCATCAAAAGATACATTATGAGCTTCTTCCACAATGTTATGTTGTATAATGTAGATCCTATAAGATTTAGATGTTAAAGAATATCCAACAAAGAAACGATCATAGGCTTTTTCTAGAAAGTTTTCCAAAATGTATTTTTAGGTTTAAAAGAAATAGATGACACCCAAAAGCTCTATGATATCCTATATTGGGTTTTCTTTTAATTAAAAGATCATAAGGTGTTTATTATGTTCTTTGAAAATCAATGTCCTATTCTGAACATTGCATGTTGTATTCACTGCCCCAGCCCAAAAGGTGATACTCAATTGTGAATCAACTATCATTGTTCTGGCTGCTTCAATAAGTGTTTTGTTTTTTCTTTCAGCAACTCCATTCTATTATGGGGTTCTTGGTGCATTGAATTTCCTTGCAATACCTTTATTCCTGCAAAAGTAATCCAAGTCAGAATTAACAAATTGTCTCATTGTCACTCCTTAAAATTTTAACTTTTAAATCAAGTAGATTATCAATCTTGATGACAAGTCTATTAATGTTTTATATGTTTCACACTTTTGTTTTTAGAAGAAGACCCATGTGAATCTAGTGAAATCATCAACTACCACCAAATAGTATTGCCTCTTTCCAATGCTCATTACATTGGTTGGACCAAACAGATCCATGTGAAGCAATTTGACTGGTGTATTGTTTATATTGATAATTTTCGATTTATGAGACACTATATGTTGTATTCCTTTATAACAAGAAGAACAACAATGACTAAGTCATTTTTCACAATTTGTTCATGTTCTTCATGTTAGATTGGACAAGCCTTCTATGCAACAATTGAGTTTCATCTTCTGATGACTTAGATAGGACGCATGTTTCATGTGTTGTGAGAGTGGTGTTGTTCATATCCAAAACATATGTGTTTTCTTTTCTTGATGCTTTAAGAAGGACCCAATCTTCTAGAACAGAAAAACCTGGCTTAAGAATTAACAGTTAGTGTTATCAGATAATATGGTATAATTTCGATCACAAATTTGAGACACACTTAGTAAATTATATTGTAAATTTTCACAATAGTTTACTTTCTCAAATTTGAGCATGCCATTAGTTACCATTCTTTCACCAACTATTTTACCTCCCTTCTTATCCCTACAAATGCCAAATAAGAAGAATTTTTATGTTTGAAGTCATGGAGAAGTGAAGAGTTTCATGTGATATGCCTGGAACAACCACTGTCAACTTACCACTTGTTGTCAGTTCTCCAAGATTGTTCCTGCACACACAAAGAAATTAGTTAGAATTGACAAACTAAGCCTTAATGATCTTGGGTTTGCCAGCAGTGTCTAAAATTGTTACTCCTTCATGAATAAGTCTTGAAGTTTCAGTTTTAGTTTTGTTGGATTCAATTTGAGTTGTTGCAGGTGAGGTTGATTCTGTTGAAGATGATGTTGATGAACTAGGTACTGATTTCTCAATCTCTTCTTCATTCACCTTTTTTTATTGTCTTGATGCTTTGGTTTTGATAATGTTTCTTGATTATTGAAAGTTTCACTATCTTTTGATTTTGAATGAGTACATGAGTTCCCTTTTCAAAATTATCAAAGAAAGCATCATCTGCATTTGTTTCCTTTTTAGTCAAATCCACCCATTTATGTGGTATTTATGATTGTTGGAATTCTGTTCTTTTCTTCAAAGGTTGGACATCAGTGGATGTTTTCTCCTTTGGTTTTTGTTTTTTTGTGGCTTCTTAGTTTTTGAATCCTTTTCGCAATCAGTGGATTGAGTGTCTGATTCAGCTTTATCTGATTGTCTCTTTTTTGTGCTCTTTGTCTTGTTCTTTTTGTTGAAATAACATTCCTGTGTTGAATGGTAATTTTGTTACAAATAGCACAATGTTTGTTGAAGTAACAGTGAGACATCATGTGATTATTCATATTGCAAATAGAACAATAACTACCGAAGTAACAATTTTTAGTATTATGGTTTTTCATGTCACACCATTTGCAATACATCTCCTCTGATTCTTTGTCGGAATCAGTTATTGTTTTCTTATTTGGCAACTTGTGAGACTTAGCATCCCTTTTCAGTTTTAAGGTTGATTTATCCTCTTTCAACTTTTGAAGTTTTTTGATATGATGTTGTAGGTGATAGAACTAATTCCATCATATTTTGTGGAGAACCATTCACACTTTACAATGATGGTATATGTTGATATTTATACTAATCTAGGATTTACAATAATTACAAAATAAACCCTAGACTAATATTTTTGTTGCTTCTGTTCTTCAAGTCTTTAATTTCAATAATATTGGAAATCTTCAATTTCTACAAAGGTAGAATACCAAACAATACTCCCCTTAAATTGTTGATTTCTGATGTGAATTGAAGCTTGATGTTGATTCTTTTGAATAGTTGTTCAAAGGCAACAATTTTGTTGTTGATGCGGAAGCGAGATCTTCAAAACTATAGAACAACCAATTTTTGTTTCTATTTTGTTGTTATAGCTTGCTTTCATAGCTTTAAGTTAAAACCCGAGTCCACTTTTTCTTTTTGATGTTGGCATGTAATTTCCTTAAACAACTTTATCTAAATCCTTTTGTAAAGCGTTAATTTTTATTTGATATAATTTATGTTCTCTTACATAAGATTCATTCAAAATCATTGTTTCTTTAACTTTATCAGCCAATTATTGAGCATTGACTCTATATCTATCAACTTCATCAACACATATTGTTGAACATAACCTATCTCTTACCTCACTAGCCATGGGTGGAACTTTGTTTCCATATGAGCGAGTAAAGCTTGATTTTCTTCAAAGACTTCCTTCTCATACATACTCCAGTCACAAGTTCCAACTTGAAGTATAATCAGCCCAGTTTCTTTAGAGTTACTTGTTCATGTATTAGTGGTTGGTGGGGATCAGTTGGTAAATTGTGGTTGCCTAAAAGGTCTTTGTGATGATGATGCTTAGTGAGAATGATGTTGTTGATGTTGTTCTAACTCATGATTTGATTGTTGATTTCATTCTCTAGAAAAATATCCATAGAGATTGCACTTGAAGCATCTTACCTTTGACTTATCGACACCAATCTTTGATTATTTACTCGCAGCAGGAAAATTCTTATTCCTCTTGAGATATTGTTTAGCTCTATTAGCAGTCATTGTCATTTGCCATTGTAGATCCATCTCCTCCACCACATATGGATGTAGTTCTTCCAAGTCTAGCTGGAAAATGTTGGCAACGGTTAATAAGCTTCCAAGGTAAGCTTGAAAACTTGAGTTGAAAGCTGCAAAAGCTGCTTTTTGTTCTTCAGAGTCCAGAATGACACTAATGTACTCTGATTGATTGTTATTTGATGAAGACTTTGCTCATGATGTATCTCTTTGATTATTAGTTATTCCTTTATCTTTTCTTGAGTTACTTTGACAAGATTTCTTAGAAGGCTTTGATGCATAACTTACTTCCTCTTCATCTTCACTTAAAGTCCAAGAGTTATCACTATCATTGTTGGAAATGAAGGCACTTCTAGCTCTTTTTGTTTCTTTAAAGTGATAGGCTGACACATGAGTTCTCACACTCCCGTTTCTTGATTTCTCATCCATTTTAAGAGCCTCAACTTTAGCTACCAGTGTATCATAAGCATTTGCTCTAATATCAGTGGTGTTCTTGAACATGTAGATAGTTTGCTTCCTACTGTCTTGCAAAGTATGAAGCATCTTCTTAGTTAATTCCACATTTGTGTATTTCAACTCCAAGATATTCATCTCTGTTACAACTTTCATAAATCTAAGGAATTTTTTAGGAATTGATTCACCCTCAATATGATAAAAGGCTTCATATTTTGAATGAAGGGTGTCCTTCCTAATGCTTTTGATTTCATCATTCTCTTCATAGAGTGTATGAAAAATCTTCCACAAAGAATTTTTTGTTTGGTAATTCTCACATCTAATTAATATTTCTTTAGGTAAAGCCACACTAAGCATGTTGTATGCTTTAATATCAACTTTAATCTTTTTAACATCATTTGGTGACAGATCCTTTGTACTTATGAGCTGATTGTTGTCATTATAATCCAGCCCAAGAATGGGTGGAATATAAGGACCTTCGGTTGTTTAAAGCCATGAGTCAAAATCTGTAAAATTAACATGAATCCTGAACTTGATTTCCAGGATTTAAAGTCTGCTTTTGTTTCCAACTTCGAAGGTTGGTACGATGATCCACCAAAGTTAATCATGTTTAGTTAATATCTATGATTTTAACGATTATAGAGTATCTGTAGATACATGTGTCCCTAGTTTCTGAACTTAATGTAATATGTTTGTATTGTCTTACACATATGTAATTTTACAGGTACTTAATGAAATACAATATGTGGTTGTTCTTAGTGTTGAATATTTCATTGGTTGGTATGTAATAACGCTTATTGACTTAACCATATAGGTGGTGGTTGTTTGAATAATATCTAAATCAATTAAGGACTATAAAACATATTCAAACTTAATCATGTGAAGTTCTCATGCGATTGGCCCATGCTAATGGAACATACGCATGAACAACTTCATGCTAATGAACCAATCGTACGAATGAACCAGTAGACTGGATCAGTCGGATGATTGAAACATGAGATTGACTCAGTCACACAACTGAACACTCAGTCGTGCGAATGGATCAACCGTATGACTCAATCGCATGACTGAACAATGCAAATGGTCCAGTCGCACCATTGAGAAATGTTAACCTATAAATACCACTTAAATCATGGAAAAACAAGACACTTGTAATATTTTGATACCCAGACGTACCCTAGTCGTCCAGAGACCTCTCATAACCTGTTCCAACTTCAAAGATCGAAGTAGATCGATTGCTAATCATTCTTAACGTTTAGATTCAATCCTTAATTGATTCTACGTGCGTTCTCACTAATTGGATCGCCAGTCAAATAGGATTCAGCATTATTTGATTCAGTACATGCGTAAATCTGCTAGTATTAGTCCAGTACGCGATCCCTAACAAGTGGTATCAGAGCTTTGGCTCTAGATTTACGTGTGATTCAATCGTTTTGATATAAAAATTGTGTTTTTACGCTAAAAAATGCAATCTTTTGTGTCAAATCGGGATTTTGACCTCTCCTAATTGTAAAGTTCAGTTTTTTCCGGCATACGGCAATTAGGGTTAGCAAACATTCGGTTTTTTTTTGCGTTCAAACACCTTAAACCTAGAAATTTTCAAAATCCAGCAGTCGCACGATAGAACCTAGAAGACTATGTCATACGCATTCCCCATACGCACGATTGGACTAAGTCGCACTTCCATTTATCTGACTGAGAAGACTATTGGCATTGTTCATCCGCATTAGTTCATTCTACTGACTGAGTCATCCGCATTAGTTCATTCGGCCGACTGAGTCATCCCCATTAGTTCAGTCGCACGATAGAACCATCCACATAGTTCAATCGCCCCAATAGCCCAATCGCACACCTTCATTCACACATATACAAAAGTTTGGTTAAAATTTAAAGTTAATAGCAATGGAAGACCAATGTTTAGCATTCACAGCAGGGAGAGACTCGTGTATACAAAACTTACTACTACTGGAGAATGAAGTGGGGAATCACAACAACCCCCCACAGCTGATCACGTTAGACCAATATCCATAATGGAAACAACGTTTCAAGATCTACTTAAATGGTTAGATTCAAATTTGTACGAGTCTATAGAGTCGGGGTACAACATGCCTGTAGGAGCTGATGGTGTCAAACTCACACTTGGTGGCATGACTGACAGACAAAAGGTGAAATACAATGCAGAGAAGAAGGTTTATGCTTCCCTTACACAGTCAATTCCGAAGGATATTTTCTATCAATTCTCGGAATATACACAAGCAAAGAAACTATGGGATGCATTGGAGAAAAGGAATGACGGAAATGCATCATTGAAGGCCATAAAGGCTAAGGCTTCAAAGAAGGAATTTGACAACTTCTCCTCGATGGGGAAAGAAAGCCTAGATGATGTGATCGATAGGTTCTACCACTTGATGAGTGAGATGCACACTCATGGAGTATCGACATCAATGGAGGACAAAGTGTCCAACTTTGCTGACAGGTTGCCGAAGAAATGGGTGTCGTTTGTCTCCAATCTCAGACAGAATGGTATGCTAACGAAGTTAGAAATCAATGACTTCATTCTGAAGCTGAGAGAGGAGAACTAAGAATGAAGTACAGAGCTCAAATGGCTTCTTATGATCAGAATCCTGTACCGTACAATGCGACTCCTCAAGCCAAAACATCTGGAGCTCCTCTTCAGACAGCTTTTGTATCAAGCTCGTCTGGTCCTTCACCAGCCTCTACTTCAAGGTCAGAAACATCAGGGTCGTCTGGTACCCAATATATTGCACTTGAAGCAAATGCAACAAAGCTGAAGACCGAGAACTTTGGCAATGTGACAGTAGTCCACTCCTATGATGGACTAATTGCTGGAAAGATTGGGAACTACCATCTAGCAGATGAGGATTATGAGCAGGTGGATGAGACAGAGCTGGAGCGGATGGACATAACGTGGGCCTTAGCAAGTGCAGCCCGAAGACCTAAGAAGTTTGTCAAAAATACCGGACAAAATTTGATTGTGACTGAGGAGACTACCTTCAACTTTGACAAATCCAAGGTAACTGCTTCAACGGCGGTGAGAAGGGCACTTCAAAAAGGACTGCCTGAAGCCAAAGAAGACTGGCAATGGGAATCCTTTCTCCTCCTTCAATCGTTCCAGAGAAACCCACTAGCAGTCCTACTTCATCAAGCAAGGATCCTAAAGCCTTGACTACTCATGATGATGAAGGACATGACAGGAGCTTTCGGTTTCTCTCATCGGGAGAATCCAATACAGCTAGTGTGGAGGATAGAGATGATGACTCTGCCAGTGAAGGAGATATAGCAGTCGAACTTGTGATGTCAACATCAAAAGAAACTACACTAGTGGTCACCTACCTGCTTGAAGGCGGGAAAACTACTACAACATCAGAATCACCAGCTCCAGAAACATCAAATTCTGCATTGATGGCTGATTCATCAAAACCCTCTCTGGTAAGTACTACTGACCAACTCTTCAATAATCATGCTTGTTCTCATTGTAATAAATTTAGGGAAAGCATTGATTTAAAATTTTCTAGGTTATTAGATCATAATGATAAATTAGTAAAGGACTTGGAATTGTGCACTGAAGCTAACAGAGTTTTAAAACAAAACAAGCATAGTTACAAAGAAAAGATAGACCTTTTGAACAAACAGCTTAGGGAAACAGAAGTTGTAGCCTTTAACCAAGCTAATGACATTAGGTACTATCTAAACTCCCTACAGGACACTAAGAAACAAAAGGCAGTTTTAGAAGTAGAAGTTAATTCCCTAAAACAAAAACTGCATTGTTGGATTAGTTCTTCACACATAGTCCAAAACTTAGTGAGAGAGAGAAACAATGGGGAGGGATTGGGTTATAAAGTGGTTCCACCACCACATGAGATCTTGATGAACACAAAATGTAAACCAATTAATGATAATCCAATCAAGGATCATCTGGTGTCACTCCTCTTGTAAGTGATCCAGATTCCACTTGTTCATCAAGTGATCTGGTACTAAACAAAAGGAGGTCACTTCAACGGAAAATGGTAAAATGCCTTGCGTTAATCTGGATAAAGAGTTTGAAAAGGTTAGTATTAAGTCTGGTTCAACAATTGTCAAATCTGAACCTAGAAAGACCAGTAATGTTAACCAATCACATGCATCATATCAAAGTCCAGTAAATAGAAATGAAAAAGATGTTAGAAATGTTAAAGCAATTAACTTTGTTAAACTAGACAAAACATCAAAACAATCAAAGTTAAAACTAAAACAATGTAAGGTCACCCGGGTGTCACATACATCTCCACAAAAACAGTTAAATCGTAAAGTCGAAAGTAGAGCTTGCTACAGTTGTGGAGAGTATGGACACATTGCGTCTCACTATCCTTAGTATCAGACACTGAGGAGGAAAGTTGAAGTTCCTGAACAAAAACCTAGCTCTTTTAAAAGGAACTCAGTGACGCCACCTAAAAGAGATAGTGAACCTAAAGTTCAACACATTAGCCAGTCGTCTGTTTATCATAACAGGCCTTACATAAAGCTGGCTTATGGAAGGAGAAATCAACCTCATTGTCTGATAATGAGAACAAAAAGACATCTGAGCTTCCCTCACCCTCGAACGGTCAATGGGCTACATTTATGATGTGTGATGCCTCGGGGAAACCCAAGCTAGTGAAGGCTTGGGTCCCTAACCTTAACTAATGTTTTCAAATTGAATGTGCAGGGTGTTCGATATAGTGCTGAAACCAACACGTGGATTATAGACAGCAGAGCATCCAGGCACATGACAGGGAACATGGATCTCTTATCAAACTCTTAGGGGATCGTGTACGGGACAATTTACTAACTGATAACATGTAAACCAAATCAAATAGTGTGGAATCCTATTTGATTGGCAATTCAATCAGTGAGAAGACATGTAGAAACATTATGTAATTGAATCTAACATTAAGAATCGATTAGGAATCAATCTACTGCGATCTATGAACTTGGAGTATGATCTTAGAGGTCTCTGGACGGCTAGGTTACGTCTGGGGTTGAAGTGTGTTCAATGCTTATGTTTTTCCATGAATAGGTGGTATTTATAGGTTAGGGTTACTCATTCAGGCGACTGAACCATTTGCATGGTTCATTTGTGTGATTTGGCCATGCGGTAGATCCATTCGCACGACTGAGTGTTCAGTCGTGCGGCTGAGTAAGTCGCATGAAGTTGTTCAGGCGTATGGACTATTTAGGCGCATGGACACTTAGTCGCATGGCCATTCGGACGCATGACCACTATTGGGGCGCATGGTCCAGTCGAACGCATGAGAACTTCACTTAACCAGTTTGAGTGTATTCATTGTTATAACATTATGTATATCAATTCAAACAATCACACACCTATATAATCTAGTCAATATGTGTTACACAACTCATTAATGAAATATTAAACATTATGAATCACAACCAAACACTTTCATTTCATTAAGTACCCAAGCATTACAAGAGTGCAAGATATTCAAGACATATTACATTAATATCCAAATCTAGGTACATATGTATCACACAAACTCCCCCTTAGACCTAGATCTATCTATCGTCTTACCTTCTTCATAACCTCCTCGTACTTCATGTACTTTTCCTCTCTTGTGACTCCTGCATGTATTTCAAATGCAAAGCACAGCCGTATCGCATTTTGGAATTGGAGGCCTTGTACAATATCCTGCGTGTCATAGAACAGTGGCCACTTGTATAGAGTGTAGACATCATCAGCTAACAAGTTGGTAAGCCACATCAGGTCAAATACCCTCATAGTATCCATTCTGCCCTGTTTGTTCAGAACAATGACAGATTCCCCTGTTCTCCAATCATAGTACCACTACTTAGAGTGTGGAGTGAAGTCCTGTGGCATTTCCTTGAGAGGGATTCTTGACATTGTGCGTGGAGGACTCCACTTCAGCACTATCTTTGGCTTTCCAGTTATGGGATCAACTCCAGACCGTCAGATATACCTTGTAGGTTGTTGAGGATTGAAGTTGACCCACCTAGTGTGGTACTCTTTCCTCAAAGTAGCCTCAAACCAGCCTGACATCTTTCTCGGGTTAGTGTATAACAACTTCAGTTTAGCCAGTTGGTTGAGCTCAAAACCAGGTAGAGACTTGAGATCATGTGGGAATTTAAAGTACTCAATACCTTTCTCTCTCTTCACCGCGTATACATTAAGATCATCAAAATGGGCCCACGCGATAATCTTGCCTAACACCTTGTGATGCGTCTTCACTTTGTAGAGTTTGGTCTAGACATTCTGTTTAGGAGCAGCGTGTTGGGCTCGGATCTCCTCAAAACAAGCAGCCCATTCAGCCTTTCTGATATCAACGTTGTGTTTGAGGCTTGGGCTTGTTCTTCAACCTTCTCGGACTCTTGCTCCATCTTATCCAATATCTCAAATGTATCACTAACGAGGGAGTCACCCAGATTGGGGACCACATTTCCCTTTTTGTCAGCATACTCGGGATAGTGCTCTGCAGTGACGTCCTCGATCTCTATCTCATCAATGTCGTTCAGCTAGTCGTCATTGGTTTCTTCAAAAGTTGGAGCGTCATTGACAATCTCATCTGCATTGAGTTTGAACATTTTTGCTATTTGCTCGTCAGTGAGATTGTGAATGGTTTATCCTTCTTCAGGAGTGATTATCAGTGATCTCCTAACTATCCCCTGCAGATCAAGAATCATCGTGACCTGAGTCTTGATCTGTTGGAGGAAGCAACATCATGTTCATCCTCTGAAAGTTTGGATCTACTTGATTTATACATGTAACACAACAATCATTATTAAGTAATCAAAATAGAACAGATAAACATTCAAAAGTAAACATCCAGTATATTAACATGATATAAGATTCAAATACATATGATTTAAACAACAAAAAAATCTAAGTATTATTCTTATCCTGTATCATCTGCTCTTCTGCTACTAAAGCGGATGCGGAGGCACCCTGATCTTGAGTCCTTTGGTCCTCCGTTCGCTTGCAAATGTGGCACCCGCAGCAGAAGAATCCTCTTCATCATCATCAACATTTGCATCCGTATCACCCTCATGATCATCACCATCATCATCATCACCATCACTCATCATCATCAGCATCATCGTCTCCATCTCCTTCTGCGATCTTCAAGGGCTCTTCTTTGGATACTTTGAGCATTAGCATGATAGTCTGTTTGCAGCCTCTAGCTCTTCAATCTTCTTGGCATGTTGCTCCTGGAGCTAAGATATCTATTGAGCCTGCTGATCAATCAATCAAGCCTGCTGAGATTGCGCAGTAGTAAGGTCTACTAACTGACGAATCTGTATAGTCTTCTCGTCATCGGCTGCTAACAGATGCATCACCATACAGTTCAGCGCTGATTGTTGTTCCCCTACCCCAAAGGGAGGTAGAGGTGATCCAGATGGATATTGAGAGAAAGATGATGGAGCAGCTGGATGGCTGGTGGTGGTGGTGGTGGTAGTGGTGAAGATTGGTGGTAATATAGATGAAGGTGGTGGTGGTGCGGGTGTGGTGGATATGGTGGTAGATGAAGTGGTAGTAGTGGTGGTAGGTGGAGTGGTGGTAGTGGATGGAGTGGTGGTGGTAGGTGGAGTGGTGGTAGTGGTGGTGGTGTTGATGAAGGTAAGTCTTCTCTTCTTCTTCTTCAAGCCATGGGGCTGAGACATCCTTTTCTTCCTCGATCCCTTCAAGGTGGATGCTCCCCTTAGAACACTACTTGGCTGATCAGGAGCATAAGTAGGATCAATGTCAGCATCTCTTGATCCGCCAAGGCATTCACCAACCGCCCGGAGCCCTTGCTCTGTGGCAACCACCTTGCTGCCAACAGTCTGAGTGAGGGGCTCCTCATCCGTATCCTCCTCCTCATCAGGTTGGAAATCCATGATGGAATCCAACATTCTCCGTCTCTCTATGGGTGGGTACTTGAGATGCTAGATCAGTAGGGGGCCCTCGGTTGAGTGGGCTCTGCATCTCCACCAGCACCGCTGTCATCGTCATCAGAATCATAATCTGGGAGCTCGATCTGCTCAGTATTTGAGTCACTGTCATCATGGCGCCACTTTCTTCGTGACGGCGCCACATAGTCTTCTCGGTCCAGATGCCCAAACAGTTTTCTCACAGGGAGTTTCACCTGCATCCCCCTGTATTCCTTCATTCGATCCGACCCAGGTGGTATCATCCATCACCTTGAGTGCTACGACATCCTCCTTCTCATTTGGCAACAAAGGGAGCTTTTGGTCAATGATCATTTGCATATATCGAGGGTACATGCAAAAGCCCTCCTTGCCCTTGGCCTCTATGTTCTCTATCAGATAGGTGAAGATCATCGTGGAGAAGCTGAACGGATGGTTCAGCACCAACGCCACATAGGCATTCTGTATCTGATCAGACAACTCCGACCCCCTCTTTCGTGAGGCAATGCACTTGAGCAGCACATAGGCTAGGTACTTAAACTGAGGACACGTGTGGCTTATTGAGCACATCTGAGTGATGTTGTTGGATTCTATGTGCCCAAGACACATAGAATATTGATGCGGTTAGTACGTTATGATCCGAGTCGGGTTATACCCAATAACAAGCTTAGCAAACACCAATTAATGATGTGATCATGCAATTAATATTTACACCAATTTAGAAAATCAGTTTTCTAAATAAATTGCATATGAAATGGAAACAATTATGAGGATAATTTGTTGATGGGGTTTATTGTTATTTTGTTATTTAAAGGGTTTAAATAACACAAATAACATGAGAGTATACTTTAATTAAGTTGTTTAATTAGAGAAGACATGTCACATTTAAAATGTCTAGTAAATGACTTATTTTATATGTGACAAAAAAGGCTTATAAACAGAGTGTGTATGTTGTTTATAAGAGGAGGGAAAACCCATTTTGGGGGGGCAATTTTTGGCCGCCCCATTTGGCTTTGATTGGCCCTTTTTCTTTGAAAACTAAAGACACACTCTACAAGCTTGACACACTACTCAAAAATCTGATCCATCACATATGCAAGTAACACACACAACCCCTCTCTCTCTGTCTCTACACCTCTCGAAAGGCAGCAGGGTGTAGGAGCAAAATTTTCAGGTTTTTGAGTTGTTTTGGTGTGCTCTCCCTACCAAGAGTGGTGTTTACTACAAGGGCTTGGGGTATACAAGCTTGAGTGCTTCTTCCTTGAAGTTTTGGCCGATTCACAAGCATTTCACCTATTCTTGGTCGACAACTTTGGCTGGAACAAGGTAGTAATCACAGCTCATTGAAGCTGTGATTTTATGTTGCTAACTTGTGTTTAATAGCTTGTTCATCACATATTTAAGATCCTTTGTTTTGGTTTTGTTATACATTCAAATGGTCACCTAAAGAACATATTTTCAGCTTATAAGTAAGTCAATAATATGTTGATATTCCGCTGCGTTTTCAGTGAGTTTAATGGCTTAAACTTAGTTTTATGTTCTTGCAAACCCATCAATGGCATCAAGAGCCGGTGATGTGGATAACTTGCTTGTTCTTGTTCTTTAAAATCGGTTTTAGAAGATTATTATCAACCTATTAGAGGCTGATTTTGGCTGATTTTGTAAACCCAAACTCTTCATAGTTATATCTTCATGCTTGTGATTAAACTTTGAAAGATGGAAATGTCAATTGGTTGATAATTTTGGACGTTGTTTGTTTGGACAAACAAACCCAAATTTTCAGTTTATGTTGGCTGAAAATTTTGGGTTTGATGGGGTTTATTTAGTTGTTGAATGATGTTTATGATTGTTCTCTTGATAGTGCATAACCTAGCTTTTGGCCTTGTGTTGTTTGGATGATTGGAATGGTTGTTTTATTCGTTCAATTGGGTTGTAGTGTTCATCTTTATTATTTGGGTTGTAATTATTTATTCATTCGGTTATGTAATTAATAGATTAGGTGCATTTCTTTTATTAGAAAAAATGTATTAGGATACAATTTTGTAATAGGAAGATGCACAAGATCAAGACCCAAAGATGGACATCAAAGACATGGAACTTGAAGTATATGGATGCAAGTTCAAGTGGGGGCCTATGATGACCTCAATTTTGTGTTGATTTCAACCCTTAGGAAAGACCAAATGACCACACTTGTGATGGCAAACAAGTGTGGTCACAATAGTAGCTATGGTTATGCACATTATGGTTGTTTATGTTTATGCTTGTTTGTATGTTTGTTATTTGATTGTATGGATGATATTTTGATATGCATTACAAACTAATTAACAAACTTACAAGCTATAAAAATGATGGTTCTTAATCATTAAAAGGTATAAAATGTTATTAAAATGATTTAATGATTTTAAAGATTAAAATAGGTTTTAATCAAAGGACCAAAGGGTACCTTGTATTTGAAAGCATGCAAATACAAGTACAAAGTGTTTTCTAAACTAAATTATGATATCTCTAACATTTGGAAACAAGATCAACACCGTCCTTTTACATAGCACTTGAGTCACTTGGGAACTCTTAGTGGGATAAAGGTCACCTAACCACTTTGAGGGAACTTATGACTCAAGGTGAGAATGCCATATTCGTGGGATAAAGGTCACCTAACCACTCATTTTGGCAAACTCACACGTGTGTGTAAGTAGGATGTCTTGATTTGCAAACCATGTTAAATGGATCACCTACAATATGGTTTCCAAATGGTGTTGATGGGATTAACATGCCGACTTTACATACGATGTTTAAAGTCGATCCCATACCTCTAGAAGTTGTAAATGGTTGCAACCGTCAATTGTTGACCACCTTATTATTTAAATCGTGGGATAAAGGTCACCTAACCACAATTTAAGTGTAATGTTGGGTTCTAGACTTTATATAAAATGACCTTAAAAGGCATTAATTATTAAGATAGCAATATCAAAAATACTAAAATAGATCTTTGTTAAATTTTGTAGATGGCCACCAACAATGAAAATCACGATAACTCATCCGCGTCAAACAATCATTACGAGCGATCCTCCAAAAGGAACGTCTAAATCATAACAACTTTATTGATTGGTATCGAAACTTGAGAAAAGTTCTCAAGCAAGAGAGAAGATCATATGTTTTAGACGACCCTATCCCCGATCAACCTACTGAGGATGACGAGGAGGCCTACAACGATTGGCTCAAGTACACTGAGGATTCGTCCAAGTGTCTTGTCTCATGCTAGCGAACATGACTCCGGATCTCCAAAAGGAGTATGAACATCATGGAGCATATGACATGATAACCCAGCTGAAGGAAACGTTCCAAACGCAAGCAAGGGTTGAGCGCTTTGAAACGGTTCCAGCACTCCATGCATGTCGTATGGACGACAACCAATCTGTTTCATCTTATGTACTTAAGATGAAAAGTCATATTGACCGCCTCGAGAGGCTTAATTGTCCCATCTCGAAGGAATTGGCCACGGATTTGATCCTCAATGGCCTTACCAAGAAGTTCGAGACATTGTGTTGAATTACAACATGAATGGGGACAAAAGCATTGGTGAGCTTCACTCAATGCTAAAAACGGCCGAGGCGGCCATGGGTAAAAGGGTTTTACCCGTTCTCACCATCAATGAAGGAGGGAACCAGAAAAGGCCTCATCCCGCACCCAAGGCAAAGGTTGCCAAGGGTAAGGGACCCGTTTGGGGAAAGGGGAAGGGGAAGGGGTGGCAAGGGTGCCACCCAAACCACAAGAGAAGAAGCAAAATGTTGCTACCAATGACCCATGCTTCAAGTGTGGGGAGATTGGACATTGGCAAGAAATTGTCCTGTTCATCTCCAAGAGTTAAAAGAAAAGAGGGATGTCGGGCAGACCTCAGGTACAACATACATGATTCATATTGATCTTAATGTTACATCTTCAAACACATGGGTATTAGATACCGGATGTGGAACTAATATTTGCAATTTGTTGCAGGGGTTCAAAAGAAGTAGGGACTTCAATCAAGGGGATGTTAGCCTCTTCATGGGTAATGGAACCAAAGTCCAAGTTGAAGCTTGTGGGGACTACACCTTAAAGCTTCCAAGTGGCTTGGATGTTATTTTGAAGAATATTTTGTATGCTCCTAGTTTGACTAGGAACATTATTTCTGTATCCCAATTAAGACTTTATGATTATGTATTATCTTTTATTGAAAATGATATTCATGTTTCTTTAAATGATATGTTCTATTTTAAAGCTATACCTATTAATGTTATTTATGAATTGGTTCATGAAAATACTTTAAATAGTTCATTGTACCAAACTAGCACCAAGAAACTCAAGTTGGATTTGAGTGATACCTATCTTTGACATTGTCGTCTTGGTCATATAAACAAGAAACGTATACAAACACTTCAAAAGAATGGTCTTTTAAAAACAAATGAATGATTCATTTGATGTGTGTGAATCTTGTTTACAAGGTAAAATGACTAAGGCACCCTTTAGTGGAACTAACGAAAGGGCAAAAGATTTATTAGGCATCATACATTCGGATGTATGTGGTCCTTTTAAACCAATTACTAGGAATGGTGAAAGATACTTCATTACCTTTACCGACGATTATAGTCGCTATGGGTATGTGTACTCATTAAGGCACAAAGATGAAGCTTTTCAAATGTTCAAAATCTTCAAGAATGAAGTAGAAAATCAACTCAACAAGTCGATTAAAGTTCTCCGCACCGATAGAGGAGGTGAATACCTCAGTGATGCTTTTCAAGACCATCTTAGGAGTTGTGGGATTGTCTCACAACTCACTCCACCTGGAACACCACAACGCAATGGTGTGTCTGAGAGGAGGAATCGAACCTTATTGGATATGGTCCGATCTATGATGGCTAGAAGCACATTACCTCTATCATTTTGGGGTTTCGCTTTGCTCTCCGCGGCCTGTATTCTAAATATGGCCCCAACCAAAAAGGTGGAAAGGACACCTTTTGAGATATGGCATGGAAGAGTTCCATCCCTATCATACTTAAGGGTCTAGGGTTGTGAGGCTTATGTTAAGACTCCCACCCCAAACAAATTGGAAGTCCGATCCACCAAGTGTATCTTTGTTGGATACCCTAGAGATTCAGTGGATATTATTTCTATGATCCACTGGAACAAAAGGTGTTTGTTGCCAGAAAGGGTGAGTTCTTAGAAGCAAAGTTCCTTATGGAAGGAACTAGTAGTAGAATAGTGGATCTTGAGGAGGATGAAGAACCACAACCCGATGCACGTTTGGTTGAAGTTAGCACTCAACATGAGGATGTTGAAGTTGATCAAGTAGTTGATCAATACACACAAAACATTCGTAGAAGTGGTAGAACTAGTAATCCACCTTAAAGATACGGTTTTTTCATGGATGGATGCTATGTGGTAGATTCAGATGAACCAACCACATACCATGATGCAGTGTCCAATTTGGATTGTGACAAATGGCTTGAGGCCATGAACGTTGAGATGTAATCCATGTATGACAATCAAGTTTGGGAACTTGTTGTACCACCTCTTAATTCCAAGGTAGTTGGAAGTAAGTGGGTTTTCAAGAAGAAAACAGATATGCATGGAAACTTGGATACTTATAAAGCTAGACTTGTAGCAAAGGGTTGAACTCAAACTCAAGGGGTTGATTATGATGAAACCTTCTTACCTGTTGCGATGCTAAAGTCCATAAGGATATTGTTTTCCATTGCTGCTCATTATGATTATGAGATTTGGCAAATGGATGTCAAAACCGCTTTCCTAAATAGATATCTTGAGGATGATGTTTATATGGTTCAGCCTGAAGGTTTTGTCGATCCAAAACATCCTAATAAAGTATGCAAGTTAAAGAAACCAATATATGGATTGAAACAAGCATCGAGAAGCTGGAATCATCGTTTTGATGAGGAGGTAAAGAAATTTGGCTTCATCAAAAATGCTGATGAGGCTTGTGTGTATAAGAAGGCTAGTGGGAGCATAATAACTTTCCTAGTATTATATGTTGATGACATACTACTATTTGGAAATGACATTCCAACCCTGGAAGGTGTAAAAACCTGGCTTGGAAGTTGTTTTTCCTTCAAGGATCTTGGTGAAGCTGCCTATATTCTCGGAATAAAGATCCATAGGGATAGATCAAGGCGGTTGATTGGTTTAAATCAAAGTGCGTATATTGATAAAATCTTGAAAAGGTTCAAGATGGAGAACTCTAAGAAAGGTACCGTGCCTATTCAAAGAGGAACATATTGAGTACGACTCAATGTCCTAGCTCCAAGGATGAGCAAGATAAAATGAAGGCAATCCCATACGCATCTGCTATTGGATCCATCATGTATGCGATGATATGCACTCGACCGGACGTGTCATGCGCCTTAAGCATGACAAGCCGTTACCAGCAAAATCCTGGAAACAATCATTGGATGGCTGTTAAGAACATACTTAAGTAGCTGAGGAGGACAAAAGATATGTTTTTAATCTATGGATCTGGTGATGAGGGACTCGTTGTAAAAGGTTACACGGATGCAAGTTTCCAAACCGATCGTGATGATTCTCGGTCACAATCGGGATATATTTTCATTCTGAATGGAGGTGCGGTATCATGGAAAAGCTCCAAACAGGATGTGGTGGCTCTATCAACTACAGAATCAGAATACGTCGCCGCCTCATTGGCAGCTCAAGAAGGTGCATGGTTAAAGAAATTCATTGCCGATTTGGGGGTTGTCCCTTCCATTCAGGACCCCCTAGAGATCTTTTGTGACAACAAGGGTGTGATTGCTCAAATAAAGGAACCTCGTGCTCACCAAAAGACTAGGCACATTGAGCGGAGATTCAACTACATACGAGATGAAGTTGAAAAAGGAAAGATATGTATTTGCAAAGTTCACACGGATCAGAACATTGCGGATCCTCTCACGAAGCTCCTTGAAAAGGCAAAGCATGAAGGTCATACTTGTGCCATGGGACTTCAATATTCTAGTGATTGGATTTGATCTGTAAATTTTGTATTTGGATATGTAGAACCTTTTATTATTTGAATAAAATTATTTGGTTATAATGGTTCAATTAATGTTCCAATTTAGCATGTTTAATCCATGAGTAAATTGTTTACTCTAAATGTCCGTAGTCGTTCATACTTGTGGGAACAAGTGTGAAGGTAAGATTATTATGAACTTGGATTGGTTGATATTCATAAGGATGAATATAGAGCAATGGGTTGCTACCAAGGTTCATGGATATTTGTGGGATGCAAATATTAGACTAACCCGCAACTCAAACTTTACTACATGGAATCTTATTGATTGATCATAAGTAATTTTGAGTAAAGGCGAATATCATTTGGTATCCTCCGACCTGAGATACATATTGGGTTTTGATATTCACCAAGTATTATGCCTTGAGCTAATTCTTCACTGCCTTGAAATAATGGACAGTACATAAGGGTATGTTCAGGTATGATATGAGGTGTTTGTGAGAAACGTATGTAGTCAAGATGGAATTTGTTCCTCTTATTCGTTGAGAGTTAGATGTCTAAGGCCTCATTAAGTTAAATCAACAAGGAATGATCATTCTGTGTCCTTGGATTTAACATGACATCTGAAACAAAAGGATAGATGATTAATTCACCTAAATCTTTTCAAGTAGGGTACTTGAAAGGGATGATGTTATTGAATGGCTATAAGTCATGCATATTAAGTTTAGTAAACCGTTGTTAGGCGGTATTTACTGCTTGCATCAATCTTCTATGAATCTTGGGCAAGTGGGAGATTGTTGGATTCTATGTGCCCAAGACACATAGAATATTGATGCGGTTAGTACGTTATGATCCAAGTCGGGTTATACCCAATAACAAGCTTAGCAAACACCAATTAATAATTTAATTAATGATGTGATCATGCAATTAAATATTTACACCAATTTAGAAAATGAGTTTTTTAAATAAATTGCATATGAAATGGAACAAATTATGATGATAATTTGTTGATGGGTTTATTGTTATTTTGTTATTTAAAGGGTTTAAATAACACAAATAACATGAGAGTATACTTTAATTAAATTGTTTAATTAGAGAAGACATGTCACATTTAATATCTCTAGTAAATGACTTATTTTATATGTGACAAAAAAGGCTTATTAACAAGAGTGTGTATGTATGTTTATAAGAGGAGGGAAAACCCATTTTGGGGGGGCAATTTTTGGCCGCCCCATTTGGCTTTGATTGGCCCTTTTTCTTTGAAAACTAAAGACACACTCTACAAGCTTGAAACACTACTCTAAAATCTGATCCATCACATATGCAAGTAACACACACAACCCCTCTCTCTCTCTCTCTCTGCACCACTCGAAAGGCAGCAGGGTGTAGGAGCAAATTTTCGGTTTTTGAGTTGTTTTGGTGTGCTCTCCCTAGCAAGAGTGGTGTTTACTACAAGGGCTTGGGGTATACAAGCTTGAGTGCTTCTTCCTTGAAGTTTTGGCCGATTCACAAGCATTTTCAACCTATTCTTGGTCGACAACTTTGGCTGGAACAAGGTAGTAATCACAGCTCATTGAAGCTGCGATTTTATGTTGCTTAACTTGTGTTTAATAGCTTGTTCATTCACATATTTAAGATCCTTTGTTTTGGGTTTGCTTTATACATTCAAATGGTCACCTAAAGAACATATTTTCAGCTTATAAGTAAGTCAATAATATGTTGATATTCTGCTGCGTTTTCAGTGAGTTTAATAGGTTAAACTTAGTTTTATGTTCTTGCAAACCCATCAGATGTCCCCAGAGTACTTTGCCCGTAGAAAACAGACTCGTACTGTTAGTGGATGACGTTGGGTAGGGCAATCAGCAGCATCCCCGAGCTCTAATACTGTCCTGAGATCATCCTCAGTGATCTCTATGGGCTGATCAAAAATAGAACTCCTGATCTAGTAGGGCTCTGAGGTCCTGTCAACAACTGCGCCTTCCCAGAAAGCCTACTGAATCGAGCGATAGGGTATGCACAGAGTCGAGAAGGCTCGAAAGATCCTCGATCTCAGTAGGAAAGTAATAATGCCCGAGAAGTCAGCTGCATTCATGGATGTCAGATCCAGATGAGCACAGATGTTGTGCTTGGTGCTCTTAGTTCAATGACTAGCCATCTATTACACAATGAATATAAACGTTAGTGTCAGTCAATAAGTAATGAACTTAATCATTTGAACATGAAATTCTCTGTTCTGTCATGCGGATGACAATGTGCGACTGAGATCTAGTCATGCGAATGACCTCATATGTATGACTTAACATGCGACTAAGCTCATACGTTTGCTGTCTCATGCGGTTACAGCAGTCGTGTGACTGAACTCATACGCATGGTTTAGCTGTGCGATTTGGCCATTCGCCCCTTTCAGTCGTGCAACTGAAGATCATCAGATTGTCTATTCGTATGATAGACTGACTGTTCAATTCAAAATCAATTTTTGAAAAATATTTAATGTTAGACGTCGTGGTTAGGCTCATTAGACTCACTTTTTACCAACAAAACACATTATAACCTTTAATCGCACAAAGGACTTAGTTTTAGTTGTTTATTTGTTAATCTAAGTTTCGGTTTCTTTTAATGTTCATATCAAGCGAATTTAGGGCATGAATCGGTGGGCATTCTCATGGATAGCACCGCATTATACCTATACAATCACTATAGACCATTAGTAAGCAATAATCAAAGATCTAGAGTGCTCAAATAAGAATCGGGTAGAGTAGCGGTATGTTCGTGCGATGTAGGGGTGATGTGGGAGTGATGAACAACTACGACCGACTCACCCTCTATTTATACTAGGGTTTACTTTTAGTCGTGGGACTGAGCCCAGTCGAATAGTTGATTCATGCAACTGAAGATCAGTCGTGCGACTAGCACGGTCGGGCACCTTCAGTCATACGACTAGAAATTCATTGTGCGACTGAGTCATTCGATCACCTTTATTCATGCGACTAGACATATTCGTGTACACCAGTCGTACGAATGATCCATACTCATTATCCAGTCGTGCGAATGAGACATACTCAAGGTTGTTTAACTTTATGACCATTCGAAAAACCTTTGATCACTTCAGACGTGATCCTTTTAAAACACTCTGTCACCTCAGACCTGACCCATTTTTATTTGAAAGCACGTGTGGTCACCTCAGACGTGACCGTTTAGATGATAAGGTTCCCTATCAACTTCCATGACATAGTCCGATATTAAACAAACTGAAATTGACAAACTTTATATAGAAATGAAATAAATAAAATTGAAACATAAAACTAAGAAATGCTTTTGTGTTTTTGTGAGGGTTAAATCCTAAAATGTAAATCTAAAGAATTATTTTTCTGAAAAGGCAGCTTCAATTCATTTAAACCATACATGGACCAATTCAATTTTGAATCATACAGGATATTCAAATCATTCGGGACAAGTTATCTAAACCTTTGATGCTCTATTCCTGTTTTTCATCTAGAGTAATTTAACAAATTTAGGAAATCATACTAGTACTATTAGGTCCCCACACTGATTTGAACTTTCAAGAATTGTAGCCACAATGATTGTTAGTATACTTGTGTTCTTAAATCCATACACAGACTTTGTGGATCTCACACTTATATGGTAATCAACATTCCTCAAGAGATATTGAGCGGTCTCGGGGTAGTATTCAAGAAGAAACTATTCTTAGAATTTTCAAAGAGAAGCCAAGCCTCAGGTCAGTGCCACCGCATAGTAGAGAGGCTGAAAACAACAATGAATTCTAGAATATATAGGTTATGCTTAACCTCATGTCGGTGTCACCACACAGCAGAGAGGCACACAACCTATCTTCTTGTTTGAGCAATTTCATTCTTTTTGCACAGATCTCACCAACAACATAGGTTATCAATTTGATTGTATTTGCATTTTTTAAGTGCTTTTGCTCATTCTTTGGCCTTACGCACACATATGTGGCATTTATTTTGCTCGTCACCCCTTATGGAATCTTGTTGATTGTGTTAACAAGGGATACGGTGTTACCCGCAGCTAGTCAAACATTATAGTTTAATCTTCAGATCACCAAAAAGGTCTAGTCATCTATTTTGTTGAATGTACCGACATATCATCCATGGTCTAGCAACCTCTAGGTCTACTTTCTTTGTGTTACCTTAGTAGTAGCTAGTTTATCTATCATACTTCCTTTTATACTGCTCAGACTACACAGACTTATACTTGAGCTTTGCATCATTTTCAATTTAAATTTTTAAGTCCCTAATGGTTTGCTCCTGTGTACTATCATATTCCAAAGATTGAATCGGTATCACAAATACGATCTTATTTTTATCAGCTACCTCTCATCCTCCCTCGTTTTTTATTATACTGTCTAAACTATTCTCCCCCTAAAATTTTAAAACCATAATTGAATAGCATTTTAGAATTTTAATAGGAAAAGAAATAAGACCAATTTTAATTAAACTACTTAAAATTAAACAAATAAAATAAAAAAATTAAAAATAAAAGAAAATATACACGACGCATCGGACTACACATGGTCATGTTCAGGAATGACCTCACTTTTCTTTTTAACGTCGTTGACCTGTAACAGATAGAAAACATGGTTTGTCAAAAGCCTTTGTATAGAGGTCAGTGCATTGAAAATCTGTGTTTATTTTTACCACATCGATTAAGTTCTTTTCAAATCAATCACGTATAAAGTGATATTTAATTCCGATGTGTTTGGTCTTGGGTTGTTGGACCGGGTTTTTAGTGACTGCAATTGCAGCAGAGTTATCAACAAAGAAAGGAGTAGAAGAAAATTTCAAACCATAACCCCGCATTTACTGTTGAATCCATATGATTTGTGAACAGCAACTTGCAGCAGCAACGTATTCGGCTTCATAGGTTGTCAATGCAACCGAGGTCTGCTTCTTACACTGCCAGGTTACTAATCTTCTCCCAAAAAACTGACACCCTGCTGATGTAGACTTGTAGTTCATCTTGCAGCCACTGTAATCCGATTCGCTATACGCCGTAAGCTCAAAGTCATCATCATGAGGATACCACAACCCAAGTGTGGATGTTCCCTTCAGATAACGAAAAATCCTTTTGACTCCAATAAGATGGTTCACCTTAGGCTTTGCCTGATATCATGAACATAAACATGTAGCATACATGATATCAGGTCGTGATGCAGTGAGATACATGAGAGATCCAATCATCCTTCGGTACATAGTGGCATCAACCAGATCTCCATTCTTGTCGGGTGCTATATCATGGTTTGTAGCAAGTGGAGTTCCAGCTGTAGAAGCATTCTCCATATCAAACCGACTGAGAATATCACCTACATACTTGTTCTGATGTAGGAAAATCCCATTTGGTGTTTGATCCACCTGTAACCCGAGAAAGAACTTCATCTCTCCCATTGCACTCATCTCAAACTCCATCTTCGTTACTGCTTCAAACTCTTTACATAATTCTTCGTTCTTAGAACTAAAGATTATGTCATCGACATAGATTTTTACTAGCAGTAAATCCCCATCTTTTTCCTTGATAAACAATGTACAGTCAATGACTCCCCTGCGAAAACCATGTTTCACAAGATGAGTCGAGAGTTTCATACTAGGCCCCCGGAGCTTGATGAAGCCCGTATAGAGCCTTGTTGAGTTTGTAAACTCTGTCCCGATGATATGGATCCTCAAATCCCTTGGGTTGACTGACATACAGTATCTCTTAGATCGCACCATGAAGGAACACACTCTTCATATCTAGTTGATAAACTTTGATCTTCATATAAGATGCATAGGCAATGAAGATGCGGATGGCTTCCATTCTTGCCATGGGTGCAAACACTTCATTGTAGTCAATACCCTCAACTTGTCGAAATCCCTAAACAACAAGCCGAGCCTTGTTTCTGATGATCACTCCTTGATCATCTTTCTTGCATTTCAAGACCCATTTGGTGCTAATGACCTTAGCACCTTTAGGTCTATCCACTAAAGTCCATACACCCAACTTCTTCAATTGAAGAAGTTCTTCTTGCAGGGCACTCACCCATGCCTCATCATTCAGGGCTTCACTAACATACTTTGGCTCAAACTGAGACACAAAGCAACGATTGGCACCATCATGAATGTATCCCTTTTCCATCATAGAGGCATAATCAGCTGAGTACAATTGATTTCTAGTCTGAACTCCTGATCTCACATCTCCTATGACATTATCCAAAGGATGATAGACGTTTAGACGTGACCGGGAGTTGTTGGAACAACCACCTTAGAATCAAAATTGTGAACATTTGGTTTTGGATCTGAGGCAATAGGAGTCCGAGGTTGAGAAGGCTCAGAAACATCACTGTCAGATGCTTGTGGACTTGTGGTAGTCGAAAACTGTTCATCCTGGTTGTTCTGATCACTCTCCACATTTTCTTCTCAGAAGTGCTCCCCCTGAATTAGTAGATATTTTACTTTGTGAACCTGATGGTGTTGAATCTTTAGACGATGTGTTCAAGACATCGTACATCATCTTGTTTGCTAACTCATCTTCGGATATGGAGAGAGGTATGTTGAAGGACTTGAAGAATCCATCATAGTCAAAGAAGTAAGCAGGCCCTTTTCCAGCAGATGGTGTGGTGTATCTCTGAACATCAACATTACACCACACCTCTACTTGACCCATTGAGTTGTGTAAACTCTCTTGTTTGGTATGTCGTATCCTAGAAAGATCCCTTCATCAACCTTCTCACTGAATTTTCCCTCCTGAGTCTTCTTCAGCAGGTGCATGAAGCGCCAAATAGCTTGAGATACTCTAAGTTAGGTTAACGTCGTTGTAGTAAATCGTGGCATGTTTTTCCATGGCGTTTAACTACCAGAACTCGATTGAGCGTATAACATGCATTTGCAACTGCCTCATTCCAGAATTGAATAAGCAGTTTCGAGTCTACTAGCATAGTCCGTCCGGTCTCTATCAAGCTGCGATTCTTCCCTTCAGCAAGACCGTTTATCTTAGGAGTGTAGGCAGAGGTAAATTGATGCACAATTCCCTTTTCCTTACAGTAGGCCTCCATCCACTGATTCTTGAACTCGGTTACGTTCTCTGAGCGCACTTGTCATACTTTCAGCTTGCATAAGGATTCCAGTGTAGTTATTAATTCCTTGAAGGATTCAAATGTTTCTGATTTGGACTTCAGAAACATTATCCAAGAGAATCTTGAGTAGTCAACAGCAACTACGTAGTAGTACAAGTCGCCTGCGATGCTTCCTGTACTGACTGGAGCAAACAGATCCATGTCAAGAAGCTCAAGAGGTAGTACTATGGAATGAACTTTCTTTTCCTTATAAGGCTTCTTCATCTGTTTTGCCCTTCTTTAACACAACATAAAATCCGGGAGTTGGAAGTTTTTGACGTTCACTCCCCTCACAAGATCATTCTGGATCAAGTGATTCATTTTCCTCGGATTTATGTGTCCCATTCTCCTATGCTAGGAGATGGAATCCTTCTCAGTAGCTTTGGACAAGAAGCACTGAACTTCACGATCTGTTGTGGAGGCCTTTGAAAGATCCAAGACATAAAGATCATTATATCTTGAAGCTGACATTAGGACTTGGTCCTCCGGGATCACGTTGTCCTTCTTCAGAACGTAGCACTTCTTATTGTCAAAGACTACTTTGAAGCCTTTATCACATATTTGAGAAATAGAAAGTAAGTTATTTTGTAATTGTTGGATATAGTTTACCTTGTCAAACTTAACTTTCTGATTTCCCACTTCCCCTTGGGCTATGATGTACCCGCCTTTGTTTCCAGCGAATGAAACATGCCCTCCTTTGATTTGTCTGACGTTTGATAAAAGAGCTCTGTCCACCATCATGTGCATGGATGTTCCGCTATCTACAATCCACGTGTTAGTCTTAGCACTATAGCGAACACCCTTCACATTCAATGAAAACATTAGTTCAAGTTTGGAACCCAAGCATTCACGGCATGGGTTTCCCCGAGGTATCACACAACATATACTCAACCCATTGACCATTTGAGGTTGAGGGAAGCTCAGATGTCTGTTTGTTCTCATTTTCAGACGCTGAGGCGGATTTTTCTTTCCATAGTCTAGCTTTGTGTAAGGCCTGTTTGTGATAAACAAACGACTGGATGATGGGTTGAACTTTGGATTCACTATCCCTTTTAGGAGGCATCACTGAGTTCCTCTTAAAAGATCTAGTTTTAGATGCAGGACGTTCAACTTTTGTCCTCAATGTCTGATAATAAGGACAATTAGATGCAATGTGACTGTACTCTCCATAATTGTAGCAAGATATGCGTTTAACTTTATAGTTTATTTGTTTTTATGGAGATGTAGGTGTCACACGAATGACCTTACTTTGTTTAGATTGAGACACTTCTTTGTTAGATGTATGGTCAGGTTTTACAAATTTAATTGCTTTACCTGGTTTTATATCTTTTATTTCTTGTTTACTTGGACTTTGACATGATACTCGTGATTGATTAGGTTAATAGTCTTTTTGGGTTCTGATTTGACTTTGTTTGAACCTAACTTTAAATTAACATTTTCAAACTCCTTTTCCAGGTTAACACAAGGCATCTTTCCTTTTGCTTTTGAAGTGAACTCCTTTTGTTTAGTACTAGATTCAATTGATTTACTTGTGGAATCTAGGTCACTAACAAGAGGAGTGGTCATGTCTTGATCCTTGATGGGGTTATTATTAATTGGTTTACTTTTGGTGTTCATCAAGGTCTCAGGTGGTGGTGGAACCACTTTGTATCCCAATCCCTCCCCGTTGTTTCTCTCTCTTACTAAGTGTTGGACAATATGAGATGAGCTTGTCCAACTGTGCAGTTTTTCTTTTAAGGAGTTGACTTCTACTTCTAAAACTGCTTTCTACTTCTTAGTGTCCTCTAGGGAGTTAAGATAGTACCTAATGTCATTAGCTTGGTTAATGGCAACTACTTCTATTTCCCTAAGCTATTTGTTCAAAAGGTCTATCTTTTCTTTGTAACTGTGCTCATTTTGTTTTAAACTCTATTAGCTTCAGTGCACAGTTCCAAATCCTTTACTACGCTATCATTATGATCTAATAACCTTGCAAATTATAAATGTATCCTTTCCCTAAATTTATTACGGTCAGAACAAGCATGATTATTAAACAACTGGTCAGTAGTACTTACCTGAGATGTTGAGGAGGAATCAACCATGTGTGCAGAATCTGTTGTCTCTTGTTCAGGCAGGTGGTTGACCACATGTGCAGTGTCTTTAGAATTGGACATCGCAAGCTCTACTTCTATGTCTCCCTCACTAGCGGAATCGTCATCTATGTCCTCCACACTAGCTATGTTGGACTCTCCTGGTGAGACGAACCGAAAGCTCCAGTCATGTCCTTCATCCTCATTAGCAGTTAAGGCTTTAGGGTCCTTGCTTGATGAAGTAAAACTACTAGATGTGGCTTTGTCCTGACAATTAAAGGACGAGAACGGAATGCCATTACCAGTCTTCTTTGGCTTCACACACTCCCATTTGAAGTGCCCCTTCTCACCGTAGTTGAAACAAGTTACCTTTGACTTGTCGAAGCCAAAGGTCGTGTCCTTGATTGAAACCAAGTTTTGTCTGGTCTTGTTCACAAACTTCTTAGCTCGTCGGACAGCACTTGCCAAGGCCCATATTATATCCATCCCTTCCAACTCCATCTCGTCCACTTGTTCATAATCCTCATCTGCCAGGTGGCAATTTCCTATCTTTCAAGTAATTAGTCCATCATTGGAGTGGACTATCACAGCTAAGAGGTACATGTGTTCTCTGGCGACCTCAACAGTCACGTTACCGAAGTTATCGGTTTTCAATTTTGCTGAATTGGCTTCTGGCATAATATACTGAGTACTAGACGACCCAGACGTTTCGGACCCTGAAGTAGATGCTTGTGCTGGACTTGCTGAGCTTGAGATGAAGGCAGTCTGCAGTGGTACTCTAGGTGTCTTGGCCTGAGGAGTAGCATTGTAAAGCGCTGGATTCTGATCATAGTTGGCCTTTTGTGCTCTATACTTCGTCCTAAGCTCCTCCTCTCTTAGTTTTAGAATGAAGTCATTTATGTCTAACTTCGAGAGCATCCCATTCTGTCTGAGATTTGAAACGAAGGAAGCCCATTTCTCTGGTAATCCATCTGCAAAGTTGGATACCTTATCCTCCATCGACGTAGTTACCCCATGAGTGTGCATCTCACTCATCAAGTGGTAGAATCTGTCGATCACGTCGTCTAGGCTTTCCTTTCCCATTGAAGAGAAGTTGCCAAACTCCTTCTTCAATGCTTTGGCCTTAATGGCCTTGAGTGAGTCATTTCCGTCATACCTCTTCTACAACACATCCCATAATTTTTTTCTTGGGTAACTCCAAGTACTGATGGAAGATATCCTGCAGAATAGACTGGGTAAGCAAAGCGTAGATTTTCTTCTCAGCATTGTGTTTCACCTTTTGTGCATTAGACATGCCACTTAATGTAAGTTTGACACCGTCAGCTCCTACTGGCATGATGTACCTCGACTCTAGAGCCTCCCACAAATTTGTATCTACTCTGTTTAAGTAGATTTCGAAACGTTACTTCCATTGTGGGTAGTCATCTAACTTGGTAAGCTTTGGGGGTTTATTAAGAATTCCCACATCGTTCTCCAATAGCAGTAGATTCTGAATACGAGTGTCTCTACTTGCTGTGCATGCTGAAAACTGGTCCTCCATTTCACTTAACTTTACTATTCAACAAACTGTTTATGTGTGCGCATGAAGGTATGCGATTGGGCTTATTCGGGTGTTTGAACTAGGCGAATGGTTTAATCGTGCGACTGAACTAATATTGATGTGTCAGTCGGCCGAATGAACTAATGCGGTTGAATAGTCCAGATAGGGTTCTTAGTTGTACGAATGACGGTACAAATGATTCCAATCGTTCGTTTGGGGAATGCGAATGAACTCAGTCGTGCGACTGAACCTGCTGAAGTTTGAATATTCGCTAGTTAAATGTGTTTTGGCCGCAAAAACTCGAATTTTCACAAACCCTAATTGTCGTATGCCGGAAAAACTGAACTTTATGGTCAGGAGACGTCTAAGACTCCGTTTGACACAAAAAGAGTGTGTTTTTAGTGAAAAAACACAATTTTTGTATCAAAAACGATTGAGTCAACACGTAACCAAGAGCCAAAGCTCTGATACCAGTTGTTAAGTGATCATGTACATGATGATGTACTAACTGATTAACATGTAAACGGAATCATATAGTGCAGAATCCTATTTGATTGGCGATCCAATTAGTGAGAACGCATGTAGAAACAATTATGTAATTGAATCTAACGTTAAGAATCGGTCTACTGCGATCTATAAACTTGGAGTATGATCTTAGAGGTCTCTGGATGGCTAGGGTACGTCTGGAGTTGAAGTGTGTTCAATGCTTACGTATTTCGACGAATTAGGTGGTATTTATAGGATAGGGTAACTCATTCGGGCGATTGAACCATTTGCTTGGTTCATTCGTCCGATTGAGCCATGTGGTTGATCCAATCGCACGACTGAGTGTTCAGTCATGCAACTGAGTCAGTCGCATGAAGTTGTTCAGGCGTATGGACTATTTAGGCGCATGGCCATTTGGACGCATGCCATTGTTGGGGCGCATGGTCCAGTCAGACGCATGCAAACTTCACTTAACCATGTTTGAATGTATTCATTATTATAACATTATGTATATCAATTTAAACAATCACACACGTATATAATCTAGTCAATTGCGTTACACAACTCATTAATGACATATTAAACATTATGAATCACAACCAAACATTTTCATTTCATTAAGTACCCAAGCATTACATAAATGTAATACATTAAGATCCGAATCTAGGTACATATGTTTCAACACAAACGTCAAACAGATAAAAGGAGGTCCCGTTTTGTTTGCTGGAAACAAAGGTGGGTACATCACAGCTAAAGGGGAAGTAGGTAATGAGAAAGTGAAGTTTGATAAGGTAAACTACGTTCAACAACTTCAGAATAACTTGCTTTCTATTTCTCAAATTTGTGACAAAGACTTTAAAGTAGTGTTTGACAACAAGAAATGCTATGTCCTGAGAAAGGACTACGTCATCCTGGAGGATCAAGTATTAATGTCTGCCTTAAGATATAAGGACCTTTATGTCATGGATCTATCAAAGGCCTCCACTACGGATCATGAAGTTTAGTGCTTCTTGTCAAAAGCTACTGAGAAGGAATCCATCTCCTGGCATAGGAGAATGGGACACATTAATCCGTGGAAGATGAATCACTTGATCCAGAATGATCTAGGGAGAGGAGTTAAC
Source organism: Flaveria trinervia (assembly GCA_025506515.1). NCBI lineage: Eukaryota > Viridiplantae > Streptophyta > Magnoliopsida > Asterales > Asteraceae > Flaveria > Flaveria trinervia. The sequence goes on along the minus strand of CM046452.1, from coordinate 39,974,162 downwards.
GTCAACAACTTCTAACTTCCAGATTTCTGTGTTGCGTGCAAGAAGGGCAAACAGACGAAGAAGTCTGATAAGGAAAGAAAGTTCACTCTATCAAACTTCCTCTTAAACTTCTTCACTTGGATCTGTTTGGTCCAGTCAGTACAAGAAGCATCGCACACGGCTTGTACTGCTATGTAGTTACTCATGAGTACTCAAGATTCACTTGGGTGATGTTTCTAAAATCCAAATCAGAAACATTTGAGTCATTCAAGGAGTTAGTAACTACTCTAGAGTCCCTATACAAGTTGAAGGTACGTCAACTGCGCTCATACAATGAAACCGAGTTCAAGAATCAATGGATTGAGGCGTACTACAAGGAAAAGGGAATTGTGCATTAGTTCACTTCTGCCTACACTCCTCAGATGAACGACGTTGCTGAAAGGAAGAATCACAGCTTGATAGAGACGACACGGACGATGCTAGCAGACTCAAAACTGCCTATCCAATTCTGGAATGAAGCACTTGCAAATGCGTGTTACACGCTAAATAGTGTTCTCGTAGTTAAACGCCATGGAAATACGTGCTACGAGTTACTACAATGACGTAAACCGAATCTAGAGTATCTCGAGCCGTTTGGCGCTCCGTGCACCCAACTAAAGAAGACTCAGGAGGGAAAATTCAGCGAGAAGGCTAATGAAGGTATCTTTCTTGGATACAACATACCGAACAAGAGGGTTTAGAACAACTCAATGGGTCAGGTTGAAGTGTGGTGTAATGTTGATGTTCAGAGATACACCACACCACCTGCCGGAAAAGGACCCGCCTTCTTTTCCGACTATGATGGATTCTTCAAGTCCTTCAACATACCACTCTCCACTTCTGATGATGAGTTAGCTACAAAAATGATGTATGATGTTCTAAACACACCAGCTCAGGAATCTACATCATTTGGACTACAAGGCGATTCATCTAACGACTCAGGGAGGGCACTTGAAGATAGTGTCTCTTCCTCTGATGAAGAAGCTCTGGAGACTGATCAGAACAACCAAGAGCAACAGGTTCCCCCTACTGATTGTCCACAAGCATCTGACATTGATGCCTCTATGTGTTCAGAACCTCAGACTTCTACTACCTTAGATACTGAACATAATGTTCATAATCTTGACTCTGAGGTAGTTTTTCCAACCACTCCTGGATCACGGCTAAATGTCTATCATCCCATGGATAATGTCATTGGAGATGTGAGATCAGGAGTTCAGACCATAAATCAGTTGTATTCAGCTGATTATGCCTCGGTGATGGAAAAAGGCTATCTTCATGATGGTGCATATCATTGCTTTGTGTGTTAGTTCGAGCCAAATTATCTTAGTGAAGCCCTGAATGATGAGGCATGGGTGAGTTTCATGCAAGAAGAACTTCTTTAGCTCAAGAAGTTATCATCAGAAACAAGGCTCGACTTGTTGTCCAAGGATTTCGACAAGTAGAGGGCATTGACTACAACGAAGTGTTTGCACCCATGGCTAGAATTGAAGCAATCCGTATCTTCCTTGCCTACGCATCGTATATGAAGATTCAAGTTTATCAACTTGAGGTGAAGTGTGCACTCCTTCATAGTGAAATAAGAGAGACAGTGTATGTCAGTCAACCCTAGGGATTTGAGGATCCATACCATCGGGACAGAGTTTACAAACTCGACAAGGCTCTATATGGGCTTCATCAAGCTCGTAAAGCCTGGTATGAGAAACTCTCGACTCACCTTGTGAAACACGGTTTTCACAGAGGTGTCATTGATTGTACACTGTTCATAAAATAAAAGGATGGAGAATTACTGCTTGTCCAAATCTATGTTGATGACATAATCTTCGGTTCAAAGAACGAAGATCTATGTAAATAGTTTGAACCAGTAATGAAGGCTGAGTTTGAGATGAGTGCCATGGGAGAGATGAAATTCTTTCTTGGGTTACAGGTGGATCAGACACCAAAAGGGATTTTCTTAAATTAGACCAAGTACGTAGGAGATATCCTCAGTTGGTTTGACATGGAGAATGCTTCCGCAGCAGGGACTCCACTTGCTACCAATCATGATGTAGCACCCGACGAGAATGGTGATCTGGTCAATGCCACAATGTATCGAGGAATGATTGGATCTCTCATGTATCTCACTACGTTAAGACCTGATATCATGTACGTGACATGTTTATGTTCAAGATCAGGCATAGCCAAAAGTTAGCCATCTGATAGGGGTCAAAAGGATCTTTCATTATCTGAAGGGTACTCCAACTCTTTGGTTGTGATATCCTCATGATGATGACTTCGAGCTGACAGCGTATAGTGACTCGGATTACGGTGGCTGCAAGATGAACTACAAGTCTACATCAGCGCGATGTCAATTCTTTGGGAGGAGATTAGTGACATGGCAGTGTAAGAAGCAGACCTCGGTTGCTTTGTCAACCCGTGAAGCCAAATGCGTTGTTCTTGCAAGTTGTTGTTCACAAATCATATGGATTCAACAGCAAATGTGGGACTATGGTTTGAAATTCTCTTCTACTACTATTTTTTTGATAACTCTGGTGCAAATACACAAACAAAAAATCCGGTCCAACATCCTAAAACCAAAAACATCGGCATAAAATATCACTTCATACGTTATTTCTTTGAAAAGAACCTAATCGATGTGATTAAAATAAATATTGATTTTCAACGCGCTGACCACTAGACAAAGGATTTTGACAAACGATGCTTTTTATATCTGTTAGAGGTCAACAACGTTAAAAAGAAAAGTGATGTAATTCCCGATGATGATCATGCGTAGTCCGATGCTTGTTGTCCATTTTATTTTTATTTTTAATTTTATTTTGGTTTAAGTAGCTTAATTAAATTAATGTTATCCGGTCGCCTATTAAAATCATAAAAAGCGTAAATCGGTTACCATTTTAGAATTTTAGGGGAGAATAGGTCAGTTAGTAAAATTAACAAAAAAACAAGGGAGGAGGAGAGGCTAGCTGATAGAAACTAGATCGTATCTGTGATACCGATTCAATGACTTTGGAAAATGATAGTACACATGTACAAATCACTTGGGACTTTAAAAGTTTAAATAATATAAGATGCGAAGTTCAATGTGTAAGTCCGTGTAGTTTGAGGAATATAAAAGGAAAAATGATAGTAAACTAGCTACTACTAAGGTAACACAAAGAAAGTAGACCTAGAGGTTGTTAGAACACATATGATATGTCGGTAGATTCAACACAATAGACAATTAGAGCTTATTGGTGATCTCAAGAACATACTAAGTTGTTCAACAAGCTGTGGGATAACAACTTATCCATGTTTCACACAATCAACAAATTCAAATAAACTGTGACGAGCAGAATAAACGCCATAAATGTATGCGAAAGATGAAAATATGAGCAAAAGCAATCAACCTAATAACTTATGTTGTTGGTGAGAACTGTCCAAAAAGATTAAAATTGCTCAAACAAGAAGATAGGTTATGTGCTTCTCTGGTGTGCGGTGGCACTGAGCTGAGGATAAGCATAACCTGTATATTCTAGACTTCATTGTTGTTTGCCGTCTCTCTGCTGTGCAGTGGCACTGACGTGAGGCTTGGCTTCTCTCTGAAAGATCTAAGAATAGTTTCTTCTTGAAAACTATCCTGAGACCGCTCAAAAATCTCCTAAGGAATGTTGATTACCATATAAGTGTGGGATCCACAAATGCATGTTGAAATAATCAAACCTTAAAACTATCACCAATCTGTGTCAAAAGTCTGTGTATGGATTTAAGAGGACTAGTATACTCACAATCATCATGGCTACAATTCTTGAAAGTCCAAATCAAGGTGGGATGTAATAGTAATAGTATGATTTCCTAAACTTGCTAACGACTCTAGATGAAAAACAAGAATTGAGCATCAAACGGTGTTGATAACATGTCCCAAATGATTTGACTGGCTTGTATGATTCCAATTGAATTGGTCCAGTTATGGTCAAAATAAGTTGAAGTTGCCTATTCCGGAAACGAATCGACTAGATTTCTATCTTAGAATTTACACCTCACACAAAAAGTCAAAACAAGTTTGGTTTTGTATTCAAAATAAGTTTACTTTGTTTAAATAATTAGTCAAATTTGGTTTGTTTGATATCAGACTACATCATGGAATTCAATTGGGAATTTAATCATCTAAAAGGGTCATGTCTAAGTGACCACATGTGTTTTCAAAGTTAAAATCAGTCATGTCTGAGGTGACAAATTGCTTAAAAGGATCACATCTGAGGTGGTCAAAAGTTTTTCAAGTTAAAATGATCATGTCTGAGATGATCAAATGCTCATAAAGTTCAATCAAAAGTTAAAAAGGGTTAAGTGAGAATGGTCATAAAGTCAAAATCATGAGTATGATCCAATCGCACGACTGGACAATGAGTATGGATCAACCGTACAAATGGACCATATTCATGCACTAAACAGCCGAATGACACATGAGTATGAACCATTCACCCGAATGGTTTATTAGAATGAGCCATTCAACCGAATGGAAATGTGCGAATGAGTCGGTCGCCGGACTAAAATTCAGTCGGCCCACTGAATGTGATCAACTGAGCCAATCGCACGACTGAGGTCCATTTGCCCGAATGAACCGAGCGAATGGGTCCAGTCGGTCCAGTGAACTCAGATTCAGTATAAATAGGGCCACAGTCGATCACATTCAACTCATCCCCCTAATCGCCCTCATATCGCACAGCCTACCGTTACTCTGCAAAATTTTCATCTGACCCAAATTGCCTACTTATTTGCATATTCTGACCTTCGTTGTTGATTATACAGATAAAATGCAGTGTGATGATGCCAAAAATTCCCTCGATTAGACTGAAAATTCAAGAATTTGGCCCTAACAAGACCCGACACTCTATAAGGATTAATAACCTAACTAAACCAAGTAAAATGCTAAAATAATGGTTATTAGGTTATTAGTATATTAAATGCGAGCCTAAAGAGCCATTACACGAAGTTTAATTTGAAGAATTGGTTAAAAATCAAATCTCAGTCGATCGAACAGTGGGTCATGCGACTGGACACCAGGATGAACTCCAATCGCATGATTGAGCTGGTCGAATAGCTCAATCGGCCGAATGAATCATATGAATGAGCTCAGTCGGCCAACTAAACCAATTGCAGGCTCAATCAACCAATTGAACTAAGTCGCCTGCTCAGTCACCCGACTGTATCAAGTTGCATGCCAAGTCAACCGACTAAACACAATCGCATGGTTCAATCGCATGAATGAACCAGAATGAATTCAACCAAGTTAATTAGAACTGATTTGTGTTGTGTGGTTATCTAATGTCTATGTGTCTTGTGTTACAGATTGATGGCGGACTGATGGTCCATCAACCCCAAGCACAACATATGTGCTCACTTAGACACTATGACTCGGAATGGTGCCGAGTTTGCAAGGATCATCACTTTCCTCACGCGAACCAGGATCCACAAGGCGATCTCTACACCATGCACTCCATACAGGTCGATTCAGCAGGCCTTGTAGGAGGGAGCATCGGTTGACCGCTCTCGTTAGCTGTACTGCATAAGGAGCTCCATTTTTGGGATGGATATTGAGGTTACAGCTGGGAATATCAGGAGAGTACTGGGTTTGGGTGATGATGCACCCCACCCCACCAGACTTCACCGACTGACGGTGAGAGGGTGCTTCATGAGGATGAAGTACGCTTGGGATATAAACGCAGGTGTGCTCAACAAGAGCAACATGTGTCCCCAGTACAAGTACTTGGCACACGTCATCCTCAAGTGCTTGGCGACATGAAGGGGTGGGTTCGATGACCTATCAGACCCGATTCAAAATGCCTATGTGGCACTGCTGCTAAACCACCCTTTCAGCTTTTCTAGCATGATCTTCTCCTACCTAATAAAGAACTTGGAGGCGAAGGGCAAAGAGGGTTTCTGCATTTACCTTAGGTTTCTATAGATGGTCTTTGATGAGAAGCTGGCCACACTGCCTAAGGAGAGCCACGACGCTGTGGCATTGGAGATTATGGATGATACGACACTAGGCCGTATGAAAGTATACCGAGGAAAGTAGGTCAAACCCCCGTTAAAGAGACTCATAGGCATTCTGGCCAAGGTGGACTACGTGGTGTTGGACCAAAAGAACCAATGAGCCGGATCAGAAAAATCTCTAAGTCCCACAGACATCACAACAACTGCTGAAGACTTGATCAGCTGGTTCATAAAGTCTGAAGGTGAACAGCTGAAGAACTAAAGTACTGAAGACAACAGCTGAAGACATAAGCTGAAGTCAACAGCTGAAGACATCAGCTGAAGACAACAGCTGAAGACAACAGCTGAAGACCTCAGTTGAAGACAACAGCTGAAGACATCAGCTGAAGACATCAGCTGATGACAACAGTTGACGTTCAAGTACTAGTACTGAAGCCTTCAGAGTTTGTTACAACAGCTGAAGAAGCATTCTTCAGTTGTTGTGATGTTTCCTTTCAGTAGTTTCTTTTTGTTTCAGTATTTGTAAAACGACTGAAGAGCATGTTCTTCAGTCGTTGTAGTTTCAGTAGTTTCTTTTCAGTAGTTGTAGTAACTGATAACACTTAGTATTTTTGTAAGAAGATGTCAGCTGTTTTGACATCTTCAGTAGTTGTGTTTCAGTTATTTAAATAATTCTGTTAGATGTCACTATCGAGTAACATCAGCAGACGTCACATCTCCTATATAAGAAATGTTCCACCACGACATTCCTATAAAAGGGATGATTGACCTGATTGTAAGTGTGACATTTTGCCACCACGAAAGCGCGTTTTGAATGAAATCCTTGATTCGCATAATTTCTTCTATAACCGTTTGCTCTTGCGTTGAATATCCATTATTATCTTGTGAATTGGCTAAATGTTTTGTTAAACTTCCGCTGTAATAATCTCTAATCAATCAAACGTAGATTGCTGATCCTAACAATTGGTATCAAAGCAGGTTAATCATTGATCGATCTAACAATTGATCATTGAAACTGCTAATCGATATCTGCATTTGATTGAATTAGCTTATTTGCAAGAACTGGTTATAGATTATTGATTTTCTGTCACTTTCGTTTTATTGCTCTCTGTGCTCTCTTGGTTCAAATTGGTCTGTTGTGTTTTGTTCTAAACCGATTAAAACTTAATTGATTTTGGTTGATTCTGAGAATGACTACTCCTTCTAATGACCCTCACAATACCGGTTCCTCAACCAAGCCTCCGATGCTGGTTAGGACAGAGTATAACATATGGCAACGAAGAATGCTTCATCACCTGTCTGTTAACAGTTCAGGTTGTTGGACATCAGTGGTACATGGTCCACATAAGCCTATGGTGAACAATCCGGAAACCAATCAAATGGTTCCGAAGAAGAAGGCGCAATACTCAGATGAAGATCGGAAACTGTTTGAGATTGATGCAAAAGCCCATGGAATTTTGGCCATGGCACTGCCTAATGAAATTTATTCAGAGCTTATGCATCATGAAACTGCTCATGACCTCTGGAATGAACTGAAGGAACAATTCGATGGAACTGATGAGGTCTTAGCAAACAATAGAGAAATTCTTGCCCAACAATATGAAACATTCTCTCATAAGAAGGGTGAGACACTGACTCAACAGTTTGAGCATTTTTCTTGTTTGATCTCTGAGCTAAAGATGGTCAAACATGAATATACCAATAGCCAGATGAATAACAGATTCCCCAGATCACTACGTGAGAGATGGGACACATATACTATTGTTCTACGTTCCAGTGCAAATCTGGATAAACTATCTCTTACCCAACTTCGTGGGAAACTGCTTACATTTGAAAGAGAGATAGAGCAGAAAAGGAAACTGTCATCATCAGGAAAGCTCACCGATGACTTTGTACCAGGGAACACTGCCTTGGTTGGTCATGAGTCAGAATATGCTGCATCTGAAAGCAATTATGATGAGCATATTGATTTCTCTTCAAACAGTCCTGATCACGCTTTTGTTGGTATTGACAGTCATTCTGGCAGAAATAGTGACAATCTATGTTTCATCATGGATGATCTAAAGGGAATTGCTCATGATGATTTAGAAGAGATGGATATTCTGAGCCAAATGGCCTTGATTAATATCAGATCTCAGAAATTCTACAAGAGAACTGGCAGGAAAGTCCCTGGACTCTCTGGCAAAACCAAAGTTGGTTTTGACAAGAGTAAGTTGAGGTGTCACAAATGCCAAAGGCTTGGACACTTTTCAAGAGAATGTAGATCAACAGGATCTAATTCCTCTGCACCCTTTGTGACTTTTCCTAGCACTAGTCTACAAAATAGAGGGCAACATCCTGCTGGCTCTGGTCATCACTCACACCCTGTATCTCCTGCATATTTTGTCCCCCAGGGTCAAATGTCATATCCTTTTCCCTGCTATTACATGCCTCAGCCAAATACGGTTCAAGCTCCAATTGCACAACAACCACATGCATTACCTGAACCTCAGTCTTCCCAATCTCATCAACAAACTCAACCTCAACAACACAGCTTTTTCACCCCAGGAGTTGTTGACTGGAGCAGTTTACCAGATGATATGTCTGGTCATGAACAACTGTTCTCTGGTGCAGGTCAACATGGTGGTGACAGTCCCTTTGGAAATCTAGCCCTCATGGCTTTGGAGTCTGCTGATACTTCATCCTTCAATGCCTCTACACCACAGGTATCACAGGGTTCTTCAACATGCCATAGTAGCATCTGGTATGTAGACAGTGGGGGACTATGCATATGACAGGGAACAGCTCTCTTCTTCATGACTACTCTCAAGGAAAGAAGGGGTTTGTTTCTTTTGGCAATGATGCTAAAGGTTACATCATTGGAAAAGATTTTCTCTCCAATGGAGAAATAAAGTTTGATGATGTTAATCAGGTGGAAAATCTCAAGTACAATCTCTTGAGTGTTAGTCAAATGTGTGATAAAGGACATGCTGCTCTTTTCACCAGTCAGAACTGCAGGATTCTGTCATCTAAAGTTCTGAACTTGATTGATAAGGTGTTGGATGATCACACTCTCCTGAGGGCCAACAGGATAGGAAGAGTGTATGCCTTAGATCTTTCCAAGAAAATAGATCTCAGAGGCTATCCTTGCCTATTTTCCAAAGCCTCTTCTCAAGAATCTAAACTGTGGCACAGAAGGTTGGGTCATGTTAATTTCAAAAACATGAATCAGCTGATCCACAATAGATTTGTGAGAGGCTTACCAACAAAAGAGTTCCATTGTGATGAAACCTGTACTGCTTGTTTAAAAGGAAAACAGCACAAAGTCTCATTCCCTCCTATTGAAGAGCCTAAGTCCACTGCCTACTTGCAATTACTGCATATGGATCTATTTGGTCATGTGAGAGTGATGAGCATGGCAAAGAAGAAATACTGTCTGGTAATTGTGGATGATTACTCCAGATTTGTATGGACTTTCTTTATGTATTCAAAAGATGAGGTTGCTCAGAAGATTATCAACTTTGTGATGTATGTTGAGAAGCAGTATTCCCTATCAGTCAAGTGTATATGGAGTGACAATGGTACTGAATTCAGAAACCATACACTTGATGAATTTTATCTTTCAAAAGGAATCAAAAGGCAGTTTAGCATCCCAAGGACTCCTGAGCAAAATGGAGTAGTGGAGAGAAAGAACAAGACTTTAATTGAAGCTGCAAGGTCCATGTTGGCTGACTCTGGTCTGCCACTGACCTTTTGGGCTGAAGCTGTTAACACAGCTTGCTATGTGCAGAATAGAGCCTTAGTAAATCAAAGGTTGATGAAGACTCCATATGAGGCTCTACACCATTTGGCTCCTTTGATTTCATTTTTCAGAGCCTTTGGATGTCCTTGTTTCATTCTCAACATAAAGGATCAACTCCACAAATTTGATCCTAAGGTGGATGCAGGGTACTTTGTTGGTTATTCAACCACTTGCAAGGCTTACAGAGTCTTCAACTGCATAACAAAATAGTTGAAGAAACCCTGCATGTGAAATTTAATGAATCACCTATGGATAAAATTCCACAAAACCCTGTGGGGTTGTTTGATCTGGACATACTGCAATATGCTCCTTATCAAACTCCAACTGTTGCAGATCATGTGGATAAATCATCCTCTGCAACAAGTCTTCCACCTGGTGGTACTGAAGATGATGATGATGTCAGTACTCACCTTTTCAAGTTTAGTGACCAACTGCCTGAGTCTGCTAAACTTGATGTTCTTGTACCTTCCGCAGCTCCATCCCAACAAATGCTGATGAGATTTCTGATTCCTCCACATCATTTGATTTGCCATCCAATACTTGGTTTCAAGAATCTGAATCAACATCTGCTGCTGCTGAACCGGCTACAAACACTTGCACTGATCTTATTGTGCACCAAGAGCTGAAAGATCACCCTATATCTCAAATCATTGGTGGTATCAATGCTGGCGTCTCAACTAGAAGCAAATTCTCTAACCTGTGCTTCTATGCTCTCTTCATCAGTCAGCAAGAGCCAAATAACTATCATTTTGCTTTGAGAGATAATGGATGGGTGGATGCTATGCAGCTTGAGCTACTTTAGTTCAAGAAGCAGCAAGTGTGGGAACTGGTTCCTCTACCCCCAGGTAAGTGTGCAATAGGCACTAAATGGGTATTTAGGAACAAAACAGATGAAAATGGGCTTATTGTTAAGAACAAGGCTAGACTGGTAGTACATGGATTTTCACAAGAAGAAGGTATTGATTATGATGAAACATTTGCCCCTATAGCCAGACTAGAGGCAATTAGATTGTTCTTAGCTTACGCTGCATTCCACCATCTTAGAGTTTTTCAAATGGATGTCAAAAGTGCATTTATATATGGTAAAATAAAAGAGGAAGTTTATGTGTGTCAACCACCAGGTTTTGAGGATAATAAACATCCTGAATGGGTGTATAAACTTGATAAGGCTCTTTATGGGTTGAAACAAGCTCCTAGAGCCTGGTATGAGACACTTTCCACTTTTCTTCTTAAGAATAATTCAGTAGAGGCTCCATTGATAAAACTTTGTTTATTAAGAAGGTGGATCAGCATAAGCTACTTGTTCAAATTTATGTTGATGATATTATTTTTGCATCCTCTGATCCCCAGTTGTGTGATGCTTTTACCCAATTAATGAAAACGAGGTTTGAAATGAGTGCAATGGGAGAATTACAGTTCTTTCTAGGTTTGCAGATCAAACAAAAGGCTGATGGAACCTTTATTCATCAGTCCAAATATACAAAAGATCTTTTGAATAAGTTTGATTTACAAAACTGTTAGCCCTGTTCTACTCCCATGTGCAACACCACACAACTGGATGCAGATCAGAGAGGTAAAGCTGTTGATGAAACACTTTACAGATGTATGATTGGGTCCTTAATGTACTTAACAGCTTCTAGACCAGATATCATGTTTGCAACTTGTGTTTGTGCTAGATTTCAGGTTGCTCCTAAAGAGACTCATTTGATTGCAGTCAAGAGGATTTTTAGATATTTGCAAGGTACACACTCTCTAGGTTTATGGTATTCCACTGGACACTCTTGCAAATTAGTTGCTTTTTTAGACAGTGACTATGCAGGATGTAAGTTAACGAGAAAGTCAACTTCTGGTGGATGTCAATTCCTAGGCAACTGTTTGATTTCTTGGCAGAGTAAGAAACAAACATCTGTTGCTACATCCACTGCTGAAGCAGAGTACATTGCTGCTGCAAGTTGTACTTCTCAGGTACTCTGGCTTCAGAACCAACTTTTGGATTATGGCATTGCAGAGACTAAGACTCCATTATTAATGGATAGTGCTTCAGCTATTTGCATTGTCAAGAATCCTGTCCAGCACTCTAGGACCAAACATATAGAGATCAGACATCATTTTATCCGGGATTGTTTTGAAAAAGGTCTGATTGATCCTAAGTTTGTGCCTAGTGCTGAAGAGCTTGCAGACATTTTTACTAAGCCCTTGGATAGTTCAACTTTCCAAAACCTTGTGTTAAGGCTTGGTATGCTGCAGCTAGAATAAGTGACAACTACTGCTGATCTCAGTAAATACGTACTGATGCTCATGAGTAATCATATCACATATAAGTACTAATTCTGTTCAACTGATAAAGTTACAACTACTGATGTAGTTATAACTACTGATGTTAGTAAAATCAGATAAGTACTGATGTCCTATGAAACAACTAAAAACAGCAAAAAGTCTGATGAGTAAGTGTTGAGGACAGTATGAAACAGCTGGAAAGCTATGAATTGACGAAAACTACTGATGAGATAATTTTCTCTTCAGTTGTTTCTAAAACTGCTGCTTCATCCTAACAACTGATGACAAAACCATGTCTTCAGTAGTTTCACAACTACTCATGACTAACACCACGTCGTCAGCTGTTTACAACAACTGATGACAAAACCATGTCTTCAGTAGTTTCACAACTACTGATGACTAAAACCAAGTCTTCAGTTGTTTTCAAACAACTGATGACAAAACCATGTCTTCAGTAGTTTCATAACTACTGATGACTAACACCACGTCGTCAGCTGTTTACAACAACTGATGACAAAACCATGTCTTCAGTAGTTTCACAACTATTGATGACTAAAACCAAGTCTTCAGTTGTTTTCAAACACTGATGACAAACCCATGTCTTCAGTAGTTTCACAACTACTGATGACTAACACCACATCGTCAGCTGTTTACAACAACTGATGACAAAACCATGTCTTCAGTAGTTTCACAACTACTGATGACTAAAACCAAGTCTTCAGTTGTTTTCAAACATCTGAAGTCAAAACCATAGTTTTCAGTTGGTTTATAACTACTAATGCCTAAAACCAAGACTTCAGCTGTTTTAACCTCTGAAGGTTTCTGCCACGTCATCAATCTGTTAAAACTACTGATGACTCACATTAAACCTTTTAGTTGCTCTATGAACCGTACCATATAAATACCCAATACCTAAGCCTTCAGCACTTCATCCTTTCCAAACCTAACGTTCAAATCTCCAAAACTTCTCTCTCACTAATGGCGACCATGCAGCTCAAACCACGACATAACTGTGTAGCCTACCTCACCAAATCGCCTTTCTGGACAAAGTTCGATAACGCCGTTGATCTTATGGTCCAGTCACCCTACAAAACGGCATTTCTTCTAAATCCCATCATTCATGCCGAATCCCTTCACCAGTTTTGGACGAACATTACCGTTACCACTGGGGAGAACAACACCGAGTCTCTCTGGTCGGTCGTTAACAACCTTCAAGTGGTCATCACTCCGGAAATCATTCGACAAACCCTCAACTTGGATGATGCCACTTTTCCTGCAGGATATCCAAAGGGCACAACTGATTTATCCTTTGCCAACCATGGATATCAGGGAAACCTTAGTGCCTCTACTATTCTGAAGAAACATTTCCATCATGCAGAACGTCTTATCTTTCACATGGTAAATGTGTGTTTAGCTCCTAAGACATCCTCTTGGATCAAATGTCCATCAGATGGCAGCAGGTACTATTCTCTATCCTTGAGCAACAGAACTTAAACTTCACTGAAATCATTTTTCTTGAACTTAAGGATATGGCCTCAAAATCTATTTCTAACCGTTGGATATTATGTCCTCGGTTCATTATGGCTATAATAGAGAATCAGCTGAAAGCTGAGGGACTTGTTGGCCTTGGAGTCCCTGCAACAGCTGTATTGCCTGAAGTATACTCCAGGCACAACTCTGACCACACACTGAAACATGCTGCCAAACTACGAAAACCCACGCAGTTGGAACCCACAGCCACCACCTCCAGAATCAGAGTCCCCACCAAACCCAAATCCAAAAAAGCCAAAAAAGGCTACTCAGGGAGATGAGTCCCCTGAGGATACCCCTGTACCACAAACGCAGGAAACACATACTGGTATTAACCCCCTAGTTGTGTCCAAGACTCAAGCAGCCACAGCCGCACAGGTATCCTCTCAACAGGATCTTGCTGCAACCTTTATTGGGGAAACCACACTACTGGAACCTGTCTCACTTGAGAGGGTTACCATTGAAACGCACCATTCACCCCGGGTGCAATCCGCTTCTATCCACTCTCCACAGGCAACCACCCCCCAAAGTCCTACATTAATTGTTGCACAAGTGCTGAGTTAGTTGCACTCCTCACCCCCTCTCCAGATACCAATTACAACTGGGCATACCTTTACCATTGAGGGGGAGGATCAAAGTGCATCTGATAACCCACAACATAGGGGTTACAATGTTTCATTTCCTAGGGTAGAAAAGAAGATTGGAACTTCTAGTAAGGCTGCCACTCATCCTGCTTCAGCATATGATCAGGATGTAGTTGGTACCAGTACTATGACCTTACCAGAGGCAACTGCTGATGAAGGACCTAGTTCTGAGGCACGCAGTCCACAGTTCCAAGACAAAGGGGCACATGCAATAACTGATCTACACTCGGTGCATGTTCATCCTGATTACATCAGGAGGTCAGGTGATTCAGTAACCACTGATGATGAACTGGGGTTTTTCTACGATGTGTTAGCCTAAAACACTATCCTGGAAGAGGAGGTGAGCAGACTCAAAGAGCTGCTTTCCAAAACTTCTAAGGATCAAAGACCATCTGCCTCTCAAACCCCACAGATGGCACCTTCATCTGAAGGTCTCCCAAACACAGAGCCACTCCCACATATTCAGCCACCAGCCTCTGTTTCGGGCACTATTTCTCATGATCAGAACCCCCCTGAGCAAATAGCTGCTATCTTTCAACATGCCCTACCTCTCATCACACCTATAATCACTGATATAGTGATCAAAACCATTAATGAGAGGCTTCCTTCAGTAATACAACCCTTGGTTGAAGAAGTTGTGAGCAAGAAGCTTTCTGACAATCAAACCCTTGCAACCAATGCAACCAAAAAGGGGGAGATTCAATCAGTGAAAGCAAAGAGGAAGAGGAGTGCAGAAAAAGAGAAAGAAACAGAAGTGGTAAAGGAGAAGGAGTTGGATGGGGAGAAGGAAAAAGAGAAGGAAAAAGAAGCTGACATGGAAAATCTAAGAAAAGAAAGAATGAAAAAGAGAAAGCCTTGGAGATAATGGTAAAAGAAGCTGATGCCGAACATAGCAGATCAATGGACAACATCACTGATCAGCTGTTTAGGCAAGGCCATGACACTGATAAACTTGACTCTGAGATTAGAAGATTAGAGATTGAAGAAATCCAGAATAGATGGGCAAGTTATGATGTGTTAGAAGAGAAAGGCTGGAGATCAGGATTAGATTTATTGCAAAATATCTTGGAAGATCAATGATCGAAATCAAAGCTTGGTCCAGGGACAACATCTTGGCAATAACCACCAAGATCTGTTCATCTGAAGTATACACAAAGGGACTAGTTATTGAAGCTTTGAATGAAGCTGGTGCTGGAAGCAGGACTGAGCTAGCCAAGTAATCTAAAGCCACACTCACCTTAAAAATGCTAGAACAACCTGTCAACATTCCTACACCAAAACCACCAAAACAACCACCCACTAAAACAATCCCTTTACCCTAAAAACCACCAAAAACACAACCCACCAAACCAACTCCCTCACCCTCAAAACCAACAGTCGATGATGTACCCCAGAAGAAGAAGAGAACGGTATTGAGGCTAGAAGATGATGAAGAAGATGATGATGAGGAAGAAGCTTGGCTGCCAATCTCAGCTGTTATTTAGTTGCCGAAGGCCACAAGTCACCCTCCAAGAATTACTCCTGAATCTCAGAGACAAACTGTGAACGTGAAGCTAGAAGAAGAAGGACTTCACCAATAGCATGATGAGGAGTTGTTGAGAAGGGTTGATAAAGCTTATGCAGCCACATCTTCCATCATCAACATGAATAAGCATGCACTCAAATTATACACTCTCAGGCAGACTTTTCAATATCAGAAGGAGAGAGTGAGGATTTGGCCTGATCCCAGGGTGTCTCATAGAATTCACAAGAATAAGATTCCACAGAGATACATGGGCCAGGTGAAAAGGATTATAGACGAAGTGATCTCCCTGGTCTTTATAGTGTCACCCTGGGAAATCCTGGAAGACTTCAAGAAAGCTTATAAAGCAAACCAAACCCCAAAGAAGATGCTTGAAAATAAAATGGTGAAAAAGGGGTTGGTTTATAAGAGGCTTGAAGAAGTCAGGAAAAATGAGCTCCAGTTGTTCCTTGAGGGTAATCACCCTGATGTGTTTGCTTATAGAATAATAACAACTGTGGAGCTAAAGAATGGAAAACAGGCCAAATACCTATCTGAGTACTATGGGCCGGAATTTTTATTTGAAGGAGGTGTTGAAGAGCTGACCATGGAGGAACAGATCATCTTCCTAGAGGCCTATACCAGGGAGTCATACAGACTCGTTGTTGGGAAGTAGATCTCATGAATGGGGTACAGCTCTGTGTCCAGTTCCCCAAAACAGAGTTCCCATTCATACTTTGCCAATCAAATTTTTGAGACTACTTCCAGGCCGGTGCTTCCAAGGGTCACTTCTGAGCTGATCTAGAAGACAAAAAGACCAATCATTCTGCCATAATAAGTGGGACAACTTCAATAAATTTAGAGGTTTTGCCTGCATTGGTTCAGGGGGAGTTTGTTGGAGCAAAAGAACCAATGAGCCGGATGAGAAAAATCTCTAAGTCCCACAGACATCACAACAACTGCTAAAGACTTGATCAGCTGGTTCATAAAGTCTGAAGGTGAACAGCTGAAGAACTAAAGTACTAAAGACAACAGCTGAAGACATCAGCTGAAGTCAACAGCTGAAGACATCAGCTGAAGACAACAGCTGAAGACATCAGTTGAAGACAACAGCTGAAGACATCAGTTGAAGACATCAGCTGATGACAACAGCTGACGTTCAAGTACTAGTACTGAAGCCTTTAGACTTTGTCTTCAGCACTTGTGTCTTCAGACTTTGTCTTCAGCACTTGTCTTCAGACTTTGTCTTCAGCACTGTGTCTTCAGACTTTGTCTTCAGCACTTGTGTCTTCAGACTTTGTCTTCAGCACTTGTATCTTCAGACTTTGTCTTCAGCACTTGTCTTCAGACTTTGTAATCAGTTGTTGTCTTCAGCTGTTGTGGACTTTAGCAGTTGTTGTGACGTCTGTGGGACTTAAATGTTTTTCTGATCCAGCTCATTGGTTCTTTTGGTCCAACAACTATGATTGGAGGACAGGAGAGGCAGTCATAGTTTTGAATAAGAATGGTGTAACGGAAACCATAAGGTGTTTGACCCTATGTGCCTTACAAAATTGTCTGCAGATGATGTCTATACATTATACAAGTGGCCATTATTCTATGACTCTCAAGATATTGTACAAGCTTTACAATTTCAAAACGTTATAAGACTCTGTTTTGCTTTTGAGATACATGTCGGAGTCACTAGAGAAGATAAGTACAAGAAGTTTGAGGAACTTATGAAGGATGTAAGACATTAGACGAAACTAGGTCCAAGGGGGAGTATGTAGATACGTGTATGCCTAGTTTCTGAACTTAATGTAATATGTTTGTATTGTCTTGCACATATGTAATTGTACGGGTACTTAATGAAATACAATATGTGGTTCTGCTTAATGTTGAATAGTTCATTAGTTGGTATGTAATAACACGTAATGACTTAACTATATAGGTTGTGGTTGTTTGAATAATATCTAAATCAATTAATGACTATGAAACGTATTCAAACTTAATCATGTGAAGTTGTCATGCGATTGGCCCATGCTAATGGACCATACGCATGAACAACTTCATGCTAATGAACCAATCGTACGAATGAACCAGTAGAGTGGATCAGTCGGATGATTGAAACATGAGATTGACTCAATCGTATGACTGAACACTCAGTTGTGCGGATGGATCAACCATATGACTCAATCGCATGACTGCACCATGCAAATGGTCTAGTCACACGATTGATAAACCTTAACCTATAAATACCACTTAAATCGTGGAAAAACAAGACACTTCAAATATTTTGATACCCAGATGTACCCTAGCCATCCAGAGACCTCTCATAACCTGTTCCAACTTCAAAGATCGTAGTAGATCGATTGCTAATCATTCTTAACGTTTAGATTCAATCCTTAATTGATTCTACGTGCGTTCTCACTGATTGGATCGCCAATCAAATAGGATGCCGCACTATTTGATTCGATACACGTGTAAATCTATTAGTATTCGTCCAGAATCTGTTAGTATTCGTCTAGTACACGATCCCTACCAGTATCTTTCTGAGAAATGAAATAATTAGTAACAAAACTGAAATTATAATAAATAAGCAGTTGTGGTCACAAATCAGTCAATCTTTTCAATGATAATTAAATATCAAATTAAGGATTTTGTCAATGTATTTGTTCAATTAAATGTGAACAATATATGAATGTCACTCAATAACCAAAATCTACTATTCAATTGATTTGAATATTGACCCAAGTTAATCAAGAAATGTTACAGTACTTGTTGAGAGACAATTCACTGTTTAATTTAAGCACATAAAACGATTTGCTTAGAAACAATAGATCTGATTAGCAAAGACTGGCAAATCTAGTGAAACAAGCAAACAATTAAGCGATATTAACACTGATAGATCAATCGATCTAAATCATTGAGCACTTGGCTGTGATACCACCTGTGAGTCCCGATATGAATAGGATCATTGAACATGGATCTTAGGATTCAAATTGAAAATAACAATACTTAATGATTCTATGCTAAAATATAATAATTATGAACACAAAAGTGATTAATGCTTGTTGTTTATTGACTTGATGTTGAAATAATTATCCATGACGGATGATGATATGATGTTGTAGGTGATGGAAGTAATTCCCACATATTTTGTGGAGAACGACTCACACTTTACAATGATGATATATATTGATATTTATACTAATCTACCATTTACAATAATTACAAAATAAACCCTAGACTAATATTTTTGTTTCTTTTGTTCTTCAAGTCTTCAACTTCAATAATATTGGAAATCTTCAATTTCTTCAAAGGTAGAATACCCAATAGTCTTATCCTGATGTCATTAACTCATACACCCAAGCACACAATGTTCAAAACTTTATACCTTCATCTTTTCAAATCATATTCCTTCCGTTTTGTGTAAACAAAGGCCTGGGTTTATGAATACAATGGTGTACATATGTACTCAATTGGTGAAAAGATCATGATCCTTGTCATTCCTATATTTTGTGTAAACAAAGACCTGGGTTAAACGAACCTCTGTTTTACATAAGTAAAGACCTGGTGTCCTAATGATGATCATATCTAAACTCTCAAAAGAATCCATTGTGATCAACTGTATATTATCCAAAGAGCTTTTGCATCAAAGAATTAATGAGACATTACATTTATCTCAAGATAGAATTTATAGGTTAATGTACATAGTTTCTAGGTGTAAAAAAGTTATGAATTGACTCACAAATGATGGACACACTTTAATATGAATTTAATGTGGAGCCATAATAGTCAATCACTATTAAACATGGACACATGATTAACAACATGCCTAGTTGACACATACTCATGCTTGGATTTAAGTGGACAAACATACTTGCAATCAGGACTAGAATCAGGCCAAATTTCTTTAATCAAGTTAATCAAAAAGAAGTTTAGTGTCGTAGTATGATCCCAGTATATGTGTTTATATGCTTGTCATAAATTTAATTAGCTTTTGTTACTTTTAGTTTAGTTTTGTTACATAATCTTTGGACAGTCATGTGGCTTTCATGCTATTTTACTTTATAAATTTATGATGAATGTGATATTTTAACATTAATCACAAATTTAGGGGGAGTAGATAATGCAAGAAACACAAAAACTGAATTTTCAAACAAAACAAATATCATGAATTGGAGCTTGAGCACGAACTTGGGTGCAAGATACATGAACTTTTTCAAACTACAAATCTTCTTGTGCACAAATTGTCATGAAATCAAAATCAACAAGGTCCAATAGCAATAAATGGTTCTACAAGTTGATTAGGACCATATAATCAAAAAGTTTCAAACAGTGCACTCTATGCATCAGCAGAAGCTACAATGCATTTTCAGCATCAGCAGAAACTACAATGCATTTTTAGCATCAGAAAAAGTTATAGTGCTCAAGTAAAGTATGACCATCCATAGATTAGCAAACTATGGATGTGTTAATATTTTAAAAGTATAGTATACTATAATAGATTGGTAATCTATCGATAAACAAGTTATACTTCATAAAGAATTCAGTTCTTAAGAGTTACAACTCCGTAGATGTTAGGCATCCGCAGATGTTCTACGGAAGAAATGAAATCTGGGGAATAAATAAATTCAATGGAATTTTAATAAGGAATATGAGACCCACTTCATTAAATAAGTGGAATTAATGTGTCCGAGGAAGCATAAATGATGATTTTGACCAAAATGTTCATTATTCACTTTTTCATAAAACTTTAACGTAGAATAACGTTCATCACAAATCTCTCCCTCCTTTCCTCAAACATTCAAATTACCAAATCAAAACATCTATCGATATCATAAAATTGATATCATATTGGTGTTTTCAAGGTAAAACATATCATAAACATCAAAAATCAACTACTTGATTGTTAGTTGTCCTCAAAACTCTTCGAATTCTTATGCTTGATAACTGATTCTATCTAATATTCTTAACTCTTATGAATAGGTGGCTAATTACTTTGCTAAAAAGCATAGTGTATGTGCTTTGTTGAATGTTGATGACCTTGTATCAGAAGGATGCCAAGATATCATCAAATATTTGTGACGATCAAAGGTGTTCTATGCCCTGACAGTGGATCCAACGATCCATTAGTCATACAGATTGATTTTGGGAACTCAGCAAGAATTGAACAAGACGGAGAAGTTGAGGTGATAAATGAAAATGTCAGGAATGAACTATTAAGAATAGATTAATAGATATCTCAATGTTGGATATATAAAGATAGGTCACCCTGATGTATTTGACAATGAATACATAGAAAAGATCTTTCATCTCATGGGATATGATGGTGATTTTCATAAGGATGAGATAAAGAAAGGAAGGTTGTGCAAACCATATAGATTTCTATGTCACACTGCAAGACCGGTGATGGGTATACACTTACAACATAACCACACAGTGAGGAGAGTTGCTAAGAAAACTTAATAAATCCAATAGGGAACTAGTTAACCTTTTGTAATGATACTAAAAACATAAGTAAATATGAGACGAAAAAAGATAGCAAAACACACAAGGAGTTGGTTTTCATGATTGTAGTATATTGCCTTCTTAATTTCTATTACAAATGTTACAAGGCATATCAGAAATTTATAAGTACTTGAGATACATATACTACATCCTACAACCAACCACACTTTGAAGGCCAGCTGGATACAATTGACTAGACAACAAACAAAATCAAATTTAGAGTTAAAAGGCAGATTGCCATTTGACTAGTGACTATGACATGCCATAGCTCACATCCTAATATACTACAAAAAGGATAAAGTACATAAAGTAGAAAGGCACAGACTCAAGACCTCAATGTACAGTTACCAAAAGCATGGACCTTTTCACCAACTTATGAAGTTGTTGACTTTACAGAGTTACAACGGAAAGGGGTCCATGTTTTTGAAAAGTACGTCAGATAAAGCATGTGTTCAAAAGTCTTCAGAAGAAATCTATCTTCAAATGTTAGCTTCAGAAGAATTTGTCTTTGAAGCTTCGGAAGATTTCATCTTTGGCTTCGGAAGATATTGGTCTTGGCTTCGAAAGATTTCACACTTAGTGTATTTTCTAATGCTGGTGTGAAACTTCCGAAACATACTACTTCAGTACACTTGTGCATGCATGCAGGAGAGACTTTGGGAGTTTGGGTTGCATCAATCTTTACATTTAATCCGTAGAAACTTCCCCTAGGCTGATGCTACCTAAACACTTGAAGACTTCTGATATTAACAATCCTTATCAGGATAATAAGCATCCTTTTCTTCATGAGATAATCAGGATCACTCAGACTCTCAAAGTGTCTTCTCATGTCAAAGAGATCATGCAGAGGCAGAGTAAACATATCCTGCCATGTGTAAACATTTTCAATACCTTGATCTCTGATGACATGCCATCTTTCTAGATTTATAGTGTATGACCAGGAAAAGATGGTCTCCCTGATGCTAGAGGAGCTATTTGAATTGGAGTTGATGGAGCATCCTCTAGTTGCACATCCTATAGATGTTCTAACTCATCCCGAGGTTTGGAGATGGATGCTTCTTTCTTCTTCTTTATTGGCTTTGGTTTGGAAGCCATCCTTTTTCTCCTTTTTGAACCTTTTAACTAAGAAGACTAGCTTGCAGCACCTGATTGATCTTCTTTGTCTTTCTCTGTTTTCATGTCCACTCTCTCTCAGGTTAGATTGAGAGGGGACATAACCCTATTATGGATCATAAGTGGAAGCTTGCTAAGGCTCAGCAGGAGATTCAGGTTGTGTTTTCTCAAATGGTTCAACCTTGATCTCTACTTCCTGAGGGACCTGACTTGGTAGGGAGTGTAAGTCAACAAATTCAACTGTTTGAATCTTCTGCTTGATCACTCTGTTGTGCTCATCCTTGGTGGATAGAGACATAGGACCAAGTCTCCTATCGAAGAATCCATACAGCTTCAAGAAGCTCATCATCCTCTACCTATCAATGGACTTCTTCATACTTTTTTGGATGATGGCTCTTGACTTTGTAGCCTCTTCCTTTAGTTTCCTTTTGGTGATCTTTCTCTCATTGACTATCTCTAGTTCAAGTTGTTTGAGGTACTCAAACTCAATATAGTCAAAGGGTAAGGGAAGAAGTGTAGCAGCCTGATAGAGGCCTGTGGAACTCAGGTAGTTGATCGTGTTGATCCTACCTTTTTCTTTGTCTATGTGAAGTTCTTGTGGCACCACATCCTCTTGCACAAGACTTTCTTGAACTAGGGAGAGAGAAGGCACATGGTTGTATAGTCTATTCTTTCTTATTTCTTCTTTGAATAGAAGAAGTAGCTTTGCCTCCTCTGCCTCCTTTCTTTCCTTTGACAATTCATTGTCAGCCGGTTCATTTAACTCATCTAAGGGGAGCGAGATGATGTTATCTATGTCATACTTTCTGGTCTACAAGTAGTTGATCCTAACTGCCCTCAACTCATCATTATGAGTGTTGGCCTCGGGGCAGCCTTGATAGCATATTCCATGAGCCTTGCAGACCTAGTAGAGGATCCTTCTCCCCTTAGCCTCCTTTTCCACTCTCACTCCTCCTCCTCAATACCCTTAGAAGTCATTTTCCTTTTCCCTTTGTCACTTATAGACCTTTATGGCTCAGGGTGGAGAGAGCTTTGCCCTTCATTGCTTGGTGTAGCTTCCAAGCTCTAGCCAAAGATAGGTTGAGATGCAACTTCACCAGTAGGTGTCTCATAAAAGGAATGAATCTCTATAGCATTTGTGGTGAGATAGAGCTCTCAAGTTCCACCACTGGGCATTCAATCAAGGTTTCCCTAATGAAGCTAATATTGGGGTCTGCCTCGACATCTAGTTGACCAATGGCATTGCCTGATTGCCTTAGTCTCCTTCGGAAGGTGAACTCTATAGCGATTCTGTCTTGAATTCTTTGAGCCAGCTTGTCAGCTTGTCTTGACTAGCATTGGTTGACAAGTGGCATGCAGTCAAGATCTTGACTTTCATAGAAGTTTTAGGTCTGAAAAATAAAGACCCCTTGCTGCCCTTGAACTCTTTTAATGATGAGGGCTCTTCTGTTTTCGGCATACATCCACCTAATATTGTGATTAGAAGTTGTTGGAGATGACATTGCCCTTGGTATTCCTTCCTCAAAAAGACTCCGAATGTAGGAGTTTAGCGAGTCCATATCAATGTGAACTTGAGGAAGTTGTTGAGTGTGCATAATTGCAAATGAGGATGGTGAGTCCTCAATGTCCATACTCCCTGAAGAACACCTAGGTTCTATAACTGTAATGACTTTCTCCCTTTTTTTGGTAGCATCACCCTCTTGCATAGGTGAGCTAGGAGTTAGGTCAATCACACTCACAGGTTCTTGTGTTCTTGGTATAGCTCCTCTTCAAGGTCTCCCAGCTAGTTGTTCCTTGAGATAAGAAATCTCAAGTTGCTAATCATTATCTTTTTTTTCAAGGTAGTCACTTAGCATTCAATATGACTGACCTTGGAGACTAAATAGGTGCATGTTTGTGACAATTTTTGCACCTTTAGCCTCAAATTCCCATCATCTTAATCAGAAGAATTGTTGGGGGATGAGATGATTAGAACAAAGTCCCCTCTCTCACCACCAGCTTCAGGTTCTTGGCTTCTAGATTTCCTCTACTCACTAACAGCCTTAGATGAGGTGTCAACGTGTTGAGTAGCCATGGTTGAGGTCTGAATGATGTAATCGCTTGCAAAAGTGAGAGCCTCTTACATATGGATACGTTGAACAGGTTCAGAAGTATCCACCTCAATGATGGGTGACTGATGTGGGCTAGACATAGGAGACTTGGGAGCACTCATGTCTCTTTGAGAAATGGAAAAGAAGAGAGAGGCATAGTACTCACTGAAACCTAAGTCTTCATCAGTATAGAAGTCAAGGTTAGGAATGGGTTGGTTTAAGTCCAAAGGCTGGGGATGGTAACTGTCCCCTAAAGGTTGAGCACTTGAGTGTTGACACTCAGAGTGAAGGCTTAAGGCATTTGGGCTTGTGAGCTTATCAGGCTAAGCATGAGGAACCTCAGCACTGATCATAGAATTAATGGGAGGGGTTTGCTCCTTAAGAGAAGTGGGAGCTCCAGTATCTACTTCCTCCTATATAGGTGAGCATATAGGGGCCTACACAGACTGAATAGTCTGAGTAGGGGTTGTTTGAGATTTTTTTGGTAGGTGAGGGTGATTCGTGGTTGTATGGTGGTTGAGATGTAGAAGGTGCGGGTTCAACACTAGCTGGTGCTGCTAGGTTTGTCACCTTGAGCAATGAGCTCTAGCAATTTTAGGACAAGGGCTATTTCTACCCCAGAGAAGCCAACGGTTGGCTTTCTTAAGATTTTAAAGATGTCAGGCTTTATCTATCCCAATTTAAGAATATTACCTGTTTCCTTTAACTGTGAGCACAGTTCACAGTTAAGAATGTATTGGACATATCTTTGAAATATGTAGTATTCTAAGGATTCCAAGTTAACAAGCAGATTTCTATAAACAAGTTGGGAGTACCTGAACTTGACTCTCAGAACCATCCTATGCACTATGAAAGCGAGATCTTCAGGAATCTGGTCCCACCCCACATGCTTGTTAGACAAGCTATGGATAACCACATGTAGCAGGTAATTCCACTGGGATTGGACCTTCCCTTTCCTGAAGGTCTCTACAGAGAGATCTCCCTCATAGCCCATCTGGTCAAAGGAGTGGATAACACTTTCTTTGCGGAAGAACACCTCACCTTCTTCATCATCCAGCTGAAGATGATTGTTCATGATGGCCGGAGTGATTACGATTGTTCTCCCCTGCACTATGGCAAATAGTGCGTTTTCCCTATCCAGAACGACCTCTTGGCAGGTATTCCAAAATTCAAGCAGATTTTCATCATACAAAGTAGGATCAATGGTAAGGGAGGTGAAGTAGCTTATGATGGTGATAAACTAAACAACTTAGGACACACAGATTTTAAGAAATAATAAGAATTAGTTTTAAGAAAAACCTATTCAAAGTTAATCATTCCAATAGCTGATATAAGATACTTAAATATGTGTTCATCAAAGGCTTTTCTAAACATATAAGCATATTGTTCATTGGTGTTAACTTTGGCTAGTTTAATTAATTCCTTTTCAAAGTTACCTCTAATCAAATGATACCTGATATTGATGTGTTTTGTCCTTGAGTGTTGCATAGGATTCTCTATGATAGATATCAAACTTTTCTTGTCTACGTGAATAGGAGTCTCCTTGAAGTTTAATCCATAGTCAAACATCTGATTCTGAATCCAAAGCACTTGAGCACAGCAGCTTCAAGCAACAATGTATTCAGCTTCAGCAGTTGATGCAGAGACATGAGTTTGTTTCTTGCATGGCCATGAGACAACCCTTCTACCAAAAACTAACATCCCCCAGATGTAGACTTTGTAGTCATGTTGCAACCACCATAATTACTATATGTTCAAGCATATAGATTGAAGTCAGAATTCTTAGGATACCAAATACCAAGTGTTGAAGCACCTTTAAGGTATCTTAGACTCCTTTTGATTGTGATGAGGTGAGACATCTTAGGGTTGGCTTGATATCTTACACAAATACATATGTCAAACATGATATCAGGCCTACTAGCTGTGAGATACATAACAGACCCAATCATAGCCCTGTAAAGGTGTTCATTTACACACTCCCCCTAAAGATCAGGCGCAAGGAGTAGTTTCTTACTATGGGTGTCTTAGCAAACTTACAACCATTCATGTTGAATCTTTTGAGTATGTCTTCAACATACTTTGAGTGACTTATTAAGATGCTATCTTCAACTTGCTTCACTTAAATTCCTAGAAAGAAATCGGGTTCCCCCATGGCACTCATTTCAAATTTGTCCTTCATCTGTTTCTCAAAGTCTTACAGAGCTTTGGATTAGTTGAACCAAAGATGATCTCATCTACATACACTTGAACTAGCATTAAATCAATTCTCTGTCCTATGATGAAGAGAGTTCCATCTATAATTCCCCTTCTGTATCCATGCTTGCAGAGATACTGAGATAGAGTCTCATACCATTTCCTTGGTTCCTGATGCAGCCCATATAGAGCTTTGTCAAGCTTGCATACATAATGAGGATGATGAGGATCTGCAAAACCACGTGGCAGTTTGACATAAACCTCTTCATCAATCACCCCATATAGAAAAGCACACTTGACATCAAGTTGATACACCTTGAAATTCTTGGATGCTGCATATGCCAAGAATATCCTAACTGCTTCTAGTCTTGCTGTAGGAGCAAATACATCAGTGTAGTCAATTCCTTCTTCTTGTGTGTACCCTTGAACAACTATTTTAGCTTTGTTTTTGATGACAATGCCTCTATCATCTTTATTATTCCTAAGCACCCATTGGTTGCTATAGTAGTCTTCCTATGAGGAAGAGCACAAAGATTCCCAACTTTCTCCTTTTTGAATTGAAGCAGCTCCTCTTGCATGGCTTCAACCCAACTTCCATCCTGCAGAACCTCATCAATTTTCTTTGGCTCTATTTGAGATAAGAAACAAGAGTGAAGACAAACATTTGCTTCATGTGTTTGTCCTCTTGTTCTTACCCTTGTGTCAACATCTCTAATGATGTTTGTGGTAGGGTGAGACTTGTGGATCCTTAGCTGAGGGATCATAACAAGTTACTGAGAGAGATCTAAATTTGAAAAAATAGATCTGGCATTGATGCTTCTCCCACCACACCAGCACACTTATCAAGAGAAACTTGATCCAATGAGTGTGTTACATTATTTATGTTGTCATCTAGGGAGTGGTTACCATCATCACGAAATTCCTGATCATCGTCACCACCACCATCATTTTCTTTTGCATTTGAAGTGTCTTTATCTGTTTGTTGAGCTGTGAGCTGGAATTTGAAGACATCTCAGATGTATCAGCAGAATTTGTCATTTTGGTGCTCATAGAAACCTCATTTGCAGAAGTACTTACAATTGGAGCTAAAGATGTGTAACTTGAAGGTCTTCTTAGCTCAAATCTTGGGTCAGGATCACTTGTGGGTAAGATATATATGGATCCTGAAACATTCTCACAAGATTTGTTAAAACAGTTCGTAACTAAATCAAGATCAAGTAGCCAATCAGGACTAAAAGTGTGTGTTCATTGAAAGTCACATTGGCTGACTCCTTAACAATTCTAGTTCTGAGATTGTATACTCTATAAGCCTTAGCTTGAGAATAGTATCCAATGAAGTGTCCATCATCTGATTTCTCAGCAAATTTGGCAGTTTGAACTTTGGTATTCAAGATGGTGCAAGGACATCCAAATGATCTGTGTAAACCAATTAAATGTTTCCTTTTGTGCCAAAGTTCATAAGGAGTCTTGCCATGAGTCTTAAACACCAAAACTCTGTTTTGCACATAGCAGGTAGTGATGACTGCCTCTGCCCAGAAGGTGATGGGTAGCTTAGAGTCGAATAGCATGGTTCTTGCAGTTTAATTAGTGTCATGTTTCTTCTCTTAGCAACACCATTTTGCTGAGGACTCCTCGGAGTACTGTATTGTCTTGTAATACGCTTTTCATCACAAAATGTATTAAGGATTTGGTTCTTGTATTTAGTTCCCTCATCGCATCTTATGGTTTTGACCTTGTGATCACGTTGATTCTTAATCTTTAAGATGAAATTCTCTAGAATCTCGGGAGTCTCATCCTTCAAACTTAGGAAAAAGACCCAAGTGAATCTTGTAAAGACATCTGTTATCACCAAACAATAATAGGTCCTTCCTAGACTTATTATATCGATGGGGCCAATGAGATCCATATGTAATAAATATATGGGTGTGGTGATGGAGTTTAATTCTTTAGGCTTATGAGATACCTTATGTTGCTTCCCTTTCAGGCTTGCAACATAATGATTATCACTTGTAAACTCCTTGTGTGGCATTACATTTACCAAATAATTCTTATTAAGTTTATTCATGTCCTTAAAGTTTACATGGCACATTATTTTATGCCATAAGAAAGGCTTATCACTATTTGCTTTAGATAGAAAGCATGAAACTTATCTAGATGGAGATGTCTCTTGCAAGTACATCTTGTACATGTTCCCTTTCCTTGGGGCTCTAAGCAAGATATGCTATGACATTAATCACAAAATTGGGATAAACTTAAAAGATTGTACCCAAGCTCCTTAACAAAGTTTACCTTTTCAATGTTGAGCATACCATTTATGACCTTGCCCCTTCCAAAATGTAACCACCTTCATCTCCTCCAAAGTAACTGGCCCTCCATTAATTCTTTGAAAGTTCTGGAGTAGTAACTTATTGCCTATCATGTACTTGGAATAGCCACTATTAATGATCCAAACATTCTTGTTTGTCTTGAACTGTTCTTGCACAAAGAAAATGATTAGTTATATCTAGAAACCCAAGCCTTATTGGTCTTGGGCGTAAAAAAAGAAGTAGAAGGTAATGTAGCAGTAATAGATCCTATAGTTGTGCTTTGAGGATCTTGTGCTGTTGTTGATGGAGAACTGTAGAGATTAATGAAATGGCTGATGCAACCTAAACATCAAAAGTCTGTCCTACATGCTACACAAGTGCATTGAAGAAGAATGCTTAGGAGGTTTCACACATGCAACAGAAAATACTCTAAGTTTGAAATCTTCCGAAGCCAAGACCAATATCTTCCGAAGCCAGATATGAAGTCTTACGAAGCCTCAGAGACAAAGTCTTCCAAAGCTTCAACTCATGAAGACAGATTTCTTCCAAACACTTTTAACACATGCTTTATCTCATGTACTTTTCCATATAGCTGGACACTTTTCCGCTGCACCTCTGTAAGGTCACCAACTTACATGAGTTGGTGAAAAGGTCCATGCTTTTGGTAACTGTACATTGAGGCCTTGAGTCTGTAACTTTCTACTTCATGTACTTTATCCTTTTTGTAATAGACAAGGATGAGAGCTATGGCATGTCATAGTCACTAGTCAAAAGGCAATTGATTTTGTTTTGTGTCTAGTCAATTGTATCCAGTTGGCTTTCAAAGTATAGCCGGCTGTAGGATGTAGTATAAGTATCTCATGTTCTTGTATCTTTCCATTATGCTTTGTAACACTTGTAATAGAACATAGAGAAAGCAATATACTACATTCTTGAAAACTAAAAACTTATGTTTTGTCTCTTACATTACTTGTGTTGTTAGTATCTTACTGTGGTTAATCCAGTGTTACTGTTTGACTAAGTTCTAGTTAATCTCCTCTTTGTGTTGTTGTGTTGCAACTAACCCCCTTCACCGGTCCAGCATTTGGTATTAGAGCTTTCCTGGCTCTTGATATAAGATCTTACCATCTTAAGATCCCTCACACACACAAATACTAAACTTTTCAAATGGCAGCCATTTGCAAAACTGATATGGAAACTGGAACCAGGAACAAGTCCCCATTGATCACTCTTCATGAGTTTGATACCTGGTGTTTGAGAATGGAAGGTTTCATCAGGTCTCTTGATTCAAGAATGTGGGAGTCTATTGAGAATGGACCTGTCATACCTAGCACCCCTTCCGCTACTGGTGCTTGTATGATCCCCAAGGATGTGGCTAACTACTTTGATGAAGATAGGAAGAGAGTAGAGATTGATAGAAAAGCCATGACAGCCCTTCAAACTGCCCTTCCAAATTCTATGTATGGAGGTTTCAAGAAGTGCAAAACAGCCACCCAGCTATGGGATGCACTGAAACTGATGTATGAGGGTTACTCCGAAGCCAAGGAGAACAAGAAGGATCTCCTGAAGTAGCAGTTTGAAAACTTCACCTTCAAAGCAGGTGAAACCATGACTCAGCAGTACTTCAAGTGAACTTAAAATCTCAAAACTCTTACTCTGACAGAGTTATATGGGATTCTCAGTGGCTACCAGATGGAGATGAACATGCAAGGTTCATCTGGCAACTCCAACAATCAAATGGGTTCAACCCTACATGTGGTTGTAAGAGATAACATAGAACCCAAGCATCATCTCATATGCTACCCTAACAAGTCATCAAAGGGTCCTTTCATCACCTTCCTAGAGACACCAAGGGAGAACTATACTCAAGGAAGCCTATTCCAAGAGACAAGCTCTTCTCAAGCTTTTATGTCTTCGGATGAAAGCTGTGGCAACTTTCTTTTCACTATTGAAGACCTGGACTGTATTCATCCAGATGATCAGGAATACATGGAAATAGTCCAGCAGATGGCTCTTCTCACTCACAAGGCCAAGAAGTTCTACAAGAGGATTGGAAGGAAGTTTCCAAGCAATGCAACCAGTGGAAAGTTTGGCCTGGACAAAGGCAAAGTCAAGTGTTACAACCGTAACTTGATGGGCCACTTTGCCAGAGAGTGTAAGGCACCTAAAACAAGTGGTGGCCAAACATAGCCTAGACCAAACTACACTGACAAAGCTCTCCAGAATAAGAAGTTAAAGCAGCAGGCTGCTGTTGCTATTGAAGAAGGAGGCTTTCACTGGAGCTTTCAAGTGGAAGATGCTTCTCCTAACCAAGCATTGATGGAAGATCATGATGAAGCCAAGGTATTGGAACATCTCTGTACTCCTGAATGCATTGCTAAAGTCAGTAGATATAGGTCCTATAACTTGGAGATGAGATCTGATCTTGAGTCCTTAAACATTTTAAAATCAAATTTTAGAAAGTCTGAAAATGATTATAAACTAAAGATAGAGGACCTTGAGAAAACCATTTCAGTTCTAAAACATGAACACACAGATTTTAGGACTCAAATAAAAGATCTCATAACCAAGCTGACTGAGTGCCAGGCTGAGCTTGTGAACAGAAAAGCCAGGGGCAGAAAGAGTGTTCTTGAAGAAGAGACCTTCAAGAACATGATATCCTCATCCCTGCACAACAAAGTGTGCTATCAAAACAGGTAGGGACTAGGATCAAATGAGATAGCTCCTCCATATATAATCTTGTCTGTAAGATCTCCCAGGTATGGAACTTATGAAGATGAGCTTCTTCTTATAGACCCTATGAGTGAAGAGGATGAAGAAGAGATAGTGAAGAATTACTCTGAGAAGAGTGAAGAGGAGGATTCCAAGAAGGGCCACTATCTTTCTTAGGAGAAGAAGAATACTGTGATGACCAAGTCCATGAGAAAGAACTTGATCAGAAAGAGCAAAAGAAAGGCAAGGAAGCCTCAAGAGATCAAGGCTACTTTTGACTCTAAGCAGAAACATGTTTTCATATCTGCAGGATTCAAAGTTGTAAGGACTGAAGACATAAACCAAAACTCTTTTGCTAAGAGTTCTGGTTCTTGTTCAACTCATCTCAGTAACAAGAAGAAGACTGATCTACTGTGTACCACTGCTACACAGCCTGGACCATCAAACTCCAAGAACAGTTCCCTGCCCAAAGGAACTATCTCAGCATTTGCAAGGATGAAGGTGGAGAAGGAATGTGACCAAAGACAGTCTTGTTCCCAGCAGAAGACTCTTGTGAAGAAGAAAATGGTGTGTGTCATGTGTGAAAGTACCTCTCACATTGCTAAGGATTGTCCATACAATCATAAAGGTACTGTCCATATGACCAGTACAAAGACTTCAAAGAGGTCTACGAAGATTCAGGCTTCAGAAGGAAAACATGTTTCCTTCGGAAACTCCAAGTCTAAGAAGAAGGGAAGTGGAAAATTACCCTCGGATGAGAAGTTGGTCTCGGAAGAAAGGAGTTCTTCCGAAGCACTCAAGTCTGCTGCAGTGTCTGTAGAATCTTCTGAAGGTTCAGTTATTAAAACTTTTGAAGTTCGAAAAGCTTCCGAAGTTTTGAAGGTCAAGTCCAAGACTCTAAAGGTGGTGTGGAAATCTAAGAAAGACCAAGTGACTGAGAATTTTCCATCAACAACAGCTCAAGATCCACTTAGCACAACCATAGGATCTATTACTGTTGCATTACCTTCTGTTTCTAAACCCAAGAAAAGCAAGGCTTGGGTTTTTAAATGTAACTAATCATTTTCTTTGTGCAGGGACAGCTGAAGACAAACAAAAATGTCTGGATCATTGATAGTGGTTGTTCTAGGCACATGACAGGCAATAGGTCGCTACTCTAGAACTTTGAAAGAATTAATGGAGGACCAGTTGCCTTTGGAGGAGATGAAGGTGTTAAGTGCTCTAAGAAAGATTAACATGTTTTCTTTATTTGTCTTTTATTATTTTGTAATAGTATAGGGACTATTTGTGTAATTACTTAGTTCCTTTACTTTTTGTTTTCAGTATAAATAGCTTAGACTTGCAGGTAGATATTGAGAGATTCGAACCTGCTTTCATACTTGTAATTGTCTTAGCTTGATATTAATGAAAACTTGAATTTTGTTGATATCTTGTTTTGATTTGATTACTTTGTGTGATTTTCATTGAATCGTGTTCACAAATTATCACAGATTGATTCATTTGATCCTATCAAATGGCATAAGAGCTGTTGGTAAGTTGTTAGTGATTGATTTTTGAAGTTTATCAAACTTGAAAACCTCAAAAATTTCACTGAATCTGTGATTGAGATCCAATTCAATTGAAAATATATGAATTTTAGTTGTGTTTCATCATCGGAAACATGATTTGAAGCACAATTAGCAGTTCAATTCATCAAATTCATGTCAATTTGTTGAATTTGTTGTTCGAAAAAGAGTTGAAGATTTCGGACTGAAATTTAAAAATTGAGTGATTTGTTGTTGAAATTGAATGAAATTGATATTAGAAGAATGTTTATCGGCATAAAACTCACTTATTGGAAAGTTTCAATGATTTCATCAACATTTGAAGAATTCAAAAGATTTGAGTTTGTTATATTCATATGAAAATGATGAATGTGTCGCATGAGCTGAGATTGACTGGAAAATGTCCAAGTGTTAGACGCATTAACACTGTGTAGATGTTTTGAGTCAGTCGTTTGAATACTGTTGAAGAGAAGAATCTTAGACGTATCACCTTTTTTGAGAAAGTCCAAGTGTTTAGGCGCTTGAAAACTATTTAGGCGCTTGAAAACTGTTTAGGTGCTTGACAACTATTCAGGCGTTTGACAACTGTTTAGGCTCTTGAAAGCTTTTCAGACGTATTAACCTTGGACGTTTTTGGAAAATTTTCTAAGGCATTCCCTTAGATGTTTCTCAACTCAGGCGCATCAACTGCTTGGGAGTATAACCACTGTTTAGACGTATCATCTTGATACTTAGAAATTTTTCAAAAACTTTTGCATTTATTTTCTTAAATTCAAAATCTAAAACAACAAAAATATAAAAATGCTGAAATCAAAAGATTCTGAAAACAGAGTTCCAAAACATAAAAATAGAGCTGATTTCAAAAATTAGTCTCTTAGGCTAAAACAACATTTTAATTCAATTGACACTGACCTTTGGAAACATTTAGAAAAAGGACCATACATTCCTATCATAACTCATGGGCCAGACAGAAGGTTTGTGTACACTAAAGATTCTCCAGAACCTTATCCAGAAGATGATCTTCAAGGAGATGATCTAAAAAGAGTTAAGAATGATATTAAAGCCTATTCATTGATGTGTAAAGGACTACCTTTGGAAGTTCTTACAAGGCTTGATGCATATCAAACTGGATATACACTATATAAAGCATTGAAGATAATTTGTGAAGGAGGTAAGGAGATTCAAAATCTAAAGAAACAAAAGCTAAAAAGACAAGTAGAATTGTTTCAACATTTATCTGGAAAGACAATAAATCAGATGATGAACAGATTTGTTCAACTTATAACTGAGTCACCAGCTGGTATCAAACCTGATCTTGAAGATTTAAATCTCAGACTACTCAATGCTTTACCATCACCATGGAAACAAACTGTAACCCTACTAAGAATAGTGAGAAGTTTCCAATGGATCTAGATCTTCTTGTTGCAAAAATAGAATCAGTGGAGATTGATGAAAGCTCAAGGAATAATGATAGGGCAGCATCAATGTCTCAATATCAGTTTGTTGCTTCTCCTGCAACCACTATAGAGAATGCATTCATGGCAAAGAGTGAGCAAAGTTCTAAAGAAGAGGCAGATCTGTTTGTTGGAGCAGGATTTTTCACTGACTCATCATTTACCAGTGCACCTGCTTATACAACTCAGTCTCATTCTCAATCTCCTCCTAAACCACAGTCACAATCATCAAATATTCAAACAGAGACTTCTTCATCATCTAACTCTGCTAAATCTAGCAAAGTTAAAGATGTGATTAATATCCTATTAGAGGATGAAGAGTCCAAAACTGCATTCACTGAGTTTATGGCCAGTTTTCAAGCATATCAAGGTAGCCATTTAACACAACTAGATTTTGTTTTGTAGGATTTATTTATGATGGATCCTGAAGATGTTGAAAAGATGGACCTGAACTGGCCGATGGTGATGATTTCCTACAGCACTCAAAAACATTCTTATGTCAACAAGAAATACAGGCCAAGTGTAAACAAGACTTTTGGATTTGACAAGTCAAAAGCTAGATGTTTTAACTGCAACAGTTATGGAAACTTCTCAAGAGAATGCAAAGCTCCAAGGAATAATGGAGGAAGTGCTCAATCAAGCTCAAGCAATCAAAGGTTTCAACAAGCTCAGAAGACTATTCAAAAGCCTTATCAAAGTCTTCATATGCCAGAGCTTAAAGATGAAACCAAATCATCTGATGAAACAAAGAAAGCTCTAGTAGTCAGCATAAAAGATGGCTATGATTGGAGTGCATATGCACATCAGTTTACAAATGAATTAGCATCAAGTTTATCTCTATTGTAGAAATTCAGGGAGAAGATTTGTCAGAAAACTATGACCCAAAAGTGGAAAGTGATGAAGAAGAAGATGACTATGATTGGAGCGACAAGTTTGATCCTAAGGAGGATACAGAGGAAGTACCTCTAATGGCACAATCTAATCAACCAAAGGTTGAGTCTTCAACTTCAAAAACTGAAACCACAGTTCCAAATTTCCTGAAATCCCATCAGAAGTGAGAGAAAAACTTTGCACCAAATCATGCTATGAACATGTTGAACACTACAAAAACTATTTGTAGAGATTAGTGAAGAGGTTGATGCAACCTAAACATCTTTAGTCTTTCCTGCATGCTGCACAAGTGCATTGAAGTATAATGCTTCGGAAGTTTCACATGTGCAACAGAAATACTCTAAGTGTGAAATCTTCCGAAGCCAAGACTGATGGGTTTTGAAGATCCTTACCAAAGTCATATTAACCATTTATTATGTAAAATGCAGCGGAGTTAAGGTCAAAAACGTGAGTCTATGTATCATATATACTTGTTAAAACAAAACCCAAGACAATGATCTACTTATATGGAAGAACATACTATCAAAAAACAACACCCAAGAACACATTACTACCTTGAAACGTGGAGAATGATGCAAGAAAAGGATGATGTTTGAAAGCTAAGCCTTCAATGTAGAAGCCCTCAAGAGATGATACCCACAAGCCCTTCCAAGACACCTACTTGTTTGGTAGTAAAACACCAACTTGCTACTCTTCTTGTAGATCCGAATCTACCCAAAACAAAACTGAATTTTGAGGCTTGCAAAGTTGATTTTCGGCCAAGAAGAAGTAGGAGAGAACTTGCTTGTGTGTGTGAGAAAAAGTGTTCTATGGAAGAGTGTTAGAGTGGGTTTATTGTTGCATGAACCAAGACCAAAAGGAGGATTCCCAAGGCCAAAAGGGGCGGCCGAATTGGACCCCAAAAGAGGGTTTCCCTCCCATTCTCTTTTATAAAATGTAACACTCTAACCCTTTTATTTTATAAAACTAAAACCCCTTTTAATTTTATAACACTAGAACACTTTCATTTGTCATTGTTTAACTAACTTAAATAATGAAACAAATGATTTCTCATGAACAAATCATCTACATAATGTTGTTCATTTATAAAAGCAATGTTTTAGAAAACCCGTTTTCTAAATTGGTGCTAATATTTATTTGTATGATCTCATCAACGAACAAATATTTATTGGTGTTTGTTTGGCTTGTTATTGGGTATGACCCGACTTGGATCATAACATACTAACCACATCAATCTTATATGTGTCTTGGCATATAAGATCCAACAAAGACCAACATCTTCCGAAGCCAAAGATGAAGTCTTCCAAAGCCTCAGAGACAAAGTCTTCCAAAGCTTCAAGTTCATGACGACAGATTTCTTTCGAATACTTTTAGTAACATGCTTTATCTGATGTACTGTTCCATAAAGCTGCACACCTTTCTGCTGCAACTCTGCAAGTCACCAACTAACATGGTTTGGTGAGAAGGTCCATGCTTTTGGTAACTGTACATTGAGGTCTTGAGTCTGTAACTTTCTACTATATGTACTTTATCCTTTTTATAATAGATAATGATGTGAGCTATGGCATGTCATAGTCACTCGTCAAAAGGCAATCTGCCTTTTGACTCTACAATTGATTTTGTGTGTGTCTAGTCAATTGTATCCAGCTGGCTTTCAAAGTATAGCCGGCTGTTGGATGTTGTATAAGTATCTCATGTTCTTGTATCTTTTGAATATGCTTTGTAGCACTTGAAATAGAACATAGAGAAGGTAATATACTGCATTCTTGAAAACCAAACACTTGTGTTCTTTGTGTTCAGTCTCATATATTACTTGTGTTCTTAGTGTCACCACTTGGTTAATCTAGTTAACTGTTTGATCTAAGTTTAGTTTATCTCCTCTTTGTGTTGTTGTGTTGTAACTCTACACCCTTCAACGATCCTGCATTTGGTATCAGAGCATTCCAGGCTCTTGATATAAGATCTCACCATCTTTAGATCCCTCACACACACAAATACTAAACTTTTCAAATGGCAGCCATTTCCAAAACTGATATGGAAACTGGAACCATGAACAAGTCCCCACTGATCACTCTTGATGAGTTTGACACCTGGTGTTTAAGAATGGAAGGTTTCATCAGGTCTCTTCATTCAAGAATGTGGGAGTCTATTGAGAATGGATCTTTCATACCCAACACACCTTCTGCTACTGGTGCTGGTATGATCCCCAAAGATGTGGCTAACTACTCTGATGAACATAGGAGAAGAGTAGAGAGAGACAATAAAGCCATGATAGCTCTTCAAACTGGCCTTCCAAACTCTGTGTACAGAGGTTTCAAGAAGTGCAAAACAGCCAAGCAGCTGTGGGATGCACTGAAACTGATGTATGAGGGTTCTTCTGAAGCCAAGGAGAACAAGAAGGATGTTCGTATGCATTAAGAACAAGAAGTGAACTCAAGTTTGATGGATTAGAGTGTAACGCAGCGGAATAAGATCAAGAATTAGACAAATTATAGCAAGAATTTGATATTCGTATGCATTAAGAACAAATACGGTTGTAACGAGAGAATATATTTCTTTGAAAAGGAATGTTTCAATTATATCATATGTTTCTGCTCAATCATTGATCAATTACAATTAGGTTGACACTCCTTATATAGAGTGCAAGCACTGATAATATCACGGGATAGTGACAACTGGCAGATTTATTACAAAAATAACTAACACTTAACAAACTATTGAAATGTTCACAACTACTGAGAACATATCAGAGAGTGCTAAGCACAAAATATAAAACTACTGATCCTAAACTACTGAAACTAAACTACTGAAAACAAAACTACTTAAAAGGGAAAATATAAAACTACTGAAAGAAAACCGTCACAACTACTGAAGAAGAACTCTTCAGCTGTTGTGACAACGTCTGATACTTGGTCTTTAGCACTTGTCTTCAGACTGTCTTCAGTACTTATGTCTTCAGACTTTGTCTTCAGCACTTGTGTCTTCAGACTTTGTCTTCAGCACTTGTGTCTTCAGACTTTGTCTTCAGCACTTGTGTCTTCAGACTGTCTTCAGCACTTATGTCTTCAGACTTTGTCTTCAGCACTTGTGTCTTCAGACTGTCTTCAGCACTTGTGTCTTCAGACTTTGTCTTCAGCACTTGTGTGTTCAGACTTTGTAATAAGTTGTTGACTTCAGCTGTTGTGGACTTCAGCAGTTGTTGTGACGTCTGTGAGACTTAAAGGTTTTTCTGATCCGGCTTATTGGTTCTTTTGGTCCAACAAACTCCCCCTGAACCAATGTAGCCAAAACCTTTAACTTTATTGAGGTCCCACTTATTGTTGGCAAAGACTTCTCTTGATCAGCTTCAGAGAATCGGATCAGCATAGGCCAGAAAGAGGTTTCTAATCATGTGTTTGGCTAAGTATGGAGGGGAACTCTGTTTTGGGGAATCTGGACATAGAGTTGTGATCCCAACCATGAAACCTACTTCCTATTTACGAGTCTATATGACTCACGAACATAGGCCTCAAGGAGAACAACCTGTTCCTCCTGTTAGGACCTGGTATTTGACCGAAATACCTAGAGATTAACGTGTAAACCAGAACAAATAGTGCGGAATCCTATTTGATTGGCCATCCAATCAGTGAGAACACATGAAGAATAAATCAAGAATTGAAACTAAAGTTAGAAATCGATTGGGAATCGATCTAATGTGTTCTATGAACTTGGAGAACGAATTGAGAGGTTTCTGGACGGCTAGGGTACGTCTGGAATCGTAATTAATCGAGAGTTTTTCTTTTTCACGAACTGAGTT
Organism: Flaveria trinervia; assembly: GCA_025506515.1. Classification (NCBI taxonomy): domain Eukaryota; kingdom Viridiplantae; phylum Streptophyta; class Magnoliopsida; order Asterales; family Asteraceae; genus Flaveria; species Flaveria trinervia. Next base: position 39,934,846 of record CM046452.1, on the reverse strand, counting down.
GTATTTATAGGTTGGTATTATTCAATCGTGCGACTCAACCATTAGTTTGGTTCAGTCGTGCGATTGAACCATGCGGTTGATTCATTCGTACGACTGAGTGTTCAGTCGTGCGACTGAGCCAATCTTATGTTACAATCGTATGACTGATCCAGTCTCCTGGTTCAGTCGTGCGACTGAGCCATTCGTATGAAGGTGTTCATGCTTATGGTCCATTCGCATGGGCCATTCGCATGATAACTTCATTATATTATGTTTGAATGTATTAATTAGTAAACATTATATGTAATCAATCAAGCAATCACTAACCTAATTAAGCAATTCAATGTCGACACATTAATGAAACATTAAACATTATAACTAACAAACTATTAATATCATTTCATTAATCATACCAAACAAGATCTATTACATCACATATCATGATCTAGGGACATACATGTATCAACAAACTCCCCCTTGGACCTAGATCTCTCTAATGTCTTGTTTTCTTCATTACCTCCTCATATTTGTTGTACTTGTCCTCTTGTGTGACTCCCGCGTGAATATCAAACGCGAAGCAAAGTCTTATGACATTTTGGAACTGAAGTGCCTGTACAATATCTTGCGTATCATAGAACAGAGGCCACTTGTAAAGTGTATAGACATCATTTTCCGACAAGTTGGTAAGCCACATTGGATCAAATACTTTGATTGTATCCATTTGGCCCTCTTTAACTAGGACTATGACCGCTTCTGTTGTTCTCCAATCGTAGTACCACCACTTAAAGTGTGGTGTGAAATCCTTTGTCCTTTCCCGAAGTGGGATTCTTGACATTGTGCGCGGAGGATTCCACTTCAACACAATCTTTGGTTTTCCAGTAATGGCATCCATCTCAGACCTTCTAATATACCTTGTAGGTTGTTGAGGTCTGAAGTTAATCCACCTGGTGTGGTGCTCTTTCTTTAGGGCAACCTCAAACCAGCCTGACATCTTTCTCGGGTTAGCATACAACAGCTTCAATTTGGCTAGCTGGTTGAGCTCAAAACCTGGTAGAGTCTTTAGATCATGTGGAAATCTAAAGTAGTCTATGCCCTTCTCCTTCTTAACGGCATAAACCTTAAGATCATCAAAATATGCCCATGCTATAATCTTGCCTGACACCTTAAGATGTTTCTTGACGCTGTAGAGCTTGGTGTAGGCATCCCTCTTCGGTGCAGCACGTTGGGCTCTAACTTCTTTAAAACATTCAGCCCATTCAGCCTTACGGATATCAATGTCATCCTTTGCGGCTTGGGCCATTCCCTCTGTCTTCTCTGACTCTTGCTCTATTTTGTCTAACATCTCAAATGTATCACCGACAAGGGATTCACCTGAATTGGGAACCACATTACCCTCATTGTCAGCATACTGAGGATAGTGCTCTGCAGTGATATCTTCTATCTCTATTTCATCAATGTCATTTAGCTCGTCATCACAGATAGCATTACATGTTGGAGCATCTTTCACTATTTCATCAGGATTGAGCTTGAAAATTTCTGCCAGTTGCTCGTTTGATAGATCGTGAATTATTTCCCCTTCTTCAGGGTTATAACTCACTGACCTTCTGACAATCCCTTGCAGATCAAGAATCATTGTGAGTTGAGACTTGACCTGTTGAAGGGGAGCAATATCAAACTCATCTCTTTTGTATTTTGGATCTGTTTGATTTACACATTTCACACTCAAATCATTAGTAATTTATCAAACAAAATGCATTAACTTAATATAAACATTTATACATGGTTATTCAATACAAAATACAAAAGTAAATAAATACATAAATATCTACTATTTACTTTTATCCTGAATACTCGGCTCATCACGTGAAGGTGTAGAAGCAGAAGCTGACTGATCTTGTCTGTTCTTTGATCTTTTCTCTTGCCCTGGAGCTGAGACAGATTCAGCTGCTTCTCCTCCGTCAGTGTCTTCATCTTCATGCCATTCTTCGGTTTTCTCTTCATCAGTTTCACTCTCATTATCATCATCATTTCTGGCCCCATCCCTTATCTTTAAGGTTCCTCCTTTGATCCTTTCAGCTTTAGCAAAATGGTCTTTTTAGCCTTTTCCAACTCCTCTATTTTCTTCGCTGAGGTGACGCTTTGAGCTTGGAGAATGGCTATCTCGTTGCTCTGGGCAATCATCTGTCGGGCCTGCCTTTCTATCACTTGAGCCTGCTCTGCGATTTGGTGAGATTGTGCAGCAGTCAGGTCAGTAAGCTGGCGGATTTGGGAGGCCTTTTCCTCATCGGCAGCCAGCAAACGCATTACCATTCTGTTTAGTGCCGACAACTGTTCTTCTACCGTGACTGTAGGTAGAGGTGATATGTAGGTGAATGAGGGATAGGCTGAGGGCTCGGTTTGGTGGCTAGTGGTGGTGGTGGTGGCTATGGTGAATATCAGGTCAGGTCGGGATGATAGTGGTGGTGAGTGTGGGGTGAATGATGTAGTGGTGGCTGGGATCTGTCTTGTGGTGGTCGTCTGGTGGTGTCTGCGGTTGCTGTGGGGGCTGTGGTGGCTATGGTGGTGGATGGTGTGTCTGAAGAGGTGGTAGTGGTGGTGGTAGTGGCTGTAGTGGCTGAGGTAGTAGTGATGAATGTCAACCGCCGCTTCTTCTTAGGTTTCTGCCCATGGGGTTGAGCCATCCGTTTTCTCCTCGTTCCCTTCGAGGTGGATGCTCCCCCTCCGACCCTGCCGATTGACCCTGGAACATAGGTCGGGTCGGTCTCTGTCGCTCCAGAGTCTCTTGGGTGCTCACCAACCACCCGAAGCCCATGTACTGTAGGAACCACTTTACTTCCCACAGTCCTGGTGAGGGACTCCTCATCAGACTCTTCTTCTTCTTCTTCTGTCTCAAGGACAAAATCGTGATGAAACCCAGCTGATTCGGTAACTTCTGCAGCCGGGCCATATGCTGGAGGCACGACATCAGACGTAGTGCCGCTCTGTGGAACAGGCATATTGTCTCCAGCACCCCCACTATCGTCATCATCTGAATCATCAGTAGGTAGGACAATTGGCTCCACGCGGAGTCACTGTCCTCGTGACGCCATTGGCGTCTTCCCGGTGCCACGTAACTTTCATCTGATAAATGGCCAATCAGCCTCTTTGCCTGGGGCTTAACTTGCTTGCCCCGGTACACCACCATCCTACCCAAAGTAGTGTCATCCATAAGTTCCAAAGTCACTGCATCGTGACTTTCCTTGGGGAGCTGAGGCAGCTTCTCATTGAATATCATCTGATGAAATCTTGGATACATACAAAAACCTTCTTTCCCTTTTGTTTCAATGTTCTCTACCAAATAAGCAAAGATCATATTAGAGAAGCTGAAAGGGTGGTTCAGCACCAGAGCCACGAAGGCATTCTGTATCTGATTTGATAGGTCATCGAAACCACCCCATCTCGAAGCGATGCACTTAAGAATCACATGTGCCAGATATTTGTATTGTGGGCACAGGTTGCTCTTATTTAGCACCCCTGAGTTAATGTCCCCCGCATACTTGATTAGGAGGAAACACCCTCTCACTGTCAAAGGATGTAACTTAGTGGGGTGAGTAGAGTCATCCCCAAACACAAGGATTCTCTGGATGTCAGTAGCGGTAATGTCGATAGCTTGACCCAAAATGGTGCTTCTGATGCTGTATGGATCACGAGAGCGATCCATTGAGGCATTCTCCCAGAATGCCTCGTGTAGTGATTTGTAAGGCGTGCACGGCGTAGATATAGCCTTATGTATCCGTGAGCGTTTGAGGAAGGCTATAATCTCGGAGAACTTGGCCCCGTTCCAAGTGTGTGGTCCAAATGGGCACATATATTGTGCTTTGGATTAAGAGACCATCGGTCAGCCATTTTTCCTGAAACACAAAACACCTGATCATTAGTACATAATACATTGGAATTCAGTTCTAAGTGTAGTGTTTCACTTCCATTCTGATTCATTCATGTGAATGAATCATGCGACTGGAGTCATTCGGTTGTTCTTAAGTAGGACTGAGTTCATTCGGTTAATTGAGACATGCGATTGAGTTCAATCGGCTGATTGAGACATGCGATTGAGTTCAATCGGCCGACTGGACTCATTCGGGTGGTTCAGTCGGCCGAATGACCCAATCGTAAGGTTCAATCGTGCGATTGGAGTTCATTCGAACGACCAGTCGCTTGCCCCACTGTTCGATCGCCTGTGGGTCGAATCTTGACCAATTAAGTCATTTAACAGTGTTTAATGGTCCATTATCCTCGTCTACTTGTCACTAATAACCTATTAAACAATTTAACATTTTGCTTAATTTACATAGGTAATTAGGGTATTTCACAGTTGGTTCTTGATTCAATCCTGTGTCTCTATTGTAGGTTCGGTAATCTTCTGATTTTGGTAAGATTCAAAGAGTAATGTACCTGTAAATCGTCACTCGAATGTAAGAAACTTCACACAGTAATGTAAATCAGGATCTGTAGCAATTTTGACAGAGTAACAGGAAGAGTGCGATTTGGGTGCGATTTTGGTGTGATGAGGGACATGCGATCGACTGAGGCCCTTAAATACTCAACCTAGGTTCAATCGGCCGACTGGCCTCATTCGCTCAGTTCATTCGGGAGACTGAGTCTCAGTCGTACGATTGGCCTAGTCAATCGCATCCAGTCGGCCGACTGAGTCTCAGTCGGTCGACTGAGTCACAGTCGGTCGACTGCCTCATTCGATCTCTTCCATTCGCATCTTCAGTTGACCGACTTAGCCTCAGTCGGTCGACTACTTCATTCTCCCCCTTCTATTCGGTCGAAAGGATCATTCTCATGCCCATTCGGCCGATTGGGAGCCATTCGCATAGTTGGTCCATAACTATGATCCAATCGTGCGAATGGGTCATACTTAGTGAGTTTACAGTCATTTTGAACATTTTACTTTTAAGACCCTTTTAACTTTTGACAATTACTTTATAAGCTCTTAACAAATCGGTCACCTTAGACGTGACTCTTTAAACTTTGAAAAACATGTGGCCATCTCAGACATGACCCTTTTCGGTGAGTTAATTCCATTCTGATTTCCCTGATGTAGTCCGACAGACACACACATTAAAAGATCAACATAGAAACTTAAACTAACTACACAAATAAGATTTGTTTTTGAACCTTTTGTGAGGGATAAAACGCTAAGATGGAAATCTACAGGATTTGATTCTGGAATCGAAAGCTTCAACTTAGATTGACCACACCTGGACCAATTCAATTTTGGAATCATACAGAAACATCAAATCATTTGGGACTTGTTATCAAACTCTTTCGATGCTCAATTCTTGGTGTTCATCTAGAGTCATCAGCAGCTTTAGGGAATCATACTGGAACTCTTAGATTACCACATTGATTTGAACTTTCAAGAATTGCAGCCACAATGATTGTCAATGTTTGTCCACTTAAATCCATACACAGACTCTTGACTCAAACCGGTGATTGTTTTTGAATTACTTAATTCAACGAACATTTGTGGATCCCACACTTATATGGTAATCAACATCCCTCAGGAGCTTTTGAGCGGTCTACAGGTATTGTTACAAGAAGAGACTATTCTTAGATCTTTCATAGAGAAACCAGTCCTCAGGTCAGTGCCATCGCACAGCAAAGAGGCGGCAAACAACAATGAATTCTAGAATATCTAGGTTATGCTTATCCTCAGGTCGGTGCCATCGCATAGCAGAGAGGCACACAACCTATCTCCTTGTTAGAGCAGCTTTTATTTTGCACCAAATGCACCAACAACATAGGTCATTAGCTTGATAGCATTTTTCTTTCATTTTTTTGTGCTATGCTCTATTTATGGTCATCTGCACACATTTGTGGCGTTTACATGCTCATTACCCCTTATTGGAATATTATTGATTGTGTTAACCAGTGATAAGATGGAAGCCCACAGTCAGTTGAACAACTTAGTTTGATCTTGAGATCACCAGTCCGGTCTAATCATCTATTGTGTTGAATCTACCAATATATCAATTGTGGTCTAGCAACCTCTAGGTCTACTCTCATTGTGTTACCTTAGGAGTTACCAGTTTTTCTATCATCTTCCCTTTTATATTGCTTAGACTACACAGACTTATACTTTGAATTTTTTTCATCTTTTCTAAATTAGGATTTTAAAGTCCCTTTTGACTTGTTCCTGTGTACTATCATATTCCAAAGGGTTTGAATCGGTATCACAGATACGATCTACCTTGTATCAGCTTTCCACTCCTTCTCCCTCGGTTCCCTTTTTTTCCTTTTTTGTTTTTTTTTGTTTTTTATTTTTATTTTTTTTGTTTATTTTATTTTATTTTATTTTATTTTTTAATTGTTGCTTGCTGACTTATTCTCCCCCTAAAATACTAAAATCAAACTGGTTTAATTATTTTAGGATTTTAATAAACAGCAGAATAACATGATTTAATTTAAACAGACTAAAATAAACAAATAAAATAAAATAAAAAGAAAAATTAACTAAACTACATCGGACTACACATGATCATCATCAGGAATAACATCACTTCTCTTTTTAACACCGTTGACCTCTAGCAGATATTGAAAACGTGGTTTATCAAAGGCTTTAGTATAGAGGTCAGCGCGTTGAAAATCAGTATTAATTTTTACCACATCATTAAGTTCTTTTCGAAGCAATCTCGTATGAAGTAATATTTAATACCGATATGTTTGGTCTTAGGATGTTGGACCGGATTTTTAGTTACTGCAATTGTAGCAGAGTTATCTACAAAAATAGGACTAGAATGGAATGTTAAACCGTAATCCCGCATTTGCTGTTGAATCCAGATGATTTGTGAACAGCAACTTGCAGCAGCAACATATTCGGCTTCACAGGTTGACAATGCAACCAATGTCTGCTTCTTACACTGCCAGGTAATTAATCTTCTCCAAAGAATTGACACCCTACTGATGTAGACTTGTAGTTCATCTTGCAGCCTCCGTAGTCCGAGTCACTATACGCCGTGAGCTCAAAATCATCATCATGAGGATACCACAACCCCAGTGTGGGTGTACCCTTTAGATAGCAAAAATCCTTTTGACCCCGATCAGATGATTGACCTTAGGTTTAGCCTGATATCTAGAACATAAACATGTCGCATACATGATATCAGGTCTAGAGGAAGTGAGATACATGAGGGATCCAATCATTCCTCGGTACATCGTGGCATCCACCAGATCTCCATTTTCGTCAGGGGCTATGTCGTGATTCGTAGTCAGTGGAGTACCTGCAGCAGATGCATTCTCCATGTCAAAACGATTGAGAATGTCGCTTACGTACTTGGTCTGATGTAGAAAGATCCCATTTGGTGTTTGATCCACCTGTAGCCCAGAAAGAACTTCATCTCCCCCATAGCACTCATCTCAAACTCTTTGTGCATAACTGCTTCAAATTCTTTGCATAACTCTTCGTTCTTTGAACCAAAAATTATGTCATCAACATAGATTTGTACGCAGTAGGTTGCCATCTTTTTCTTTAATGAACAGCGTGCAGTCAATACTCCCCTGCGAAAGCCATGTTTCACAAGATGAGTCGAGAGTTTCTCATACCAAGCTCTTGAGCTTGATGAAGCCCGTATAAAGCCTTGTCGAGCTTGTAGACTCTATCCCGATGATAAGGATCTTCAAATCCATCGGGTTGACTGACATAAACTGTTTCTCTAATTTCCCCATGAAGAAATGCACTCTTCATCTAATTGATAGACTTTAATCTTCAAGTACGATGCATAGGCAAGGAAGATACGAATGGCTTCCATCCTTGCCACGGGTGCAAATACCTCATTGTAATCAATTCGCTCGACTTGGCGAAATCCCTGAACAACCAGTCGAGCCTTGTTCCTGATAATGATCCCTTGGTCATCTTTCTTGCATTTTAAAACCCATTTGGTGCCAATGACCTTAGCACCTTTATGTCTATCAACCAGAGACCATACACCTAACTTCTTGAACTGAAGAAGTTCTTCTTGCATTGCTCACCCCACGCCTCATCATTTAGTGCTTCACTGACATATTTTGGCTCAACCTGTGAGACAAAACACCGATAGGCACCATCATGGATATATCCCTTTTCCATACAGAGGCATAATCAGCTGAGTACAGCTGATTTCGGGTTTGTACTCCTGATCGGACATCCCCAATGACATTGTCTAAGGGATGATAAACGTTTCGACGTGATCCTGGAGTAGTAGGAACAGCTACCTCAGAGCCAAGATGATGAACATTTGTTTCTTCATCTGAGGTAGTTGGAGTTTGAGGCTCTGACGTCGAAGGTGCACCACTGGTAGATGCTTGTGGACTTTCAGGAACTGGAACCTGTTCCTCCTGACTGTTCTGGGTATCTTCTCCAGCTTCATTTTCAGAGGAGGTGTCACTGTCGTCGATTACTCCCCCTGAATGAGTAGATGATTCTCCCTGTGAGCTAGATGTTGGTGGATTCAAGCTATCATACATCATTCGTGTAGCTAATTCGTCATCGAGGGAGAGAGAGAAAGAATGTTGAAGGACTTGAAGAATCCATCATAGTCAAAGAAGTAGGGGGTCCTTTGCCAGTAGGCGGTGTGGTGAATCGCTGAACATCAACATTACACCAAACTTCTACTAGACCTGTTGAGTTATTGTAAACTCGCTTGTTAGGTATGTTGTATCCTAGAAAGATGCGACATCTGCCTTCTCGCTGAATTTACCCTCTTGTGTCTTCTTAAGAAGTATGCACGGCGCTCCAAATGGTTCGAGATACTCCAAGTTCGGTTTGCATCTTTGTAGTAGCTCGTAACATGTTTTTCCGTGGCGCTTGACTATCAGGACTCGATTCAGTGTATAACATGCATTTGCCACTGCCTCATTCCAGAAATGGATTGGCAGTTTCGAGTCTGCCAGCATAGTCCGTGCTGTCTCTATCAAGCTCATGTTCTTTCTCTCAGCAACACCATTCATCTGAGGTATGTAAGAAGAAGTGAATTGATGCACAATCCCCTTTTCCTTGCAGTATTCCTCCATCCAATGGTTCTTAAATTCCGTTCCGTTGTCTGAGCGTACTTGTCTAACTTTCAGCTTGTAGAGTGGTTCCAGTGTGGTTACCAACTCCTTGAATGATTCAAATGTTTCTGATTTGGATTTCAGAAACATTACCCAAGTGAACCTTGAGTAGTCATCGGTGACCACCAAAACAGTACAGGTCGCCTGCAATGCTCTTTGTACTGACTGGCCGAAAAGATCCATGTGTAGAAGTTCAAGAGGAAGTTCTATTAAATTTACTTTCTTTTCCTTATGAGACTTCTTCGTTGTTTACCTTTCTTGCAAGCTATACAGAAATCAGGAAGCTGAAGTTCTTGACATTTACACCTCTCACCAGATCCTTCTGAATCAAGTGATTCATCTTCCTTTGACTGATGTGTCCCATTCTCCTATGCCAGGAGATTGAGTCTTTTTAGTAGCTTTGGATAGAAACACTGAACCTCATGATCCATTGTAGAAGCTGTTGACAGATCTAAGACATAAAGATCTTTATATCTTGAAGCAGTCATCAAAACTTGGTCCTCTGGGATCACGTAGTCTTTCTTCAGTACGTAACACCTCTTGTTGTCGAAGATGACTTTAAATTCCGTATCACAGATTTGTGAAACAGAAAGTAAGTTGTTTTGAAGTTGCTGGACGTAGTTCACCCTATCAACCTTAACTTTTTGATTTCTAACTTCTCCCTGAGCAGTGATATATCCTCCCTTGTTTCCAGCAAACGAAACATGCCCTCCTTTTATTTGTTTCACATTTGATAAAAGGGCTCTGTTTCCTGTCATGTGCCTGGATGCTCTGCTGTCTACTATCCACGTGTTAGTTTCAGCACTATATTGAACAACCTGCACATACAAGGTAAAGGATTAGTTTAGATTAGGAACCCAAGCCTTACTGGCTTGGGTTTCCAAGAGGCATCACACATCAGAAATTCAACCCATTGACCTTAGAAGGTGAGGGTAGCTCAGGTTCCTTCTCGTCATCATTATCATTCACAGAGGTTGAATTTCTTTCATAGGCCAGATTTGTGCAAAGCCTGTTGTGATACCAGTCGACTGGCTAACGGATTGAACTTTCTGTTCACTAGTTCTTCTAGGTGGAGTAAAGAGCTCCTCTTAGAAGACTTAGGTTTTGAGTCCTGAAATTCAATCTTCTTCTAGGTGTCTGATAATAAGTACAGTAGGAAGCAATGTGTCCACATTCCCCACAGTTGTAGCACGCTCTGCTATCAACTTTATGATTAAACTTTCTTTGTGGAGACGTGTGTGACGTAGTAATATCACTCACTTTAGGTTTTGACTCTGGTTCTTTTGATGTGTTTACTGGTTTAACAAAATTAACTGATTAACCTGTTTGACATCCTTTTCTTTTTGGTTAATTGGTCTTTGACTTGAGGTATTGAAAGATTATCCTTAGAAGCCCTTTTTGGTTCTGATTTGACTTTGTTAGAACTTGACTTTAAGTTACCTTTTCAAATTTCTTTTCCAGATTAACACAAGGCAATTTACCCTTTGCCTTTGAAGTGGTCTCCTTTTGTTTGTTTCCAGTGTCAATAGATGAACATAAGGAATCTGGATCACTAACAAGAGGAGTAGACACTACATGATCCTTGATGGGATTACTATTTAAGGTCTAGTTTTAGTGTTCATCAAAGTCTCAGGTGGTGGCGGAACCACTTTATAACCAGTCCCTCCCCGTTGTTCCTTTCTTTCACTAAGTGTTGGACTATGTGCGACGAACTCGTCCAACTATGCAGTTCTGTTTTAGTGAATTTACTTCTACTTCTAGAACTGCCTTTTGCTTCTTAGTGTCTTCTAGGGAGTTTAGATAATACCTAATGTCATTAGCTTGATTAAAGGCAACTACTTCGGTTTCCCTAAGTTGTTTAGTCAAAAGGTCTATTTTTCTTTATAACTGAGCTCATTTTGTTTAATACCCTATTAGCCTTAGTGCATAGATGCAAATCTTTTATCAAGTTATCATTATGATCTAAATCTAGCAAATTTAGCATCTATGCTATTCCCAAGGCATCACAATCAGAACAAGCATGATTATTAAACATTGTGTCAGTAGTACTTACCTGAGCAGATTCAGAAGCGTTTGCCATCAATGCAGTATCAGATGATTCTGATTCTATTGCTTCTGTCTTTTCTATCTCTGACATGGTAGTCTCCATTTTTGGCTTGTAACTGACCTCGGTTGCAGTTGCTTCTTCACTATGTGACATGCTATCTCAACTGCTAGATCTCCTTCACTAGCGGAATAACTGTCAATATCTTCTACATTTGCAATGCTTGATTCCCCTGGTGAGACAAACCTAAAGCTACAATCCTGTCCTTCATCATCATGAGCAGTCATGGCTTTTGAGTCTTTGTTTGAGGAAGTAGAGCTGGTAGTTTGCTTGTCTAGACGAGTGAAGGATGAGAACGGGTTCCCATTCCCAGTCTTCTTTGGCTTCACACATTCTCTCTTGAAGTGCCCCTTTTCACCATAGTTAAAGCAGGTCACTTTACTCTTGTCGAAGCCAAAGGTGGTATCCTTAGTAGCAACTAAAATCTGTCCAGTCTTTTTCACAAACTTCTTCGCCCTCCGGACAGCACTTGCTAAGGCCCACATTATGTCCATTCTCTCAAGCTCCATTTCGTCCACCTGCTCGTAGTCCTCGTCTGCCAGATGGTAGTTTCCAATCTTACCAGCAACAAGTTCATCATAGGAATGGACCATTGATGCTAATAGATCCATGTGCTCTCGAGCTACTTCCACAGTCACATTACCGAGGTTCTCGGTCTTCAGTCTAGTAGCATTCGCTTCAGATCCACTGTATTGGGTACAAGAAGACCCTGACGTTTCTGAACCTGGAGCAGGTGCATGTGTAGGACTCGATGAGCTAGACACGAATGCAGTCTGGAGGGGTGCTCCAGATGTCTTAGCTTGAGGAGTGGCATTGTATAAAGCTGGATTTTGATTGTATGTAGACTTCTGAGCTTTGTACTTCATTCTAAGTGATTCTTCTCGCAACTTCAGAATGAAGTCATTAATATCCAGTTTTGACAGCATTCATTCTGTCTAAGATTAGACACGAATGAAACCCATTTTTCAGGCAATCCGTCTGCAAAATTATTAACTTTCTCTTCCATGGTAGTAGCCACTCCATGTGTATGCAGTTCACTCATCAGATGGTAGAATCTATCTATAACATCGTCCAAACTCTTGTTTCCCATCGATGAGAAGTTGTCGAATTCCTTCTTTAACTCCTTAGCCTTGATTCCTTCAACGAGGCATTCCCGTCGTACCTTTCTCTAGCTCATCCCATAGTTTCTTGGACTGCTTATTTTCTGAGTACTGGTGGAATATCTCTTTAGGGATAGACTGTGTAATCAATGCATAGACCCTCTTCTCTGCATTATATTTGACTTTCTGCGTGTCGGTCATCCCTCCTAAGGTTAACTTTACTCCATCGGCTCCCACCGGTGTACTATATCCAATCTCGATGGCCTCCCATAGATTCGGATCCACTCCATTTAGGTAGATCTCAAAACGTTGTTTTCAGTGGGGAAACTCATCTAACGTTAAAAGCTTTGGTGGTTTATTATGATTACCCACCTCACTCTCAAGTAGCAGCAGGTTCTGGATCCTAGAGTCCTTCCCAGCAGTAAAGGCTGACAATTGATCTTCCATTGTAAAAAACTTTAAATCTAATAAGCAATTTTAAGTCAGCCGACTGAAGGGTGCGAATGGACTAGGCGTGCATATGAACACTCAGTCGTGCGTATGAACTCTACCACTGGTTCAATCGTGCGGCTGAACTAAGTGATTAGCTCAGTCGTGCGAATGAATCTGATGCGTATGAACCGTGCGACCGAACGGTTCAATCGTACGAATGGAGATACGACTATGTCCAATCTTGCGACTGAGCAATGTGAATGAGTCCAGTCGTACGAATGGCTCACTCGTGCGACTGAAGCTGCTGTTATGCGAAAATTTCTAGGTTAAACGTGTTTTAGCCGTAAAAATTCGAACTTTCGCAAGGTTTAATTGCCTAAGTCCGTAGAAACCAAACTTCGATGAGCAGGGAACATCCAAGATCACTTTTGACACAAATTATTTTCCAGAAGAAAGTTTGATAATGTCTCATACCAGGCTCTAGGAGCTTGTTTCAACCATAGAGAGCCTTATCAAGCTTATACACCCAATTAGGATGTTTATTGTCCTCAAAACCTGGTGGTTGACATACATAAACCTCTTCCTTAATTTCCCATACAAAAATGCACTTTTGATATCCATTTGAAAAACTTTAAGGTTGTGATAAGCAGCATAAGCTAAAAACAATCGAATTGCTTCCAGTCTAGCTACAGGGGCAAAGGTTTCATTATAATCAATACCTTCCTCTTGTGAAAACCCCTGTACAACCAGTCTGGCTTTGTTCTTAACAATAAGCCCATTTTCATCAGTTTTGTTCCTAAACACCCATTTAGTGCCTATTGCACACTTACCTGCAGGTAGAGGAACCAGTTCCCACACTTGCTGTTTCTTGAACTGAAGAAGCTCAAGCTGCATGGCTTCAACCCATCCATTGTCCCTTAAAGCAATGTGATAGTTCTTTGGCTCTTGCTGACTAATGAAGAGAGCATAAAAGCAGAAATTTGACAATTGACTTCTTGTTGACATGCCAGCATTGATATCACCAATGATTTGAGACATAGGGTGATTCTTCAGATCTTGGTACACAATAAGATCTGTGCAAGTGTTTGTTGTAGGCTCAGCAGCAACAGATGGTGATGTGAAGCATTTCCTTGAAACCAATCAGTATATGGTAATTCAAAGGAAGTTGAACTTGTAGAAATCTCATAAGCATTTGTTGTGGATTATGCTGCTGGAGCTACAGGAACATCATGTCTAGCTGAATCAGGCAGTTGATCACTAAACTTGAAAAGGTGATTATTGATATCATCATCATCATCAGTAACACCAGATGGATGACTAGCTACAGAAGATGATGGATTCATATAATCTGCAATAGCATGCGGTTGATAAGGAACATATTGCAGAATGTCCAGATCAAACAACTCCACAGGGTTTTGTGGAATTGTATCCTTAGGGGATTCATTGAACTTCACATGCAAGGTTTCTTCAACTATCTTTGTCCGATAGTTGAATACTCTGTAAGCCTTGCATGTGGATGAATACCCAACAAAATACCCTGCATCCACCTTAGAATCAAACTTTTGGAGTTGATCCTTTGTGTTGAGAATGTAACAGGGACACCCAAATGCTCTAAAGAATGAAATCAAAGGGGCCAAATGATGTAAAACTTGATAAGGAGTTTTCATCAACCTCTGATTTACTAAGGCTCTATTCTGTACATAGCAGGCTGTATTGACAGCTTCAGCCCAAAAGGTTAGTGGCAGACCAGAATCAGCCAACATGGACCTTGCAGCTTTAATGAGGGTCCTGTTCTTTCTCTCCACAACTCCATTTTGCTCTGGAGTCCTTGGGATGCTATACTCCCTCTTGATTCCCTTTGACAAGTAAAACTCATCAAGTGTGTGGTTTCTGAATTCAGTACCATTGTTACTCCTCACACTCTTAACTGGTAGGGAATACTACTTCTCAACGTGTAACACAAAGTTCATAATGGACTGAGCAGCCTCATCCTTTGAATGCAAGAAGAAAGTCCATACATATCTAGAGTAATCATCCATAATTACCAGACAGTATTTCTTCTTTGCCATACTCATTACCTTCACAGGACCAAAAAGATCCATGTGCAGTAGTTGTAAGAAGGTATTAGACTTGGATTCTTCTATGGGTGGGAATGAAACTTTATGTTATTTCCCTTTTAAGCATGCAGTGCAGATTTCATCACAATTGAACTCCTTTATTGAAAGACCTCTCACTAAACTCTTATGGATCAGCTGATTCATGTTTTTGAGATTAACATGACCCAGCCTTTTATGCCACAGTTTAGATTCTTGGAGAGAGGCCTTGGAGAACAAGCACGGATGGCCTTTTAACTCAATTTTCTTTGACAATCCAAGGCATATACTCTTCCTATCCTGTTGGCCTTCAGGAGAGTATTATCATCCAGTACTTTGTCAATCAGGCTCAAAACCATGGAAGACAGAATCCTACAGTTCTGGCTTGTGAAAAGAGCAACATGTCCTTTGTCACAGATCTGACTGACACTCAACAGATTGTATTTGAGATTCTCCACATGGTTGACATCATCAAATCTAATATCTCCATTAGACACAAATCCGTTTCCAATGATGTAACCTTTAGCATCATTTCCAAATGAGACGAATCCCTTCTTTCCTTGAGAGTAATCATGAAGAAGAGAGATGCTCCCAGTCATGTGCATAGATCCTCCACTGTCCACATACCAGATGCTTCTTTGGCATGCTAAAGAACCCTGCACAATCATAAGAAACTAGTTAGCTTTGGAGACCTAAACCTTTTTGGTTTTGGGACTGACATTATCAACAGATTTAACCATAGCTGGTTTCTCATGATTAACAGCTGATGAAGATGGAGATGGTGCTAAAATAGATTTGGACCTAGAATTCCTTTTCAGTGGTTTGATCACAGTGGCTTCAAGTTGGTTAACTCTCCCCAACAGATGCTGAACCATAATAACAAGCTGTGTCTGATTTGAAGCTCGAGCTTTCAGTTCATTTGACACTCCAGAGCTAGTTTTTGATGAGTTCATCTGACCCACCATTTCCTCCTTCTTAGATTTCACAAACATAGTCTTATGTTTATCATGAGGAACAATATCAGCTGTCTTCTGATAAACCGCATCCTTCTTAGTGGATTTGGGTAAGGCCTTGGGTTTATCAGGTTGAGATGATTGTGGTACAAACTTGGTCTCAAACTCAGTTTTCATTTTATTTATTTCTAGTTTAATGAGCTCATCCCTTTGGAATTTTAAACCCTTTTTGTACCAACATTCATCAGATAGATGATTGAATTTGCCACAAATTTCACATGGTTTATTCTTCATCTTGGACATCTCTACTGCTTAAGTGGAAACTACTGAAGGTGTGATCTTCAGTACTTTCCTCCTATCAGTACTAGGTACTAAAGGATTTGTAACAGCTGAAGACTGGTAATTCAATTGTTTTCCATCCGTCCTAATAGACCGTTTGATGGATTCCTCAGCAGTTGTTAGTCCTTGTATTTCAACTGAATTGAAATGCTTTTCAGATGTTGGGTCTCTTTCAGTACTTGGGGTACATTAAGGAACAGCATCTGAAATACTCAGCTTCATATGAGTCTCAGTAGTTAGACCATCAGTCAATTTATTTGCTGAGATCTTAACACTGGTTTCATTCTCTGATCTTAGATTATCATTGGAGAATGATTCACACGATAATGTGGTTTGGAGATTGCTTTCACTTGTAGACTTAACTATGGAGTTAGGAGTAAAGTCTGTTGGTGGAGCAGTATGGTTGTAACCAATACCAAACTTCACATTTGAAGCAGTTTGCTTGCTAAGAAGCATTTCAAATCCTTGCATGATGAGACCCAGCGGTCACACTCAACTTGGGTCACTGCAAGTTTTTCTTTGAGACTCCTGTGGTCTTCCAGAATAACCTCTAGCTTGGCCTTTTCATCATTTAATTGACATTTAAGCTTATAAATCTCATCACTTTTACTGTTAAGAGCAGACTCATACTCAACTTTTCTTTTGGAATGGTTTTCTCAAACTCAAGTTTTTGATTTATTAATGCTACATTTGCCTCTCTAATAGAGACAAAGGCAGCTATGCATGATTCAGAACATAACTTGGCTTTAGCCTCTGAAGATACCTGAGTTACCTGTGAAGATGATGCATTTGAGCAGGAACCTTTAGTAGACTCCAAGGCCATGAGAGCAAGATTTCCAAAAGGGTGTTCACCACCATGTTGACTAGCACCAGCATAGTATTGCTCAGTGTGACTAGACAAGTTATCAGGTAAGCTACTCCAGTCAATGACTCCAGGTGTGAAGAAGCTGTGATAAGGTTGTGATTGAGATGGAGATGGTTGAGGTTCTGGTAGTGCATGAGGTTGTGGTACTATAGGAGCTTGAACTTGATTTGACTGTGACATATAATAGCAAGGATAAGGATATGGCATTTGACCTTGAGGAACAAAATATGCAGGAGATTGAGGGTGTGATGAATGAATAGAACCAGCAGAATGTTGCCCTTTGGATTGTGAATTGTTATTTGGAAAAGTCAAAAAGGATGCAGAGGTGTTAGATCCAGTTGATCTACACTCTCTTGCAAAGTGTCCAAGCCTGTGGCATTTGTGACACTTCAACTTGCTCTTGTCAAAACCGACTTTGGTTTTGTCAGAGAGTCCAGGAAATTTCCTGCCAGTTCTTTTGTAGAATTTCTGAGATCTGATATTGATCAAGGCCATTTGGCTCAAAATATCCATCTCTTCTAAATCATCATCAGCAATGCCCTTCAAATCATCCATGATAAAGCATAGATTGTCACTATTATTACCAGAATGACAATCAACACTCACAAAGGCATGATTAGAATTGTTTGAGGTGAAATCAATATGCTCATCATAGTGGCATTCTGATCCTGCATACTCTGACTCATGACTTACCAAGGCAGTGTTTCCTAGTACAAAGTCATTAGTGAGCTTTCCAGATGATGACAGTTTTTGTTTCTGTTCTATCTCTCTCTCAAATGTGAGCAATTGCCCATGGAGTTGGGTGAAAGATAGTTTGTCCAAATTTGCACTGGAGCGTAGGACAATAGTATATGTGTCCCATCTCTCAGGCAGTGATGTGAGAAATCTGTTATTCATCTGGCTATTGGTGTACTCATGTTTGACCATTTTTAATTTAGAGATCAAACAAGAGAACCGCTCAAACTGTTGAGTCAGTGTCTCACCCTTCCTATGAGAGAATGTCTCATATTGTTGGGCAAGGATTTCTCTATTATTTGCCAAGACCTCATCTGTTCCTCCAAATTGTTCTTTCAAGGCATTCCAGAGGTCATGGGCAATTTCATAATGCATTAGCCCAGAATAGATTTCATTGGGCAGTGCCATGGCCAGAATTCCATGGGCTTTTGCATCAATCTCAAACAATTTCTTATCCTCATCTGAGTATTGCTCCCTCCTCTTCGGAACCATTTGATTGGTTTCCGGGTTATTCACCATAGGCTTGTGTGGACCATGTACCACTGATGTCCAACAACCTGAGCTGGTAACAGACAGGTGATGGAGCATTCGTCATTGCCATATGTTATACTCACTCCTAACCAGCATTGGAGGCTTGGTTGAGGAACCAGTATTGTGAGGATAATTGGAAGGAGTAGTCATTTTAGGTCCAAATACAATTAATTCAAGCTTTTTAAAAGATTTTACACAGACCACAACAGACTCAATGAAAACCAAGAATAAATCTCAGGATGAATGACCAAAAACACAGAAAATTCAATCTCTATAACCGTTTCTTGCAAAAATGCTAATTCAATCAAACTTGGATCTTGGATAGCAGTTTCAATGATCAATTATTAGATCGATCAATGATTAACCTGCTCTGATACCATTTGACAGGATCAGTGATCTCAAGTTTGAGGGATTAGAGTGTAACGCAGCGGAATAAGATCAAGAATTAGACAAATTATAGCAAGAATTTGATATTCGTATGCATTAAGAACAAATACGGTTGTAACGAAAGAAAATATTTCTGTGAAAAGGAATGTTTCAATTATATCAAATGTTTCTGCTCAATCATTCATCAATTACAATTAGGTTGACACTACTTATATGGAGTGCAATCACTGCTGATATCACGGGATAGTGACAACTGGCAGATTTATTACAAAAATAACTAACACTTAACAAACTACTGAAATGTTCACAACTACTGAGAACATATCAGAGAGTGCTAACCACAAAATATAAAACTACTCATGCTAAACTACTGAAACTAAACTACTAAAAACAAAACTACTGAAAAGGGAAAATATAAAACTAGTGAAAGAAAACCGTCACAACTACTGAAGAAGACCTCGTCAGCTATTGTGACAACGTCTGATACTTGGTCTTCAGCACTTGTTTCAGACTGTCTTCAATACTTGTGTCTTCAGACTTTGTCTTCAGCACGTGTGTCTTCAGACTTTGTCTTCAGCACTTCTGTCTTCAGACTTTGTCTTCAGCACTTGTGTCTTCAGACTGTCTTCAGCACTTGTCTCTTCAGCACTTGTGTCTTCAGACTTTGTCTTCAGCAGTTGTTGTGACGTTTGTGGGACTTAAAGGTTTTTCTGATCCGGCTCATTGGTTGTTTTGGTCCAACAGAGAACAAGAAGGATCTCCTGAAGCAGCAGTTTGAAAACTTCACCTTGAAAATAGGTGAAACCATGACTCAATACTACTTTAGGTATGTTGAGATTGTGGATACCCTAGTGGATGGAGGAGTTTCTCTTGAAAACAGAGACATTGTATGGAAGTTCATGTCCTCACTTCCTAGGCAGTGGACATACTACTGTGTGGTGATCAAGAGAACTGAAAATCTCAAAACTCTTACTCTGACAGAGTTGTATGGGATTCTCAGTGGATACCAGATGGAATGAACATGCAAGGTTTATCTGGGAACTCCAACAATCAAATGGGTTCAGCCCTACATGTGGTTGAAAGGGACAGCATAGGACCCAAACATCATCTCTTATGCTACCCTGACAACTCACCCAAGGGTCCTTTCATCACCTTCTCAGAGACACCAAAGGAGAACTACACTCAAGGAAGCCCATTCCAAGAGACAAGCTCTTCTCAAGCTTTTGTGTCTTCTGATGAAAGCTGTGGCAACTCTCTTTTCACTCTTGAAGACCTGGACTGTATCCATCCATATGATCTGGAATGCATGGAAATAGTCCAGCAGATGGCCATTCTCACTGACAGAGCCAAGAAGTTCTACAAGAGGACTGGAAGGAAGTTTCTAAGCAATGCAACTAGTGGAAAGTTTGGACTGGACAAAGGCAAAGTCAATTGTTACAACTGTAACCTGATGGGCACTTTGCCACAGAGTGTAAGGCACCTAGAACAAATGATGGCCAACACAATCTAGACCAAACTACAGTGATAGAGCTCTCTATAATGAGAAGTCAAAGCAGCAAGCTGCTATTGCTATTGAAGAAGGAGGCTTTGACTGTAGCTTTCAGGTGGAAGATGCCTCTCCAAACCAAGCACTGATGGCAGATCATGATGAAGCCAAGGTATTGGAACATCTCTGTACTCCTAAATGCATTGCTAAAGTTAACAGTTACAGGTCCTAT
This sequence comes from Flaveria trinervia, assembly GCA_025506515.1. Classification (NCBI taxonomy): domain Eukaryota; kingdom Viridiplantae; phylum Streptophyta; class Magnoliopsida; order Asterales; family Asteraceae; genus Flaveria; species Flaveria trinervia. The sequence continues at coordinate 39,914,535 of CM046452.1, read as the reverse complement.
AACTTGGAACTGAGATATGATGTTGAGTCCTTAAACATTTAAAAATCTTATTTTAGAAAGTCTGAAAATGATTATAAGCTGAAAATAGAGGACTTAGAGAAAACCATTTCAGTTCTAAAACATGAACACATAGATTTTAGGACTCAAATTAAAGATCTCATAACCAAGTTAATTGAGTGCCAGGCTGAGCTTGTGATCAGCAAAGCCAGGGTAGATAAGAGTGTTCTTGAAGAGGAGACCTTCAAGAACATGATATCCTCATCCCTGCACAACAAAGTGTGCTATCAAAATAGACAGGGACTGGGATACAATGAGATATATCCTCCACACACAATCTTGTCAGTAAGATCTCCTAGGTGTGGAACTTGTGAAGATGAGCTTCCTCTCATAGATCCTATGAGTGAGGAGGATGAAGAAGAGATAGTGAAGAATCCCTCTACAAAGAGTGAAGAGGAGGATTCCAAGAAGGGCCACTATCCTTCTGAGGAGAAAGTGAAGACTGTGATGACCAAGTCCATGAGAAAGAACTTGATTAGAAAGAGCAAAAGAAAGGCAAGGAAGGCTCAAGAGATCAAGGCTACTTTTGACTCTAAGTAGAAACAAGTTTTTATTTCTGCAGGGTTTAAAGTGGTAGGGACTAAAGACATCAACCAAAACTCCTCTGCTAAGAGTTCTGGTTCTTGTTCAACTCATCTCACCAGCAAGAAGAAGACTGATCTGTTGTGTATCACTGCTACACAGCCTGGACCATCAATCTCCAAGCACACTCCTCAGCCCAAGAAGACTGTCTCAGCATCTGCAAAGATGAAGGTGGAGAAGGGAAGTGACCAAAGACAGTCTTACTCTCAAGACAAGGCTCTTGTGAAGAAGAAGATGAATTGTGTTATGTGTGACAACACCACTCACATTGAAAAGGATTGTCCCTTCAATCCTAAAGGTACTGACCATATGGCCAAAACAAAGGCTTCAAAGAGTTTTAAGAAGATTCAAGCTTCGGAAGGAAAACCAGTTTTCTTTGGATGTTCCAAATCTAACAAGAAGGGAAGTGGAAAATTCTCTTCGAAAGAATATTTGGTCTCGGAAGAAAGGAGTTCTTCCGAACCACTGAAGTCTGCTGCAGTGTTTGCAGAATCTTCCGAAGGTTCAGTCATCAAAACTTCTGAAGCTCCAAAAGCATCTATAGTTTTGAAGGTCAAGTCCTAGACTCCAAAGGTGGTGTGGACGTCTAAGAAAGACCAAGTGACTGAGATTTCTCCATCAAATATAGCTCAAGATCCTCTTAGTACAACCATAGGATCTAATACTGTTAAATTACCTTCTTCAAATGAGCCCAAGACAAGCAAGGCTTGGGTTTCCAGATGTAACTAATCATTCTCTTTTGTGCAGGGACAGCTGAAGACAGACAGAAATGTCTCGATCATAGACAGTGGTTGCTCCAGGCACATGACTGGCAATAGATCACTACTCCAGAACTTTGAAAGGATTGATGGAGGACCTGTTTCTTTTGGAGGAGATGAAGGTGGTTACATTTCTGGACGGGGCAAGGTCATAAGTGGTAAGCTCAGCATAGAAAATGTAAACTTTGTAAAGTAGCTTGGATACAATCTTCTGAGTGTATCTCAAATTTATGATCAGAGTCATAACATGCTCTTTAAACTGGTGTGGTCATTCATCATGAGCATGAGTGCATTGTTCATAAGCCTGGTGTGGTCATTCATCATGAGCATATCCTGCTTAGAGCCCCTAGGAAAGGAAACATGTACAAGATGGATTTGCAAGAAACCTCTCCCTCCGGAGAAGTTTCATGCTTTCTGTCTAAAGCCAATAGTGATGTGTCTTTCCTATGGCATAAAAGAATGTGCCATGTAAACTTTAAGATCATGAAAGAGTTAATTAAGCATGACTTGGTAACTGGAATGCCAAAGAAAGAGTTTACAAGTGATGACCACTGTGTTGCATGCCTGAAAGGGAAGCAACATAAGGTATCTCACAAGCCTAAGGAAAAGAACTCAATCACTACTCCCCTACACTTGTTACATATGGATCTTTTTGGCCCCCCTAGTGTAATGAGTTTAGGAAGGACCTCATACTGTCTAGTGATCACGAATGACTTTACAAGATTCACTTGGGTTTTCTTCCTTAGAAATAAGGATGAGACTCCTGAGAATCTGAAAATTTTCATTTTGAAGATTGAGAATTAATCTGATCATAAGGTCAAGATCATATGATGTGATCAAGGAACCGAATTTAAGAACCATATCCTTGACACATTCTGTGATAAAAAGGGTATTACAAGACAATTTAGTGCTCCCAGGACTCCTTAACAAAATGGTGTTGCTGAGAGGAAAAACAAGACACTGATTGAAGCTGCAAGAACCATGTTGTCTAATTCTAAATTGCCCATCACCTTCTGGGCAGATGCAATCAACACTGCCTGCTATATGCAGAATAGAGTTTTAGCAGTTAAGACTTATGGCAAAACTCGTTATGAACTTTGGCACAAGAGGAGACCTTTCATTGGTTTTCTCAGGTCACTTGGATGTCCATTCACTATCTTGAATACCAAAGATCAAATTGCCAAGTTTGCTGAGAAATCAGACAATGGACACTTTATTGGATACTCTTCCCAAGCTAAGGCTTATAGAATGTACAATCTCAGAACTAGAATTGTTGAGGAGTCAGCCAATGTGACTTTCAATGAACACACACCTTGTGTTACTGGTTCTGGTCCGGATTGGTTGTTTGATCTTGATTTAGTTACCAACTGTTTTAACAAATCTTGTGAGAATGTTTCAGGATCTGCAGAAAATTCGAATACAGATGATCTTGATCCAAGATTTGAGCTAGGAAGATCTTCAAGACATATATCTTCAGCTCCAGTTGGAACCACTTCTGCAAATGTGGTTTCTATCAGCCCAACAATGACAAATTCAGCTGATACATCTGACATGCCTTCAAATTCCAGCTCAGAGGCTCTACAACCAGATAAGAACACTCAACTATGGAAGGCAACAATGGTGATGGTGACAGTGACCAAGAATTTCTTGATGCCACTAACCACACCATAGATGAGAACATCAATGATGTCACACACTACTTGGATCAAGTTTCACTTGAAAAGTGTGCTGATGTGGTAGGAGAAACATCTATGCCAGATCTAAATTTTTCAAATTTAGATCTTTCTCAACAACTTGTTGTGATCCCTCAGCTTAGTATCCACAAGTCTCACCCTACCATAAACATCATTGGAGATGTTGTCTTTGGGGTAAAGACAAGAGGACAAACCCATGCAGCAAATGTTTGTTTTGACTCTTGTTTTCTATCCCAAATAGAGCCCAAGAAATTTGATGAAGCTCTGAAGGATGGAAGTTGGGTTGAAGCTATGCAACAAGAGTTGATTCAATTCAAAAGGCAGAAAGTTTGGAACCTTTGTCCTCTTCCTTCTACGAAGACTACCATTGGAACCAAATGGGTGTTTAGGAACAAGAAAGATGATAGAGGCATCATCATCAAGAACAAATTTAGACTGGTTGTTCAAGGATACACACAAGAAGAAGGGATTGACTACACTCATGTCTTTGCTCTAGTGGCAAGATTAGAAGCTGTTAGGATATTCCTGGCATTTGCTGCATCCAAGAACATCAAGTTTTTTCAACTTGATGTGAAGTGTGCCTTTTTGTATGGAGTGATAGATGAAGAGGTTTATGTCAAACAGCCACCTGGTTTTGTAGATCCTGATCATCCTGATTATGTCTACAAGCTTAACAAAGCTCTCTATGGGATGCATCAGGCACCCAGGAAGTGGTATGAGACACTGTCTGCGTATCTCTGTAAACATGGATACAGGAGGGGTACTATAGATAGAACTATTTTCATCAAAGGACAAGGAAAAGACATATTGCTAGTTCAAGTATATGTGGATGACATCCCCTTTGGTTCAACTAATCCAAAGCTCTGCAAAGACTTTGAGAAGCTGATGAAAGACAGATTTGAAATGAGTGCCATGGGTGAACTCAATTTCTTTCTGGGAATTCAAGTGAAGCAAGTTGAAGATGGCATCTTCATAAGTCAGTCAAAGTATGTTCAGGACATACTCAAGAGGTATAATATGACTGACTATAAGATTGCTAAGACACCCATAGCCAGACACCACTCTCTTGGTCCTGATCTTGAGGGGGAGTGTGTAGATAAGCATTTATACAGGGCTATGATTGGGTCTTTTATGTATCTTACTGCAAGCAGGCCTAATATCATGTTTGCTACATGTATGTGTGCAACATATCAAGCCAACGCTAAGATGTCTCACCTTATCACTGTCAAGAGGATTCTAAGATACCTCAAGGGTGCATCAACACTTGGCCTATGGTATCCCAAGAATTCTGACTTCAATCTGTATGCCTATACAGATAGTGACTATGGTGGTTGCAACATGACTGCAAAGTCTACATCTGGGGGATGTCAATTTCTTGGTGGAAGGGTTGTCTCATGGCAATGCAAGAAACAATCCTGTGTGTCTACATCAACTGCTGAAAGCTGAATACATTGCTGCTGCAAGCTGCTGTGCTTAAGTACTTTGGATTCAAAATCAGATGCTGGACTATGGATTAAACATCAAGGAGACTCCCATTCACATAGACAACAACAGTGCTATCTCAATCACAGAGAACCCTATGCATTACTCATGGACAAAGCACATCAATATCAGGTATCATTTAATAAGAGATACCTATGAAAAGGGATTAATTAAACTAGTCAAGGTTCACACAGATGAACAATATGCTGATCTGTTTACAAAGGCATTTGATGAACAGAGATTTAAATATCTTATATCAGCTATTGGGATGATCAACCTTGAGTAGATCTTTGTTAAATCTAATTCTTTTTATTTCTTTAAAATTCATGTGTGTCCTAAGTTGTCTAGTTCATCACTTCATAAGCTCATGTTTTCTTTGGATAAAATATTTCTTTTTGAAGAGTTTTCTTAGATTTTTGAAAATTTCTGATACTTCGGAAGTTATGTTTTTAACTTCGGAAGTAAATCATGCCTTCAAAATAAATAACTGTCTAAGAAGTTTACCTTTGGAAAAGTTTTCAAATTTATCTTCCGAAGCTTAAATATTTGTCTCAGACACTTACTCATTTTTAAGGACCATTTACTTCTCAAGCAAAATTAACTCTCGGAAGCTTTGTTAGTTTATACACAAAGCACTCAAGCTTTAATTTTTCTTCCGAAGCAAAATACTCAAATCTCTCAGAAAATTCTTTGGAACTCAATTTAGCTTCGGAAGCTTTTTAATTAATACTTCCGACGATAATTAACCTTCGGAAGCTTTTTGACTTCCAAGAAAACTACTTTTTGAGCAAAAAGTAAACTACTTGTTCATAGGTGGGACCAACATCCGGATTTCAAAGTTTATCCTCTTTCATTAAACTTTATCTGAAATCCTTCTCACATATAAACCCAACGGTTTCCCCCTCTTTCTATCATCTGTTCTTCCTCCAAACCTCAAAACCCAAATTTCTTTCTGAAATTTCTTTCTTTCTTCTTCCTTCGTCCTTAAGCTACTTCAAAATGGCCAACATTTCTCACAGAAATGATCCCAACTTTACCATGCAGCTACACAGACAACACAATCAAGTTGCTCTGTTATGCTCTGCGAAAGATCCTCATTTCTCAGAGGTTTGCCGTTTCTTGTCTGTGTCAAACTGCTTCACCTCCCTCACCATTGATCCTCCACTCTATGAGGATCAGTTGCTTGAATTCTGGAAGACCTGCCAAGAGGTCATTATGGATAGGGAGAAGGCACTGTCTACCACAGTGCAGGGGAGAACAATCTTCATCACTCCGGCTATCATCAACCGAAATCTTCAGCTGGATGATGAAGAAGGTGAGGTGTTCTTCCCAAAGGAAGCTGTTAATCATTCCTTTGAGCAGATAGGGTATGAGGGAGATTTCCCTGTAAAGACCTTCAGGAAAGGGAAGGTCTCATCCCAATGGAGATTCCTGCTCAATGTGGTCATCCACAACTTATCAAACAAGCATGGGGATGGGACCAGATTCCTAAAGTTCTCTCCTTCATAATCCATGGAATGGTTCAAGGGGTCAAATTCAGGTACTCTCAGTTTGTTTATACAAATTGTCTTGCTAATTTAGACTCCTTAGAATAGTACATGTTTCCTAGATATGTATAGTACATCTTAACTGTGAACTGGGCTCACAGTTAAGGGAAATAGGTAATATTCTTAATTGGGACAGATGAAGCCCGGCATCTTTAAAATATTGAGAAAGTCCACTGTTGGATTCTCTGGGGTAGAAACAGCCCTAGTCCCAAAAATGTTAGACCTCATTGCTCAAGGTGACAACCTAGCAGGACAAGCTAGTGTTGAACCCACACCTGTTACTTCCCAACCACCCACACAGCCTCAAATCTCCATCACCTACCAAAGAAAATCCAAACAAACCCCTGCTTAGACTATTCAGTCTGTGGAGGTCCCTATATACTCATACATACAAGAAGAAGTGGACACTGGAGGTCCCATTTCTCCTAAGGAGCAGACCACTTCCATCTCTTCCGGAATCAGTGCTGAGGTTCCTCATGGTCAGCCTGATGAGCTCATTAGCGCTACTGCCTTAAGTCATCACTTTGAGTCTCAACACTCAAGTGATCAACCTTTAGGGGAAAGTTACCATCCCTAGCCTATAGATCTCAACCAACCCATTCCCAACCTTGACTTCTATTCTGATGAAGATATAGGTTTCAGTAAGTATAATGAATCTCTCTTCTTTCCCTCTACTCAAAGAGAGATGAGTACTACTGAGTCTCCTACATCTATCCCACATCAGTCACCTACAACTAAGGTGGACACTACTGAACCTGTTCAGGATGTCCATATGGAAGAGCCTCTCACTTCTGAAAGTGATTACATCACTAAGACCACAACCATGGCAACTCAGCCCGCTGACATCTCAACTAAGATTGCCAGTGAGCAGAGGAAATCCAGTAGCCAAGAACTTAGAAGTGGTCATTAGAGAAAGGACTCTGGTCCAATCTTCTCCACCCCTAGTGAGTCTTCTCATGAAGATGAGGGGGATCTGAGACTAAAAGTGCAAAAACTATCTAAAACATGCACTTACCTAGTCTCAAAGGTTAGTCACCTTGAATCTCAGGTGACTACCTTACAACACAGGATCAATGATCAGCAATTTGAGATTTCATATCTTAAGGAAAAACTAGCTGGGAGACCCTTAAGGAGAGCTCAACCAGGAACACAAGAACCTGTGGATGTGATTGACCTATCCTCCAGCTCACCTATGCAAGTGGGTGATGCTACCAAAAAGGGGAGAAAGTCATTACAGCCACAGAACCTAGAAGATCCTCCAAGAGATGGACATTAAAGACACACCATCCTCACTTGCAACTGTGCATTCTCAGCAACCTCCTCTAGTTCACAATGATGTGGACTACATAGACTCCTTCATACAGAGTCTGTTTGAGGATGGGATACCAAGGGCTATGTCACCTTCACCATCTTTCAATCACATTATTGGGTGGTGGTATGACAACAACACGAAGGCCCTCATCATCATAAGAGTTCAAGGACAACAAGAAGTCTTAAATTTTTAGAACTTGGACTATTATGAAGGTCTGGATCTAGTCAACATGCCACTTGTCAACCTAAGCCAATCAAGACAAGCTGACAGACTGGCTAAAAGAATCCAAGACAGGATCATTACAGAGTTCAGCCTAAGAAGGAGACTAAGGCAATCAGGCAATGTCATCGGTCAACTGAATGTTGAGGCAGACCCTAAGATTAGCTTCATAAGGGAAACCTTGACTTGAAGGCCCAGTGACAGAACCTGAGAGCCCTGTCTCATCCTCCCCAACTGCTGCAGAGATCCATATTCCTTCTGAGACACCTGCTGGTGAAGGTGCTTCACAACCTCTTTCTAGCGTGAGCTCAGATGCTGCAACGAGCAATGAAGGTCAAAGCTCTCTCCACCCTGAGTCACAAAGGTCTGAGAGTGACAAAGGGAAAAGAAAGATGACATTTGAGGAGATTGAGGAGGAGGAGAGAGAGAGAGGAAAAGAAGGCTAAGGGGAGAAGTTCCTCTACTGAGTCTCCAAGACTCATGGAGTCTGCAATCAGGGCTACCCCCAGACCAGATACTCAGAAGGAAGCTAAGTGTGAAACCTTCCGAAGCCAAGACCAACATCTTCCGAAGCCAAAGATGAAGTCTTCCAAAGCGTCAGAGACAAAGTCTTCCAAAGCTTCAAGTTCATGAAGACAGATTTCTTCCAAAGACTTTTAGTAACATGCTTTATCTGATGTACTGTTCCATAAAGCTGGACACCTTTCCACCGCAACTCTGCAAGTCACCAACTAACATGGTTTGGTGAAAAGGTCCATGCTTTTGGTAACTGTACATAGAGGTCTTGAGTCTGTAACTTTCTACTTTATGTACTTTATCATTTTTGTAATAGATAAGGATATGAGCTATGGCATGTCATAGTCACTAGTCAAAAGGCAATCTGCCTTTTGACTCTACAATTGATTTTGTGTGTCTCTAGTCAATTGTATCCAGCTAGCTTTCAGTATAGCCAGCTGTAGGATGTTGTATAAGTATCTCATGTTCTTGTATCTTTCGAATATGCTTTGTAACAATTGTAATAGAACATAGAGAAGGCAATATACTGCATTCTTGAAAACTAAACACTTGTGTTCTTTGTGTTCTATCTCATATATTACTTGTGTTCTTAATGTCACCACTTGGTTAATCTAGTTTACTGTTTGATCTAAGTTTAGTTTATCTCCTCTTTGTGTTGTTGTGTTGTAACTCTACACCCTTCAACGATCCTGCACTATTCATTAAATATCTGTGAAAAGCTAAAACAAGAAGAATCTATGCATAACCAACATAAATATGATCATAAAACTGCAGATGAAAAGATTATCTCTCTCCAAACTTCATCGAACAAAACAATAAAAGATTTAGAAATTGTTTCTAAACAATTAGAAGAGATGACCAAGAATCTTAAACAGGAGAAAATAACACATGTTGCTACTCAAATGGATCTGGCAAAAATGGTAGTAGAAAAGCTGATCAGTGAAAGGAAAGATAAACAAAAAATAGGGTTAGGTTTCACTCATGAACCTATGCCTAAATCTATTACAAACACACTACCAGAGAACTTCAATACTCATGATCATTCTCCTGAAAATAAAGCTATACGTAAAGGCTTCTAGATCAAAAACAAGAATGCAAAAGAGGAAAAAGAAAATGTTCAAGTGTTTATGGAAAAAGATCAGGAAAAAATAAAAAATGGTCATCCAATCAAGATAAAATCATATGAACCAAAACAACCAAAACAAAATTTTTCATATCAATTCATGATGTAATTGAAGAAGTGAAAGTTCAAAACAAAGATAAACAATAGATAGGAACATCAGATGATTCAAATACCATCAATCTGAAACAAAGTCAATCAGAAAAGGAATCTTCTTCTCATGATGTTCAATCTGAAAATAACCAAGTTCTTCTAAATCAAAGAATCAAAGAAGAAGAAAGAAATCAGCAAAAGCAACATCTGAACAAAACAAAGTATAGAAAATTTGATTAAAGCAACAAATCAAACATCAAAACTTAAACCGATAAAATTTGTGTCAACAGGTATGTTAAATATGAATTCTGTTCCAAATAATAAAGCAAATATTATGAACAAATCACACTCTGATCTAAAATCTCGTTCAGATTCAAAGACTTCCGCTATAGCTAAAAGATTTGTTCCTAATACATTCAAGAAGGAAGTTCATGTTAAACAAATGCATAATAATCTGACACAAAATAAAATTGTGAAAATGGAAGACAACACTTTAACTATTTAACACCAAAATCAAACATTGTGTCAATGTCAAAAGTGAAAAAAAAACTGTTTTCAGCTCTACAAAAGTACTGTGAAATTTGTGATATGAAAAATCACAATGCTGCTGAGTACTACTTCAACATGTACTGTCACATATGTGACATAGAGAAATCATTTGACAGCAGATTGTTATTTTAACAAAAATTATACTTATTGTGATGAAAAGACTCACAATACTGCAAATCGTTACTTTAGAAATAGATCTCTCACTAGAAACTTTGCAAAATTAAACATGAGCAAAGGATTTGTTAATCCACAATATTTGAGAAATCAAAATAACGGATTTCAAAAAGTCATCAATCAATCTACTTTAGGTTTGAGATCTTTTCCAAAGAACAATTATGTGAGATCAAAACATAACATGCAAGAACATTTCATACCACTAATAAAAATGTTAGTCATCAATACATTTCAAAAGATTATCAATTAAATGACATGAATGTTCTCAAAAATAAATCAAACAATTTTCAAAATAAAATTGGTAAATTCATCAAAATAAACCTGATTTGAATAATCTTCATTATAAACAATTTACAATTATTGATAAATTTGGATAGCCCAAGACCATCTCGGCTTGGGTAGATATCTCAACTTAACATTCTTGTAGCGCAGGTACGCCCAAAAAGACCAATCAATACATGGTATGTGGATAGTGAGTGTAGTCGGCACATGACAGGCAATACTGCCTTGTTACAAGACTTTATGTCAAAAGATGGAACTCACGTCGCCTTTGGTGGTGATGCTGGAGGAAAAATAACCGGAGAAGGAATAGTATCAAATGGGATAATAAGTTTTGATAAAGTCAACTTCTGTTCACAGTTGAACTTTAATATTTTATACGTATCTCAAATATGTGGCAAATCATATTCTGTTCTAATTGATGATTCATTCTGTTATGTTTTGAAGCCATATTTCAAAATAAGCAAAGATTGGGTGATTCTTACAGCTGAGAGAGACAGGGATGTATACAAATGGATATGTCTTAAGTTGATCCCTTAACTGAAACAACATGCCTAATTGCTAAGGCATCAAATGATGAAAGCCAGCTTTGGCATAGACATCTCGGGCATTCAAATTTCAAGAATATGAACAAGCTTGTAGTAGGCAATCATGTCATTGGACTTCCATCTAAGAAGTTTGCAACAAATGATCACTGCTCAGCATGTTTGAGGGGAAACCAACACAGAGCTTCTTATAAGACCAAACTCATAAACTCAACTTCCAAACCTCTTCAATTGTTACATATAGATCTTTTTGGACCAACAGATGTCAAGAGTATTCGACAAAAATCATATTGTTTAGTTATCATTGATGACTATACAAGATTTTCATGGGTTTTCTTTGTTTATGCCAAATCTGAAACAGCTGATTACTAAAAGAATTTATCATTAAAGTTGAAAATCAATTTGAAAATAAATTGAAAATAATAATAAGTGATAATGGAACGGAATTCAAAAATGCTAACATTGAAATGTTTTGTGCTCAGAAAGGGATAGCTCATCAGTTTAGTGCACCCAGAACTCCTAAGAAAATGGAGTTGCTGAAAGGAAGAACAGAACATTGATTGAAGTGCTCGTTCTATGTTAGCTCATGCAAAAATTCCTATAACTTTTTGGGATGAAGCAATATCAACTGCGTGTTTCGTTTAGAATCGAATCTTAATCGTGAAAGATAAATTGAAAACTCCATATGAGTTAATGTTTGGCAGGAAACCGAACATAAACTTTTTAAAATCATTTGGTTGTCCTGTTATGATTCTTAATTCAAGTGATCAATTAGAAAAATTTGAAGCAAAATCTGATAATGGATTTTTCGTTGGATATTCATCTGTTTCAAAAGCCTATCGAGTTTACAACTCTAGGACAAATGTAATCCTTGAATCATTCAACGTTAAATTTCTGGAAAATTCTTTTCCATCAATTTCAAATGGTCCTGCATGGTTATTTAACTTAGATTCATTATCAAACTCTTTTCAATCTAACTTGTTTGATCAACCAAATTGTCTTTATTCTACAGGTAAGAAGAACTCAAGAGGAGATCTTGGATCTTTCAGTGAGGACTCAGATTCTGATGACCCAGATGATTCATGCTCAGACTACCTATTTTTATAATTTGTCAAGGATTCATCAATACGATTAAATGACAATGATCATGCTAATTCAGCTTCACATCATTCAGTCTCAATTGTTCAGGAAGGATCACAACCTTTTCCTAATGATGGTAATAATTTCATGCAACCTGAGTCTGGAACATCATCCATCTCTGGTGATGTAGTTGATACTGGTAACTTTGATTACTTTATTAACTCACCAACTCAAGTTCCAAATTTTAATCCACATTCATCTACTTTGATGCATGAGTTTTCCAACTTGAATCAAACAAATCTGGATGTTAATGTTCAATGTGATGAGATTCCTACATCTCGTATTCACAAGAATCATCCAATTTCTCAGATTATTGTTTCATTGAATGAGAGAACAACAAGGATTAAATCATAACAAGCAAACGTATGCTTATACTCTTGTTTTCTTTCTCAAATTGTTCCTAAAAATGTTACCAAAGCATTAAAGGACAATGGTTGGATAGAAGCTCTGCAAGAAGAATTACTTCAAATTCGCAAACAAGAAGTGTGGAATTTAGTGGATTTACCTAAAGGAGAAAATGCTATACGCATGAAATGGTTGTTTAGAAATAAGACTGATGATCATGGTATAGTAATAAGGAACAAAGCAAGACTTGTTGCAAAAGGATACATACAGGAAGAATGGATAGATTATGATGAGGTGTTTGTACCAGTTGCAAGACTTGAATCTATTCGAGTTTTCCTGGCTTATGCTTCATTCATGAAATTTAAGGTGTATCAAATGGATGTAAAGGGTGCATTTTTATATGGTCCTATCACTGACGATGTGTTGTGAAGCAACCTTCAGGCTTTGAGGATGCAGAATTTCCATATCGAGTGTATAAGCTGAGTAAAGCTTTGTATGGACTTCATCAAGCCCCTAGAATTTGGTATGAGACATTATCACAAAACTTAATCCAACATGGATACACAAGAGGGAAAATTGATCTAACTTTATTCATAAAGAAGGATAATGATGATCTTTTATGTGTACAAGTGTATGTTGATGATATCATATTGGTTCTACAAGTTCAAAGTTGTGCAATGAATTTGAAGAAATCATGAAATCTCGATTCCAAATGAGTTCTATGGGAGAGATTAATTTCTTTCTTGGACATCAAGTCAAGCAAACTGATGATGGAATTTTCATCAATCAAGAGAAGTTTGTTGACAAACTCTTGAAGAAATTTAAGTTACAAGACTGTCAGTCCATACGAACTCCAGCAGATTTTAACACCTAGATTGAACCTGATCCAAAAGAAAGATGTATTGACCAAACGTTATACAGATCAATGATTGGTTCTTTGATGTATCTTACTGCATCTAGACCAAACATTATGTATGTTGTTTGTGTATGTGCCAGGTATCAATCAGACCTGAAAGAATCTCACTTAATTGCTATCAAAAGAATATTCAGGTATCTCAAAGGTAAACCAGCCTTAGGGCTTTGGTATCCTTACGAGGGTAACTTTGACTTACATGGATATACAGATAGTGATTATGGTGGTTGTTGTCAAGATAGAAAATCTACTTCGGGTGGATGTCAATTTCTCGGTCCCAGATTAGTCTCATGGTAATGTAAGAAACAAACAAATGTATATGTTTCAACTGCAGAAGCTGAGTACATTGCTGTATCAGCAGGATGTTCGTAAATCCTTTGGTTGCAAAATCAATTACTGGACTATGGGTTCAATTTTCTTAAAACACCAATTTACATTGATAACACAGCTGCTATGCTCATAACAGCTAATCTTGTTCAACACTCAAAAACAAAATATATCGAAATTCGATATCATTTTCTCAGAGATAATTCTGAAAAGGGATTGATCATTTTGATACAAATTGCAAAAGAAAAACAGTTGGCAGATCTATTTACTAAAGCCTTCCTACCAGGATGGTTTGAGTATTTAGTAGAATCAATTGGACTTATAAATCATATGTGATCTCCTTAAATCAAAAGATCATAATAAGTGATACTCTCATTGTTAATTGCCTTTTTATATTTTTTGTGTGTGTGATTCTTGTTTTCCATAGAAAAATCAAATACAAAAATATATTTCAAAACTACAAAAATAGAGTCTTTTAAAAAGGATTATGTTTTGCAACATGTGAGAATGATAGTACATTAGTGATATCAGTTGCATACTTCACTCATTAATAAAGTCTAGACATGATCAGATATGTTGTGTAGACAATATCTGACTATTATGCTCAAAAAGTAAATTCTTGTGATGAAACAAAACATACATGCTTGTGTGTATTCATCTGAGTACTTTTGAGTTGTTTTAGCTTATCTGATTGAATGTTTGTTAAGTTACACCTCTCACACCTATTGATACTATGTGAAATCATGACATCTGTTACAAGCATCATTTCACTTCTTTGTTATGAGTGATCATAGACCTGAAGTGTTATGATATCCTATGTTGTAAGTGATTACAGACCTGGATTCTATTTTTGATGAAGAAGATGCCAATGTGCACAAACTATTCAAATGAATAGTCAGAGCTGATCAACTGGTTATCCATGATCATCCTCTATTAATTTAAGTAACATGAACTCTGGTGATATACATGTTTCAGGTAATAAGTTGAGTATGTGTTCTTTCTTGCATATCATGATGATGGTTGAGCTCTCTTAGTCTCTGTATGTTTGACATCATGTCATACCTAAATCTACCCTAATCAATCCAAGAATTGAGAAAGTAAGTGAGTTGATACATTTGTCAAAAACACTCATTGTCTGTCCTTAGATCTTGTGTCTCCTTTGCTGTCATATCACTGACGTGGAACACACTTGATCAGGATTTATTCATTGTCTATGATTATCCACATTTATTTTATTTTAATGTGCTGAGCCTCATTAATATGATCTCACTGCAGACATTAATTCTTTGTTTATCTTAGATTTTGATTCTATTTTCATTTTGCTATTATGCATGTTTTTGTGTGTGAAGGCAATGTCATAATGTGGTGTGTGATCTTATTCTCTTTCCTAAGAAACTTATAAGTTTTTTTCAAACTTAAAAGTTTAGGGGGAGTAATAAATGAAAGAGTTGTTCTCAGAAAATAATCATAACCAAAATCAAAATTTAGAATGTTGAATTGAAAGGATGATGCTATATGTTCAAAGTATTTATGTAAATTGAAAATGTATTTTTTGAAAAATTTAATATGAACCAACATAAATTTGCAAGTAAAAATGATTTATATGTTGAAAATCAAATGATATTTGATTTTATGTTGAGACTAAAATGAAGGGACAAAATAAATTTAAAAAAATTAATAATAATAATAATAATAAATAGAAAATAAAATTTTTGTGAATTGAAAGTGCAAAATGCAAAAACTTTGAAATTTGGGGAACTAAAAGGTAAAAAGTTCAAGTGTGCAGGTAAAGAAATTGGAAATCACAAGTGTTTAAATCATGAAAGTCATCTCATGCATCTAAACAGTGCACATGCGCCTAAATAGGAGCATTATGAAATTTTCAGGAATTTTCAAGTGTTTGGACGTTTGATTCATTCCCATGCGTCTAAACAGTTGTAATACATCTATGAAAATTACAAGTGTTGGGCGTCTGTGATAATCCCATGCGTCTAAATAGTGAATGAGTTTGATTTTGTCCAAGTGTTAGACGTTTCACATGTATCATGCGTCTACATAGTAAGTTTCAAAATTTCAATTAGACGTTTCAAAAAGTCCATGCGACTGAACAGTGCAAAAGCGCCTAAACAGTGCTTATGCGTCTCAACAGTTCCATATGTTTGAGTCAATACGCACAAACAGTGCTCATGCGTCTAACAAAATAAGTGAATTTTAGGGTTTCATACGCCTAAACAGGGATCATACGCCAAACAGGGATCATACACCCAATCAGGGCTCATACGCCTAAAATTTCACTAGATATAAATTGAACACTTACGCTTATTTCCTCATTCACACTCAAAATTTCACAGACAAAACCTCTGAACTTGCGACTATCACCTATCATCATACTCTCATTTCATCTGAAATTGCATCAAATCCTGTTGATTATAGATACTATTTGGATTTATAAACGTAAGTTTATGATTCAAATCTGTAAATTTTTGGTTAAATCAGAGTATTGATATAGGCGTTTGAATGCTGTTTTTGCGTTCGAATCCTATATAATTCAAGTTTAAACTAATCAAATGTGTATCATATCAAAAATTGACACTGGATTATTGATAAGAACCTGTTTGCGAGTTTATTGATGTATCGTTTTTGATCTAAAAGTGAAAATGATTTGATCATGTTTAACTCAGTCGGTTTTTCCATACCCGAAGAAGAAGAAGATGAATAGTTTGTCCTAATTTTGAATAAAAAAATAAATAAAAATAAATAAATAAATAAATAATTTAATCAATTAAAATTGATAAGTCATATGTAGAAATAATTTCATTAATCAATTTTCAATGTTCTCGTAATACTTTCTTTGTGTTTTGCAGATGGTGGAATTAAAGTTTGAGCCAAAGCATAATGTGGCTGCCTTCTTAAATGATGAAAACAGAGAAGCCATTGGATATGAAGAAATTATTATATTTTTGCTCAGAACAAAGTATGTATATGCTATGTGTGCAAGACCAATGATCAATGGAAGAATGATTAAGAGATTCTGGAACACTGCACAGATTGAAAGAGATGAGGAAGGAAACAAAGTGCTAAGAGCTTTTATTACAACGGAAAGAACGCTTGAAGTATCTGAAGAAGCAATGAGAATAGCTCTAAGACTTGGTGACAATGATCCTAAAGACTTATCAGAATATTCCTTCAATGAATGTAGAGAGGTTTTTCTACAAATGGGTCATCCATATCATTTTCTCAAAAAGCAATTTTTCAGAGCTCGAGTGTATAAGCATTGGAAGCTTTTATGCTATATCTTTCAACATTGCATGTCTAAAAGAAGTGCTGGTTAGGATTCATTCCCTGTAGACATTGCATCTCCTATTATTGCATTATCTACAAACAAAAGATTCAATATGTCTAAGTGGATAATGAATGGTTTCATTTTCAATCTTGAAAGAGGAGTGAGGCATAAATACTTAATGAAGCAAATCCAGATTTGTATGCTGAAGATGTTAATAGTGGAAAGTTACAATTAGAGCACATGTCAGAGGTTGTTTATAAAAGACTGGAAATGATCACCGGTGCTCAAAACATTCCAGTATTTGAGTATATTAGGAATGTATCAATGGATGAAGTAGATATTAATCAGCCACACTTTCATCTAACTGGAGAAGAACCAATAGATCTAAATGATCTAATTGAGGATGTAGAAGTTGATGAAGAAAGTAAGGATGATGTTTCTGAAAGCTTATCAAGTGTAGAAAGTGATGACAATGATGATGATGATGTAACTGATGGTGCCACTGAAGCACATTAACAAGAATCTGAGGAAATAAATGAAGAAGATACTGGAGATGAACCACAAACTATGAATGAAGGAAATGTTGATGTTATTCAAGAGGAAGTTGTACAAGAAATGGATTCACAAAATCAAACCTTTGGTTCTGATTTTATGAATGATATTTTATTCAATCCAGTAATTGAATTTGATGCAAATGCAGGAGTAGAAGAAATTCTTGTTAGTATGTCACACAATGTGTCTATACAAACAGAGGAGATAGTGGACATTGATGAGATTGACAGATTGAAAGAAGAAAATTTGAGTAAAGAGAAAGAGATTGAAGAGTTAAAATTGGAGAATAAAAGGATGAAAGAGATAAACATATCTCTTAAAAAAGAAATTCAAAAGCTTAAGTATGAAAACTTAAAGTTGACTAAAGAAAATGCCTCAAAAGATGAAAAGATTGTGAGGTTTGCTAAAGATAAAGAAGATGTAATCAAGAATTTTGAAGTTATGATCAAAGACTATGACATTCTTGAGGAGAAGTTCAAGAAACTAACTGAAGAAAATAAATAACTCAAAGATGATTTGCTAAAAGAAAAAGAAGCTCAGAAGCCTATCTCACGAGTACAAGTGATAAGTACCGACATAAACGTTGTAGAAAATCTTGAGCAGATAGAAGGTAAAAGAAAAGTAGATGAAGTAGAAGATACAATTCTAACTGAATCATCCTCTAAGATGCAAAGAACTGAAGAATCTGTTGAAGAACAAAATGTTCAAGAACAGATTGAGGCTTTAGAAGATATTGAGGAAGTATAGAATGATGATTGGTATGATGACGTTCTTGATAATGAAGATATTGATGAAGCTCAATTTGTATCACACTTCTCTTCACAAGAACATACTCAAGAACAAGATGAAGTACCATAAGACTTTGAAGAAAGATACAATTATCTTGTGAAGATGAAATACAATCGAGTATATTGGAAAGACGGACTATTTCTCAGATTAACGATGAATATGAGAAATGTATTTATGCAGAGTCAGTTGCATCAGTAGATCCAAATGAGATTGTTCTTGAGCATGGTGAATGGATAAGAGCAAAAGAAGTGATAAATGTAGAAGAACTATCTAGCTCTGAGTTGCACCACTCCTGATCCAGAAGATATGAGTATTCCAGCTGTAAGATCATGGTTGCAATCTAAAAACTACCCTTGGAGGAAACTAAAGAGATTACAATCTGTATCTCTGAGGAACCTTGTCAGAAGTTTTCAAGAGACTGAGAAACAAATGAAGAAAATAATAGTACTTGATACAGATAATCCTTATTATCTTGAAATAACAAAGAGAACAAGAATGTTAAAGCCTCAGGAGATCAAACAAATGTCAAGATTCTATGATGCTCATGTTCACACGAAAGAGTTAATAGAAATGTTTGCTGATCTAGAAAGACAAACTTACAAAGCCTCTACTGAACAAAGGCATATTCTTGATAATTCAAGAACAACTGGAGACTTGGTAAGAAACGTATTGCAAAAAGGAGAATCAGTTGTTGAATTGTTGAATGCTATGATTGCTCCAGATTTTACCAACCAAGTAAAGATTGTTGCATGGAAGTATGATGAAGTATTCGATGCATTTTGATAAAGAGAGTAAATGTTGGGTGTGATGTATATCACTTTTACTCTAATATCATAAAACATCCAGTGCAAGATTTAAAAGAGCTAAATAGATTACATCTGATCAATCCTTCTGATTCAAAACGTGGCAAGATGTTTGTAGAGTTATTAAGAACAGGATTAGATAGATCAAGTAATTTTCTTAACACGAGATGTGATCAAGAAGATAAAGAGTACTTTGCTACTTTGAAGAAAAATAAAAAGCTCAAGGGATTACATTCAGAGGAGGAACATTTTATGATAGAATTTTATGACAAATATTTTGAGAAAGTTACAACTCCTGGTCTGAAAGTGATAGATGGTAATCAAAACTCAAAGCCAATCCTCAGATGGTTTTATAACATTGAGACATTTGAGCTAAAGTTGGTCCGAAATCTAGAAAGATGGGATGAGGACATGATTACTTTATTTGGAGTTTTCGAGCTAAAACTCTTACATCCGAGTTATATCTCATTTTTGTCTTTACAAAAACTTGAGAAAGTATCTCCTGAAATAGCAGAGCAAGATAAGAAATATTTCATTTCCATTATTAATGTGATAAATGCTTCCATGGAAAGAATATCTCTGAGAAAGGCTCTTGCTTATGCTAACATTGTGAAGAAAAATATTAAAGATATTGAATTCGTGAGAATATCAAGGAAAGGAGTATTAGAAGTATACTCAAAGCAAAGTAACAAACCTATTGAGTTATATGCTAACATTGATATTTCATGTCTTTCAAAAGACACGTTGGAGAGAATGGACAAGATGGAAAATAAAACGAATGAAGCTAAACCCAAACAAGGCATTCTTGCAAGTAAATTCAAGTGTGCAATTTCAAAAGCTTTGAAAGATTTAGAGAAGTTCAAACAGAAGCCGATGTTTAAAGTCAAAGAAGTACCAGAAGATTTCTTTGAATGATGAAGACAAAGAGTTGAAGATAAAGGTTGAAGATAAAGATGAAGATAGAACAGAAGACAAAGACTGAAGATTTTGAAGACAGAATACCATGTCAATCTTAGGGGGAGTATTGTTAAGTGCTCTAAGAAAGATTAACATGTTGTCTTTATTTGTATTTTAATAATTTGTAATAGTATAGGGACTATTTGTGTAATTAGTTAGTTCCTTTACTTTTTGTTTTTAGTATAAATAGCTTAGACTTGCAGGTAGATATTGAGAGATTCGAACCTGCTTTCATATTGTAATTTTCTTAGCTTGATATTAATGAAAACTTGAATTTTGTTGATATCTTTTTTTGATTTGATTACTTTGTGTGATATTCATTGAATTGTGTTCAAAAATTATCACAGATTGATTCATTTGATCCTATCAGAAGGTGGTTACATTTCTAGAAAGGCCAAGGTCACAAATGGTAACCTTAGCATGATAAGGTAAACTTGGTCAAAGAGCTTGGGTACAATCTTCTGAGTGTATCCTAATTATGTGATCAGAGTCATAACATACTCTTCATTGAGTATGAGTGCATTGTTCTCAAGCTTGGTGTGGTCATTCCTCATGAGCATATCCTGCTTAGAGCCCCAGGAAAGGGAACATGTACAAGATGGATTTGCAAGAAACATTTCCCTCTGGAGAAGTTTTATGCTTTCTGTCTAAAGCCAATAGTGATGAGTCTTTCATATGGCATAAAAGAATGTGCCGTGTAAACTTTAAGAAAATGAACAGATTAATTAAAAATGTGGTAACTGGAATACCAAAGAAAGAGTTTACAAGTGATGACCATTGTGTTGCATGCCTGAAAGAGAAGCAATATAAGGTATCTCACAAGCCTAAGGAAAGGAACTCCATCACTACACCCCTACACTTGTTACATATGGATCTTTTTGGCCCCACCAGTGTAATGAGTATAGGAATGAACTCCTACTATTTAGTGATCAGAGATGACTTTACAAGACTTACTTGGGTTTTCTTCCTTAGAAATAAGGAGGAGACTCATGAGATTCTGAAGAATTTCATCTTAAAGATTGAGAATCAATCTGATCATAAAGTCAGGATCATGAGATGTGATCAAGGAACTGAATTTAAGATCCAAATCCTTGATACATTCTGTGATGAAAAGGGAAATACAAGACAATACAGTGCTCCCAGGATTCCTCAACAGAATGGTGTTGCTGAGAGGAGAACATGACACTGATTGAAGCTGCAAGAACCATGTTGTCTGACTCTAAGCTGCGCGTCACCTTCTGGGCAGAGGCAGTCAACACTGCCTTCTATGTGCAAAAAAAGTTTTAGTGGTCAAGAATCATGGCAAGACTCCTTATGAACTTTGGCACAAGAGGAAACCTTTCATTGGTTTTCTCAGGTCATTTGGTTGTCGTTGCACCATCTTGAATACCAAAGATCAAATTGCCAATTTTGTTGAGAAATCGGATGATGGAAACTTTATTGGATACTCTTCTCAAGCTAAGGCTTATAGAGTATAAAATCACAGAACTAGAATTGTTGAGGAGTCAGCCAATGTGACTTTCAACACACACCCTGTGTTGCTGGTTCTGGTCCAGATTGGTTATTTGATCTTGACTTAGTTACCAACTGTTTTAACAAATCTTGTGAGAATTTTTGAGGATCTACAAAAAATTTAAATATAGGTGATCCTGAACCAAGATTTGAGCTAAGAAGACCTTCTATTCATACATCTTGAGCTCCAGTTGGAACTACTTCTGCTAATGAGGTTTCTGTCAGCACTACAATAACAAACTCAGCTGATACATTTAGGGTGCCTTCAAATTCCAGCTTAGAGGCTCCACAACCAGATAAGAACATCTCAATTATGGAAGACAACAATGGTAATGGTGATAGTGACCAAGAATTTCTTGATTCCACTAACCATACCATAGATGAGAACATCAATGATGTCACACACTGCTTGGATCAAGTTTCTCTTGAAAGGTGTGCTGATGAGGTAGGAGAAACATCAATGCCAGATCTAAATTTCTCTAATTTAGATCTTTCTCAGCAACTTGTTGTAATCCCTCAGCTTAGTATCCACAAGTCTCACCCCACCACAAACATCATTAGAGATGTTGTCTCAGGGGTAAGAACAAGGGGACAACTCCATGAAGCAAATGTTTGTCTTCACTCTTGTTTCTTATCGCAGATAGAGCCAAAGAAAGTTGATAAGGCTCTAAAAGATGGAAGTTGGGTTAAAGCTATGCAATAAGAGCTGCTTCAGTTCAAAAGGCAGAATGTTTGGAACCTTTGTCCTTTTTCTTGTGGGAAGACTACCATTGAAACCAAATGGGTGTTTAGGAACAAGAAAGATGATGGAGGCATCATCATCAAGAACAAAGCTAGACGAGTTGTTCAAGGATACACACAAGAATAAGGGATTGATTACACTCATGTCTTTGCTCCAATAGCAAGATTAGAAGCTGTTAGGATATTCCTGGCATTTGCAGCATTCAAGAACTTCAAGGTCTTTCAGCTTGATGTGAAGTGTGCCTTTTTATATGTAGTGATTGATGAAGAGGTATATGTCGAACATCCACCTGGTTTTGTAGACCCCGATCATCCTGATTATGTCTGCAAGCTTGACAAAGCTCTCTATGGGATGCATCAGGCACTCAGGAAATGGTATGAGACACTGTCTGAGTATCTTTGTAAACATGGATACAGGAGAGGTACTATAGATGGAACTCTCTTCATCAGAGGATAGGGAAATGACATATTGCTAGTTCAAGTGTATGTAGATGACATCATCTTCGCTTCAACTAATCCAAAGCTCTACAAAGACTTTAAGAAGGTGATGAAAGACAGATTTGTAATGAGTGCCATGGGGGAACTCAATTTCTTTCTGGGAATTCAAGTGAAGCAAGTTGAAGGTGACATCTTCATAACTCAGTCAAAGTATGTTCAGGACATACAAAAGAGGTTCAACATAACTGATTGTAAGATTCCTAACACACCCATAGCTAGAAGCCACTCCCTTGGACCTGATCTTGAGGGTGAGTGTGTAGATGAGCACTTATACAGGGCTATGATTGGGTCTCTTATGTATGTTACTGCTAGCAGGCCTGATCTTATGTTTGCTAAATGCATCTATGCAAGATATCAAGCCACCCTAAGATGTCTCACCTCATCACTGTCAAGAGGATTCGAAGATACCTCAAGGGTGCTTCAGCACTTGGTTTATGGTACCCTAAGAATCCTGATTTTAATCTGAGTGCTTATATAGATAGTGATTATGGTGGTTGCAACATGACTGCAAAGTCTACATCTAGGGGATGTCAGTTCCTTGGTGGAAGGGTTGTCTCATGGCAATGCAAGAAACAATCCTACGTCTCTGCATCAACTGTTGAAGCTGAATACATTGTTGCTGCAAGCTGCTGTGCTCAAGTGCTTTGGATTCAGAATCAGACGCTTGACTATAGGTTAAACTTCAAGGAGACTCCCATTCACAAAGACAATAATAGTGCTATCTCAATCACAGAGAACGTTGTGCAGCACTCAAGGACAAAGTACATCAATATCAGGTATCGTTTAATAAGAGATAACTATGAAAAGGGATTAATTAAACTAGTCAAAGTTCACACAGATGAACAATATGCGGATCTGTTTACAAATGCTTTTGATGAACAGCGATTTAAATATCTAATATCAGCTATTGGGATGATAAACTTTGAGTAGGTTTTTCTTAAAACTATTTCTTATTATTTCTTAAAGTATGTGTGTCCTAAGTTGTCTAGCTCATCACTTTCATAAGCTCATGTTTTCTTTGGATAAAAATTTCTTTTTGATTACTTTCCGTATATTTTTTAAAATTTCTGATACTTCGGAAGTTATGCTTTTAACTTTGGAAGTAAATCATGCCTTAAAAATAAATAATTTTCTAAGAATTTACCTTCGGAAGAGTTCTTTGATCTATCTTCCGAAGCTTAAATACTTGTCTCATACACTTACCTATTTTCAAGGACCATTTACTTCTGAAGTAAAATTAACTCTCGGAAGCTTTGTAATGCTATATACAAAGCAATCAAGCTTTAACTTCTCTTCCGAATCAAATTTTTCAAAACATTCAGGAAAATTTTCCGAAGACATTTTAGCTTCGGAAGCCTTTTTAATTAAAACTTACAAAGATAATTAACTTTTGGAAGCTTTTTGAATTCCAAGAAAACTACTCTGAGCAAAAGTAAACTACTTTTTCAGAGGTGGGACCGACATCCGGATTTCAAAATAATCATCTTTCATTAAACTTTATCAGAAATCCCTCTCACATATAAACCCAATGGTTTCCCCCTCTTTCCATCATCTGTTCTTCCTCCAAATTTAAAAACCCAAATCCTCTCTGAATTTTCTTTCTTCCTTCTTTCTTCATCCTTAAGCTACCTCACAATGGCCAAAGTTGCTCACAGAAATGATCCCAACTTTACCATGCTGCTACACATGCAACATAATCAAGTTGCTCTGTTATGCTCTGAGAAAGATCCTCATTTCTCAGAAGTTTTTTGATTCTTAGCTTTGTCTAACTACTTCACCTCCCTAACCATTGATCCTCCTCTCTATGAGGATCAACTGCTTGTTTTCTAGAAGACCTGCCAAGAGGTCATTATGGATGGGGAGAAGGCACTGTCTGCTACAGTGCAGGCGAGAACAATCTTCATCACTCTGGCCATCATCAATAGGCATCTTCAGCTGGATGATGAAGAAGGTGAGGTGTTCTTCCCAAAGGAAGCTATTCATCATTCCTTTGAGCAGATGGGATATGAGGGAGATTTCTCTGTAAAGACCTTTAGGAAAGGGAAGGTCTCACCCCAGTGGAGATTCCTGCTCCATGTGGTCATTCACAGCTTATCAAACAAGCATGGTGGATGGGACCAGATTCCCGAGGATCTCTCCTTCATAATCCATGGAATGGTTCAAGGGGTCAAGTTCAGGTATTCTCAGATTTTTTATACCAATTTACATGTTGATTTAGACTCCTTAGAATATTACATGTTTCCTAGATATGTCCAGTACATTCTCAACTCTGAACTGGGCTTATAGTTGAGGGAAACAGGTAACATTTTTAATTGGGACAGATGAAGCCCGACATCTTTAAAATACTGAGAAAGCCCACTGTTGGCTTCTCTGGGGTAGAAATAGCCCTTGTCCCAAAATGTTAGAGCACATTGCTCAAGGTGACAACCTAGCAGCACAAGCTAGTGTTGAGCCCACACCTGCTACCTCCCAACCACCCACACAACCTCAAATCACCATCACTTACCAAAGTAAGTCCAAACAAACCCCTGCTCAGACTATTCAGTCTGTGGAGGCCCCCATATACTCACCCATACAGGAAGAAGTGAACACTGGAGCTCCCACTTCTCTTGAGGAGCAGACCATTCCCATCTCTTCAAGAATCACTGCTGAGGTTCCTCATGCTCAGCTTGATGAGCTCATTAGCCCAACTGCCTTAAGCCATCACTCTGAGTCTCATTGCTCAAGTGATCAACCTTTAGGGGACAGTTACCATCACCAACCTATAGATGTCAACCAACCAATTCCTAACCTTGATTTCTATAATGATGAAGATCTAGGTTTCAGTGAGTATAATGAGTCTCTCTTCTTTACCCCTACTCAAAGAGAAATGAATGCTCCTGAGTCTCCTATATCTATCTCACATCAGTCACCTACAACTGAGGTGGACACTTCTAAACCTATTCAGGATGTCCATATAGAAGAGGCTCTCACTTCTTAAAGTGATTACATCATTAAGACCTCAACCATGGCAACTCAACCCACTGATATCTCAACTGAGATTGCCAGTGAGTAGAGGAAAACCAGCAGCCAGGAACCTAAAGCTGGTGGTGAGAGAGAGGACTTTGGTCCAATCATCTCATCCCCTAATGATTCTTCTGATGAAGATGAGGGGAATCTAAGACTAAAGGTGCACAAACTGACTAAAACATGCACCTATATAGTCTCAAATGTCAGTCACCTTGAATCTCAGGTGACTACCTTACACAACAGGATCAATGATCAACAACTTGAGATTTCATATCTTAAGGAAAAACTAGCTAGGAGACCCTTAAGAAAAGCTCAACCAGGAACACAAGAACCTGTGGATGTGATTGACCTATCTTGCAGCTCACCTATGCAAGTGGGTTATGCTACCAAAAAAGGGGAGAAAGTCATTACAGCCACAGAACCTGGGAGTTCTTCAGAGAGAGTGGACATTGAGAACTCACCATCCTCACTTGCAATTATGCATTCTCAGAAACCTCCTCAAATTCACATTGATGTGGACTACACAGAGTCCTTCATATAGAGTTTGTTTGAGGATGGGATACCAAGGGCTATGTCATCTTCACCATCTTCCAATCACATCATTGGGTGGAGGTATGACAACATCAGGAAAGCCTAATCATCATAAGAGTTTAAGGAAAGCAAGACGTCTTCAATTTTCAGGGACTGAACTACTATGAAGGTTTGGATTTAGTCAACATGCCACTTGTCAACCCAAGCAAATCAAGACAAGCTGACAGACTGGCTCAAAAAATCCAAGACAGGATCACTGCATAGTTTAGCTTACGATGGAGACTTAGGCAATCAGGCAATGCCAGGAGTCAACTAGATGTTGAGTTAGACCCTAAGATTAGTTTCATAGAGGAAACCTTGACTGAAGACCTAGTGGCAGAACCTGAGACCCCTATCTCTTCATCATCAACTGCTGTGGAGATCCACACTCCTATTGAGACACCTGCTGGTGAAGGTGCTTCTCAACCTCTCTCTAACCAGAGCTTAGAAGCTGCATCAAGCAATGAAGGCCAAAGCTCTCTCCACCCTGAGTCACAAAAGTCTATTAGTGATAAAGGGAAAAGAAAGATGGCATCTGAGGAGATTAAGGAGGAGGAGAGAGCGAGAGAGGAAAAGGAGGCTGAGGGGAGAAAGTTCCACTGCTGAGTCTTCAAGACTCGTGGAGTCTGCTATCCGGGCTGCCCCCAGACCAGACACTCAAAATGATGAGTTAAGGGCAGTCAGGATAAATTATCTGCAGACAAGGAACTATGACATAGATAGTGTCATCTCTATCCCCTTAGATGAGTTGAATGAACTGGTTGACCTTGAAAGGTTAAGGAGAAGAAGGAGGTAGTCCTAACATAACCTAGACCTCCTGCTGAAACTCAGCAAGCTTCATCTTCTAATCCACAGCAGGGTCAACCTCCCTTTCCTTCTGAGCCTGAGAGAGAGGAAGTCCCAACTGAGAAAGACAATGAAGATCAATCTGGTACTACAGGCCAGTCTTCTCAGTTAAAACCTGTAAAGAGAAACAAGAGGATGGCTTCTAAACCAAAGCCAAAGAAGAAGAAGACTGCACCCCCTTCTATACGCTAGGATGAGTTAGAACATCTTGAGTTTGTGTAGCCAGAGGATGCTACATCAACTCCAATTCAAACAGCTACTCTAGCATCAGAAAGACCCATCTTGTCTTGGACATACACCACAAATATAGAAAGATGGCATGTCATTAGAGATCAAGGCACTAAAGACATTTACACATGGCAAGATATGTTTCAGTTGCCTCTACATGACCTCTTTGATTATAAGAAGACATTTTGACAATCTAAGTGATCCTGATCATCTTATGAAGAAAGGATTGGTGATCATCCTAATGAGGACCGTTGATATCTGAAGTCTACTAAGTGTTTTGGTAGCATCAGCCTAGGGGGAGTTTGTAGAGATTAATGAAGAGGCCAATCCAACCTAAACATCCAAAGTCTATACTACATGCTGCACAAGTGCATTGAAGAAGAATGCTTAGGGAATTTCACACATGCAACAGAAAATACTCTAGGTGTGAAATCTTTCGAAGCCAAGACCAATATCTTCTAAAGCCAAATATGAAGTCTTCCGAAGCCTCAGAGACAAAGTCTTCTGAAGCTTCAACTCATGAAGACAAATTTCTTCCAAAGACTTTTAACACATGCTTTATCTCATGTACTTTCCCATAAAGCTAGACACATTTCCGCTGCACCTCTGTAGGGTCACCAACTTACATGAGTTGGTGAAAAGGTCCATGCTTTTTGTAACTATACATTAAGGTCTTGACTCTGTAACTTTCTACTTCATGTACTTTATCCTTTTTGTAATAGATAAGGATGTAAGCTATGGCATGTCATAGTCACTAGTCAAAAGGCAATCTGCCTTTTGACTTTACAATTGATTTTGTTTTGTGTCTAGTCAATTCTATCCAGTTGGCTTTCAAAGTATAGCCAGATGTAGGATGTAGTATAAGTATCTCATGTTCTTGTATCTTTCCATTATGCTTTGTAACACTTGTAATAGAACATAGAGAAAGCAATATATTGCATTCTTGAAAACTAAATACTTGTGTTCTGTCTCTTACATTACTTATGTTCTTAGTATCTTATTGTGGTTAATCCAGCCTTAGCTTGAGAAGAGTATCCAATGAAGTGTCCATCATCTGATTTCTCAGCAAATTTGGCCATTTCAACTTTGGTATTCAAGATGGTGTAAGGACATCCAAATGATCTGTGAAAACCAATGAAAGGTTTCCTCTTATGCCAAAGTTCATAAGGAGTCTTGCCATGAGTCTTAACCACCAAAACTCTATTTTGCACATAGCAGGTAATGATGACTGCCTCTGCCTAGAAAGTGATCACATTGATTTTTAATCTTTAAGATGAAATTCTTCAGAATCTCAAGAGTCTTATCCTTCGAACTAAGGAAAAAGACCCAAGTGAATCTTGTAAAGACATCTGTTATCACCAAACAATAATAGGTCCTTCCTAGACTTATTACATCAATAGGGCCAATGAGATCCATATGTAATAAATGTAGGGGTGTGGTGTTGGAGTTTCCTTCTTTAGGCTTAGGAGATACCTTATGTTGCTTCCTTTTCAAGCATGCAACACAACGATCATCACTTGTAAACTCTTTCTTTGGCATTACATTTACCAAATAATTCTTACTAAGTTTATTCATGTTCTTAAAGTTTACATGGCACATTCTTTTATGCCATAAGAAAGGCTCATCACTATTTGCTTTAGAGATAAAGCATGAAACTTATCGAGAGGGAGATGTCTCTTTCAAGTACATCTTGTACATGATCCCTTTCCTTGGGGCTTTAAGCATGATATGCTATGACACTAATCATAAAATTGGGATAAACTTAGAAGATTGTACCCAAGATCCTTAGCAAAGTTTACCTTTCAATGATAAGCTTACCATTTGTGACCTTGCCCCTTCCAAAAATGTAACCACCTTCATCTCCTCCAAAAGCAACTGGCCCTACATTAATTCTTTCAAAGTTCTAGAGTAGTAACTTATTGCATGTCATGTACCTGGAATAGCCACTATTAATGATCCGGACATTCTTGTTTGTCTTGAACTGTTCCTACACAAAGAAAATGATTAGTTACATCTAGAAACCCAAGCCTTATTGGTTTTGGGCTTAAAAAAGAAGTAGAAGGTAATGTAGTAGTAATAGATCCTATAGTTGTGCTTTGAGGATCTTATGCTGTTGTTGATGGAGAACATTCAATCATTTGGTCCTTCTTTGACCTCCACACCACCTATGGATGTTTGGACTTGAACTTCAACACTTTTGAAGCTTTTGAGACTTTGGAAACATTGATGATTGGACCTTCGGATGATTCTGCAAACACTGCAGCATACTTCAGTGCTTCATAGGTATTCCTTTCTTCCGAGACCAAATTTTCCTCCAAAGGTAATTTTCGACATGCCTTCTTCTTTGTTTTGGAGCTTATGAAGGAAACAAATTTTCCTTCTGAAGCAAAATTCTTCTTGGAGCTCTTGGAAGTCACTTTCCTGGTCATATGGAGAGTACCTCTTGGATTGTATGGACAATCCTTAGTAAGATGAGAGGTACTTTCACACAGAAAACATTCCCTCTTTTTCTTCCAAAGAGCCTTCTTCTGAGAACAAGACTGATTTTGATCACATCCCTTCTCCACCTTCATCTTTTCATATGCTAAGATAGTCCTTTTAGTCTAAGAACTATTCTTGGAGTTGGATGGTCCAGGTAGTGTAACAGTGGTACATAACAGATCAGCTTTCTTCTTGGCTACGATGATTTGAACATGAACCAGAACTCTTGGTATTAGAGTTTAGATTGATGTCTTCAGTCTTCACCACTTCAAACCCTGTAGAGATAAAAACATGTTTTTGCCTAGAATCAAAAGTGACCTTGATCTCTTAAGCCTTCCTAGATTTTCTCTTGCTATTTCTGATCAAGTTCTTCCTCATAGACTTGGTCATCACAGTTTTTCTTTTCACCTCAGAAGGATAGTGACCCTTCTTAGAATCCTCCTTTTCACTCTTCTTAGAGGAATTCTTCATTATCACTTCTTCATCCTCTTCACCAAAAGGGTCTACGAGAGGAAGCTCATCTTCACAAGTTCCACACCTAGGTAATCTTGTAGACAAGATTGTGTGTAAAAGAATTATCTCACTAGATCCCAGTCCCTGCTTATTTTGATAACATACTTTGGCCTGCAGGGATGAGGACATCATGTTCTTGAACGTCTCTTCTTCAAGAATGCATTTTTCTACCCTGGCGTTGCTGATCATAAGCTCAGCCTGGCATTCAGTCAACTTAGTTATGAGATCCATGATCTGAGTCTTATAATTAGCATGCTCATGTTTTAGAACATAAATGGTTTTTCTCTAAGTCCTCAATCTTTAGCTTATAATCACATTCAACATTTCTAAAGTCAGCTTTTAAGATGTTTAAGGACTCAAGATCAAATCTCATTTCTAAGTTGTAGGATGTGTATCTATTGACTATAGCAATAAAGTTAAAAGTATAGAGATGTTCCAATACCTTGCTTCATCATGGTCAGCCATCAATGCCTAGTTTGGAGATGCAACTTCCATCCAAAAGCTCCAATCATAGCCTCCTTCTTTAACAGCAACTGCAGCTTACTGCTTTAGCTTCTTATTCTGGGTAGGTTTATCAGTGTGGTTTGGTCTGGACTATGCTTGGCCACCATTTGTTCTTGGTTCCTTGCATTCCCTGGCAAAGTGGCCCATTAACTTACAGTTCTAACATTTGACTTTGCTTTTATCCAGTCCAAACATTCCACTGCTTGTATTGCTGAGAAACTTTCTTCCTATCCGCTTGAAGAACTTCTTGGCTCTGTGAGTGAGAAGAGCCATTTGCTGGACTATCTCCATATGCTGTAGATTATCTAGTTGGATAAAATCGAGAATTTCAAGGGTGAATAGAACGTTGCCATAACTTTCATCAGAATACATAAAGGTTTGAGAAGAACTAGTCTCTTGGAATGGGCTTCCTTAAGTATAGTTCTCCCTTGGTGTCTCAGGGAAGGTGATAAATGGACCCTTTTGTGAGTTTTCAGGGTAGCATATGAGATGATGTTGAGGTTCTTGCTATCCCTTTCAACCACATGAAGGATGAACCCAATTTGATTGTTGGAGTTGCAAGATGAACCTTGCATGTTCATCTCCATCTGGTAGCCACTAAGAATCCCATACAACTTTGTCAATATGACAGTTTTTAGGTTTTCAGTTCTCTTGATAACAACACGGTATTGTTGAGTCATGGTCTCAACAGCTTTAAAGGTGAAATTTTCAAACTGTTGTTTGAGGAGAACCTTATGGTTCTCCTTGGCTTCAATGGAACTGTAATACCCAGTTATTTATAAAAGACAAAGAAAGAAAGAATAAAGTGAAGTAAAAGAAAGAAAATATATTTTACCCAAAGTTGAGGGGTTAAAAGTGTTAAAAAAACAAAAAGGTTTGAAAGTGGGTGTAAAGTGGCCATGGCCGCCCACTCTTCCGTTACAACACCTAGATCTACGGTTTTTAGAGAGAGAGAAAAAAATGATAGGATCAAATGAATAAATATGTGATGATTTGTAACACATTCAATGAAATTCACACAAAGTAATTAAATCGAAACAAGATATCAATAAAATTACACAAGTAGTCCCTATACTATTACAAATTATCAAAAGACAACTAAAGACAACATGTTAATCTTTCTTAGAGCACTTAACAATACTCCCCTTAAGATTGACATGGTCTTCAGTCTTCAAAACCTTCAAGCTTTGACTGCTAACTTTATCTTCAATTCTATCTTCAGCCTTGACTTCATCATTCAAAGTAATTTGGTGGTTCTTCTTTGACTTTGAACATTGGCTTCTGTAATTCTTTCAAATCTTTTGATATTGCAGACTTGAATTTACTTGCAAGAATGCCTTGTTCGGGTTTAGCTTCATTTGTTTTAATCTCCATCTTATTCATTCTTTCCAATGTATCTTTTGAAAGACATGAAATATCAATATTAGCATATAACTCAATAGGCGTGTTACTTTCCTTTGAGTATACTTCTAATACCCCTTTCCTTGATATTCTCATGAATTCAATATCTTTAATACCTTTCTTGACAATGTTGGCATACGGAAGAGCTTTTCTCAAAGATATTCTTTCCATGGCAGCATTCATCAGATTGATAATAGAAATGAAATATTTCTTGTCTTGCTCAGCCACTTCAGGAGATACTTTCTCAAATTTTTGGACTGACAAAAATGAAATATAACTTGGATGTAACAGTTTTAGTTCAAAAACTCCAAATAAAGTAATCATGACCTCATCCCATCTTTCTAGATTTCGGACTAACTTCAGCTCAAATGTCTTAGTGTTATAAAACCATCTGAGAATTGGCTTTGAGTTTTGATTACCTTCAATCACTTTCAGTCCAGGAGTTGTAACTTTTTCAAAATATTTATCACAAAATTCTATCAAAGAATGTTATTCTTCTGATTGGACTCCCTTAAGCTTCTTGTTTTTCTTCAGAGTAACAAAATACTCTTTGTCCTCTTGATCACATCTAGTGTTAAGAAAATTACTTGATCTATCCAATCCTCTTCTTAATAATTCTACAAACATCTTCCCACGCTTTGAATCAGAAGGATTGATCAGAGGTAATCTATTTAGCTCTTTTAAATATTGCATAGGAAGTTTTATGATACTGGAGTAAAAATGATAAACATCACATACAACATTTACTCTCTTTATCAAAAATGCATCAAACACTTCATCATACTTCCATGCAATGATCTTTACTTCGTTGGTAAAATTTGGAGCAATCATAGCATTCAACAGTTCAGCAACTGATTGTCCTTTTTGCAATATGTTTCTTACCAAGTCTCCGGTTGTTCTTGAACTATCAAGAATATGCCTTTGTTCAGTTGATGCTTTATAAGTTTGTCTTTCTGGATCATCAAACATTTCTATCAATTCTTTTCTATGAGCATGAGCATCATCAAATCTTGACATTCGTTTTATCTCCTGAGGCTTTAACATTCTTGTTCTTTTTGTTATTTCAAGATACTGAGGGTTATCTGTATCAAGCACTATTATTTTCTTCATTTGTTTCTTAGTTTCTTGAAAGCTTCTGACAAGATTTCTCAAAGATACAGATTGTAATCTCTTCAGCTTCCTCCAAGGGTAATTTCTAGCTTGCAACCATGATCTAAGAGCGGGAATACTCATATCATCTGGATCAGGATGGTGCAACTCAGAACTAGACAGTTCTTCTACATTTATTACTTCTTTTCATCTTATCCATTCACCATGCTCTACAACTATCTCATTTGGATCTATTGAAGCAACTGACTCTGCATAGATACATTTCTCGTATTCATCATTAATCTGAGAAACAGTCAGTCCATCCAAATATACTCGATTGTATTTCATGTTCACAAGATAATATATTTTTTCTTCAAATTCTTGTGGTACTTCATCTTGTACTTGAATATGTTCTTTTGAAGAGAGATGTGACACAAATTCACCTTCATCAATATCTTTATTATCTAGAACTTCATGATACCAATCATCATTGTATATTTCTTCAATATCATCTAAAGCATCAATCGTTCTTGAACATTTTGCTCTTCAATGGATTCTTCAGTTCTTTGAAGCTTCGAAGAGGATTCAGTTTGACCAATATCTTCTAATTTATTCACTTTCCTTTTGCCTTTTCTTTGCTCAATAGTTTCTTCAACCTGCATCTCAGTACTGATCACATGTACTGGTGATATAGATTTCTGAGCTTCTTTTTTCCTTTAGCAATTCAGCTTTGAGATTTTCATTTTCTTCAGATAATTTCTTGAATTTCTCAAGACTATCATAATCTTTAATCATTACTTCAAAGTTCTTGATCACATCTTCTTTATCTTTTGGCAAACCTTACAATCTCTTCATCTTTTAATGCATTTTCTTCAGACAACTTTAAATTTTCATCTTTGAGCTTTTGAATTTCTTTTTCACAAGATCTGATTATCTCTTTTATTCTTTCATTTTCCACTTTCAACTCTTCAATCTCTTTTTCTTTGCTTAAATTTTCTTCTTTCAATTTTTCAATCTCATCAATGTCAACTATTTCCTCTGTTTGTATAGACACATTGTGTGACATACTAACAGGGATTTCTTCTGCTCCTTCATTTGTATCAATTTCAAATACTGGATTGAATAAATTATCATTTATAAAGTCAGACTCAAATGTTTGATTTTGAGAATTTCTTTCTTGTACATCTTCCTCAACATTTTCTTCAATCATAGGTTGTGTCTCATTTGTAGTATCTTCTGCATTTCTTTCTTCATTTCCTTCTTGATTTGCCTCAGTGGCATCATCATTACCATCATCATCATCATCATCACTTTCTTCACTTTATGAAATTTTAGACACATCATCATCACTTTCTTCATTAACTTCTACATCTGCAATCAGATCATTTGGATCTATTGGTTCTTCTACAGTTAGATGGAACTGTGGCTGAGTAACATCAACTTCATCCATTGATACATTCCTGATATAATCAAAAATTGGAATGTTTTGAGCACCAGTGATCATTGCCAGTCTTTTGTAAACAATCTCTGATATGTGCTCTAACTGAATCTTTTCACCAATAACTTCTTCAACATACAGATCTGGATTTGCATCATTAATAAGAAGTTGAAAAAATCTTGGGTACATCAAATACTTATGCCTTACTCCTCTTTCTAGATTAAAAATGAATCCATTCACTATCCACTTAGCCATATTAAATCTTCTGTTTGTGGATAAGGCTATAATTGGAGATGCAATGTCTACAAGGAATGAATCCCAACCCGCACTTCTTTTTGACATGCAATGTTGAAAGATTTAGCATAAAAGCTTCTAATGCTTAAATACACAAGCTCTGAAAAATTGCTTCTTAGGGAAATGATCTGGATAAAAACTTCTCTACATTCATTAAATGTATATTCTGATAAATCTTCAGGATCATTATCACCCAGTCTTAGAGCTTGTCTAATTGCTTCTTCAGAAACTTCAAACATTCTTTATGATGTGATGAAGGCTCTTAAAGCTTTGTTTCCTCGATCATCTCTTTCAACTTGAGCAGTTCTCCAGAATTTTTTAATCATTCTTCCATTTATCATGGGCCTTGCACACATGGCATACACATATTTTGTTCTGAGTAAAAATCTGATAATATCTTCATATCCAGTAGCTTCTCTGTTTTCATCATCTAAAATACAACTACATTATGCTTTGGCTCAAATTTTAAATCTGCCATCTGCAAAGCACAACAAAAGTATTATGAGAACATTGAAGATTGATTAATGAAATTTATTTCTACATATGACTTTTGATTTTGACCTTTGAATTTGACCTTTTTATTTTTACTTTTGAATTAAGATTTCAAATTGTAAAATATTAATCTTTATTCATTTTGAATTTATTATTTAACATTTCAATTTTGATTTAATTTTAATTTTTATTTATTTTTGTTCAAAGAATGATTGTCTGTTCATCTTCTTCTTCTTCGACTATGTAGAATCGACTGAGTTCATCATCAACAAAAAATTTTCACTTTAAGATCAAAACAATACATCAACAGACTCGAAAATGTGTTCTTATCAATAATCCAGTATCAATTTTTGATATGATAGTCATTTGATCAGATTAAACTCGGATTATATTAGTTCGAATGCCGAAATAGCATTCAACCGTCTATGACAAAGCACTGATTTAACCCAAAATTTATATATAATCAAAAACATACGTTTATATATTCAAATACAATGTATACTCAAAGGATTTGATTTGATTTCTCATGAAATATGGATGTGATGATGCTCGACAGTCGCAGTTCGAGGGTTTTGTTCTGATATTTTGAAGTGTAAATGGGAAATACATATAAGTGTTCAATATATATAAGTGAAATTTTTAGGCGTATGAGCCCTGTTCGGACGTATGGTCCCTGTTTGGGCGTATGAAAACCTAGAATTCACTTATTTTGTTAGACGCATGAACACTATTGTGCGTTT
This sequence comes from Flaveria trinervia, assembly GCA_025506515.1. Lineage (NCBI taxonomy): Eukaryota > Viridiplantae > Streptophyta > Magnoliopsida > Asterales > Asteraceae > Flaveria > Flaveria trinervia. The sequence goes on along the minus strand of CM046452.1, from coordinate 39,878,143 downwards.
TAAGTCAGACGCATGAGAACTAATTAGACGCATAAGCACTGTTTAGGCGCTTTTGCACTGTTTAGGCGCTTTTGCACTGTTTAGTCGCATGGACTTTGTGAAACGTCTAACACTTGAAATTTTGAAACTATTTAGACGTATGAGACATGACAAACGTCTAACACAGAAACACTATTTAAACGCATGGGATTATCACAAACACCCAACACTTGAAATTTTTAGATGTATTACAACTGTTTAGACGCATGGGAATGAATCAAACACTTGTATAATCCTGAATATTTCATCATGCTCCTATTGAGACGCATGTGCACTGTTTATGTGCATGAGTTGACTTTCATGATTTAAACACTTGTGATTTCCAATTTCTTCACTTGCACACTTTTTACAATTTAGATCCCCAAATTTTGAACTTTTTGCATATTGCGCTTTCAATTTATAACATTTTTATTTTCTATTTGTTTTTAAATTTCTTTTGTCCCTTCATTTTAGTCTCAACATAAAATCAAATATCATCTGATTTTCAACTTAAAAATCATTTATTTGCAAAGATTATGTAGATTCATATTTTAATTTTCAAACACATTCTATTTTCAATTTACACAAATACTTTGAACATAAAGCATAATCCTTTCAATTCAACATTACAAATTTTGATTACGATTATTGAATATTTTCTAAGAACAAGTCTTTCAGTTATTACTCCCCCTAAACTTTTAAGTTTGAAAAACTTATAAGTTTCTTATGAAAGAGAATAAGATCACACAGCACATTGAGACATTGCCTTCACACATAAAGACATGCATAAAAGAAAAATGAAAATAGAATCAAAATCTAATATTAAGCATAGAATAAATGTCTGCAGAGAGATCATATTAATGAAGATCAGCACATTAAAATAAAATAAATGTGGAGAGTCATAGACAATGAATAAATCCTGATCAAGTGTGTTCCAGGTCAGTAATATCACAGCAAAGGAGACACAAGATCTAAGGACATACAATGAGTGTTTTTGACACAATTATCAACTCACTTACTTTTCAATTCTTGGATTGATTAGTGTTGATTTAGATATGACATGGTGTAAAGCATACAGAGACTAAGAGAGCGCAACTATCGTCATGAAATGTAAGAAAGAACACATGCTCAACTTATTACCTGAAACATAGATATCACCAGAGTTCATGTTACTTAGTTTATAGAGGATGATCATGGATAACCATTTGATCAGCTCTGACTATTCATTTGAATAGGTTGTGCACATTGGCATCTTTTTGCATCAAAAAAGAGATTCCAGGTCTGTAATGACTTACAACAGAGGATATCTCAGTACTTCAGGTCTATGATGACTCATAACAGAGAAGTGAAATGATGCTTTGTAACAGATCTCATGATTTCACATAGTTTCAGCAGGTGTGAGAGATGTATCTTAACAAACATTCATTCTCATAAGCTCAAACAACTCAAAAGTACTCAGATGAATACACACAAGCATGTATGTTTAGTTTGATCACAAGAATTTACTTGTACAGCATAATAGTAAGATATTGTCTACACATCATATCTGATCATGACTAGACTTTAATAATGTGTGAAGTATGCAACTGATCTCACTAATGTACTATCATTTCTCACATGTTGCAAAACATAATCCTTTCTAAAAAAACTCTATTTTTGTATTTTTGATATATATTTTTGTATTTGATTTTTCTATGAAAAACAAAAAATCACACACACAAAAAAAGTATAAACAGGCAATTAACAATGAGAGTATCACTTATTATTATCTTTTGATTTAGGGAGATCACATATGATTTATAAGACAATTGATTCTACTAATAATCAAACCGTCCTAGTAGGAAGGCTTTAGTAAATAGATCTACCAATTGTTTTTCTATTGCAATTTGAATCAATATGATTAATCCTTTTTCATAGTTATCTCTAAGAAAATGATATCGAATTTCGATATGTTTTGTTTTTGAATGTTGAACAGGATTAGCTGTTATGAACATAGCAGTTGTGTTATCAACGTAAATTGGTGTTTTAAGAAAGTTGAATCCATAATCCAGTAATTGATTTTGCAACCAAAGGATTTGAGAACATCCTGTTGATGCAGCAATGTACTCAGCTTCTACAGTTGAAACAGAGACATTTGTTTGTTTCTTACATTGCCATGAGACTAATCTGGGACCAAGAAATTTGACACCCACCCAAAGTAGATTTTCTATCTTGACAGCATCCACCATAATCACTATCTGTATATCCATATAGTTCAAAGTTACCCTCGTAAGGATACCAAAGCCCTAAGGCTTTGAGATACCTGAATATCCTTTTGACAACAATTAAGTGAGATTCTTTCGGGTCTGATTGATACCTGGCACATACACAAACAGCATACATAATGTCTGGTCTAGATGCAGTAAGATACATCAAAGATCCAATCATTGATCTGTAAAATGCTTGGTCAATAGATTTTCCTTTTGGATTAGGTTCAATCTTGGTGTTAACATCTGCTGGAGTTCGTATGGACTGACAATCTTGCAACTTAAATTTCTTCAAGAGCTTGTCAACAAACTTTTCTTGATTGATAAAGATTCCATCTGTAGTTTGCTTGACTTGAAGTCCAAGAAAGAAGTTAATCTCTCGTATAGAACTCATTTGGAATTGAGATTTCATGATTTCTTCAAGTTCATTGCACAATTTTGGATAGGTAGAACCAAATATGATGTCATCAACATACACTTGTACACAAAAAAGATCATTATTATCCTTCTTTATGAATAAAGTTGGATCAATTTTCCCTCGTGTGTATCCATGTTGGATTAAGTGTTGTGATAACGTCTCATACCGAATTCTAGGGACTTGATGAAGTCCATATAAAGCTTTACTCAGTTTATATACTCGATGTGGAAATTGTGCATCCTCAAAGCCTAGAGGTTGCTTCACAAACACATCATCAGTGATTGGACCATATAGAAATGCACCCTTTACATCCATTTGATACACCTTGAATTTCATGAATGAAGCATAAGCCAGAAAAACTCGAATTGATTCAAGTCTTGCAACTGGTGCAAACACTTCATCATAATCTATACCTTCTTCCTGTGTGTATCCTTGTGCAACAACTCTCGCTTTATTCCTTATTACAACACCACGATCATCAGTCTTATTTCTAAATAACCATTTCGTGCCAATTGCATTTTCTCCTTCAGGTAGATCCACCAAATTCCACACTTCTTGTTTGTGGAATTGAAGTAATTCTTCTTGGATGGCTTCTATCCAACCATTGTCCTTTAATGCTTCGGTAACATTTTTAGGAACAATTTGAGGAAGAAAACAAGAGTATAAGCATACATTTGCTTGTTTTGATTTACTCCTTGTTGTTCTCTTATTCAATGAACCAATAATCTGAGAAATTGGATGATTCTTGTGAATGCGAGATGTAGTAATCTCATCACTTTGAACATTAACATCCAGATTTGTTTGATTCAAGTTGGAAAACTCATGTATCAAAGTAGAAGAATGTGGATTGAAGTTTGGAACTTGAGTAGGTGAATTGACGAAGTAATCAAAGTTACCTGTATCAACTACATCACCTGAAATGGATGATATTCCAGACTCAGGTATCACAAACTCATTACCATCATTAGGAATATTTTGTAATTCTTCCTGATTAATTGACTCTGAATGATTTGAAACTGTACTTTCATGGTTTTGTATTGTTGAATCCTTGACAACTGACAAAAATGGGTAGTCTGAGCTTGAATCATCTGGGTCATCAGAATCTGAATCTTCCCTGAAAGATCCAAGATCTCCTCTTGAGTTCTTCTTATCTATAGAATTAAGACAATTTGGTTGATCAAACAAATTAGATTGAAAAGAGTTTGATAATGAATCTAAGTCAAATAACCATGCAGGACCATTTGAAACTGATGGAAAAGAATTTGCCAGAAATTTAACGTTGAATGTTTCAAGAATTACATTTGTCCTAGAGTTGTAGACTCGATAGGCTTTTGAAACCGATGAATATCCAACGAAAAATCCATTATCAGATTTTGCTTCAAATTTTCCTAATTGATCACTTGAATTAAGAATCATAATAGGACAACCAAATGATTTTAAAAAGTTTATGTTTGCTTTTCTGCCAAACATTAACTCATATGGAGTTTTCAGTTTATCTTTGACGATTAAGATTCGATTCTGAATGAAACACGCAGTAGATATTGCTTCATCCTAAAAAGTTATGGGTATTTTTGCATCAGCTAACATAGAACGAGCAGCTTCAATCAGTGTTCTATTCTTCCTTTCAGCAACTCCATTTTGTTAAGGAGTTCTGGGAGCACTGAACTGATGAGCTATCCCTTTCTGTGCACAAAACATTTCAATGTTAGCATTTTTGAATTCTGTTCCATTATCACTTCTTATTAATTTCACTTTGTTTTCTAATTGATTTTCAACTTTAATGATAAATTCTTTTAGAAATTCAGCTGTTTCAGATTTGGCATAAAGAAAGAAAACCCATGAAAATCTTGTGAAGTCATCAATGATAACTAAACAATATGATTTTCATCCAATACTCTTGATGTTTGTTGGTCCAAAAAGGTCCATATGTAACATCTGGACAGGTTTGGATGTTGAGTTTATAGGCTTGGACTTATAAGACGCTCTGTGTTGCTTTCCCTTCAAACATGCTGAGCAGTGATCATTTGTTGCAAACTTCTTAGATGGAAGCCCAATTACATGATTTCCTGCTACAAGCTTGTTCATGTTCTTGAAGTTTGAATGACAGAGACGTCTATGCCATAGCTGGCTTTCATCATTTGATGCCTTTGCAATTAGGCATGTTGTTTCAGTTGAAGGATCAACTTGAGACATATCCAATTTGTATACATCTCTGTCTCTCTCAGTTGTAACAATCACCCAATATTTGCTTATCTTGAAACCTGGCTTCAAAACATAACAGAATGAATCATCAAACAGAACATAATAAGATTTGACACTTATTTGAGATACGCTTAAAAGATTAAAGTTCAACTGTGAACAAAAGTTGACTTTATCAAAGCTTATTATCCCATTGGATACTGTTCCTTCACCGATTATTTTTCCTCCAGCATCACCACCAAAGGCGACGTGAGTTCCATCTTTTGACTTAAAGTCTTGTAACAAGGCAGTATTGCCTGTCATGTGCCGACTACACCCACTATCCACATACCATGTATTGATTGGTCTTTTTGGGCGTATCTGCACTACAAGAAAGTTAAGTTGAAATATCTACCCAAGCCGAAATGGTCTTGGGATTTCAAAATTTATTAACAATTCTAAATTGTTTATAATGGAGATTTTTCAAATCAGGTTTATTTTATGAATTTACCAATTTTATTCTGAAAATTATTTGATTTATATTTGTGAACATTCATACCACTTGATTGGGCGTATTCTGAATTTACCATGTTTTTAAGTGTTCTTAGTCTCGGTTTGAATAAGAACAAGCTGTAAATTTGAATTCAAGGTAAGAATTCATGGATTTTAAGTGTTCTTAACTGGCCCTGCCTTGATTGTATGCTCATGTGTGTTTGTATGTTTGGTCATGTGTGATTTTGTGGGTTTCTAGGTGGCTGAACTCAAATACAAATGAGTTTGGAAGAAGCCATACTCAAGAGCTACTAAGGTGAGTTCTAGAACCCCTCTTTTACTAGTTTTTAAATGTTTTGGTGCTGGAAATGCATGAATGTTTGTTTTTATAAATCTGGGTTTTTATACCCGTATGAATGACTGTGTGTATGTTGCTGGTGTGGTGTGATTGTGGCGTGTGTTTATGCTTGATCATGTTATGGTTGTGTTTCTAAGGCTTAGAATGTAAGATTTAAGCTTAGAACATGATAGATAAGATTTGGGGATTGAATGTGATGAATAGTGTGCCCTTCGCTGCTCATACGCCCAAACAGTAGTTAATACGCCTAAGTTTAGAAAACTGCTTAAGTGTTGACAAATGCGGATGCAAGGTCAATGCGGAAGGAAAGTCAATGCGGATGAGAAGGTTCATGTAATTGAACAACAAATGTGGATGAACTAGTTAATGCGGATGAGCATTTACAGGAGAATGTCTTAGTGTGAACAAATGCGGATGTGTATGTCATGCGACTGAACAAATGCGGATGAGTAAACCATGCGACTGAACAAATGCGGATGAAGTAAAAGAAATGCGAATGAAGTAAAAGAAATGAGAATGAAGTAAAATAAATGCGGATGAACAGAAACAAATGCGGATGAACCAAATGACAAATGCAAAAGACACTTAGAGTAGTTTTGACTTTCTGGGCAAAAAGTGAAATTTAGGATTTTACTTTGGAAGTTCTCGGGGGCTATGCAAGTTGAGTTTATGAGGTCAAAGATGATGTAATGGGCATGAATGATAAAAGATGATGATGATGATGATGTGAAATTTATGCTTTGACTTCGGATGATCCCGGGGGCTATGTAAGTTGACTTTTTGAGGTCATAGATGTTATGATGGGTATGATTTGATGATGTATGTATGATGATGCCATGTAGGATGATGTGTGATTGATGACGTGTGATTGATGTTATGCATTTGATGATGTGCGATTGATGATGTTATGCATGATGGTATGTGTGATGTAAGTTATGTATGCATTCTGGTATATATGAAGGTTTGCATGATCTTGCTGATGTTCCTGTTTATGTATGTTTGTATTCCTGTGGCTTTGTGTTGAATGTTCATGAAAGAAATGATTAATTGTGATGTAACATAAAGTGGAAGATAACGAAAAGATAAACAAAATAATGAATGCATGCATTAATGAATGAAATTATGAAAAGACTTGCAAGCAAATGAAAGGAGGTTCCCACTCATTGAGAATTGTTAGCTCAACTGTGTGTGTATTTACAACGTGCGATTTTGGCTAACTCATAAGGGTCCATACACACAGTAGGAGTTCAGTCTTGGTGATTACTCCAATACGTGCGATTTCCTAATTACAGTGTATTATACAACGTATGATTTTGGCTAACCCATAAGAATTCACACACACATAGGGAGTCCATCCTAGTGTCCACTCCATATGTGCGATACGTGCGATATGTGCGAGATGTATGATATGTGCGATACATGCGATATATGTGATATGGGGTCCTTGTCACTTAATCCACCTAGATGAATTGCTGATCCTTTAGAGGCGGGGGGGGGGGGGGGGGTTAAGTACATCACAGGACCTAGATAAAAGTGAAAATATAATAAAGTACGAAAAGTGTGATAAGTATGAAATGTGCGAAATGTACGAACGAAGGATGACAAAGATAATAATGATTACGTTGATGTATGAATGATGTGTGATCACGTGTGATAATAGCAAAGATGTTTTTAATGAATGGAAGTTAATGAATGAATGCGAAGGTAATAATGATATTATCTACACGTACGTATGATGTGTGATCACATGCTAAAGTAAAGAACGGTTATAATGAAAGAAAAGTATGTTTTATTACAAAACTAGAACTCACTGAGCAACACTAACTTTTTATGCATTCTCTAGTTGGCAAGGTGAGCATTGGTCAGGATGGCACGGGGCAGCTACATGGCATTTTGGATGGCATCTTTTGTTTAATGTTTTTCCATTGTAATTCAAATGAATGATGTTTTGAAATAAACGATTGTATTAACTTGCAAAAGCATTTATAATGAAATTAAAAGTTATTTTAATGTTCCGTTGTGATGTTTTATGAAGGTTAAATGTAAATATATGTTTATGTGTGATGTTTGGCCAGCAGTAAGTGTCCCGGGAACGGGGCTATACAGGAACCCTCATACATTAGTTTCAATGCATCTCATAACTGTTTAGCTGTTTTGCATTTCTTGAACCTCTGTATACAGAGTTTGGAAGAGCAGTCTGAAGGGTTGTCATGGCCTTCTGCTCAATCTCTACTCTATTTCTATCTTCATCTGAGTAGTCGGCCACACCCTTGGGATCATACCACCTCCAGCTGCCGAAGAGGTGCTTGGTATGTAAGCTCCACTTTCAATAGAGTCCCACATTCTTAAGTCTAGTGACTTGATAAAGCCTTCCATTTTTTCCAACAAGTATCAAAGTCATCAAGAGTGATTAGTGGGGACTTTGTTATAGTTCCGCTTTGCATGTCAGATTTGGAAATAAATGCCATTTGAGATGTTAAGTATTTTATGTGTGTGGTGGATCTTAAGATGGTGAGATCTTATATCAAAAGCTTGGAATGCTCTGATACCAATTGCAGGACCGGTGAAGTTTATTCACTTAAAACATAACAACACAGTGAGGAGATTTGCTAAGAACACTTAACAGATCAAATAGGGAACTGGTTAATCTTTTGTAATGGTACTAAGAACACAAGTAAATATGAGATAGAACAAGATAGCAAAACACATAAGGAGTTGGTTTTCAAGATTGCAGTATATTGCTTTCTCAAGTTCTATTACAAATGTTACAAAATATATTAGAAAGTTACAAGCACTTGAGATACATATACTACATTCTACAGCCAGCTATACTTTGAATGCCAGCGGGATACAATTGACTAGACAACAAATAAAATCAAATGTAGAGTCAAAAGGTCAATGGCCTTTTTATTAGTGACTATGACATGCCATAGCTCACATCCTACTATATTACAAAAAGGATAAAGTACATAAAATAGAAAGTTACAAACTTAAGACCTCAATGTACAGTTACCAAAAGCGTGGACCTTTTCACCAACTTATGAAAGTTGGTGACTTTATAGAGTTGTAGCGAAAAGGAGTCCAGCTTTATGTAAAAGGTACATCAAATAAAGCATGTGTGCAAAAGTCTTTGGATGAAATCTATCTTCAAGTGTTGGCTTTGGAAGACTTTGTATTTGAACCTTCGGAAGACTTTGTCTTTGACTTTGGAAGATATTGGTCTTCGCTTCAGAAGATTTCACACTTAGTGTATTTTCTGATGCTGGTATGAAACTTCGAAGCATTCTACTTTAGTTCACTTATGCATGTGTGCAGGGGAGACTTTGGGTGTTTGGGTTGCATTAGCCTTTACATTTAACATTACAAATTCCCCTTAGGCTGATGCTACCAAAACACTTGAAGACTTCAAATATTAACAGTCCTCATTAGGATAGTGACCATCCCTTTCTTGATGAGAAGATCAGGATCATTCAGACTCTCAAAGTGTCTTCTTATGTCAAAGAGATCATGCAGAGGCAGATTAAACATATCCTATCATGTTTAAACATTTTCAATACCTTAATCTCTAATGACATGCCATCTTTCCAGATTTGTAGTGTATGTTAAGGACAAGATAGGTCTTCATGATGATAGAGGGGCTACTTGTATTGGAGTTCGTGGAGCATCCTCGATTTGCACATCCTCTAGATGTTCTGACTCATCCTGAGGTTTGGAGATAGATTCTTTTTTTCTTCTTCTTCATTGGTTTTGCTTTGGAAGCCATCCTTTTTCTCCTTTTTGAACCTTTTAACTGAAAAGACTGGCTTGTAACACCTGATTGATCTTCATTGTCTTTCTCAGTTGGCTTTTCCTCTCTCACAAGGTCAGATTGAGAGGGGACAAAACCCTATTGTGGATGAGAAATGGAAGCTTGCTGAAGCTCAATAGGAGATTCAAGTTGTGTTGTCTCAAATGGTTCAACCTTAATCATTACTTCTTGAGGGAGCTGACTTGGTGGGGAGTGTAAGTCAACAAGTTCACCTCTTTGAATCTTCTTCTTCATCACTCTGATGTGCTCATCCATGGTGGACAGAGACAAAGGACCAAGTCTCCTTCTAGAGAATCCATACAGCTTGAAGAAGCTCATCATCCTCTGCTTATCAGCAGACTTCATCATACTTTTCTAGATGATGGCTCTTGACTTTACTGCCTCTTCCCTTAAATTCCTTTTGGTGATATTTCTTTCGTTGACTATCTCAAGTTCTAGATGTTTGAGGTACTCAAACTCAATAGAGTGAAAGGGTAAGGGAAGAAGTGTATTAGCCTAATAGAGGCCTGTGGCACTCAGGTAGTTAATAATGTTGATCCTATCCTTTTCTTTGTCTACCTGGCGTTCTTGTGGCACCACATCCTTTCGCTGTAAGGCCCCGTTCCTGGGATGTTTACAGCTAGTAATTCATCGCACGTAAAACATATACTTTGCATTTAATCATCAAAACATTGCAACAGAATCATAGAACAAATGGCATTTCATTTCATCATGAAAACTTTTGCAAAATAATGCATCGTTTGTCAGTTACAAAATTACATTGTTGTATTTCATCACAAAAGCTTTAAATAAATGGATGTCATCCCAAAAGAGCTGAGCAGCCGCCACGTATCATCCTCAGCAACCTTACCTGCCAACTAGAAAATGCATAAAAGTAAGTGTTGCTGAGTGAGTCCTAGTTTTATAACAAAACATACTTTCTTTCATAAAATCATCCTTTCTTTTATAATCGTATTATACTTTACATTCGTTCGTGATCATACATCGTACGTACATATAGATAATATCATTATTATCTTCGTCATTCTTTCGTTCATACTTTCATTCATTCATCATTACTTTCTGTGAAATGTACATTACCCTGAACATTGTGCACGAAGTGGGTACCTGGGCCTGAGGTCTTTCATAGAGCTCGAACATTATGCACGAAGCTGACTCCAGTACCTACGGTAATTACATTCACCATTTATCTTTTCTCTTTCATTCCGAATCAATGCCATATGCTATACCCTGAACATTGTGCATGAAGCGGGTAACTGGGCCTGAGGTCTTTCATAGACCTGGAACATTATGCACGAAGCTGACTCCAGTACCTAGGGCAAGCGACAAGGATCCCATACGTATGGTCAATCACAAAGATTAGAGCCCAGTGTGCATCCTTCTGGGGTAGCTAACCCGCACACAATTGAGCTAACACCCTTCATTGGGTGTGAACCTCCATACGTTTGTTTGCAAGCCTTTCTTACATTCATTCATTAATGCATTCATTCATTCATCATGTTCCTCTTTTATTATCTTTCACTTTACGTTACATAATAGTTCGTTCATTCATTATTAGAGCGCGTAAAGTGATAGAAATGATAATCATACATCATCACAAGGAACATAAACATATCATTCATACATCATCATACAGGGCATCATACATACATAACATACATCATGCATAACCATGCAACATCATCATCATCACCATAAGCATCAAGCACACATCATTACATGCCCATCATACAATCTATGACCAAAAGTCAACTTTCATAACCCCTAGGAATCTCCTAGGTCAAAGCCTACATTACCTCTTTTCTCAATAAGTCAGAATTTTTCTAAGTGTTCATCCGCATTTCCTATAGTCCTCCGCATTTCCTATAGTCATCCACATTTCCAACAATTCGTCCGTATTTGCTATAGTTTATCCACATTCCCATACTTAGTCAAATGCTCATCCGCATTTCCAGCACTTAGTCAATGCTCATCCGCATTGACCTCATCCACATTGACTTACTTTGCTCATCCGCATTGACTTACTTTGCTCATCCGCATTTCCTCAGTCAAATGCTCATCCGCATCTCGTGCACTTAGTCAATGTTCAACTGCATTGACTCACCTCATCCGCATTGACTTACTTTGCTCATCCGCATTTCCATACTTAGTCAAATGTTCGTCTGCATTTCCTGCACTTAGTCAATGTTCATCTACATTGACTCACCTCATCCGCATTGACTTACTTTACTCATTTGCATTTCTATACTTAGTCAATGTTCATCTGCATTTCTTGCACTTAGTCAATGTTCATCCGCATTGACTCACCTCATGTGCATTGACTTAATTTGCTCATCCGCATTTCCATACTTAGTCAAATGCTCATCCGCATTTCCTACACTTAGTTAATGTTCATCCGCATTGACTCACCTCATCCGCATTGACTCACTTTGCTCATCCGCATCTCCAGCACTTAGTCAATGCTCATCCGCATTGACCTCACCAGCATTGACTTCATGTGCATTGACTTATCCATTTGTTAATGTTCATCCGCATTAACACTTCATCCGCATTTACTTCCAAACACTTAGGCGAATTTACAAACTTATCAAGTGGGTCTAAAAGATCAGATTCAATTTCCATATACCATTCCTCATGTTCTAAGCTTAATTCTTACCCTCTAAGCCTTAGAAACGCAATCATACATAATCAAGCATGAACATAGTCACACATCACATCATAACATCATCATACACACAATCAAGCATACAGGTCCAAAACCCAGTTAAATAAAAACATACATTCATGCATTTCCAGCCCCAAAATCAGTTAAAAACCAATAAAAGAGGGGTCCTAGAACTCATCTTTGTAGCTTTTGAGTATGGCTTCCTCTAAACTCGTTTGCAAATTGTATTCAACCGCTTAGAAACCCACTAAAAACATATCCGAACACATACAAATACACATAAGCATAAACTCGAGGATATGACTAGTGAAGAACACCATAAAAGATGAATTCTTACCGTTAATTCAAATCCCTCCAAGTTCTTCCTTCAAAGCCAAGAATTTGCTGCTCTTTCTCTCTCTAAAATCCGAAGATCAGTTGTGTATGTGACATATGGGCGGCCATACCACCTTTTACACCCACTTTTCAAACATTTTGTCCTTTTGGACACTTCTTACCCCTAGACTTGGGTTTTATTTCTTTTCACTTCTTTTCTTTCATTTTATTCTTATTTCTTGTCTATAAATAGCCTGGTGTTACACTCACACATGACTTTCTTGAATTGGGGAGAGAGTAGGCACATGTTGTATAGTCTATTCTTTCTTCTTTCTTCTTTCTTCTTTCTTCTTCTTCTTTCTTCTTCTTTCTTCTTTGATCTGAAGAAGTAGTTTGGCATCCTATGCCTCCTTTCTTTCCTTCGACAATTCCTTATCTGCCAGATCATTTAACTCATCTAAGGGGAGGGAGATGATATTATCAATATCATAGTTCTTGGTCTGCAAGTAGTTGATCTTCACTGCCCTCACTCATCATTCTAAGTGTTTGGCATGGGGCAGCCCCGATAGCAGATTCCATAAGTCTTGCAGACCTAGTAGAGGAACTTTCTCCCATTAGCTTTCCTTTCCTCTCTCACTTTACCTCCATAATCTCCTCAGAAGTCATTTTTTCTTTTCCCTTTGTCACTCACTGACCTTTGTGACTTAGGGTGGTACCACAACATCCAGTTGACCAATGATATTGCCTGATTGCGTTAGTCTCCTTCTGAAGCTGAACTCTGTAGTGATTCTATCTTGAATCCTTTGAGCCAGCTTGTCAACTTGTCTTGATTGGCTTCGGTGGACAAGTGGCATGTTGACAAGATCACGACTTTTAATGAAGTTCAAGGTGTGAAAATTGAAGACTTCTTGCTTCCCTTGAACTCTTTGAATGATAAGGACTCTTCTGTTTTCGGCATTCATCTACCCAATAATATGATTTGAAGTTGGTGGAGATGACATTGCCCTTGGTATTCCTTCCTTAAAAAGACTCTAAATGTAGGAGTCTTTGGAGCCCACATCGATGTGAACTTAAGGAAGTTGTTGAGTATGCACAATTGCAAGTGAGGATGGTGAGTCCTCAATGTCCATACTCCCTGAAGAACTCCTAGGTTTTGTAACAATAATGACTTTCTCCCCCTTTTTGGTAGCGTCACCCTCTTGCATAGGTGAGCTAGGAGTTAGGTTAATCGCACTCATAGGTTCTTGTGTTCTTGGTTGAGCTTTTTTTAAAGGTCTCTCAGTTAGTTGTTCATTGAGATAAGAGATCTCAAGTTGCTGGTCATTGACCTTTTTTTGCAAGGTAGTCACCTAAGATTCAAGATGACTGACCTTGGAGACTAAATAGGTGCATGTTTGTGACAGTTTATGCACCTTTAGCCTCAAATTCCCCTTATCTTCATCAGAAAAATTATTAGGGGATGAGATGATTGGACCGAAGTCCTCTTTCTCACCACTAGCTTCATGTTCTTGCTACTCATCTCTCTTTGAGAACTGGAAAAGAAGAGAGAGTCATGGTACCCACTAAAACTTAAGTCTTCGTCAGTATAGAAGTAAAGGTTAGGAATGGGTTGGTTTAAGTCCAAAGGCTGGAATGGTAACTATCCCTTGAAGGTTTTTCACTTGAGTGTTGAGACTTAGAGTGAATGCTTAAGGCATTTGGGCTTGTGAGCTCATCAGGTTGGGCATGAGGAACCTTGGCACTGATCATAGAAGTGATGGGAGTGCTTTGCTCCTTAGGAGAAGTAGGAGCTCCAGTATCCATTTCCTCGTGAATGGGTGAGTATATGGGGGGCTACACAGACTGAATAGTCTGAGTAAGGATTCGTTTGAGTTTTCATTGGTAGGTGAGGGAGATTTGTGGCTGTTGTGGTGGTTGGGATGTAGAAAGTGTGGGTTCAAGACTAGCTAGTGCTGCTAGGTTGTCACCTTGAGCAATAAGCTCTAACATTTTGGGGACAAGTGCTGTTTCTACCCCAGAGAAGCCAACAACTAGCTTCCTCAAGATTTTATATATGTCGGGCTTCATCTGTACCAATTTACGAATATTAACTATTTCCCTTAATTGTGAGCCTAGTTCATAGTTAAGAATGTATTAAATATATCTAGGAAACATGTAATATTCTAAAGAGTCCAAGTTTGCAAGCAGATTTGTATAAACAAACTAAGAGTACCTGAACTTGACTCCCTGAACCATCCCATGCACTATGAAGTGAGATCTTCAGGAATCTAGTCCCACCCTCCATGCTTGTTGGGCAAGCTGTGGATAACCACATGTAGCATGTATTTCCACTGGGATGAGACCTTCCTTTTCCTGAAGATCTTCACAGAGAAATCTCCCTAAAAGTCCATCGACTCAAAGGAGTGGTAAATAGCTTCTTTTGGGAAGAACACCTCACGTTCTTCAGCATCTAGCTGAAGATGATTGTTGATGATGGCAGGAGTGATGAAGATTGTTATCCCCTGCACTTTGGCAGACAGTGCCTTCTCCCATCCATAACGACCTCTTGGCAGGTCTTCCAAAATTTAAGCAGATGATCCTTATAAGAGTAGGATCAATGGTAAAGTAGGTGAAATAGTTAGATAAAGCCAAGAAACGGCAAACCTCAGAGAAATGTAGATCTTTCTCGGAGTTTAACAGAGCAACTTGGTTGTGTTTCCTGTGTAACTCCATGGAGAAATCTTGGTCATTTCGTCGGCTAAGGTTGGCCATTGTGAGAAAGCTTAAGGATGAAGGAAGTATGAATGAAGGCGGTTTCAGAGAGAAATTTGGGATTTTAGGTTTGGAGGAAAGATGAAGATGATTGAAAGAGGAGGAACCGTTGGGTTTATATGTGAAAAGGATTTAAGGAAAACTTAACGAAAGAGGATAAACTTTGAAATCCGGATGTTGGTCCCACCTTTGAAAAAGTAGTTTGTGTTTTGCTCAAAAAGCAGTTTTCTTGGGAATCAAAATACTTTAGAAGGTAAATTGTCTTTGGAAGTTTTAATGAAAAAGCTTCGAAAGACAAAATGACTTTGGAAGAATTTCCTAAATGTTTTGAAAAGTTTTGCTTCAAAAAAGAACTGAAACTTGGATGTTTTGTTCGAAGAACAAAACTTCCAAGTGTTAATTTGCTTCGAAAGGAAATTGTCCTTGAAAACATATAAGTGCCCAAGAAAAGTTTTAAGCTTTTGAAGGCATAAGTTTCTTTCGAAGGTAAAATCATATCTTCCGAAGAATAAAAATTTTTAGGATTCTAATGAAAGTCTTCAAAAGGTTTTCATCTAGAGAAACACAATACCTTATGAAGATGATAAACTAAACAACTTAGGATACACAGATTTTAAGAAATAATATGAATTAGTTTTAAGAAAAACCTAGTCAAGGTTAATCATCCCAATAGCTGATATAAGATATTCAAATCTCTGTTCATCAAAGGCTTTTGCAAACACATCAGCATATTGTTCATTTGTGTTAACTTTGACTAGATTAATTAATCCATTTTCAAAGTTATCTCTAATTAAATGATACCTCATATTGATGTGTTTTGTCCTTGAGTGATGCACAAGATTCTTTGTCATAAAGATAACACTGTTGTTGTCTATGTGAATGGAAGTCTATTTGAAGTTTAATCCCTAGTCAAGCATCTGATTCTGAATCTTAAGAACTTGAGCACAACAGCTTGCAACAACAATGTATTCAGCTTCAACAGTTGATGCAGAGACACAGGATTGTTTCTTGCATTGCCATGAGACAACCCTTCCACTAAGAAACTGACATCCCCCAGATGTAGACTTTGTAGTCATGTTGCAATCATCATAATCAATATCTGTATAAGCATACAGATTGAAGTCGGAATTTTTAGGATACCAAAGATTAAGTGTTGAGGCACCTTTGAGGTATCTTAGAATCCTTTTAATAGTGATGAGGTGAGACATCCTGGTGTTGGCTTGATAACTTGCACAAATACATATGGAAAACATGATATAAGGCCTCCTAGCTGTGAGATACATAAGAGACCCAATCATAGCCCTGTAAAGGTGTTCATCTACACACTCCCCCTCAAGATCAGGCCCAAGGGAGTGGTTTCTTGCTATGGGTGTCTTAGCAATCTTACAATGTGTTATGTTGAATCTTCTGAGTATGTCTTGAACATACTTTGTCTGACTAATGAAGATGCCATCTTCAGATTGCTTCACTTGAATTCCCATAAAGAATTGAGTTCCCCCATGGCACTCATTTCAAATTTGTCCTTCATCAGCTTCTCAAAGTTTTATAGAGCTTTGGATTAGTTGAACCAAAGATTATTTCATCTACATACACTTGAACTAGCATTAAGTCAATTCCATGTCCTTTGATGAAGAGAGTTCCATATATAGTACCCCTTCTCTATCAATGCTTACAAAGATACTGAAATAGAGTCTTGAACATACCTTTTCAATGATGAACTTACCATTTGTGACCTTGCCCCTTCCAAAAATGTAACAACATTCATCTCCTCCAAAAGCAACTGACCCTCAATCAATTCTTTCAATGTTCTTTAGTCGTGACCTATTGCCTGTCATGTGCCTAGAACAACCACTATCAATGATCCAGACATTCTTGTTTGTCTTGAGCTATTCCTGCACAAAAAATGATGGGTTACATTTGGAAACCGTAGCCTTATGGTCGTGGGGTCAACAAAAGAAGTAGAATGTAATGTAAAAGTAATAGATCCTATAGTTGTGCTTTGAGGATCTTGTGCTGTTGTTGATGGAGAATATTCAGTCACTTGGTCTTTCTTTGATTTCCACACCACCATTGGAAGTTTGGACATGACCTTCAACACTTCGAAATCTTTTGATATTCTGGAAGTTTAGATGACCGGAAATTCAGAAGATTCTGCAAACACTATAGCAGACTTTAGTGCTTCGGAAGTATTCCTTTCTTCCGATACCAAATTGTCTTCCGAAGGAAATTTTCCACTTGCCTTCTTCTTTATCTTGGAGCTTCTGAAGGAAACAGATTTTCCTTCCGAAGATAAAATTTTCTTGGAGCTCTTGGAAGTGTCTTTCTTTGTCAATTGGAGAGTACCACTTGGATTGTATGGACAACTTCCACACCTATGTGATCTTAAGAACAAGATTGTGTGAGGGGGAGCTATCTCACTAGAACCCAGTCCCTGCTTATTTTGATAACATACCTTGGCATGCATGGATGAGGATATTAGGTTCTTGAAGGTCTTTTCTTCAAGAACACATTTTTATGCCCTGGCTTTGTTGATCACAAGCTCAACCTGACATGCAGTCAACTTAGTTATAATATCCTTGATGTGAGTCATATAATTGGTTTTCTTATGTTTTAGAACTAAAATGGTATTCTCTAAGTCCTTAATCTCTAGCTTATAGTCACACTCAGCCTTTTTAAAATCATCTTTTAAGATGTTTAAGGACTCAATATCAAATCTTATTTCTAAGTTGTAGGACCTGTATTAGTTGACTTTAGGAATACATTCAGGAGTACAGAGATGTTCCAATACCTTTGCTTCATCATGGGCAGCCATCAATGCTTGGTTTCGAGATGTATCTTCCACCTGAAAGCTCTAGTCAAAGCCACCTTCTTTAATAGCAACTGCAACTTGTTGCTTTGCCTTCTCATTCTGGGTGACTTTATCAGTGCAGTTTGATCCGGATTGGCTTGGCCACCATTTGTTCTTGGTACCTTGCATTCCCTGGCAAAGTGGCCCATCAAGTTATTATAACATTTGACTTTGCCTTTGTCCAGTCCAACTTTCCACTAGCTATATTGTTGGGAAACTGCATTCATTTCTGCTTGTAGAACTTTTTGGCTCTATGAGTGAGAAGAGCCATTTGCTGGACTATCTTCATATACTCTACATCATCAAGATGGATACAGTCTAGATCTTCAAAGGTGAATAGAAAGCTGCCACAACTTTCATCAAAAGACACAAATGCTTGAGAAGAACTTGTCTCCTGGAATGGGCTTCCTTGAGTATAGTTCTCCCTTGGTGTCTTAGGGAAGGTGATGAAAGGACACTTTTGTTAGTTGTTAGGGTAGCACATGAGATGATGTTGGGGTTCTATGCTATCCCTTTCAACTACATGAAGGGCTAAACCCATTTGATTGTTGGAGTTGCCAGATGAACCTTGCATATTCATCTCCATCTGGTAACCACTGAGAATCCCAAACAACTCTGTCAAGCTGAGAGTCTTTAGGTTATCAATTCTCTTGAAAACAACACAGTAGTGTGTCCATTGCCTAAGAAGAGAGGACATGTACTTCTTTACAATATCTCTATTCTCAAGAGCCACTCCACCATCCACTAGGATATCCATAATCTCAACACACCTATAGTATTGTTGTGTCATGGTTTGATGTACTTTAAAGGTGAAATTTTCAAACTGCTACTTTTGAAGATCCTTATTTTTCTCCTTCGCTTTAGAGGAACCCTCATACATTAGTTTCAATGCATCCCATAACTGTTTAGCTATTTTGCATTTCTTGAAACCTCTATACACAGAGTTTCGAAGAGCAGTCTAAAGGGTTGTCATGGGCTTTTGGTCAAACTTTACTCTCTTTCTATCTTCATCTGAGTAGTCAGCCACAGCCTTGTGGATCATACCACCTCCAGTAGTAGAAGAGGTGCTTGGTGTGTAAGGCCCATTAACAATAATGACTTTCTCCCCCTTTTTGGTAGCGTCACCCTCTTGCATGGGTGAGCTAGGAGTTAGGTTAATCGCACTCATAGGTTCTTGTGTTCTTGGTTGAGCTTTTTTTAAAGGTCTCTCAGTTAGTTGTTCATTGAGATAAGAGATCTCAAGTTGCTGGTTATTGACCTTTTTTTGCAAGGTACTCACCTAAGATTCAAGATGACTGACCTTGGAGACTAAATAGGTGCATGTTTGTGACAGTTTTTGCACCTTTAGCCTCAAATTCCCCTTATCTTCATCAGAAAAATTATTAGGGGATGAGATGATTGGACCGAAGTCCTCTTTCTCACCACCAGCTTCATGTCCTTGCTACTCATCTCTCTTTGAGAACTGGAAAAGAAGAGAGAGTCATGGTACCCACTAAAACTTAAGTCTTCGTCAGTATAGAAGTAAAGGTTAGGAATGGGTTGGTTTACGTCCAAAGGCTGGAATGGTAACTATCCCTTAAAGGTTTTTCACTTGAGTGTTGAGACTTAGAATGAATGCTTAAGGCATTTGGGCTTGTGCTCATCAGGTTGGGCATGAGGAACCTTGGCACTGATCATAGAAGTGATGGGAGTGCTTTGCTCCTTAGGAGAAGTAGGAGCTCCAGTATCCATTTCCTCGTGAATGGGTGAGTATATGGGGGGCTACACAGACTGAATAGTCTGAGTAAGGATTCGTTTGAGTTTTCATTGGTAGGTGAGGGAGATTTGTGGCTGTTGTGGTGGTTGGGATGTAGAAAGTGTGGGTTCAAGACTAGCTAGTGCTGCTAGGTTGTCACCTTGAGCAATAAGCTCTAACATTTTGGGGACAAGTGCTGTTTCTACCCCAGAGAAGCCAACAACTAGCTTCCTCAAGATTTTATATATGTCGGGCTTCATCTGTACCAATTACGAATATTAACTATTTCCCTTAATTGTGAGCCTAGTTCATAGTTAAGAATGTATTAAATATATCTAGGAAACATGTAATATTCTAAAGAGTCCAAGTTTGCAAGCAGATTTGTATAAACAAACTAAGAGTACCTGAACTTGACTCCCTGAACCATCCCATGCACTATGAAGGTGAGATCTTCAGGAATCTAGTCCCACCCTCCATGCTTGTTGGGCAAGCTGTGGATAACCACATGTAGCATGTATTTCCACTGGGATGAGACCTTCCTTTTCCTGAAGATCTTCACAGAGAAATCTCCCTAAAAGTCCATCGACTCAAAGGAGTGGTAAATAGCTTCTTTTGGGAAGAACACCTCACGTTCTTCAGCATCTAGCTGAAGATGATTGTTGATGATGGCAGGAGTGATGAAGATTGTTATCCCCTGCACTTTGGCAGACAGTGCCTTCTCCCATCCATAACGACCTCTTGGCAGGTCTTCCAAAATTTAAGCAGATGATCCTTATAAAGAGTAGGATCAATGGTAAAGTAGGTGAAATAGTTAGATAAAGCCAAGAAACGGCAAACCTCATAGAAATGTAGATCTTTCTCGGAGTTTAACAGAGCAACTTGGTTGTGTTTCCTGTGTAACTCCATGGAGAAATCTTGGTCATTTCGTCGGTTAAGGTTGGCCATTGTGAGAAAGCTTAAGGATGAAGGAAGTATGAATGAAGGTGGTTTCAGAGAGAAATTTGGGATTTTAGGTTTGGAGGAAAGATGAAGATGATTGAAAGAGGAGGAACCGTTGGGTTTATATGTGAAAAGGATTTAAGGAAAAGTTAATGAAAGAGGATAAACTTTGAAATCCGGATGTTGGTCCCACCTTTGAAAAAGTAGTTTGTGTTTTGCTCAAAAAGCAGTTTTCTTGGGAATCAAAAAACTTTAGAAGGTAAATTGTCTTTGGAAGTTTTAATGAAAAAGCTTCGAAAGACAAAATGACTTTGGAAGAATTTCCTAAATGTTTTGAAAGGTTTTTCTTCAAAAAAGAACTGAAACTTGGATGTTTTGTTCGAAAGAACAAAACTTCCAAGTGTTAATTTGCTTCGAAAGGAAATTGTCCTTGAAAACATATAAGTGCCCAAGAAAAGTTTTAAGCTTTTGAAGGCATAAGTTTCTTTCGAAGGTAAAATCATATCTTCCGAAGAATAAAAATTTTTAGGAATTCTAATGAAAGTCTTCAAAAGGTTTTCATCTAGAGAAACACAATACCTTATGAAGATGATAAACTAAACAACTTAGGATACACAGATTTTAAGAAATAATATGAATTAGTTTTAAGAAAAACCTAGTCAAGGTTAATCATCCCAATAGCTGATATAAGATATTCAAATCTCTGTTCGTCAAAGGCTTTTAAACACATCAGCATATTGTTCATTTGTGTTAACTTTGACTAGATTAATTAATCCATTTTCAAAGTTATCTCTAATTAAATGATACCTCATATTGATGTGTTTTGTCCTTGAGTGATGCACAAGATTCTTTGTCATAAAGATAGCACTGTTGTTGTCTATGTGAATGGAAGTCTATTTGAAGTTTAATCCCTAGTCAAGCATCTGATTCTGAATCTTAAGAACTTGAGCACAACAGCTTGCAACAACAATGTATTCAGCTTCAACAGTTGATGCAGAGACACAGGATTGTTTCTTGCATTGCCATGAGACAACCCTTCCACTAAGAAACTGACATCCCCCAGATGTAGACTTTGTAGTCATGTTGCAATCATCATAATCAATATCTGTATAAGCATACAGATTGAAGTCAGAATTTTTAGGATACCAATGATTAAGTGTTGAGGCACCTTTGAGGTATCTTAGAATCCTTTTAATAGTGATGAGGTGAGACATCCTGGTGTTGGCTTGATAACTTGCACAAATACATATGGAAAACATGATATAAGGCCTCCTAGCTGTGAGATACATAAGAGACCCATCATAGCCCTGTAAAGGTGTTCATCTACACACTCCCCCTCAAGATCAGGCCCAAGGGAGTGGTTTCTTGCTATGGGTGTCTTAGCAATCTTACAATGTGTTATGTTGAATCTTCTGAGTATGTCTTGAACATACTTTGTCTGACTAATGAAGATGCCATCTTCAGATTGCTTCACTTGAATTCCCATAAAGAAATTGAGTTCCCCCATGGCACTCATTTCAAATTTGTCCTTCATCAGCTTCTCAAAGTTTTTATAGAGCTTTGGATTAGTTGAACCAAAGATTATTTCATCTACATACACTTGAACTAGCATTAAGTCAATTCCATGTCCTTTGATGAAGAGAGTTCCATATATAGTACCCCTTCTCTATCCATGCTTACAAAGATACTGAAATAGAGTCTTGAACATACCTTTTCAATGATGAACTTACCATTTGTGACCTTGCCCCTTCCAAAAATGTAACAACATCATCTCCTCCAAAAGCAACTGACCCTCAATCAATTCTTTCAATGTTCTTTAGTCGTGACCTATTGCCTGTCATGTGCCTAGAACAACCACTATCAATGATCCAGACATTCTTGTTTGTCTTGAGCTATTCCTGCACAAAAAATGATGGGTTACATTTGGAAACCGTAGCCTTATTGGTCGTGGGGTCAACAAAAGAAGTAGAATGTAATGTAAAAGTAATAGATCCTATAGTTGTGCTTTGAGGATCTTGTGCTGTTGTTGATGGAGAATATTCAGTCACTTGGTCTTTCTTTGATTTCCACACCACCATTGGAAGTTTGGACATGACCTTCAACACTTCGAAATCTTTTGATATTCTGGAAGTTTAGATGACCGGAAATTCAGAAGATTCTGCAAACACTATAGCAGACTTTAGTGCTTCGGAAGTATTCCTTTCTTCCGATACCAAATTGTCTTCCGAAGGAAATTTTCCACTTGCCTTCTTCTTTATCTTGGAGCTTCTGAAGGAAACAGATTTTCCTCCCGAAGATAAAATTTTCTTGGAGCTCTTGGAAGTGTCTTTCTTTGTCAATTGGAGAGTACCACTTGGATTGTATGGACAACTTCCACACCTATGTGATCTTAAGAACAAGATTGTGTGAGGAAGAGCTATCTCACTAGAACCCAGTCCCTGCTTATTTTGATAACATACCTTGGCATGCAGGGATGAGGATATTAGGTTCTTGAAGGTCTTTTCTTCAAGAACACATTTTTATGCCCTGGCTTTGTTGATCACAAGCTCAACCTGACATGCAGTCAACTTAGTTATAATATCCTTGATGTGAGTCATATAATTGGTTTTCTTATGTTTTAGAACTAAAATGGTATTCTCTAAGTCCTTAATCTCTAGCTTATAGTCACACTCAGCCTTTTTAAAATCATCTTTTAAGATGTTTAAGAACTCAATATCAAATCTTATTTCTAACTTGTAGGACCTGTATTAGTTGACTTTAGCAATACATTTAGGAGTACAGAGATGTTCCAATACCTTTGCTTCATCATGGGAAGCCATCAATGCTTGGTTTCGAGATGTATCTTCCACCTGAAAGCTCTAGTCAAAGCCACCTTCTTTAATAGCAACTGCAACTTGTTGCTTTGCCTTCTCATTCTGGGTGACTTTATCAGTGCAGTTTGATCCGGATTGGCTTGGCCACCATTTGTTCTTGGTACCTTGCATTCCCTGGCAAAGTGGCCCATCAAGTTATTATAACATTTGACTTTGCCTTTGTCCAGTCCAAACTTTCCACTAGCTATATTGTTGGGAAACTGCATTCATTTCTGCTTGTAGAACTTTTTGGCTCTATGAGTGAGAAGAGCCATTTGCTTGACTATCTTCATATACTCTACATCATCAAGATGGATACAGTCTAGATCTTCAAAGGTGAATAGAAAGCTGCCACAACTTTCATCAAAAGACACAAATGCTTGAGAAGAACTTGTCTCCTGGAATGGGCTTCCTTGAGTATAGTTCTCCCTTGGTGTCTTAGGGAAGGTGATGAAAGGACACTTTTGTTAGTTGTTAGGGTAGCACATGAGATGATGTTGGGGTTCTATGCTATCCCTTTCAACTACACGAAGGGCTAAACCCATTTGATTGTTGGAGTTGCCAGATGAACCTTGCATATTCATCTCCATCTGGTAACCACTGAGAATCCCAAACAACTCTGTCAAGCTGAGAGTCTTTAGGTTATCAATTCTCTTGAAAACAACACAGTGGTGTGTCCATTGCCTAAGAAGAGAGGACATGTACTTCTTTACAATATCTCTATTCTCAAGAGCCACTCCACCATCCACTAGGATATCCATAATCTCAACACACCTATAGTATTGTTGTGTCATGGTTTGATGTACTTTAAAGGTGAAATTTTCAAACTGCTACTTTTGAAGATCCTTATTTTTCTCCTTCGCTTTAGAGGAACCCTCATACATTAGTTTCAATGCATCCCATAACTGTTTAGCTGTTTTGCATTTCTTGAAACCTCTATACACAGAGTTTCGAAGAGCAGTCTAAAGGGTTGTCATGGGCTTTTGGTCAAACTTTACTCTCTTTCTATCTTCATCTGAGTAGTTAGCCACAGCCTTGTGGATCATACCACCTCCAGTAGTAGAAGAGGTGCTTGGTGTGTAAGGCCCATTAACGACAGACTCCCACATTCTTAAGCCTAAAGACTTGATAAAGCCTTCTATTCTTTGACACCAAGTGTCAAAGTCATCAAGAGTGATCAGTGGGGACTTTGTCATGGTTCCAGTTTCCAGGTCAGATTTAGAAATAGCTACCATTTGAGATGATAAATATTTTGTCCATGTGAGGGATCATAAGATGGTGAGATCTTATATCAAGAGCCTGGAATGCTCTGAAACTAATTGTAGGACCGTTGAAGGATACGCACTTAGAGTACAACAACACAATGAGAAGAGTTGCTAAGAACACTTTAGAAATCAAATAGGGAACTCGTTAACCTTTGAGTAAAGATGCTAAGAACACAAGTAAATATGAGATAAAATAAGATAGCAAAGCACATAAGTAGTTGGTTTTCATGATTGCAGTATATTGCCTTCTCAAGTTCTATTACAAATGTACAAAGCATATCAAAAAGTTACAAGTACTTGAGATCCATATACAACATCCTACAGCCAACCATACTTTGAAGGCCAGCTGGATACAATGACTAGACAACAAACAAAATCAAATGTAGAGTGAAAAGGCAGATTTGCCTTTTGACTAGTGATTATGACATGCCAAAGCTCACATCCTAATATATTAAAAAAAAAGGATAAGGTACATAAAATAGAAAGTTACAGACTCAAGACCTCAATGTACAGAGCATGGACCTATTCACCAACTTATGAAAGTTGGTGTCTTTATAGAGTTGCAGCGGAAAGGGGTCCAGCTTTATGTAAAAGGTACATCAGATAAAGCATGTGTTCAAATGTCTTTGGAAGAAATTTGTTTTCAAGTGTTGGCTTTGGAAGACTTTGTCTTTGAAGCTTCGGAATACTTCATCTTTGGCTTTGGAAGATATTGGTCTTGGCTTTGAAAGATTTCACAGTTAGTGTATTTTCTAATGCTGGTGTGAAACATCCGAAGCATTCTACTTCAGTTCACTTGTGATGCAGGAGAGACTTTGGGTGTTTGGATTGCATTAGCCTTTACATTTAATCCTTACAATATGTATGGGAGTCTCTTTGAAGTTGAATACATATTCCAACAAATGAATCTGAATCCAAAGCACTTGAGCATAGAAGCTTACATCATCAATGTATTCAGCTTTAATAGTTGATGGACATAAACAGGATTGTTTTTTTGCATTGGCATAAGATTATCTTTCAACCAAGGTACTGACATTCCCCTAGTTTTAACTTTGAATTCATGTTGCAGTTATATAGTCACTATCTGTATATAAACACAGATTGAAGTCTGAGTTCTTTCGATACCAAAGACCTAGTTTGGGAGCACTTTTGAGATATCTGAGAATCCGCAGGACAACAACTAGGTGTGACATCTTAAGGTTGGCTTGATATATTGCATATATGATTATGGCAAACATAATATCATGTCTTCTTGTTGTGAGGTACATAAAAGGTTCAATCATAGCCCTTTTAAAGGTGTTTATCAACACACTCCCCCTCAAGATCATGTCCTAAGGAGTGGCTTCTGTTGTGAGTTTCTTAGCAACCTTTCACTCAATTAGATGAACTATGTTTAGTATGTCTTGCACATACTTTGACTAGTTTATCATGATGCCATTACCAACCACATTCACTTGAATTCCCAAAAATAAATTGACTTCCCCTATGGCACTCATTTCGAATCCATTCTTCATCTACTTCATAAAGCCTTTATAGAGCTTTGTATTAATTGACCTAAAATGAAATAATCTACATAAACTTGAACCAACATCAACTCATTCTCTATTTGTTTTATGAATAGGGTGTTGTCAATAGTACCCCTATTGTAACTATATTGGACTAGGTATTGTGGCAGTGTCTTATACCAATTCTTTTGGGCTTGATGCAGCCCAAAAAGAGCTTTTTCAAGCTTGAGACATAATTAGGATGATCTGGATCTAAAAATCCATAGGGCTGCTTTACATACACTTTGTCATCTATCACTACATATAAAAATGCACGCTTGACATCAAGTTGGCAGACCATTAATCCTTGGATGCAACAAAAGCAAGAAATATCTTCACAACTTCAAGTCTTGGCATATGAGTAGAAACATCTTTGTAGTCAATCCATTCTTCTTGAGTGTACCCTTGAACAACTAGTTTTGCCTTGTTCTTAATAACAAGCCCTCTATCATCCTTCTTATTCCTCAAAACCCACTTAGTACTTATTGATGTCTTCCTATGAGGAAGGAGATTTAGATTTTAAACTTTTTGTATATAGAATTGAAACCTTTTATCTCTTGAATTGAAGTAGCTCCTACATTTCTTCAACCTAACTTTCATCTTTCAAAGCTTCATTAACATTCTTTGGCTCAATCTTGGACAACAAGAAAGTGTATAGACAATCATTTTTCTCATGGGTTTGTCCTATTGTTCTCACCCCATTCTCAAGAGCTTCAATGATGTTTTTGATGCAATGGGACTTGTGGAATCTCAGTTAAGGAATTACAACAAGTCAGTTACACCAATCAAATTAGTGAAATTCAAATATGGTGATTGGGTATCACCCACCAGATCAACACTATAATCAAATGAAACTTGATCCAATGAGTGTATGACATCATTTATGTTGTCTTCAGTGGAGAGACTATCAACATCATGAAGTTCTTGATCATTTTATAAGGCCCCATTCTAGGAACACTAACAGTTGGACGTTCATTGCATATAATTTTTAAAACACATTAAGAACTCATCACAATAATAAAAACATTGCGACGGAACAACTTAACAAAAACCTCTTCATGCATCAATAATTACTTTTGCCAAATAATACATCTTTTTAGGTTACAAAATGATGTTTAGATGCATTACAAAACAAAAATATTATTTTAGCATATAATGGATACTAGTATTTATTTGCCAAATGGCTCAACCTCGTGCCATCCCAGCAACAAGTTACATGCTAAATGAAAAATGTATAAAAGTCAACATTACTTAATGAGTTCTACTTTTTATAAGTAAAATATTTTCCATTCATTTAAAACATTTTCTTTACTTTCGTACATGTCATTTATCATCCATACATCAAGGTAATATCATTATTATCTTTCATTATTGCACGTATTCAGTCGTTTCGTACTTTTTCATTATCTTTTACTCATCTCTAGATCGTTTCATAAGCTAAACCCCTATCGTTGGACGCAAAGCTACCTCATTATTAGCGTTAAGTGACAAGGATCCCATTTTGCACGTATAGGATCGTTCACCATGACTGACTCCCCCTGTGTGTGAACCCTCATGGGTTAGCCATGATCGCATACTATAATCACATAGTTGAGCTAACAATTCTCAAAGAGTTGTGAACCTTTATAAATTTTACTTGCAAGACTTTCATTCATTTATTATGTTCCACTTTTCATTATCTTTAATCTTTCGATTCATTAAGATAATACTTTACGTACAAGAGCATAACACACCATGTAAAGCCACATAATAATACGTAATAAGGGACATAAAGAAAACATGACACAACATGCATATACCAAGAAATCATCACTACCAAAAATATTCCAAGTCTTAGTCTCAAGGAATTAGGTTCTTGTGCACTATATGGGTGCGCGGGCACTATGTTGGCGCACAAACACTATGCGGGTGCATGAATATTATTCGGGCATATGAATCTTACTTAGGTGCATGGACCCTTAGGCGCATGGGAAGTGGGCTCATGGGCCTTACAAAGGTGCATGGACCAGTTAGGCACAGAGATAGTGGGCGCATGGGCCTTAGGCGCATGGACCACTTAGACGCACGGGCAGTGGGCACATGGGTAATGGGCACATGGGCCTTATTTAGGTGCATGGGCCTTAGCTAGGCACATGGACCGCTTAGGTGCATGGACAGAATTCTAGGTGTATGGGCAAATATTCTATTTCACTTACACTATGTGCAAACCCCAATCATCATCCTAACATGTTCTTAACTCCCTTCTACCATTCTAAACACCTAAAACAGGCATATAAACATGAAACATAACCAAAACACACCCAAACACACATACACCCAAGAAAAGATGGGTACAGGCTTACGATTTACACACCAAAAGTTATAAAAAAACTAATTGCATACATTTTTAGCCCCAAAACAAGTTTAAAACAGTAAAAACCAGGGATCTAGAAGTCACCTGTAGTAGTCTTGAGCAAAACTCCTCCAAACTCAAGAGCACTTGGAGTTCTAACACCTAAACACACAAGAAAACACAACGAAACACACACACACATCATATAAACTCGACCCAAAGGCTAAAACCCAGCTGAAACCAAACTAAACACATGAAAAACTCACCTTAAACCAAACTAAACACATGAAAAACTCACCTTAAACTAATTCTCTTCTTCTTCTCTTTTAAAACCAATGAAATCTTGATTCTCGCTTTAAAAAGTCGATGAAGTTGGTGTAGCAGGGTAGTGGGGGGCCATGCCCACCTTTTTAAACACCATAATATTAAAGTTTGCCTCTTGTAGAAATTTAACCCCTTAACTCTAGTTATTTTACTATTCTTTCCTTTTACCCTTATTTTCTTTTAATAAATTTCCGAGTGTTACAAGTCAACCCCCTTATATAGGTTTCGTCCCCAAAACCTGTCACCCCTCAACAGTTGTGGGTAATGTTGTATCATCTCTTCCCCAGTCTTCCAAGTAGACTGGAATACCTTTCTATGCCTCCATTGTACTCATACCAGTAATACCACTTTATTCCATAACCTCTTCTCTTTCGGTCGATGATTGCCCTTGGTTGCTCCATATAATTGTGTCGTTCGTCTACTTCATTGTCCTCCAATGGTACAATCATATATTTATCAGCAGGGCACTTTCTTAGATTAAATACATGGAATGTTGGATGAATCCCACTTAACGCATCTGGCAGCTCCAACTTATAGGCACCTTTCGTACTTGAGCAATGATTCGGAAAGTTCCTATATACGTCAAACTTAGCTTACCCTACTTTTTAAACTGAATGATACCCTTCCAAGATGAAACCTTTAGCATAACCTTATCTTCCACCTCAAATTCAATCGGTCTACGTCTCTTGTCAGCGTATGACTTTTGCTTATGTTTTGCTACTTACATAAAGGCCTTGATCTTCTCGAATTTCTTAGTCGTAGCCTCGATCACTTCAACGCTCCCAACTCCTTCTACCAGATGTCATCACAACACATAGGTGTTCTACACCTCGTAATGTATAGCATCTTGTATGTTGGCATACCAATGCTCGCATGATAACAGTTGTTGTGTGAGAATTAAACTAACAATAAGTGTTTGTCGTAACTTCCTCCTAAATTAGTGACACATGCTCGGAGCATATCCTCAAGCATCTTTATAGTTCTCCCTGACTAACCATATGTCTGAGGATGATAAGTCGTACTGATATATAACCTCGTCCCCATCGCATCGTGAAGTCTCTTCCCAAACATGGATGTAAACCGGGTGTTAAGGTCAGACACAATAGACACCGGTACAGCATGGTGAGTTACAATCTTCTAAATAAATAGATCCCTAAACTCTCAGATCAAAACATGGTAGCTTCTTAATAAAGTCCAAAGTGACGTGCTCCTATTTCCACTTTGGTATATCCAATGGGTGGATTTCCCCGTATGCCTTCTGATGTTACGCCTTCACTCGTAAGCATGTAAGGCACTTAATCACATACTCCGCTACCTCATTCTTCATACCCGAAGACAAATAATGTTTCTTCATATCATGATGCATCTTTGTAGCACCGGGATGAACAGAGTATTGAGTCCTATGAGCTTCATCCATCTTTCGCCCTCGTAGGTCTCCATAAAAGGGATCCACATCTATCCGAAACAGGTTGTAACTCCAAGTGTGTTTTTTTCCCAACTCCATGACTAGACCTCTTATCCTTTTGGAATTAAGGCGATCTTCTTTCAAAGCCTCATCTTGGAACCCCTTAATATGTAACATCACATCGGATGTCATCACCAACCGGTAAGCTTTCATCGGGATTGGTTTGGGTCTCTCCATTCAACTAAGTGCGTCTGCCACTACGTTGGCCATGCCCGGATGGTAATGCAATTCACAATCATAATCCTTAATAAGTTCCAACCATCTCCTCTGCCTCATGTTCAAATCCTTCTACATAAAAAAGTACTTCCAGCTCTTGTGGTCTGTGAAGATAGTGCACTTCATCCCATATAAGTAGTGCCACCAGATCTTCAACACAAAGACCACAACCGCCAGCTCCAAATCATGAGTAGGGTAATTAGCCTTATGGGTCCTCAATTGTTGACATGCATAGGCAATAACCTTTGCTCATTGCATCAACACCCAACCAAATGCTAAATATGAAACATCTGAATAGACCATCAAGTCTTCGCTTCCTTCGGGTAATGTCAAGATTGAAGCTTGCGTCTGCCTCGTGTTTAGTTCTTCAAAAGCCTTCTCTTGTTCTTGACACAATACAAACTTTTTGTCTTTATGGGTCAACTTGGTCAATAGAGAAGCTATCCTGGAGAAGTCTCAGATGAATATCTTGTAAAAGCCCACCAATCCTAAGAAACTATGAATCTTGAATGGCGTCTTTGGAAAGTTCCATTGTATCACCGCTTCCACATTCGTTGGGTCTACCATAATCCTTTTGGGATTCACAACGTGGCCCAAAAAATGAAATTCATGCAACCAGAACGTGCACTTGAAGAACTTGGTGGCAATTTCTCTCTTCTAAGCATCTCCAACAACTCCTGAATGTGTCCAGCAAGTTTCTCCTCGCTCCTCGAATAAATCAGGATGTCATCAATAAACATAATTATTGATCTAACAAACATCGGTCGACACACCCGATTCATCATATCAATAAATGCAGTTGTGTTGGTTATTCCAATGGACATAACGAGGAATTCGTAGTGTCCAAAATGAGTGTGAAAAGTTTTCATAGGTATATCCTACTCCTTCACTTTCAGTTGATGATAACTCGATCGAATATCTATTCTCTAGAACCAACTGGCACCTGGAGCTGATCAAACAAGTCGTCAATTTTGGGTAGTGGATATCGGTTCTTTACCATCAACTTGTTTAACTCGCGGTAGTCGATGTACATTCTCATACTACCGTCCTTCTTTACAAACAAAACCGGAGCACCATAGGGAGAGATATTCGACTGAATAAACCTCTTGTCTAGCAGCTCTTGTAATTGAACCTTCAATTACCTCATCTCAGATGGAGCCAATTGATACGATGCCTTGGCCACTAGTTAAACACTAGGTATTAAGTGAATCTGGAACTTGATTTCACGATCTGGTGGCAAACCTGGTAAATCTTCTCACAACACGTTAGGAAAGTCACACATTATCGGTATGTCGGATGATTGTGGTACTGAATCATTCACATCTACATGTAATCCAAGTAGGCACTACATCCATGTTTCGCGGATTTCCATGCCACCACCATCGAAATCATCTACGGAACCGTGGTAACTCAATCACCATAGATCGTCACCGAACTTACGTCTGGCGCTGTAGGTCAAATAATCTTCTTGTGACACACAATGTTTGCCTCATAGGCTGCTAGCCAGTCCATCCCTAGGATAACATCAAACTTACCTATGGTAATCATGAACAGTCTATCAAGAAATGAATAACCTTCTAATTCAATGTCACAATCTTCTATCATATCAGAAATCCCAGTAGACTTACCAATGGTAGTTTCTACATCAATGAATCATCAATACTTCTAGATCTCGCAGGAAACATAGCATATAAAGCAGTAGGAATGTAACTCCTTCTAGCACCAGAATCAAATAACACCGAGGCATAAGCTTGGTTAGCAAGAAATGTACCTGACACGACATTGGGGTCCACCCTAGCCTTCTCTCGAGTCATCACGAATACTCTGGTGCTAGCTCATTCCCGGTCTTTTTCTTGGCCCCAAAACTTTCAGCCCTCGGGTTCTTGCAATGCCTACTCTCATGGCCCTCTTCACTGTAGTTGTAACATCTTACAACCCCACACTCTCTTCCCATATTTGAAGCAGACATTCAATCCTAACCTACACTCTCCCGTATGCTCCTTTCCATATTTATGACACCTCTTCATCCCCGCACCTGATGTAACTACACGCCATTCATCCACCCTTGCTCTTTTATTATTTGGAGTGACATCCCCACATCCAAACCGCATTCCATTCTAGTTCTTGTCACCACCACCCTTCTTACTCATCTATAACATTGTCACCTCTCTTTCATCATACAAACTCCATACCGGATCAACCACTAACCTAAATGTACTTGGCCGGGTGGCGATCATGTGCCTATGGATGTCTACTAACAAACACTGGATATACCTCTTGATCTTTCTTGATATTGACTTCACCTTTTCCCGCACTAGCCTCACCATCTCATTAAACTTAGTAGTATAATATTGGTGTCATGGTTCCCGCCTCCAACTATAAGAATTCCCTCTCAACTTTGTCAAGTTCTCTACGAGGACAAAACTCCTCGATCACCATCTTTTTCAACTCAATCCACCTTATTCTCCCAAAAGTCCTGCTACCCTTGGCATAGACAATATCGACCCACCACCATAGAGCCGAGTCCATAAATGAGTGGGTAGCAAACTTCACCTTTTGTTCCTCCCTAATTCCTTGATCTTCAACATAGCCTTTATTTCTCTTTCCCATCGGTGAGCAGCAACAGTGTTATTATTGCAATCGGAAGTTGGGGGTTTACACCTTTGAAAAGCTCCATAGTTATAGCCTTATGTTATTTTTTGCACCACTTCTTCCCCCTCCTCATCACTCGAGGCAACCGTATCAGGCTCCGGTTGCTCCCTTTCTTATCTCCTATCATTCCCCCTCTCAGAGGTGTTCTTCTTTTCGTTATTCTCATCCTCCCTCATGGCTCTAATCACTTCGTTTACCACAGATGGCAGAATCATCTGCATGACCTGGTGGACCACATTAACTACCGTCTCGTTCACTAAGACCCTCAGATTTGCACTCTCATACCTGACTTCATGGTAATGGATCTCGGGCACTTTAGGTGTCATTCTAGTAGCCTTAGCCCTATTGCACATGACACGTAACTCAATACCACGTCGACCAAGGCCTCCACCTCGCAAAGCCCTCGAAGATCTATCACCAAAAATTTTATAAACAATATAAGATTCGAACACCAACACAGTTATCTAAGGTAATAGCTTAGATTATGTCAAATATAGTAAGTCTCTAATTACAATGACTAGTTGTGATTAGCCACTTACTTTACTCTTTATTCCCAAAGCATTCCCTATCATTACTACATCAGCATCCACATCTACTAAGAGCACATAAATCTAATAATACGCGCATGTAATACCAATTAATTTTAAGGAAATTACCTCATGGCATGTAGCTACTTGGGCTGGCATCTTTCCATTTGGTCCTATTTTTAGTTTATGTTCAAAATTTTGAAAATCCATTTCTCTTAAACTTCGGCTCTAAAACCAACTTGAAAGACCCTGTACTCCAGACGCTTACATTTGGATGTTCATCGCGCATAATATAGTAAAACACATTATGATTCATTAGAATAACAATAACATTGCATCGGAATAACTTAACAAAAACCACTTTATGCATTCATAATTACTTTTTCCAAATAATACCTCGGTGTTAAAGTTACAAAATTTTGATTAGTTGAGTTACAAAACAAAAATATTATTTCTGCATCAAGTGGATGCCGGTATTTATTTGCCAAATTGCTTCAATGACGTGCCATCCCCAACGAAAAGTTACTTGCCAACTGAAAATGCATAAAAGTTACCATTGCTAAGTGAGCTCTAGATTTTACAAGTAAAATAATTTCCATTCATTTAAAACATTTTCTTTACTTCGTACATGATCATTCACGAAACATACATCAAGGTAATATCATTATTATCGTTCATTATTGCACGTATTCATTCGTTTTGTACTTTTTTCATTTTCTTTCACTTCTGTCAAGATCCTATCATAAGCTAAACCCCCCATCGTTGGGCACAAAGCCACCTCATTCACGGGGTTAAGCGACAAGAATCCCATGTCGCATGTGTGGAATCAATGACCAAGACAAACTCCCCTTGTGTGTGAACCCTCATGACAATAATCACATAGTTGACCTAACAACTCTCATTATCTAGAAACTTGTTACTAGTAGAAATAACATAAAGAAATGTAACCAACATTTATTGGAAAAAGCCACCCAAATTTTTGGAACCAAAAGCGATAAACAGTGACCATTGTATAAGTTTCTTCAGCTTGAGGTGAGTTAAAAGCATGGAATGTATTTGTGCCATCACCGTCTTCAAATAATGTTTTTCTACCGTAACACTCGCACTGAGGAGAAATGGGACTCGGTGGATAGATAATTGTACCGTAAGATAAGCAAGGACGTCAACCTCTTTCAAATATACAACATGGATTCTAGAAACGCATATGGTTGGACTCTCATGTCGATCCAAACAAATCATCCTTTACACGAAGGGCCACTGCCAATAAGTCGTTGGCTCATTCATCAACAGGCACACGGTTAGAGTCCCATGCTCCCCCACTGCTTGGAAGATTTTGGTTTCATGTTCTATTTCACTCCCTGACGGGGAATCTTTTCACCCTTCCTCACGGTACTACTTCGCTATCGGTCACCCAAGAGTATTTAGCCTTGCTACTTTTGGATCTTATATGCCCATGACACATGCAAGATTGATATGGTTAGTACCCTATGATCCAAGCTGGGTCATACCCAATAACAAGCTAATCAAACGACAATAAATATATATTTGTTGATGAGATCAAACAAATAAATATTGACATCAATTTAGAAAATGGGTTTTTTAAATAGTTGCATTTGAAATAGAACAAATTATATGGATAATTTTTTCATGATAAATTATTTGTAACATTATTTAAGTAAGTTAAATAATAACAAATAATAGTGTGTTAATGTTATAAAATTAAAAGAGGTTTTAGTTTTATAAATCTTATGGGTTTAAGAGTGTAAAACTTTATAAAATAAATATGTGAGGGAACCCATTTTAAAAGACCATTTTTGGTCGCCCCTTTGGGCATGGGGAATCTCTTTGTCTAGGTTTTATACAAGACTTAATCTTCCATGCACTCTTCGATCATCACACACTCCCTCTCACACATGCAATAGGTTCTCTCTTCCTTCTTCTCTTTGCTAAAAATTTGAATTTTGGCTAAATTTGAAGTCCATCTTGGCTGATTTTCGGGTTTACAAGAAGAAGTTGAGATTTGGTGTTCTACTACCTAACAAGTTAGGTGTTTGCAAGGGCTTGTGGGTATACAAGCTTGACGACTTCTCGTTTGAAGGCTAGGCATTCAAGAAGAATCATCACCTTCTTCTCATCCATACTACATCCTCTTGTTCTTGAAAGGTAGTTTCAAGAACATCATTTGGTTGTTCTTTTTGTTTTTGATAGCATTTCATTTCACATACATATGATCCTTGTTCATGGGTTTTGTTTTGGGCTAAAAATGGTTCATATTTTTAGATTGTTAACAACAAGTTTAACACCTTATATCTGCTGCGTTTTGTAGTTTAAATGGTTAAACTAGCTTTGATAAACATGTAACAAAACCCATCAATGGCATGTAGAGCCGGTTATGTGGAATATTTGCTTCAAAAGTCCTTGAAATGTTAGTTCTCATAAACTTTTTCAACCCATTAGGGGATGTTTTGTCAAGGATGAATGAATCCCTTATGTTTCAAGGTGGTATCTTACATGCTTTAGTATAAACCTTGAAAGATTAACATCTATTGGTTGATTATTTTTGTTTGGACAAAACTCTAAAGTTTTGGTTCATGTTTGCCCAAACTTTAAGGTTAAAAAGGGAGTTCATGGTTGTTCTTGAATGTTTTATATGATACATATATTTGGTGCATAACATAGCCTTGACCTTATGTGTTTTGGATTTGGTTGGTTGTGATTTTGTCATGTTGGTTTTGTTCTTGAAAGGGTTGTCATTTTTGTGTTTGTATTTTGGGTTGTAATTTATTTATTCATTGGTTATGTAATAAATAGATTAGGTACATTTCTTTTAATAGAAAAATTGTAATAGCATATGATTTTGTAAAAGAAGATGCACAAGATGAACACCCAAAGAAGGACACAAAAGACATGGACACTTGAAGCATTTGGATGTGGATTCAATTGGGAGTTCATGGACACATATTGATGTGTCATTGTTAACCCTTAGGAAAACCTAATGACAACACTTGTGATGGAAAACATGTGTAGCCAACTTAGTGGCTATGGATATGCACTTGTCATTGTATGATTATGCTTGTTTGGTTGTTTGTTTTATGGTTGTTGTTTGATATTTGGATATGCATAACAAACTTATTAACAAACATAACAAGCTGAAATTGATGGTTCTTTATCATTAAGTGATTAGTAAAAGGCTATTAAAGGGATTAAGGATTTTAATAAAAGGGTTTTTATTAAAAACTGAACCATAGGGTACCATGTATTTGAAAGCATGCAAACACAAGGTACATAGAGTTTTCTAACTATTTTTTGAAAACTTAAAAAAAATTTGAAAACAAGTTTAACACCATCTTTTTGCATAACACTTGAGTCACTTGGAAACTTTTTATGGTATAAAGGTAACCTAACCATTTTGAGGGAACTTGTGATTTGAGGTGGGGATACCATATTTGTAGGATAAAGGTCACCTAACCACTTATGTTGGAAAACTCATATGTGTGTGCAAGTAGCGTGACTTGATTTGCAAATCATGTTAAATGGATCACTTACCATGTGGTTTACAAAGGGTTTGATAGGATAAATGTGCCGACCATACATATGATGTTTAAGTCGATCCCATACCCTAGAAGTTCCAAAGGGTTGCAATCGTCAAAATGTTGACTACCTTGTTAATTTAAATAATGGGATAAAGGTCACGTAACCACTATTTAAATATAACGTTGGATTCCAAAATTTTAAAATTGTGTAAGACACATAAAAGGGCTTTAATTATTACAATATTCATGATTAATATAGATCTTAATTTAATATCCTCTAACACATGGGAATTACATACCGGATGGGCTTTAATTTTCAGCTTGTAAAGTTTGTTAACGAGTTTGTTATGCATAACCAAATGACAAACAAGCAATCAACCAACAAACATCCAAACAAGCATAAACATACAACATGAGTGCATAACCATAGCCACTAAGTTGACCACAGTTGTTTCCCATCACAAGTGTTGTCATAAGGTCTTTCCTAATGGTAGAGATGACACATCAAAATGTGTCCATGAACTCCCACTTGAATCCACATCCAAAAGCTTCAAGTGTCCATGTCTTTTATGTCCTTCTTTGAGTCTTCATCTTGTGCATATTCTTTTACAAAAATCATATCCTAATACAATTTTTCTGATAAAAGAAATTCACCTAATCTAATTATTACATAACCAAATGAATAAATAAACTACAACCCAAAATACAAAGCACAAAACTACAACCCTTACAAGAATCAAAACCAACATGACATACAACAATCAACCAAAACAAAAACCATAGGGCCAAGGCTATGTTATGCACCATAATATGAAATATATATAACATCCTTTCAAAATAAAATGAGTCACGTCTGAGGTGACAAATTCCTTTTATATAAAAGTATCACGTCTGAGGTGATCAATAGTGTTCTAAAATTAAAAGGGTCATATCTGAGATGATCATTGGTCATAACATGTTATCTATAACATAAAGGATAGGTTTTGAAATTGCGTAAGGTCAAATGAACAAGTCTGAGTCATTCGCACAAATGGACCATAAGTATGGACAAGTCGCACGAATGAAGCAATGAGATTGAACCATTCGCACAATTGGATCATGAGTAAGAGCGAATCACACGAATGTTGGTGACCGACTAAGTCAGTCATCCGACTAAACCCCAATCGGACGAATGAAGCTAAACGAATGAGTCGGTCGTACCACTGAAACCTAGTCGCACGACTGACCGTGATCGACTGAGAAAGCCACACGACTGAGCCTTAGTTGCACGAACCAAGAGTGCGATTAGGTTAGTCGCACGATTGAATGAAACCCTAGTATAAATAACGGGGAGTCGGTTGCAAACACTCATCACCCCCCAATCTCTCTCTCTTCGCATGATCGTACCGTTACGCTGCCAAAATTTTGATTGAGTGTTCTAGACTTATTATTGTTGCTTCTAACGATTTCTCTTAATTATACAAGTAATGTGCGACATTATCCACTCAAATGTTCATCAAATCGTGCCCTAATTCGACTTAATTTGAACCCTAAAAAAAACCGACACTTAGTTCACAAAATAAACCTGTATATCTAGGTAAATTGCTAGCTTAAAATGTGTTAGGTGTTAGTTGGAACCATTGCCAGTCTAATGAGCCAAACCACAACGTCTGATATCAAGTTTTGCTCAAGATTTGAATTTGAATGGAAAAACAGGCTGTCATGCGAATGGACATACTCATAAACTTCAATCGCACGAATGAGCTCAATCGCACGACTCAGACTCAGTCGCACCGTCCATTCGCATGATAGAACAGAAGGATTCAAGTCCAATAAATTCAAATGTCATTCATTTACACACACCCTAATGTTTATCTATCTTATGTTACAGTAGCATGGCGAGTCGGTGGACGATGAGCACAAAGCACAACATATGTGCTCATCTAGACATTACATCCCGGAACGCGTCTGAGTTCGCGGACATTATTACATTTCTACGGAGTTCGAAGATCTTTAGAGCTATATCCACTCCGTGCACACCATACAGATCGATACAACAGGCTTTTTGGGAAAGCGCTGTTGTAGATAGGTCCTCAGAGCCTCACCGTATTAGGAGTTCCATCTGTGGTAAGGACATTGAGATCAGTGAGGAAGATCTAAGGACAGTCTTAGAGTTGGGAGATGATGGTGATTACCCTACGAGACTGCATCCGTTGACAGTTCGAGGATGTTTTCTTCGGTCTAAGTACTCGGGGGACATAAACGTAGGTGTGCTCAACAAGAGCAACCTGTGCCACTAGTTCAAATACTTAGCCCATGTGCTGCTAAAGTGTATA
Organism: Flaveria trinervia; assembly: GCA_025506515.1. NCBI lineage: Eukaryota > Viridiplantae > Streptophyta > Magnoliopsida > Asterales > Asteraceae > Flaveria > Flaveria trinervia. Next base: position 39,838,347 of record CM046452.1, on the reverse strand, counting down.
GCCTCGAGGAAGGGCATATTTGATGAGATGTCAGATAAGATCCAGAACGTGTATGTAGCTCTGGTGCTGAACCACCCGTTTGGCTTTTCGAGGATGATCTTCACTTACTTGGTGGAGAACATAGAGGCCAAAGGAAATGAAGGCTTCTACATGTACCCACGTTCAATTCAGATGATCATTGACCAGAAGCTTCCTTCGCTGCCTAAGGAGAGAGGGGATGCAATTACACTAGAAATGATGGACCATATCACCATAGGCATGATGAAAGTTTATCGAGGCAAGCAAGTGAAGACCCCAATAAGGCGATTGTTTGGTCATTTGGCCCGAGAGGACTACGCGGCACTAGTTAGGAGGAAGTTGTGTCACGATGAAAGTGACTCAGATTCTGAGCCGATTGTGCTCCCATCCGACGATTCTAATGATGTTCATAGTGGTGACGGTGGAGATACTGGCCCCACCCTGTTGGACCTTCTATGCCCAAGACACATACAAGATTGATGTGGTTAATACGTTATGATCCAAGTCGGGTCATACCCAATAACAAGCTATACAAACACCAATAAATGTTTGTTTGTTGATGAGATCATACAAATAAACATTGACACCAATTTAGAAAATGGGTTTTCTAAAACATTTCTTTGTAATAGAACAACATTATATGGATAGTTTGTTCATGAGATTTTATTTGTTTCATTATTTAAGTTGGTTAAATAATAACAAATAAAAGTGTGTTAATGATATAAAATTAAAATAGATTTTAATTTTATAAATTAAGGGATGAAAGAGTACAAATTAATAAAAATTTCAAAATGGGGGGAAACCCATTTTGGAACAAAATTCGGCCGCCCCCATGGTGCGGTCTTCATGAGTCTTTTAGTATTGATTCTTTCAAGATTTTACACACGCTTGCACTCTTCTATCTCTCATCTCTAAAAGACACACCTTCTCTCTCACACACAAGCAATAGAACCTCCAAAACAAGGCTGATTTTCGGACTAATAAGCTGAAAAAGGGGCTGATATTTTCAGGTTTTTGGAGGAGCTAAAGAAGAGTTATCTTTGGTATTGCATCCTAACAAGCAAGGTGTTTGAATAGCTTGTGAGTATCACTACTTGAGGCCTCCTCCTTTGAAGACTAGACACATTCAAGAACAACATCATCTACCTCTTTTCATCTACAACATCTTGTTCTAGAAAGGTTGATTCTATGAACACCCTATGGTTGTTTTGTTATGTTTGATAGCATATTAATTTACATACATTTTGATCCTTATTCTTGGTTTTGTTTATGTTTTAAAGTGGCAAAATTTTCACATTGATTACCATATGTTAAAACACATATTCTGCTGCGTTTTTATAGTTTAAATGGTTAAACTAGTTAGTGTTTCATGTGACAAAACCCAACAATGGCATCTAGAGCCGGTTATGTAGAATATGTGCTTCAAAAAGTCTTGAAAAGTTAAATGGACTTTTTCACCCATTAGGGGATGTTTTGTTGTGGTATATGAATCCCTTGTGGTTTAAGGTTTATTCTTGCATGCTTTTGTGTAAACCTTGAAAGATTTACATCAAATGGTTCATTGTATTGTTCGGACAAACCTTAAAATTTGAGTTCATGTTGGCTGAAATTTTAGGGCTGAAATAAGGGATTCATTATTGTTCTTGGATGTTATATATATATTTCATATTATGGTGCAAAATAAAATGAGTTAACGAATGAACGATGAAGATGATAATGATTTTATCTATGTGTACGTATAATGTGCGATCACATGCAAAACTAAAGAACAGTTTTAACGAAACTATAGTGTGTTTTAATTTAAAACTAGAACTCATTGAGCAATGATGACTTTTTATGAATTTTCCAGTTGGTGGGTAAAGTTGCTGAGGATGGTGCGGGGCAGCTACTTGGCATTTTGGATGGCATTCTTTTGTATAATTTTTTGCATTGTAATGCAAACAAATGAAATTGTGTAACAAATGTTCTATTATTTTGCAAAAAAAATTTTAATGAAAATTTTGTTTTAAATGTTTTAAATGTTTCCGTTGTAATGTTTTTATCCAGTTATTGTAAATTATATGTTTTATGTACGATGATTGGCCAGCTGTAAGCGTCCCCGAGATGGGGGCCTTACAAGTTGGTATGAGAGCCAAAGTTTAAATGAAACGGGTAAATTCTCAAAATAAACCTAAACTGAAAATGCGATAGAGAGGGAAGGGATGCGAGTCCGAGTAACTATGTGCCATAAGGTAGTTTCTTAATGTTAACCGATATTATCTGCGCATGTTATGTGGTTATGTGTTGCTGGTAGATTTAGATACTGATGTAGTCAGGACAAGTAATGCTTGGGGTATGAAGAGTAAAGTAAATGGCTAATCACAACTAGCCACTGTAATTAGGGACTTACTATACTTGACATAAACTAAGTCGTTCCTTTGAATGACCGTGTTGGTGTTTGAATCTTTCAGTGTGTGTATTAGAGGATGGCTAGTGGTAGATCATCTAAAGCTTCACATGGTGGAGGTAGTGGTGCTAAACCATGGGCTACGAGAGGTAGGCCTAGAGCCAAAAAGGTGGTTCATGAAGAACCCGAGACCCCTCATCTGGAGGGCGCTCTTTCATTTGTTACGCTGAGAGGATTAGAAAGTGAAGTTTGCTGCCCACTCTTTCATGGACTCAGCTTTATGTTGGTAGGACAACATTTTGGGAGATTGAAGTGGTCTGAGTTGAAAAGATTGGTTATTGAGGAGTTTTATCCTCATAGGGAGATGGATAAGGTTGAGAGAGAGTTCGTGCGGTTGGAGGCGGGGACGATGATGCATCAGTAGTACACCACCAAGATCAATGAGATGGCACGTCTGGTGCCGGACGAAGTGACACCCTTGTCATGAAAAATCAAGAGGTATATTTAGGGAATGCCGACGGATATCCGTAGGCACATGATCGCTACCCGACCGAGCACGTTTAGATCGGTGGTTGCTTTGGTAGGAGACTGTATGATGAAAGGACTGTGGCAGTGACCGAAGGTAGCAAGAAAGGTGGTAGTGATCGGAATTTTAATGGAAAAAGGTTTGGTCGGGGTGGTTCCTCGACGAGAAACAAGAAGGCACGGTTAGATGACCGGCGATTGGTCACATCTGCTGCAGGGTCGAGGAAGTGTGGCAGATGTGGGAAGGGGCATAATGGGGAATGTATATAGTGATCTAACTTATGCTTCAAATGTGGGAGAACTGGGCACATAGTGAGGGACTGTCGTGTGGTCAAATGTTTTAGCTATGATGGAGAGGGTCACATGAGTAAAGACTGTAAGAAGCCAAGGGCTGAGGGTTCTGGGGTGAAAAAGCCAAGGTCAGGTACTTTTCTACTAAACCAAATTTTAGCCTCTGTCTCATTCGATTCTGGTGCTAGTATAAGTTTATTTCTGCTGCTTTCTGTGCCAAATTGTCTGTTAGTAGTAAGAATATAGATGCGCTCTTTGATGTAGAAACTGCCATAGGTAAGTCTACCAGGATTTCTGAGATGATAGAAGGATGTGATGTGGAATCAGAAGGTCACAAGTTTCCTGTTAGGCCATTTTTGATGACCTTAGGCAGGTTTGATGATGTCCTGGGGATGGATTAGTTAGCGGAATACGAGGCGAACATTGTGTGTCGCAGAAAGATGATTCGTTTAACAGCGCCTGACGGGAGTATGGTGACGGTTTATGGGGATCTGGTGACGAAGATCCCGAAAGTAATCTCAATGGCGGTGGCGGGAAAGTGCATGAGGCATGGATGTAGCGCCTACTTGGCTTATGTGAAAGATGTGGAAACACCAACACCACATATGTCTGATGTACCGGTTGTGTTTAACCTTTCAGATGTGTTCGAGAAGACTTACCAGGAGTGCCACCTGACCGAGAGATAGAGTTTCAGATTGATTTGATACAAAGTGCCCAACCTGTTGCCAAGGCATCGTATCGGTTGGCTCCGACTAAGATGAAAGAGTTTATGGAGCAATTGCAAGAGCTGCTTGATTGTTAGGACCGTTTTCGTATGGAGTACTAACTGATTTTGCGCATATACCAACTCAAATAGTGAGGAATCCTATTTGATTGGTGATCCAATTAGAGAGAACACAGTTTTGATCAATCTAACGATTAATGAAACATTACGAATGATTAGAACACGATAAACCGTGATCTATGAACTTGGAACAGGTTTCTTGAGTTTCTGGATGGCTAGGTTATGATTATATGCATAGGTATTTGAATTGTTCCTTTTTTCCACGAATTAGGTGGTATTTATAGGTTAGGTTCTTCCAATCGTACGACTGAGCCATTAGCATGGTTCAGTCATGTGATTGAATCATGCAATTGATCCATCCGCAGGACTGAAGGTTCAGTCATGCGACTGAGACAATCTTATGTCTCAATCGGGCAACCGATCCAGTCTCCTTGTTCAGGTGTGCGATTGGTCCATTAGCATGAAGTGTTCATGCGTATGGTCCATTAGCATGGTCCATTCACGTGAAGACTTCATACCATTAAGTTTGAACATGTTTCTCAATCATTATTGACTAAGAATCATGTACAACAACCACAAACCTATATAGTTAGTTCACTATATGTTATCACACAATAAACAATGAAATATTAAATATTATAAGCATTGACCACACTTTGTATTTCATTCATACCCATTCAATTACATATCTTTAAGACATGATAGACATTTTACATTAAGATCCTAAACTAGGTACAAATGTATCAACAAGCTCCTCCTTGGACCTAGTTGACATCATTGTCTAACATTCTTCATTAGCTCATCAAATTTCTTATTCTTTTCCTCTCTTATAACTCTAGCATGTATCTCAAATGCATAGGGTCAAACACCCGGATGGTATCCATTTGGCTCTCCTTTTGTAAGACTACGACAGCTTCACCTGTTCTCCAATCGTAATACTACCACTAGAAGTGTGGAGTGAAGTCCTATGGCATTTTCCTTAGAGGGATTATAGACATTGTACGTGGAGGACTCCACTTTAGCACTACCTTAGGTTTTCCAGTAATAGGGTCAACTTCAGACCTTCTAATGTACCACTTCGATTGTTGAGGTCTGATGTTTACGCACCTGGTGTGGTATTCCTTCCTCAGTGCAGCCTCAAACCAGCTGGCATTTTTCTCGGATCAACATACAACAACTTTAGACGTGCCAGCTGGTTGAGCTCAAAACCAGGGAGAGTCTTAAGATCGTGTGGGAATCTAAAGTTACTCTATGCCCTTTTCTCTCTTCACTGCATGCACATTCAGATCCTCAAAATATGCCCATTCAATGATCTTGCTTGACACCTTTAGGTGTTTCATGACTTTGTACAACTTAGTGTAGGCATTTGGCTTTTGTGTAGTACACATTGCTCAGATCTCAGCAAAACAGGCCGCCCATTCAGCCTTTTTGATGTCAACATTAGCATCTGAGGCTTGGGCTTGACTCTCGTTCTTCTTAGTCTCTTTCTCCAGCTTGTCAATTGTATCACTGCCGAGAGTATCACCCAAGCTAGGGACTACATTTCCCACTCGGTCAGTGTACTTTGGATAGTGGTTAGCAGTGGCATCCTGTATCTCGATTTCATCTATGTCGTTGAGCTCATCATCACTTCTAACCTCAAAAGTAGAAGCATCATTGACAATCTCATCCGGGTTCAGCCTGAGCATCTCAACAAGATGCTCGTCAGTCAGGTTATGAATGATTTCTCCTTCTTCGGGAGTATAGCTCACTGACCGTCTGACAATCCCTTGCAAATCAAGAATCATCATGAGTTGAGACTTGATTTGTTGAAGGGGAGCAACATCGTATTCATCTTCCTGAGATGTTTGATCTGCTTGATTTAAACATGTAACACATCAATAATTAGTAATAATCAAGACAGTTAAACATTAAATATATATAAACATTAAGTACAAAATTTTAATACATGATTCAAGTAGAAAAGCTTTCAAATACGTAAATATCGAATCATTACTTTTGCCCTAAATAGCAGGCTCGTCAGCCGGAGGGGCTGAGGATGAGGCTCCCTGATCTCGAGCCTTCTTTGAGCGCCGCTCTCTAGCCTGTGTGGATTCTAATGCAGCAGCATCATCTCCTTCAACCTCATCTCCTCCCTTCTCCTCTCCTTCAACTCCATCACCTTCTTCATCAGTCTCATCATCCTCATCCTCATCATTATCATCATCAACATCATCATCTCCTTCTCTGATCTTGAGGGGCTCATCTTTGGAGCCTTTTAGTCGTAGCATCAACTTCTTGTTCTTCACCTCAAGATCATCTATCCCCTATACTGAACAAGTCTGCAACTCACGAAGCTCAACAATCTCCCGACTCTGAGCTGCTATTTGCTGAGCCTGAGCAGCATTGAGCTCCATTAGCTGGTTTAGCTGTGTAGCTCGTTGCTCATCAGTAGCAAGCAACTTAAGCACAATCCGTTTAGATTGGTTAGTTGCTCCTCTAACCCAACGGAGGGTAGAGAGGATCCTAAGCTCAATGGGACGTGAGATGAAGTCCTGGCTCGTGGGTGGTGGTAGTGGTGGTAATTGTGGGAAAGATGGGTGGTGGTATAGGTGTAGCTGGTGGAGGTATTGTTGTAGTAGTGGAGGGTGGAGTGTGGTAGTAATGGTGGGTGGTGTGGTAGTAGTGGTGGAGGGTGTGGTAGTGGTGGTGGTAGCTGTGGTGGTGGTGGTGGTGGTTGAGGTGGTGATCGAAGTGAATCTCTGTCTGTTACTCTTCATCCCGTGCGGTTGAGCCATCCTCATTTTCCTCGATCCCTTCGAGGAGGATGCTCCCTGTTGGCTGCTGGGCTGGCCTAGGGTGTAGGATAGATCGGTATCAGCCTCCCCAGACTCACCCTAGCACCCACCTACCACCCTAATCCCTCGCTTGGTGGCAGCCACCATGCTACCCACCGCCCGAACTAATGCCACCTCATTAGACTCCTCCTCCTCATCAAGACGGAAGTCCTGATGGAATCTTGCCATCTCAGCTCCTCCGTTGGTGGATGTTGGAGATGTAACATCTGTGCTAGTGGCCCTAGATTAGGTGTGTTGGGTTTTGTCACATGAAACACTAACTAGTTTAACCATTTAAACTATAAAAACGCAGCGGAATATACGTTTTAACATATGGTTATCAATCTGAAAATTTTGCCACTTTAAAAAATAAACAAAACCCAAGAATAAAGATCAAAATGTATGACAAATAATATGCTATCAAACATAACAAAACAACCATAGGGTGTTCATAAAATCAACCTTTCTAGAACAAGATGTTGTAGATGAAAAGAGATAGATGATGATGTTCTTGAATGTGTCTAACCTTCAAAGGAGGAGGCCTCAAGTAGTGATACCCACAACCTCTTCAAACACCTTGCTTGTTAGGATGCAACACCAAAGATAACTCTTCTTTACTTCATCCAAAAACCCGAAAATATCAGCCCCTTTTTGAGCTTATAGTCCGAAAATTCGCCTTGTTTTGGAGGTTCTATTGCTTGTGTGTGAGAGAGAAGTTGTGTCTTTTAGAGAGGAGAGATGGTAGAGTGCAAGAGTGTGTAAAATCTTGAAAGAACCAAGACTAAAAGACTCATGAAGACCCCACCATTGGGGCGGCCGAATTTTGTTCCAAAATGGGTTTCCCCCCATTTTGAAAATTTATTAATTTGTAGTCTTTCATCCCTTAATTTATAGAATTAAGACCTATTTTAATTTTATATCATTAACACACTTTTATTTTTTATTATTTAACCAACTTAAATAATGAAACAAATAAAATCTAATGTCAAACTATCCATATAATGTTGTTCTATTACAAAGCAATGTTTTAGAAAACCCATTTTCTAAATTGGTGTCAATGTTTATTTGTATGATCTCATCAACAAACAAACATTTATTGGTGTTTGTATAGCTTGTTATTGGGTATGACCCCACTTGGATCATAACCTACTAATCACATCACTCTTGTATGTGTCTTGGGCATAAAACGTCCAACAATCTCCCACTTGCACAAGATTCATAGAAGATTGATGCAAGCAGTAAATACTTCCTAACAATGGTTTACTACCCTTAAAACGTATGACTAAGTGCCATTCAATAACATCATCCCCTTCAAGTGCCATACTTGAAATGTTCTAGGTGAATCAATCATCTATCCTTTTGTGTCAGATGTCTTGTTAAATCCAAGAGACAAAGAGTGATCATTCTCTATTGATTTAACTTTATCAGGCCTTAGACATCTTACTCTCAATGAATAAGAGGGACAAATCCCATCTTGACAACATACGTCTCTCACATTTACCTTATATCATACCTGAACTCAGATTTTTGTACTACCATGTTTCAGAACAACGAAGAACTAAGTAAAAGTATAATGTTCGTTAAATATCAAGACCCAATATGTATCTCAGGTCAGAGGATACCAAATGATGTTCGTCTTTACTCAAAATTACTTATGATCAATCAGGAAGATTCTATGTAGTAATATTTGAGATGCAGTCAGTCCAATATTTGCATCCTATAAATGCCTATGAACTTTGGCAACAACCTTTTTCTCTATATTCATCCATATGAATATCTCCCAATCTAAGTTCATAATAGCATTACCTTCATACTTGTTCCCACAAGCATGAACAGCTACGGACATTGTGAGTAAATAATTTACTCATGGATATTAAACATGCAAAATAGGAATATTAGTTGAATCATTATAACTAAATAATTCATTCAAGTAATAATGGGTTACAATATCTTATTACAGAAATTAAAGATCAAGTCCAGTCACTAGAATATTGAAGCTCCATGGCATAAGCATGACTTTCATGCTTCGCCTTTTGAAGAAGCTTCGTGAGTGGATCCGTAATGTTTTGATCCGTGTGAATTTTGTGAATACATATCTTTCCCTTTTCAACTTCTTCCCTTATGTAGTTGAATCTTCGTTCAATGTGCCTAGTCTTTTGATGTGCACGGCGATCGCACCCTCGTTGTCACAAAGAATTTCTAGGGGGTCTTGAATGGAAGGGACCACCCCTAGATTGGCAATGAACTTCTTTAACCATGCAGCTTCCTGAGCTGCTAATGAAGCAGCGATGTATTTGGACTCTGTAGTTGATAATGCTACCACATCTTGCTTAGAGCTCTTCCACGAGATTGCTCCTCCATTCAAGATGAAAATGTACCATGATTTTGATCGTGAATCATCCTGATCAGTTTGGAAACTCGCATCCGTGTAACCCTTTACTACGAGTTCTTCCTCACCGGACCCACAGATTAGGAACATATCTTTAGTCATCCTTAGGTGCTTTAGTATGTTCTTAACAGCCATCCAATGACTGCTTCCAGGATGTTGTTGATATCGGCTTGTCATGCTCAAAGCACATGACACGTCCCATCTAGTGCATATCATTGCATACATGATGGATCCTATAGTAGACGCATACGGAATTCCCTTCATTTTGTCTTGCTCATCCTTTGAGCTTGGACATTGAGTCTTACTCAATATCGTTCCTCTTTGAATAGGTACGGTACCTTTCTTAGAATTTTCCATCTTGAACCTTTTCAAGATCTTATCAATGTATGCACTTTGATTCAAACCTATCAACCGCCTTGATCTATCCCTATAGATCTTTATTCCTAAAATATAGGCGGCTCACCAAGATCCTTAATGGAGAATCAGCTTCCAAGCCAGTCTTTTACACCTTCCATGGTTGGAATGTCATTTCCAAATAGTAGGATGTCATGGACATACAATACTAAGAAAATGGTAATGCTCCCACTAGCCTTCTTATATACACATGTTCATCAGCGTTTTTGATGAACCCAAATTTGGTTATTTCTTCATCAAAATGGTAATTCCAACTTTTTGATGCTTGCTTCAATCCATAGATTGATTTCTTTAACTTGCATACTTTGTTAGGATGTTTTGAGTTGACAAAACCTTCAGGCTGAACCATATAGACATCTTCCTCAAGATATCCATTTAGAAAAGCGGTTTTGACATCCATTTGCCAAATCTCATAATCATAATGAGCAGCTATGGCAAATAATATTCTAATAGACATTAGCATTGGAACTGGTGAGAAGGTCTCATCATAATCAACCCCTTGAGTTTGAGTGAAACCTTTTGCTACAAGTCTAGCTTTCTAAGTATCCAAGTTTCAATGCATATCAATTTTCTTCTTGAAAACCCACTTACTTCCAACTATCTTGGAGTTAAGAGGTGGCTCAACCAAGTCCCAAACTTGGTTGTCATACATGGATTGCATCTCAACGATCATGGCTTCAAGCCATTTGTCACAATCCAAATTGGACATTGCATCATGATAGGTGGTTCGTTCATCGGAATCTACCACATAGCATCCATCTGCGAAAAATCCATATCTTTCAGGTGGATTACTAATTCTACCAGATCTGCGAACGTTCTGAGTACTTTGATCAATCACTTGATCATTCTTAACATCCTCGTGTTCAGTGCTAGTATCAACCAAATGTGTATCGGTTTGTGGTTCTTGATCCTCCTCAAGATCCATAGTTCTACTGCTAGTTCCTTCCGTAAGGAACTTAGCTTCTAAGAATTCAGCCTTCTTGGCAACAAACACCTTTTGTTCCAATGGATCATAGAAATAATATCCCATACAATCTCTAAGATATCCAATGAAGATACACTTGGTGGAATGGCTTTCTCGCTTGTTTGAGATGGGAGTCTTAACATAAGCCTCACAACCCCATACCTTTAAATATGACATTGATGGAACCCTTCCATGCCATATTTCAAAAAGTGTCGTTTCCACTTTCTTGGTTGGGGCCATATTCAAAATACGGGCCGTAGAGAGCAAAGCGAAACCCCAAAATGATAGAGGCAGTGAGCTTCTAGCAATCATAAATCGAACCATATCTAATAGAGTTTGATTTCTCCTCTCGGACACACCATTATGTTGTGGTGTTCCAGGTGGAGACAGTTGTGAGACAATACCACAACTTCTAAGATGGTCTCTCAAGGGATCACTCAGGTATTCACCTCCTCTATCGATGCGGAGAATTTTTATTTTCTTGTTGAGTTGATTTTCAACTTCATTTTTGAAGATTTTGAACATTTCAAAAGCTTCATCTTTGTGTCTTAACAAGTACACATCACCATATCGACTATAGTCGTCGATAAAGGTAATGAAGTATCTTTCATGGTACCTAGTCATTGGATTAAAAGGACCACATACATCCGAATGTATGATGCCTAATAAATCTTTTGCCCGTTCGGACTTGCCACTAAACGGTGCCTTAGTCATTTTACCTTGTAAACAAGATTCACATACATCGAATAAATCTTTTGCCCGTTCGGACTTGCCACTAAGGCACCTTTTAGTGGCAAAACCGAAAGGGCAAATATTTATTAGGCATTATACATTCGGATGTATGTGGTCCTTTTAAGCCAATGACTAGGTATAATGAAAGATACTTCATTACCTTAACCGATGACTATTGTCGATATGGGTATGTGTACTTGTTAAGACACAAAGATGAAGCTTTTGAAAGTTGAAAATCTTCCAGAATGAAGTAGAAAATCAACTCAACAAGAAAATAAAAATTCTCCGCACAGATAGAGGAGGTGAATACCTAAGGGATGCTTTTAGAGAGCATCTTAGAAGTTTTGGTATTATCTAACAACTATCTCCACCTGGAACACCACAACACAATGGTGTGTCTGAGAGGAGAAATCGAACTCTATTGGATATGGTTTGATCTATGATGGCTAGAAGCTCATTGCCTCTATCATTATGGGGTTTCGCTTTGCTCTTTGTGGCCCATATTTTGAATATGGCCCTAACAAAGAAAGTGGAAAAGACACCTTTAGAAATATGGCATGGAAGGGTTCCATCACTATCATATTTAAAGGTATGGGGTTGTGAGGCTTCTGTTAAGACTCCCACCTCAAACAAGTTAGAAAGCCGTTCCACTAAGTGTATCTTCATTGGATATCCTAGAGATTCTATGGGATATTATTTCTATGATCCATTAGAACAAAAGGAGTTTGTTGCCAAGAAGCCTGAGGTCTTAGAAGTTAAGTTCCTTATGCAAGGAACTAGTAGTAGAACAGTGGATCATGAGGAGGATCAAGAACCACAAACTGATACACGTTTGGTTAACACTAGCACTCAACATGAGGATGTTGAGGGTGATCAAATAGTTGATCAACACACACAAAAGGTTCGCAAATCTGGTAGAACTAGTAATCCAACTCAAAGATATGGATTTATCATAGATGGATGCTATATGGTAGATTCGATGAACCAACCACTTATCGTGATGCAATGTCCAATTTGGATTGTGACAAATGGCCTTAAGCCATGAACGTTGAGATGCAATCCATGTATGACAACAAAGTGTGGGACTCGGTTGAACCACTTCTTAACTCCAAGATAGTTGGAAGTAAGTGGGTTTTGAAAAAGAAAACCGATATGCATGGAAACTTGGATACTTATAAAGCTAGACTTGTAACAAAAGGTTTCACTCAAACTCAAGGGGTTGATTATGACAAGACCTTCTTGCCGGTTGTAATGCTAAAGTCTATTAGGATATTATTTGCGATAGCTACTTGTTATGATTATGAGATTTGGCAAATGGATGTCAAAACCATTTTCTAAATGGATATCTTGAAGAAGATGTCTATATGGTTCAGCTTGAAGGTTTTGTCGATCAAAAACATCCTAATAAAGTTTGTAAGTTAAAGAAATCAATCTATGTATTGAAGCAAGCATCAAGAAGTTGGAATCACCATTTGATGAAAAAGTAATCAAATTTGGGTTCATCAAAAATGCTGATGAAGCATGTGAATCTAAAAAAGCTAGTGGGAGCATCATCACTTCCCTAGTATTGTATGTCGATGACATCCTACTATTTGGAAATGACATTCCAACCTTTGACGTGTTAAAACCTGGCTTGGAAGTTGTTTCTCCATTAAGGATCTTGGTGAAGCCGCCAATATTTTGGGAATAAAGATCTATTGGGATAAATGAGGGCGGTTGATAGGTTTAAATCAAAGTGCATAAATTGATAAGATCTTGAAAAGGTTCAAGATGGAAAACTCTATGAATGGTACAGTACCTATCCAAAGCGGAATGATATTGAGTAAGACTCAATGTCCAAGCTCAAAGGATGAGCCAGACAAAAGGAAGGGAATCTCGTATGCATCTACCATAGGATCCATCATGTATGAAATGATATGCACTAGGTCGGACATGTCACGCGCCTTGAGCATGACAAGCCGATACCATCAAGTCCTAGAAACAGTCATTGGATGGCTGTTAAGAACATACTTAAGTACCTAAGAAGGACCAAAGATATGTTCCTAATCTATGGATCTGGTGAGGAGGAACTCATAGTAAAGGGTTACACGGATGCGAGTTTCCAAACTGATCGGGATAATTCACGATCATAATCGGGGTACATTTTCATCTTGAATTGAGGAGCAGTCTTTTGGAAGAGCTATAAGAAAGATATGGTGGCATTATCAACTACAGAGTCATAATATGTCCCCGCTTCATTAGCAGCTTAGTAAGCTACATGGTTAAAGAAATTCATTCCCGATCTAGGGGTGGTCCCTTCCATTCAGGACCCCCTAGAAATTCTTTGTGATAACAAGGGTCCCATTGCTCAAATCAAGGAACCCCGTGCATATCAAAAGACTAGGCACATTGAACGGAGATTCAACTACAAAGGGATGAAGTGAAAAGGGAAAGATATGTATTCGCAAAGTTCACATGGATCAAAACATTGCGGATCCACTCGAGAAGCTTCTTCAAAAGGCAATGCATGAAAGTCATGCTTGTGCCATGGGACTTAAATATTCTGGTGACTGGATTTGATCTTTAATTTTGTTGTCTATTACTTGAATGAATTATTTGGTTATAATGTTTCAACTAATATTCCTATTTCATATGTTTAAAATCCATGAATAAATCATTTACTCAAAACGTTCGTAGTCGTTCATACATGTGGGAACAAGTACGGGGGTAAGACTATTATGAACTTTGATTGGTAGATATTCATATGGATAAATATAGAGCAAGGATTGCTGCCAAGGTTCATAAATATTGTGGGATACAAATATTGGACTCACTCGCATCTCAAATATTACTACATGGAATCTTCTTGATTGATCATAAGTAAATTTGAGTAAAGGAGAACATCATTTGGTATCCTCTGACCTCAGATACATATTGGATCATGATATTTACCAAATATTATACTTTGACTTTGTTCTTCAGTGTTCTGAAACCTGGCAGTACATAAGTCTGAGTTTATGTATAATACAATGTAATTGTGAGAGACGTATGTAGTCAAGATGGGATTTGTGCCTCTTATTTGTTGAGTGTAAGATGCCTAGGGCCAGATAAAGTTAAATCAATGGAGAATGATCACTTTGTGTCTCTGTGATTTAACATGACATCTGTGACAAAAGGATAGATGATTGATTCAACTAAAACAATTCGAGTAAGGTACTTGAAGGGGATGATGTTATTGAATTGCACTTAGTCATATGTATTAAGGGTAGTGAACCGTTTTAGGCGGTATTTACTGCTTGCATCAATCTTTTATTAATCTTGTGCAAGTGGGAGATTGTTGGATCTTATATGCCCAAGACACATACAAGATTGATGTGGTTAGTACGCTATGATCCATGTCGGGTCATACCCAATAACAATCTAATCAAACACTAATAAATATTTATTTGTTGATGAGATCAAACAAATAACTATTGACACCAATTTAGAAAATGGGTTTTTTAAATCATTGCATTTGAAATAGAACAAATTATATGGATAATTTGTTCATGAGAAATTATTTGTAACATTATTTAAGTAAGTAAATAATAACAAGTAATAGTGTGTTAATGTTATAAAATTGAAAAAGGTTTTAATTTTATAAATCTATGGGTTTAAGAGTATAAAACTTTATAAAATAAAAATGGGAGGAAACCCATTATAGAAGACCATTTTCGGCCACCCCTTTGGGCATGGGGAATCTCTTTGTCTTGGTTTTTTAGAAGACTTAATCTTCCTTGCACTCTTCAATCATCACACACTCTCTCTCACACATGCAATAGGCTCTCTCTTCCTTCTTCTCTTTGCTAGAAACTCTAATTTTTGGCTGAATTTGAAGTTCATCTTGGCTGAATTTGAAGTTCATCTTGGTTGATTTTCGGGTTTACAAGGAGTTGAGATTTTGTGATCTATTACCTAACAAGTTAGGTGTTTGCAACAACTTGTGGGTATACAAGCTTGAGGACTTCTCTTATGAAGGCTAGGCCTTCAAGAAACATCATCACCTTCTTCTCATCCGTACTACATCCTCTTGTTCTTGAAAGGTAGTTTCAAGAACACCCTTTGGTTGTTCTTTTTGTTTTTGATAGCATTTCATTTCACATACATACGATCCTTGTTCATGGGTTTTGTTTAAGGCTAAAAATGGTTCATATTTTCAGATTGTTAGCAACAAATTTAACACCTTATATCCGCTGTGTTTTGTAATTTAAATGGTTAAACTAGCTTTGATAAACATGTAACAAAACCCATCAGCAAGGTCGTCCTTGCTGATTCACAAGCGATTCCACGTGCCCCATGCTACTCAAGTCAGAGCGTAAGCTAGTAATGCGTTCGGCTACTGGACTTTTTCCCTCTAGGGTGCAACATTCTACTTCTTCGCGTAGTAGCACGACGCTTGTATTGCTCTCCCATAACACTGCTTTCATGGTATAGGCTGCTCCCATTTTGCTTGCCGCTACTACGGGAATCGTTTTTGCTTTCTTTTCCTCTAGCTACTATCATTTTTCATATGTGGCAACAAGAAGAAAGAAATGGATTGCATAAAGGAACTTGCAAACATTTTTCAGAGGTGTCGATAGCAATGGTGACTCATTATTTTGATGAATCATTTCTTCGAACACAAGAACATTATGGAAACACTTACTCGAAATCCCACTTATAAGGCACATAACTCATATGGATATAGAAAGTCTTGCTTGGGCTACTTTAATGGGAATCTTTACATTTTCCCTTTCACTCATAGTATGGGGAAGAAGTGGAGTTTAGAAGCACTCCTAATTTAGTGAGGAATGAAAAATGCAAGTATTTTATGATTAAGAAACAATTGTCTCTTGTATAGATCATTTATTAATCTACTATAAGTACTATATGTCACGTGTGCCCACATGGGACCGAAAAAAGAAATAGAGGGATGGGGTTTCTCTCGCTTTTGGCATAGTGGGCCCCAGGTGGGGGGCTTGCACAATGGGCTATTAGCTCAGTGGTAGAGCACACCCCTAATAATTGTATTGTTGGGCCAAGGTTATGAGGACTCTCAATGTGCAGGGAAGGGATATAACTCAGCAGTAGAGTGTCACCTTTACATGGTGGAAGTAATAATTTTTAGCATGATTATCCCTAAACCGAACGTGAGTTTTTCATTTTGATTTGCTACCCCGTCATGATTGAATGAGAATGGATAAGAGGCTCGTGGGATTGATGTCAAGCGAAAGCCTGACGGAGCAATGCCGCATGGAAGTAGAAGGCCAACGAGTCGTGAACTTCTTTCTTGGAGAAGAGGCAATGATGGTATGTTGGATCTAGAAAGGATGGTGCCACCAAAACCAAACGATTAGAAAATTTTGGTGAAACTAATAAAGGCCTTTCTAAGTCAACTACGGAACTTCCGAAGGCAAATGGAGTTCTTCCGAATCCAAGTACAAGATCGTCTTCTGAAGGAATACTCCAACTTCCGAAGACAAAGTCTTCTCTCTTCCGAAGTTCAAGACTTAGAATAATTAAAGACTATAACTTCCGTAGTATGAAATCCAATGGAAGCCTCGAAAGAAGTAGCTACTTCCAAAGTATAAGTAGCTTTGGAAGAACTTGTTCTTCCAAAGCCTGTTAACTTTCGGAAGTACTACTATGAACTAGTATGTATGGTCTGTCTGACACTCCGCTGCAAATCTCTAAGATACTGCATGGTACTTTCCTATGCCTATATAGTTGACCACACTTTATTCCACTATTCACCTTTTATTAGTTATTACAGTTGCCAACTTTAGTTGGTGACAAAAGATAAGTCATGGACATGTCATGAGCACCAAATCTTAGATAAGACATTATCTAAGATACCGTAACTATATCTTTGTAGTATATGCTTTAGTTTTAGGTTTCTAGGTAGTATCAAAGTAAATCTGGCTATAGGTGATAGTATATATAGTTTCTCACTGTAACTCTTGTAACATGCTTGTAAGAGTCTTGTAATACTTTGAGTTGAGAAGTAATATATACAAGTACCATGATAATTATTTCTTTATGTTCTTTGTTACAAAGTATATTATTATCAACTCTTTAAAGAGATTTTCCTTTGTCTAAAAAGTGTGTGATTAAGTGAGTTTGAGAGAAAAACAAGTGTTAGTGACAAACATTGATCCTGGAAATTGGTATCAAAGCTTTTTAGGCTCTTGATTGTGAGATCTTACCATCCAAGTCAACTTATTTTTCACTCCTTCTTTCACTACACTCAATAATCACCCTTAAGCAGAAGTCTGAAGTTGAAATAGGGACGATGACCAAAGCACCTATCATCACCCTAAAAAATTTCAAATCATGAATTAGACGTATAGAAGGTTTCATCAGGTACCAAGATAGCAAGATGTGGAAATCCATTGTCAATGGTCCTTACAAACCAATGGCTGCTGCATCATGTGGAAATGGTGTGATGATAGATAAAGCTGTAGAAGACTACTCTGATGAAGACTGCAAAAAGCTAGACATGATAGCACTGCTATGACTATTCTAATGACTTCAATACCCAACTTCATCATGGTGGGTCTTGAGCATTGAAAATTAGCAGAATAACTATTTGATGCCTTGTCCCAGATGTACTCCAGCTCGAATGACTCCAAGAAAGATTCACTGAAGCAATAGTTCGAGAACTTAACTTATATTTCTTGAGAGAGCCCAGCCACCAATACTTCGGGTATATGGATTTTTCCACCTTTCAGTCCGTGGGAGTTTCCCTTGAATTAAGAGATCTCACTTGAATATTCATGAGTGCCCTCCCAAACGAGTCGACGTTTGCTTTGTCTTTATCAAGAGGACATAAAACTTGAACTCCCTCACCATGGCTAAACTATATGGCTATTTGATGCGTTGTCCCAGATGTATTCCAGCTGGAATGACTCCAAGAAAGATTCAGTGAAGCAACAGTTCGAGAACTTAACTTATATATCTTGAGAGAGCCCAGCCACCAATACTTCAGGTATATGGATCTTATTTCCACCCTTCAGTCTGTGGGAGTTTCCCTTGAATTAAGAGATCTCACTCGAATATTCATGAGTGCCCTCCTAAACGAGTCAACGTTTTGCTTTGTCTTTATGAAGAGGATAGAAAACTTGAACTCCCTCACCATGACTAAACTATATGGCATCTTTGACGGATACCATGTAGAGATGGAGAACAAGCGAGGTCACCAAATGAGCAAACCTTCAAGCCTTCCTCCTAGAAATGCTTTAATGGTTGCTCAAGGCTCATGACCCCCAACCTCAGAAGTACCTAACATACACCCAGCAACTATCCTGTTATTTTGGGCCATACATCACTTTCCTTGAGACTCCAAGGTCTCAACAGGGGTAGCAAAGTTCTTTCAAGGACATCTGTGCCTTCGTCTCAAGAAGTGCAAATTCTAGTGACTTTCAAAACTTCTCTAATGATCTAGAATGTTTCAGCGCAGATGACCTGAAATATGTGGACATTGTCCAATAGATGGCTCTTTTAACTTACCAAGCAAAGAAGTTCTTCAAAAGAACTTGTTGGATCAAGAAGACTGGTGTAACCAAAACTAAACACTTATAGTCTTTTGAATACAACTAATGAAGTTCTTCCGGAGACAAGTTCAACACTTCTGAAGGTATATGTTGAACTTTTGTCGCAAAGCTCAAAGGAGCTTCCGAAGATAAGCTTCAACTTCTGAAGACCAAGTCTCTGCTTTTCCGATAGTTCAACACTTAGAAGAAGTGAGACTACAACTTCCGAAGAATGAAATCCAAACGAAGACTTGGAAGAAGTAGCCACTTACGAAGTATAAGTGGCTTTGGAAGAACAAATTCCCCCGAAGCTAACTAACCTGCGAAAGTACCTAGTATGAACCATGGACATAAGTATGGTGTCCCTTACACTCAGCTACTAACCTCTAATACTGCATGCCATTTTCCGAATAAGCCATGTCGTTGACCATACTTTAATCTACTATTCACACTTTATCAGTTAGTACAGTTTCCAACATTAGTTGGTGACAAAAGGTAAGTCATGGACATGTCTATTGGATCTTGTATGCCCAAGACACATACAAGATTGATGTGGTTAGTATGTTATGATCTAAGTTGGGTCATACCTAATAACAAACTAAACAAACACCAATAAAAATTTATTTGTGAATGTCATCATCCAAATAAATATTGACACCAATTTCGAAAATGGGCTTTCTAAATTATTGCTTTTGAAATAGAACAATATTATACGTATAATTTGCTCATGAGAATTACTTGTATTATTATTTAAGTAGGTCAAATAATAACAAATAAAAGTGTGTTCAAGTTATAAAATTAAAAGGGTTTTAAATTTATAAACTTATGGGTTAAAGAGTGTGATATATTTTATAAAATTAAAATGGGCAGGAACCCATTTGAAAACAAGATTTCGACCGCCCCTTGTAGGGCTCTCTTTGGGATTCCGTTTCTTGTTTTATGCAAGCCTTGAACTCAACACACACTCCACTCAACACACACTCTCTCTCAGACACATAGCAAACTCTCTCTTCTTGTTTCTAGCTGAAAATTTTCGAGTTTGAAGTTAGTTCTAGCTGAATTTCTGGTTTTGAAAAGAGTTGCAAGAAGAAGACTTTGTTGTTGCACTTCGTAACAAGTTGGGTATTCGTAAGGGCTTGTGGGTATACTAGCTTGAGGTCTTTGGCTTGGATTCAAGAACATTATCATCTTCTTCATCTAACATTCATCTCTAACCTCTTTGTTCTTAGAAAGGTAGCATTCTACGAACAGTGTATGGTTGGTGTGGTTTGATATCATTTCCTTTCACATACATGATCCTCATTCTTGGGTTTGATTTGTTGGTAAATAAATGGCTGATATTCAGCAACTAAAACAAGTTTAATATCACATTATATCTGCTATTTTTTTGGTTTAAATGGTTAAACTATCTTTGATAAACTTGTAACAAACTCAACAATGTCATGACTACCATATCTTCGATAAAACATTATCTAAGATACCTTGACCATAGCATTGTAGTATTCACTTTAATTATAGGACTCCAGCTGGTATCATAATATATGCGTCCGTAGGTAGTAGTATATATAGCTTGTCATTGTAACTCTTGTAATAGTATATATAGTTTCTCATTGTAACTCTTGTAATAAGCTGATAAGAGTGTTGTAATACTTTGAGTTGAGAAGTAATATATAAAAGTATGATGAAAATCATTCTCTCATGTTTTCTTTGTGTTACTTAGTCTATTATAATCAACTCTTAGAAGAACTCTACTTCATGGGTGTTCATTAGTGAGTTTAAGAGAAATACTTGTGTTGAATACAAAACCGATCCTGCAACTGGTATAAGAGCTTCTTATGCTCTTGATTGTATGATCTAAAAATCCTAATAACCTATTGTTCACTCACTCTCTCACTACACTCAAACATGGCCCTTAAACAGAAATCTGAATGTTAAATGGGGATGATGACTAAAGCACCCATCATCACCCCATAATACTTTAGACAATGGAGCAGACCCGTAGAAGGGTTCATCAGATATGAAGACAGCCTCATGTGGAATTCTATTGCTAATGGGCCGTACAAACCAAAGGCGGCTTTATGTGCTGGAGGTTGTGCCATGATAGAGAAGGCAGTAGAAGACTACTCTAAAGAAGACGTCAAGCGAATAGATATTGATAAAAAGGCGATGACTGTTTTGATGACTGTAATTCACAACTCGATTATGGTGGGGTTTGAGAATTGCTCCATGGTTAAGGAATTGTATGAAGCCTTAACCCATATGTACTCCAACTCCAATGACTCAAATAAAGATTCACTGAAGCAACAATTTGAGAACTTTACTCATATTGCTAGAGAGACCTTGGACCAGCAATACTTCAAGTATACGGATCTTATCTCTTCCCTTCAGTCTGTGAGAATAGCTCTTGAATTAAGAGACATCTTAAGGAAATTCATGAGTGGACTCCCCAATGAGTGGACATTCTACTGTGTCTCTATTAAGAGAATAGAGAACCTGAACACCCTCACCATGACTGAGCTACATGGTATCCATAAATGGATACCGTGTATAGATGGGGAACAATAGTGGTCATCAAGGAAGCAGACCTTCAAGCCTTCCTGCTAGCAACGCTCTCATGGTTTCTCAAGGCTCAAGACCCCCTCAACCTTAGTAGTACATGTCATATCCCCAGTAGTCATCCAGCTCTTTTGGCCTTACATCACCTTCTTTAAGCCTCCAAAGTCTCAACAAGCTCAGCCCCATCACTTTCATGACAACTGTTCCTTTGTCATAGGAAGTGGACACTCTAATTATTTTCAGTTTTTTTTTATGATCTGGAGTATTTTAGCCCAGATGACGTGGACTAAATGGACATAGTCTAAGAAATGGCTCTATCAACCTATAGGCCAAAGAAGTTCTTCAAAAGAACTAGAAGGTAGTTCCCTCAGAACCCAACTAGCAGCAAGTTTGGATTTGACAAAGCAAAGGCCAAATGTTACAACTATAACTAGTTGGGCTACTTTGCAAGGGAATGAAAAGCTCCCAAATCAATCCTAGGATCTGCTCATGCCTCCTTACAGCCTTCAACACCTAAAGCTACTGGAAAATCAACTGAAACTTCTACTGTTGTGGCACTCATAGCTGGAACAGACAACTCTAAGGTATATGATCATCTGTGCCTGTATTGCTAAGGTTAAAATGTGCCGGGACTATAACATTGTAATTAAAACCGATATTGAGTCTTTGAATATCTTAAAAGCTGATTTTAAAAAGGCTAAATCTGACCATCAACGCAAAATTGAAGAGTTAGAGAAAACAATACCTTTTTAAAAATAGGAGCATACTAACTACAGGACTCAAATCAAGGATTTAATATCCAAGTTAACTAAGGCTCAAGCCAAGCCAGTAATAGCTAAGGCTTAAGCAAGGAAGCAAGCTATCTCTAAACAAAACTTCCAAACCATTCTTGCATCATCCTCCCACTTAAAAATTGTTATCAAAACAAAGGTGGGTTGTGGACAAATAAGATTGCTCCACCACACTCTTATAAGTCTATTAGACAACCATAGTGTGATACTAAAGAGTAAGAGGTCCCATCTGCTAACCAATCATTCCATGAGTTGAAGAATGATGCAACCATGGAGACGACCACAGGGAAGGAATAGGTAAATCAACCCATTTCTAGTGGTGATGATCAACCCCTATCCACCAAAGCAAGAAGAAACCAGACAAAGGCATCCAATAGAACTATCAAAAAGGTAGATGAATCTAAGCTGAAGATTGACACAAAGTAAAAGGGTGTTTTCATTTCAACTTGATTCGATGTGGTAGGCATTTCTGATTCTGGAAAAAAGTATAGTACCAACACTCCGATCCTGTCAAAGGATCAGGAGTCAAAAGGGAAGATTGTAGAGGAAGACAAGAAGATAAGAAACCTTAGCTCTTAAAATTCACAAAGATTAACATTACATGCATAATGTGTGGTCTGCAAAACCACTTGGCTAAAGATTGTTATTATAATCCAGCAAGCACACATTATGCAAATAATGTTAAAAATGAAGCAGCCAAGGAAAGATTCACATTTGGACCTTATCACATGGTTCAAGTGTTGAGTAAAGGAAAGCTGGTTTCCGAAACTATGTTTCTTTTGGAAGAAACTTATTCTTCCGAAGGGTAAATGGCTTTGGAAGTCAAGCTAAAGAAAGCTCAAAAGAACAAAAGAGCTTTCACAAAACCATCCAACAAAAAGGCCACTTCAGAAGAGAAGGTAGTGAATGCTTCTTCTGAAAACAAAGAAGCTTCAAAAGAAAGTCATGCTACTCAAGATTTAACAAGTTCATCAATACTGATCAACCTTGGAGGAATGTAAGATCAGACAAGATGCTGCAACCATACCTTCTCTCCAATGATATCAATTGAATCCTCTACTGTTCATTTTGTTTCAATTATGTCATCATTAATGGAAAAACCCAAGACCAGCCAAGCTTAGGCTTCCAATCAAAACTAACTTTTCACCATTGTGTAGGGACATTCACAAGACAAGAACAATAATGTCTGATTAGGGGACAGTCGATCACATGACTGGGAATAGATCTTTACTTCAACAAATTCAAAATTTTGATGGAGGTCCTGTTTAGTTTGGAGGTAAAACCGGAGGATATATTTTAGGCAAAGGAAGTGTATCCAATGGTTTGTTAAGTGCTGACAAAGTGAACTTTGTCAAAAAGCTTGAACACAATCTCCTTAGTGTTTCTCAGTTTTGTGATCAAAAGTATCAAATGCTTTTCATAGAGCATGAGGGCATTATTCTCAAACCTGGGATGACAATTCCTTAGGAATTGGTGCTTCTTAGATGAGGGTGCCCCTACTGAATTTCCCAAGTCAAACCAGGATGATACATATACCCTATTCGGTTATGGTGGAGATGTAAGCAGGTCTACTGTCTACATGTTTAACTTCCCCTACAACTGGAAGTTCCTACTGCATGTTGTTCTCCATTGTTTATCAAACAAGTCTTGGGATGGGATCAAATCCCCTATGGCCAAGGGTGCCTAGTTCATGGAATGGTGAAAAGCCTCCGCTTCAACTACTCCAAGTTTGTGTTGACTAAGCTTACGGGGAACATCCAAAGGGACACATTCTTCATGTATGCTAGGTTCCTTCGGCACATAATTAACTACGAGTTTGACCAAAGTCAACTTGTCTATGCAGCTACTTTAACTATCCCTCACATGAGTTGAAGGCCCCGTTCTCGGGATGCTCACAACTGGTCAATCATTGCACATAAAAAATATATTTACATTAACTTTACTAAAACCATGTAGCGGAAACAATTTAAACAATCATTTCATTTCCTTTAAATAAACACTTTTTGCAAAATAATAGAACGTTCATTACAAAATACCGTTCATTCGCATTACAATGCAAAATTGTTATCGTATCATAAAATGATGCCATCCAAAATGAGCCAAGTATCCGCCCGTGCCATCCTCAGCAACAACTACATGCCAATTGGAAAATGCATAAAAATTAGCATTGCTAGGTGAGTTCTAGTTTTATAAAAAAACATTATATTATTGTTCATTCGTGAAACATTTTCTTTACTATCACACGTGATCACACATAATACGTGCATCAAGGTAATAATTATTATCTTCGTCATCGTTCATTTCATACATTTCGCACATTTCGTACTTATCATACTTTTCGTACATTTATTATCTTTCACTTCTATCTAGGTCCTATCATGTACATAACCCCCCTCTAGACCACCAAGAAATTCATCTAGGGTTAAGCGACAAGGACCCCATAAGGCACGTATGGAGTGGTCACTAGGACAGACTCCCCCTGTGTGTGTGAGTTCTTATGGGTTCGCCAAAATCGCACATTGTATAACACACAGTAAATATGAAGTCACACGTATTAGAGGAGTCACCAAGACTGAACTCTTATTGTGTGTATGAACCCTTATGAGTTAGCCAAAATCGCATGCTGTAGACATACACAGTTGAGCTAACAACTCTCAATGAGTTTTGAACCTCCTTTAATTTGCTTGCATGGTTTTTGATTCGTTCATTCATTATGTTCCACTTTCATTATCTTAAATCTTTCACATCATTAAGATAATACTTTACATTCGTTAACAATATCACACCACATAAAGTCATATCGTAATACGTAGTAAGGAACATAATAAACATATCATACATAACATATACCATCAGACATCATCATAAATATCATGCATCATACATTCACATACATACATATGCACAACAAGCATAAGTCATCACAAAACATAACCGATCCTCTACGGGATAGCGGGGGTTCGGGGGCGGCAGCCCCTAATAGCGGGGGTCTAGGGGCAGCAGCCCTTACTGGGGTCCAAGAGGCAATGCTCTTCCCTAATTTTGCTGCTAAAGTCACTGCAAGAATAGCAGTTTTGCTGCTAGTTTCGCCAGCAGTTTCACTGCCACCGTCGCTGGTAGTTTCGCAGCCACCTTCGCTGGCATCTTCGCTGGCATCTTCGCTGGCATCTTCGCTGGCATCTTTGCTGGCATCTTCACTGGCATCTTCGCTGGTATCTTCACTGCCAGTTTCACTGCAACTTTCGCCCAAATTTCATTGGAAAACCATGTATGCGAAACTACCATCGAAACTATATGTTATGACTGTGCACGTATGGAGTACTAACTAGTTCTGCGTGTAACCATATCAAATAGTGTGGAATCCTATTTGATTGGCCATCCAATTAGTGAGAACGATAACCCGATCAATATAACAATGAACCAAACGTTATGAATGAGTAGGAATTGATCAAGATCAAAATTTGAAGTTGGATTGGCTGTTTAAGATGCTCTGGACGGCTAGGGTTTATGAATATTTGAAGTCCCTCTCCAAATCTTTTTATTTTTCTCACGAATTAAGTGGTATTTATAGGTTTGTAGTTTCCATTCTTGTAATTGAACTTTAGCATAGTTTAGTCATGCGACTGGATCATGCTGTTGATTCATACGCATGACTGAAGGTTCAATAGCACAACTGAGTCAACCTTATATCTCAATCATACAACTTATCTAGTCTCCTGGTTCAGTCGTGCGACTGGTCCATAAGTATGATATATTCATGCATATGGTCCATAAGTATGGTCCATTAGCATGAATAATCACTCGACTAAGTTGAACACATTCCCAATCATTATTGACTTAGAATTGTGTACAACACTCTCAAACCTATATATGAAGTTCATAGGTATGACTTATACTTAACACAATAATAATATGAAATAATCAATGATAAATAAACATCAAATGCATATCATATTTCATTGAGTAACTACATTACACATGTGTAAGAAATGAAAGACTTTTATATTTAAGCACATAAACTAGGAACATCATGTATCTACAAATTCCCATTGGACCTAGTTTACCCTATTGTCTAAAATTCTTCACATGTTCTTGAAACTTCTTGTACTTCTCTTCTGTTGTGACTCCTGCGTGTATCTCAATGCAAAACAGAGTCGTATAACATGTTGAAGCTATAGAGCTTGTACAATATCTTGCGTCTCATAGAACAATGGCCACTTGTATAGAGTGTAGGCATCTTCTGGAGACAAGTTGGTAAGCCACATTGGGTCAAATATCCTGATAGTCTCAATCTTTTCATCTTTGTTCAATACTATGACCGCTTCTCCCATCCTCCAATCATAATACCACCATTTGAAGTGTGGAGTGAAGTCTTGAGGCATCTCCGTTAAAGGAATCTTAGATATTGTGCATGGGGGACTCCACTTCAGCACTACCTTAGGTCTTCCAGAGGTAGGATCAACTTTAGTCTTATGAATAACACGTTTAGGTTGTTAAGGCTTAAAGTTGACCCATCTGGTGTAGTATTGTTTCTTTAGAGCTATCTCAAACCATCCCGACAGCTTCCTCAGGTTGGCATACAAAAGATCTAAATTAGCCAATCTATTAAGGTCAAAACTAGGAAGAGTCTTCAGATCATGTGGATTTCTGAAGTACTCAATCCCCTTCTCTCTCTTTACAACATAAAAATTTTAAGTCTTCAAAATAATCCCATGTGATGATTTTCCTAGACACTTTCTCATGTTTCTTGACTTTGTATAGTTTGGTGTAGGCATTTTGCTTTGGAGGTGCGCGCTGAGCTTTCATTTCAGCAAAACAAGCAGCCCATTCAGCTTTCTTAAAATCAACATTCGCATCAGAAGCATGGTCTTGATTTTCATCTTTCTCCTTTTCTTTCTCCCTCTCATTCAGCTTATCAAAAGTAGCATTGCCAAAAGTTTCACCCAAGTTGGGGATAACATTGCCCTCAGGGTCAGTGTACTCATGATAGTGTTCAGTAGTCACATCTTCAATCTCTATTTCATCAACATCCTATAGCTCCTCATCACTTAGAACATTGACTTCAAGAACATTTAGATTAGTTCATCTGGATGTCTGAACATGTCAGCTAGCTGCCGTTGGTCAGATCATGTATGATTTCTCCTTCTCAGGAGGTAGTCACTGACCTTTTGATGATCCTTGAAGTTCTCTTATGTTTTTCTCAATTCTTCTGTCTTCTTTTGCTGTGCTCTCGTGGCATGCAATTACTCTAATATTGAACAAAGAGGCTAAATTAATCAAAATGCATATGCACTAGAGTTAGTTTCAACTTCACAGTCAATCACCTTCTTCTAGGATCTATGTACTTCTTCAGCAAGTTTTGGCTCTATTGTGGATCAAACGTTGTTCATAAGCTTGTTTGGAGATCTCCTCTAAGCCAATAAAGCATAAGGTCTTGTACATTCAGTAGCATACCCTTATTAGCTTCTTGTGAGTCTTCGAATCAATCCACCCACCCATTTTGCCATAGCATTATCCTACTCTTTGCCAAAACAACATATTTATTCCTTTCTATCAAGTAGGAGACAAGGGCGTGAGAGAAAAATAATAGTGGTTCAGCGTCATGCAACTGTGCATTCTGGAATTTGGTCAGACATCTCATCAAAAGGTCCACGTCTGGAGGCTATTAACTGAGGATCACATGTCCAAGACTTGAAACCAGGGGGCAACAGGGCACAGTTGCTCTTTTTTCAATACGCCGACATTGATGTCTCTGGGATCTGATCCTATGAGAGCAACTGTAAGGATTCCTGAAGTCTGATGCAACCCAAAACTGCCTAAGTGTTTCAGCAACATGCACTAAGTACTGAAGTGAAGAATGCTTCGGAAGAATTACACAAAGCATTAGAAAATACTCTAAGTGTAATATCTTCCGAGCCAAGACCAATATCTTCCGAAGCCTAACATGAAGTCTTCCGAAGCTTGAAGAGACAAAGTCTTCCGAAGCTTCAACCTATGAAGACAGATTTCTTCCGAAGACTTTTAGTACACATGCTTTATCTGATGTACTGTTCCATAAAGCACCTTTTCCGCTGCGTCTCTGATAAGTCACCAACTTACAAGAGTTGGTGAAAAGGTCCATGCTTTTGGTAACTGTACATTGAGGTCTTGTGTCTGAAACTTTCTACTTTATGTACTTTATCCTTTTTGTAATGTATAAGGATGTGAGCTATGGCATGTCATAGTCACAAGGTCAAAAGGCAGATATGCCTTTTGATCCTACAATTGATTTTGTTAGTGTCTAGTCAATTGTATCCAGCTGGCTTTCATAGTATAGCCGGCTGTAGGTTGTAGTATAAGTATTCCAAGTTCTTGTATCTTTCCATATGCTTTGTAACACTTGAAAGCAATATACTGCTCCCTTGAAAACTATACTCTCTTGTTCTGTCTTGCTTTACTTGTGTTCTCTGCATCACCTTTGGTTACCTAGTTCACTGTTTGATTAAGATTTAGTTATCTCCTCATTGTGTGTGTTGTGTTGTAATTGTGTTCAAGCCCTTGAACGATCCTGCAATTGGTATCAGAGCTTCAGGCTCGTGATATAAGATCTAACCATCTTAAGATCCCTCACACACACAAAAAACTAAACCTTTTCAAATGGCTTCCATCTCAAAGACTGATATGGAGACTGGAACCATGAACAAATCCCCATTGATCACTCTTGATGACTTCGACACCTGGTGCATGAGGATGGAAGGCTTCATCAGGTCTCTTGACTCAAGAATGTGGGAATCTGTTGAATATGGACCTTTCATACCTAGCACCCCCTCTGCTACCGGTGCTGGTATGATTCCTAAAGATGTGGCCAACTACTCAGATGAAGATAGGAAAAGAGTAGAGATTGACAGGAAGGCCATGACTGCTCTTCAGACTGCTATTCCAAACTCTGTGTACAGAGGTTTTAAGAAGTGCAAGACAGCTAAACAGCTGTGGGATGCACTGAAGCTGATGTATGAAGGCTCCTCTGAAGCCAAGGAGAACAAGAAAGATCTTCTGAAGCAGCAGTTTGAAAATTTCACCTTTAAAACAGGTGAAACCATGACCCAACAATACTTCAGGTATGTTGAGATTGTGGATACCCTTGTGGATGGAGGAGTTCCTCTTGAGAACAGAGACATTGTAAGGAAGTTCATGT
The DNA here is from genome assembly GCA_025506515.1 of Flaveria trinervia. Taxonomy (NCBI): domain Eukaryota; kingdom Viridiplantae; phylum Streptophyta; class Magnoliopsida; order Asterales; family Asteraceae; genus Flaveria; species Flaveria trinervia. The sequence goes on along the minus strand of CM046452.1, from coordinate 39,808,978 downwards.
CCTCACTTCCTAGGCAATGGACACACTATTGTGTGGTAATCAAGAGGACTGAGAACCTTAAAACTCTTACTCTGACAGAGTTATATGGGATTCTCAGTGGATACCAGATGGAGATGAACTTACAAGGTTCATCTGGCAACTCTAACAATCAAATGGGTTCAGCCCTTCATGTGGCTGAAAGGGACAGCATAGAACCCCAACATCATCTCCTATGCTACCCTGACAACTCACAAAAGGGTCCTTTCATCACCTTCCCGGAGACACCAAGGGAGAACTTTACTCAAGGAAGTCCATTCCAAGAGACAAGTTCTTCGCAAGCCTTTGTGTCTGCAGATGAAAGCTGTGGAAATTATCTCTTCACTCTTGAAGATCTAGACTGTATCCATCCAGATGACCTGGAATACATGGAGATAGTTCAGCAGATGGCTCTTCTCACTCACAGAGCCAAGAAGTTTACAAGAGGACAGGAAGAAAATTTCCAAGCAATGCTACCAGTGGAAAGTTTGGCCTGGATAAAAGCAAAGTTAAGTGTTACAATTGTAACCTTATGGGTCACTTCGCCAGGGAGTGTAAGGCACCCAGAGCAAATGGGGGTCAAACACAACTCAGACCAAACTTCACCAACAATACCCCTCAGGCTGAGAAGACAAAGCAACATGCTGCGGTTGCTGTGAAGAGAGGGAGGATTTGACTGGAGTTTTCAGGTGGAGGATGCTTCTCCAAACCAAGCATTGATGGCTGATCATGATGAAGCCAAGGTATTAGAACATCTTTGCTCCCCTGAATGCATTGCTAAAGTAAATAGATACAGGTCCTACAACCTAGAGATGAGATCTGATCTTGAGTCATTAAACATATTGAAAATGACTTTAGAAAGTCTGAAAATGATTACAAGTTAAAGATAGAAGACTTGGAGAAAACTATTTCAGTACTAAAACATGAACATACAGATTTTAGAACTCAGATCCAAGATCTCATCACTAAGTTGACTAAGTGCCAGGCTGAGCTTGTGATCAGCAAAGCCCTGGCAGAGAAAAGTGTTCTTGAAGAAGAGACCTTCAAGAACATGATATCCTCATCCCTACACAATAAGGTTTGTTATCAAAATAGACAGGGACTGGGATCAAATGAGATAGCTCCTCCACACACAATCTTGTCTGTAAGATCTCCTAGGTGTGGAACTTGTGAAGATGAGCTTCCTCTCATAGATCCAGTAAGTGAGGATGATGAAGAAGTGATAGTGAGGAATCCCTCTGAGAAGAGTGAAGAAGAGGATTCCTCCAAGGGCCACTATCCTTCTGAGGAGAAGAAATTAACTGTGATGACCAAGTCCAAGAGAAAGAACTTGATCAGGAAGAGCAAAAGGAAAGCAAAGAAGGCTCAAGAAATCAAGGCTACCTTTGATGCTAAGCAGAAACAGTGTTTATCTCTGCAGGCTTCAAAGCAATAAGGACTGAAGACATCCACCAAAGCCTCTTATCTAAGAGTTCTGGTTCATGTTCAAATCATCTCAGTACAAAGAAGAAGACTGAGCTGCTGTGTACCACTGCTGCACAGCCTGGACCATCAAATTCCAAAAACAGTTCACAGCCCAAGGAAACTGTATCTGAATCTACCAAGATGAAGGTGAAAAAGGGATGTGACCAAGGCCAGTCTTGCTCTCAAAAGGAGATTTCTTTGAAGAAGAAAATGCTGTGTGTTATGTGTGAAAGTACTTCTCATATTGCCAAGGATTGTCCATACAATCCTAAAAGTACTATCCACATGACCAATACAAAGACTTCAAAGAATCTCAAGAAGTCTCAAGCTTCGGAAGGAAAGTCTGTTTCCTTCGGAAGCTCCAAATCAAAGAAGAAGGTAAATGGAAAATTACCTTCGGAAGCAAAGTTGGTCTCGGAAGAAAGGAGTTCTTCCGAAGTACTAAAGTCTACTGCAGTGACTGTAGATTCTTCCGAAGTATCAGTCATTAAAACTTGTGAAGCTCCAAAAGCTTCTAAGGTTTTGAAGGTCAAGTCCAAGACTCCAAAGGTGGTGTGGAAGTCTAAGAAAGACCAAATGACTGAGGTTTCTCCATCAACAACAGCCGAAGATCCCCTCTGTACAACCATAGGATCTATTACTGTTGCATTACCTTCTATTACACTTACTGAACCCAAGACAAGTAAGGCTTGGGTTTCCAAATGTAACTAATCATTTTCTTTGTGCAGGAACAGCTCAAGACAAACAAGAATGTCTGGATAATTGACAGTGGCTGTTCCAGGCACATGACAGGCGATAGGTCTTTACTTCATAATTTTGAGAGAATTGATGGAGGACCAGTTGCTTTTGGAGGAAATGAAGGTGGTTACATTTATGGAAGGGGCAAGGTCACAAATGGTAAGCTCAGCATTGAGAAGGTAAATTTTGTTAAGGAGCTTGGGTACAATCTTCTGAGTGTATCTCAATTTTGTGATCAGAGTCATAACATGCTCTTCACTGAGCATGAGTGCATTGTTCTCAAACCTGGAGTGGTCATTCCTCATGAGCATATTCTGCTCAGAGCCCCCAGGAAAGGGAACATGTACAAGATGGATTTGCAAGAAACATCTCCCTCTGGAGAAGTTTCATGCTTTCTATCTAAAGCAAATAGTGATGAGTCTTTCCTATGGCATAAAAGAATGTGCCATGTAAACTTTAAGAATATGAATAAATTAATTAACATGATCTGGTAACTGGAATGCCAAAGAAAGAGTTTACAAGTGATGATCATTGTGTTGCATGCCTGAAAGGGAAGCAACACAAGGTATCTCACAAGCCTAAGGAAAAGAACTCCATCACTACTCCCCTACACTTATTACATATGGATCTCTTTGGCCCCACCAGTGTAATGAGTTTAGGAAGGACCTTATACTGTCTAGTGATCACAGATGATTTTACAAGATTCACTTGGGTTTTCTTTCTTAGAACTAAAGATGAGACTCCTGAGATTCTAAAGAATTTCATCTTAAAGATTGAGAATCAATGTGATCACAAGGTCAAAACCATAAGATGTGATCAAGGAACTGAATTCAAGAACCAAATCCTTGATACATTTTGTGATGAAAAGGGTATTACAAGACAATACAGTGCTCCCAGGACTCCTCAGCAAAACGGAGTTGCTGAGAGGAGAAACAGGACACTTATTGAAGCTGCAAGAACTATGTTGTCTGACTCTAAACTGCCTATCACCTTCTGGGCAGAGGCAGTTAATACTGCCTGCTATGTGCAAAACAGAGTCTTAGTAGTTAAGACACATGGTAAGACTCCTTATGAACTTTGGCACAAGAGGAAACCTTTCATTGGTTTTCTCAGGTCATTTGGATGTCCCTGCACCATCTTGAATACCAAAGATCAAGTTGCCAAGTTTGCTGAGAAATCAGACGATGGACACTTCATTGGATACTCTTCTCAAGCTAAAGCTATAGAGTATACAATCTCAGAACTAGAATCATTGAGGAGTCAGCCAATGTGACTTTCAATGAGCACACTCCCAGTGTGGCTGGTTCTGGTCCGGATTGGCTATTTGATCTTGATTTAGTTACCAACTGTTTTAATAAATCTTGTGAGCATGTTTCAGGATCTGCAGAAAATTTAAATACAGGTGATCCTGATCCAAGATTTGAGCTTGGAAGACCTTCAGCTCCAGTTGGAACTACTTCGGCAAATGAGGTTTCTATCAGCACAACAATGACAAATCCAGCTGATACATCTGGCATGCCTTCAAATTCCAGTTCAGAGGCCTCTCAACCAGATAAAGACATCTCAATTGCAGAAGATAACAATGGTGATGTGTGAAAGTGATCAAGAATCTCTTGATGCTAATAACTATACCATAGATGATAACATCAATGATGTCACACACTCATTGGATCAAGTTAATCTTGATAAGTGTGATAATGTGGAGGATCAATCTTCAAGACCAGATCTAAATTTCTCAAATTTGGATCTATCTCAGCAACTTGCTGTGATCCCTCAGCTAAGGATCCACAAGTCTCATCCTACTACAAACATCATTGGAGATGTTATCTCGGGGTAAAGACAAGAGGGCAAACCATGAAGCAAATGTTTGTCTTCACTCTTGTTTTCTATCCCAGTTAGAGCCAAAGAAAGTTGAGGAGGCTCTAAAGGATGGAAGTTGGGTTGAAGCTATGCAACAAGAGTTGCTTCAATTCAAAAGACAGAAAGTTTGGAACCTTGTCCTCTTCCTCATGGGAAGACTACCATTGGAACCAAATGGGTTTTTAGGAATAAAAAGGATGATAGAGGAATCATCATCAAGAACAAGGCTAGACTAGTTGTTCAAGGATACACACAAGAAGAAGGGATTGACTACACTGATGTCTTTGCTCCTGTAGCTAGACTAGAAGCTGTTAGGATATTCCTGGCATTTGCTGCATCCAAGAACTTCAAGGTCTACCAACTTGATGTAAAGTGTGCTTCTATATGGAGTGATTGATGAGGAGGTTTATGTCAAACAACCACCTGGTTTTGTAGATCCTGATCATCCTGATTATGTCTGCAAGCTTGACAAAGCTCTCTATGGGCTGCATCAGGCACCCAGGAAGTGGTATGAGACACTGTCTGAGTATCTCTGTAAACATGGTTACAGGAGAGGTACTATAGATGGAACTCTCTTCATCAAAGGACAAGGAAACGACATTCTGCTAGTTCAAGTATATGTGGATGACATCATCTTTGGCTCAACCAATTCAAGGCTCTGCAAAGACTTTGAAAAGCTGATGAAAGATAGATTTGAAATGAGTTCAATGGGAGAACTTAATTTCTTTCTAGGAATTCAAGTGAAGCAGGTTGAAGATGGCATTTTCATAAGTCAGTCAAAGTATATTCAAGATATACTCAAGAGGTTCAACATGACTGATTGTAAGACTGCTAAGACACCCATAGCCAGAAACCACTCTCTTGGTCCAGATCTTGAGGGGGAGTGTGTAGATGAGCACTTATACAGGGCTATGATTGGGTCTCTTATGTATCTTACAGCTAGCAGGCCTGATATCATGTTTGCTACATGTATTTGTGCAAGATATCAAGCTAATCCTAAGATGTCTCACTTAATCACTGTGAAAAGGATTTTAAGATACCTCAAAGGTGCCTCAACACTTGGTTTATGGTATCCAAAGAATTCTAATTTCAATCTGTATGCCTATACAGACAGTGATTATGGTGGTTGCAACATGACTGCAAAGTCTACATCTGGGGGATGTCAATTCTTGGTGGAAGGGTTGTCTCATGGCAATGCAAGAAACAAACCTGTGTGTCTGCATCAACTGCTGAGGCTGAATACATTGCTGCTGCAAGCTGCTGTGCTCAAGTGCTTTGGATTCAAAATCAGATGCTAGACTACGGATTTAACTTCAAAGAGACTCCTATCCACATAGACAACAACAGTGCTATCTCTATCACTGAGAATCCTGTGCAGCACTCAAGGACCAAACACATCAACATCAGGTATCATTTAATAAGAGATAACTATGAAAAGGGGTTAATTAAACTAGTCAAAGTTCACACAGATGAACAATATGCTGATCTGTTCACAAAAGCTTTTGATGAACAGAGATTTAAGTATCTGATATCAGCTATTGGGATGATCAACTTTGAGTAGATTTTTTCTTAAAACTAATTCTAATTATTTCTTCTTAAAAATATGTGTGTCCTAAGTTGTCTAGTTCATCACTTTCATAAGCTCATGTTTTCTTTGAATGAAAAACTCTTTTTGAAGACTTTCCTTAGATTCTTGAAAATTTTCTGATACTTCGGAAGATAATGTTTTACCTTCGGAAGAAAAATATGTCTTCAAAATAAATGACTGTCTAAGAGATTTTACCTTCGGAAGAAGTCAAAATTTATCTTCCGAAGCTTAAAATTCTCAACTTAGACACTTATTCATTTTTAAGGACTTTTTCCTTCCGAAGCAAAAATTACTTTCGGAAGCTTTGTTCATTCTTATACAAAGCTTTCCAAAGTTTATTTCTCTTCCGAAGCATAAATCTTTAAGACTCTCAGGAAAATTCTTCCGAAGTCACTTTAGCTTCGGAAGCTTTTTCAATCAAACTTCCGAAGACAAATTACTTTCGGAAGCTTTTCGAACTCCAAGAAAACTACTTTTTGAGCAAAAAGGTAAACTACTTTTTCAGAGGTGGGACCGACATACGGATTTCAAAGTTTATCCTCTTTCATTAAACTTTATCTGAAATCCTTCTCTCTCATATAAACCCAACGGTTTCCCCCTCTTCTATCATCTGCTTTTCTTCCATACCTAAAACCCAAAGCTTTCTCTCTGAAATTTACTTCCCATTCTTTTCTCTTCATCTCTGAGCTACCTCACAATGGCTGACCTTCCACACAGAAATGATCCTCACTTTGCCATGCAGCTACACAGACAACACAATCAGGTTGCTCTGTTATGCTCTGACAAAGATCCTCATTTCTCAGAGGTTTGCCGTTTCTTGTCTTTGTCTCACTACTTCACCTCCCTAACCATTGATCCTCCTCTATATGAGGATCATCTGCTTGAATTCTGGAAGACCTGCCAAGAGGTCATTATGGATGGGGAGAAGGCACTGTCTGCCACAGTGCAGGGGAGAACAATTTTCATCACTCCGGCCATCATCAATCGACATCTTCAGCTGGATGATGAAGCAGGTGAAGTGTTCTTTCCAAAAGAAGCGGTTAATCATTCCTTCGAGCAGATGGGCTATGAAGGAGATTTCTCTGTAAAGACCTTCAGGAAAGGGAAGGTCTCATCCCAGTGGAAATACCTGCTCCATGTGGTTATCCACAGCTTATCAAACAAGCATGGTGGATGGGACCAGATTCCTGAGGATCTCTCCTTTATAGTTCATGGAATGGTTCAGGGGGTCAAGTTCAGGTATTCACAATTTGTTTATACTAATTTACTTGCAAACTTAGACTCCTTAGAATATTACATGTTTCCTAGATATGTTCAACACATTCTTAACTGTGAACTGGGCTCACAGTTGAGGGAAACAGGCAATATTCTTAAACTGGGACAGATGAAGCCCGGCATCTTTAAAATTATGAAGAAGCCAACTGTAGGCTTCTCAGGGGTAGAAACAGCCTAGTCCCAAAAATGTTAGAGCTCATTGCTCAAGGTGACAACATAGCAGTCCAAGCTAGTGTTGAACCCACACCTACTGCTCTCCTACCCTCTTCACAACCTCCATATTCATCACCTACAAAAGAAAATCCCAACGAACCCCTGCTCAGGCTATTGAGTCTGTGCAGGCCCCCAAATACTCAACCTTACAGGAAGAAGTGGACTCCAGAGCTCCCACTTCTCCTGAGGAGCAAACCACTCCCATACTTTACCTATCAGGGCTGAGGTTCCTCAAGCTCAACCTGATGAGCTCATTAGCCCAACAACTGTAAGCCTTCACTCTGAGTCTCAACACTCAAGTGAACAACCTTCAGGGGATAGCTACCATCCCCAGCCTTTGGATCTAAACCAACCAATTCCCAACCTATCCTTTTACACTGATGAAGACTTAGGATTCAGTGAGTACCATGAGTCTCTCTTCTCCTCCCCTACTCAAAGAGAGATGAGTACCTCTGACTCTCCTCAGTCTATCCCTCATCAGTCACCTATTACTGAGGTGGACACATCTGAACCTGTTCAGGATGTCCATATGGAAGAGGCTCTCACTTTTGAAAGTGATTACATCATTAAGACCTCAACCATGGCAACTCAGCCCATTGGCATCTTAACTGAGGTTGCCAGTGAGCAGAGGAAAACCAGCAGCCAAGAAACTCAAGCTGGTGGTGAGAGAAGGGACTTTGGTCCAATCCTCTCATCCCCCAGTGATTCTTCTGATGAAGATGAGGGGAATTTGAGACTAAAGGTACAACAATTGTCACAAACATGTACCTATCTAGTCTCTAAGGTTAGTCACTTGGAATCTCAGGTGACTACCCTGCAAAACAGGGTCAATGATCAGCAACTCCAGATTTCATATCTGCAGGAAAAACTAGCTGAGAGACCTTTAAGGAGAGCTCAACCAGGAACACAAGAACCTGTGGAAGTGATTGATTTATCCTCCAGCTCACCTATGCAAGTGGGTGATGCTACCAAAAAGGGGGAGAATGTTATCACAACCACAGAACCTGGGAGTTCTTCAAAGAGAATGGACATAGAGGACTCACCATCCTCACTTGCTGTTGTGCATTCTCAGCAACTTCCTCAAGTTCACATTAATGTGGACTCTATAGACTCTCTCATCAGGAGTCTCTTGAGGAAGGTATACCAAGGGCTGTCTCATCTCCACCACATGGAACTGGCAACTACATATCAGATGGAGGTATGATGATGACAGAAGAGCCCTCATACTTCACAGAGTTCAAGGTCAACAAGAAGTCTTTCAGTTCCAAAGCCTGAGCTTCTATGAAGGACTGGATTTAGTCAACATGCCACTTGTCAATCCAAGCAAATCTAGACAAGCTGACAGGCTGGCTCAAAGAATCCAAGACAGGATCCTTGCAGAGTTCTCTCTAAGAAGGAGACTTAGGCAATCAGGCAATGTCATCGGTCAACTGGATGTTGAGGTGGACCCTAAGATTAGTTTCATAGGGGAAACCTTGGCTGAAGGCCAGTGGCAGAACCTGAGACCCTTGTCTCACCATCAACAACTGCTGCAGAGGTCCAAACTCCATCTGAGACACCTGCTGGTGAAGGTGTTTCTCAGCCTCTCTCTGGCCAGAGCATGGAAGCTACACCAAGCAATGAAGGCCAAGCCTCAATCCACCCTGAGTCACAAAGGTCTGTTGGTGACAAAGGGAAAAGGATAATGACTCCTGAGGAAATTGAGGAGGAAGAGAGAGAGAGGAAAAGGAGGCTAAGGGGAGAAAGTTCTTCTGGGTCATCAAAATTCATGCAAGCTGCAATCAGGGCTGCCCCCAGACCAAATACTCAAAATGATGAACAAAGGGCAGTCAGGATTAATTATTTACAGACCAGGAACTATGATGTTGATGAAATCATCTCCCTCCCCTTAGAAGAGTTGAATGAACTGGCTGACATGGAAGTGTCAAGAGAGATTAAGGAGAAAGAGGATGCAAGGTTACTTCTCCAATTCAAAGAGGAGAGGAGACAGAAAAGACTTCACAAGCATACTCCCACTCTCTCTCCAGTTCAAGAAAGTCCTGCACAGGAAGATGTGGCTCCACAAGAACCTCAGGTAGTAGATAAAGAGAGGATAGAATCAAAATGATAAACTACCTGAGTGCCACAGGCTTCTATCAGGCAAATACACTTCTTCCCCTGTCCTATGACTTCATTGAGTTCGAGTACTTAAAGCAACTTGAGCTTGAGTTAGTCAAAGAAAGAAAAACAACCAAAAGGAAGCTAAGGGAAGAAGCTGCAAAGTCAAGAACCATCATTCAAAAGAATGCAAAGAAGTCTGCTGACAGACAAAGAATGATGAGCTTCTTGAAGTCATATGGATTCTCCGGAAGGAGACTTGGTCCCATGTCTCTATCTACAATGGATGAGCATATAAGGGTAATCAAGCAGAAGATTAAAAGTGGTGAACTCATTGACTTGCACTCTCTTCCAAGTCAAGTCCCACCTGAAGTGGAGGTCAAGTTTGAACAACCAGAGACACCTGAACCAGAACCTCCAGCTGAGCCTCAGCAAACTTCATCTTCTGATCCAAGACAGGGTCAAACTCCCTCTCTTCTGAACCTGTGAGGGAGGAACACCCAACTGAGAAAGACACTGATGATCAACATGGTGCTGCAGACCAGTCTTCTCAGTTAAAGACATTAAAGAGGAAGAAGAAAATGGCCTCTAAACCAAAGACTAAAAAGAAGAAGCCAAAGTCATCTACCTCTACCCCAGGCTGAATCAGATCAACCTGAGGAAGTGCATGATGAGGCAGCCCAATCAACTCCTATGCAAGTGGCTCCTCTAGCAACCGAGACACCCATCTTATCCTGGACTTACTCTACCAATCCAGAAAGATGGAATGTTATCAGAGATCAAGGTGTTGAAAATGTCTACTCATGGCAAGACATAATCAACTTACCTCTGCATGATCTCTTTGAAATGAGAAGATACTATGAGAGTCTTGATGATCCTGACCATCAAATGAAGAAAGGGATGGTCTTGATTATTCTGAAGACTACAAACATTTAAAGATCTTCTAGGTGTTTTGGTAGCATCAGCCTAGGGGGAGTTTGTAAGGATTCCTGAAGTCTGATGCAACCCAAAACTGCCTAAGTGTTTCAGCAACATGCACTAAGTACTGAAGTGAAGAATGCTTCGGAAGAATTACACAAAGCATTAGAAAATACTCTAAGTGTAATATCTTCCGAAGCCAAGACCAATATCTTCCGAAGCCTAACATGAAGTCTTCCGAAGCTTGAAGAGACAAAGTCTTCCGAAGCTTCAACCTATGAAGACAGATTTCTTCCGAAGACTTTTAGTACACATGCTTTATCTGATGTACTGTTCCATAAAGCACCTTTTCCGCTGCGTCTCTGATAAGTCACCAACTTACAAGAGTTGGTGAAAAGGTCCATGCTTTTGGTAACTGTACATTGAGGTCTTGTGTCTGAGACTTTCACTTTATGTACTTTATCCTTTTTGTAATGTATAAGGATGTGAGCTATGGCATGTCATAGTCACAAGGTCAAAAGGCAGATATGCCTTTTGATCCTACAATTGATTTTGTTAGTGTCTAGTCAATTGTATCCAGCTGGCTTTCATAGTATAGCCGGCTGTAGGTTGTAGTATAAGTATTTCAAGTTCTTGTATCTTTCCATATGCTTTGTAACACTTGTAAAAGAACTTGAGAAAGCAATATACTGCTCCCTGAAAACTATACTTTCTTGTTCTGTCTCTTGCTTTACTTGTGTTCTCTGCATCACCTTTGGTTACCTAGTTCACTGTTTGATTAAGATTTAGTTAATCTCCTCATTGTGTGTTGTGTTGTAATTGTGTTCAAGCCCTTGAACGATCCTGCAGCAACCATGCACAGTCATTGGATGCCGCTTAGTGGATGTGCTCCGTCTTCCCCCAGTCTAGGACTTGCTAAAGTCTTCTTAATGGATCTCAATGTCATGTCCGGATTGATTAGAACTCTAGATACAGTGTTATGCTTGATGCTCATTGTCCATCTATAATCCATATGCTGCAACACAAGAAACATACACATTAGATGTGTAATAAGAGATGACAGTTGGAACTTAAACTGTTGCTCAAAAACTGGTTCAGCATGCCATTGAACCATCCGATGAGATCAGTCGGCGATTGAGCTTACGGCTAAGTTCAGCGTTGCGATTGAGCCTACGACTAAACTTAGTGGTATCTAAGTATGTTGGTTCAGTCAATGTGTGACCGATGGTCAATGATTTGATTCACTCTTGTGATAAATTGTGACATTGAATCGTGCACCTGGCTCAATCGTGCGATTGACGTTCATATGGAGTGTCTATTCGCATCTGCTTTGTTCAACACTCTAACTCTGAATCTTTTTCAAAACATTATTTTAGACTTTTGTTAGACTCATTAGATCACAGGAACTCGAAATAGCACTTAATGCCTTAAATCAACTTTTATATCATTAAGTGGTCATTTTTATGGTATTGTCCGGTTATTGATCCGAACAGTTTAGGTCATTTGGGGTTTGATTAATCTGATCATTTGGGCCTATTTCAGTTGCAAAGTACATGTAGATGAGTAGGAAATCAGTTAGTATCACAAATGGGAGTAATCACAACGAGAAAATTTGTCAGAGTATGTGCGTGTAAGGGGGTTTCAAAGAGTTGGAAGGGTGTAAGGATTACGACCAACTGACCCTTTATTTATACTATTTAAATTTCAGTCGTGCGACCGGACCCATACGCATGCTTCATTCGTGCGACTGGGGTTTAGTGGTACGACTTGCTTATACTCCTTCATCCATTCGTACAATTGGTTCAGTCTTGTGATCAAATCGCATGGTTGTCTCATACTCATGGTCCAGTCATGTCACTGGCTCATACTTATGAGTTTAACCTTATACACTTTCAAAAACTTAAAATTTTACCTTTTGATATATAACATTATGACCTATGATCATCTCAGACATGATCCTTTTAATTGAACATCCTTTGATCCCCACAGACATGATCTCAATTTAATATCATTTGATCACCTCAGATGTGATCCTTTCAGTTTAGAACCGATGGTCACCTCAGACGTGACCACTCTTAGTGAGTCATTCACAGATTTCATCTAGTTGTATAGTCTGACATCTACGCAACAAAAGCCTAGAAAACATAAAACAACTCCAAATTAAAGGTAAGAAAGACATATTTTTGTGGTATAGGTTTGAGATGGTTTGGAACCTTTTAGAAAACATCTAACAGATTTTTCTTCCTGAGCGGAATAACTTCATCTAACAGGTATATCATAATCATTTACGTCCTTTTAATATGCACTATGATGCTAGATTCTTGTTTTGTCCAAGAGTCAATAGCACTTTCAGGAAATCATACTATAGCTATAAGATGCACACAACTATTTGACTGTCAAGAGTTGCAGCCACGATGATTGTCAGTATATTTGCACACTTAAATCCATACATAGATTTTTGACTCACATTGGTGATGAGTTAGAATTAAATATTTGAACAAGCATTTGTAGATCCCACACTTATATGGTAATCAACATTCCTCAGGAGATTTTTGAGCGATCTACGGGTATTTGGGAAGAAGAAACTATTCTAAGAGCTTTCAATGAGATTCTAAGCCTCAGGTCAGTGCCATCGCACAACAGAGAGTTGCAAACAACAATGAATTCTAGAATATTTAGGTTATGTTTATCCTCAGGTCAGTACCACCGCATACACAAGAGAGGTATTGGAGCTGTACAAGATAGTCTATATTATCAACACAGTCAATGTCAACAAAAGTCAACGTCACAGTCAAAGTCAACGCGAAAGTCAAACCAACACGTTCGAGACGAAGAACCGAGACGAGACATTGAAGCTCTAGATGACTAGGTGTTTTATTGTATTAAATATATTTTGTGTCCACAAAATATATTTAAAATTTTTATTAGTCATTTTTATGTGTTATATGTAATTTTTGATAATTGACCTAAGTCTAGGAGGTTAAGTGCAATTAGTGATTATTAGTCTGGTGATAAATAGGTTATTGTCATTAGTGTTGGATGATGGTTGTATGGCCAATAATTTGAGGGATTATTTGTAAACATATATTTTGCAATCTAATTGAAGATCAAAAGGGTTTTGATTGTGATTATCATATTTTGATCTAATTCTTTATGATTTGATTCAAGTATGATTATCCTGGACTTACCATTTGGTATCAGAGCCTTATTGGATGAAATGCATTGAAGAATTGAAGAAATTATTGCTGTGTTTTGAAGATGTTCATTAATTTTTAGAGAGAGAAACTGGGTTTCTAGAGAAAGAAAGTAGATCTAAGTTCAAATTTCTACATATTCAACAACAACATCAGATTTATCACTATAAGCAACATATATTGAATCTATATCATTGTTTGTTCAAGAAAGATCAATGAAAAACTTCAGATCTCAAAGGTTCTCTCACACACACTAGTATGTGTGTTCTTGGTGTTCTTGAAGCTTCATCATCTTCATCCAGCGAAACTAGCATCATTCTGAACGAAAGTTCAAAGTTTCTAGCGAAATTACAGCCGAAACTAGCAGTTTTGCTTGTTTTCCAACGAAATAGTACTTTTTCGGCGAAACTGCAAATTCGGCAAAACTGTTCCAGCGAAACTACCAGATTCTGGCGAAATTATTCTTTTCCGGCGAAACTTCAACTCCGGTGAAACCACAAAATTTTCAGCGAAATTATTAAAACATTCTTCGAATCTAAACGATTTAATCTGTAAAATTAACAAAAACATATTGCGAAATTATATCATCAAACTGTGAAATTTTTTAACATAACAAAATTACATATAAAACATAAAAATCACTAAAACATATTTTAAATATATTTTGTTGACACAAAATATATTTAATACAACAAAACTCCTAGTCATCTAGAGCTTCAACGTCTCGATTCTTCATCTCGAACGTGTCGTGATTGACTTTCACGTTGACTTAGACCGTGATGTTGGCTTTTGTTGACTTTGACTGTGTTGATAATATAGACTATCTTTTACAGCTCCAATAATACTCCCCCTTAGTCTATCATATCAACATATTCATACGAATTCAGCACCGGGAAGTCAAAATTAGAAAGATCTTCAAATTGAAGTTTTCTGAATCTGATGAGAAAGATTATTCATCTTATAAGCTCCCTCTATTTATATGCTCCCTTTTTTTGAATGCAACCTTTGCATGGATATTGGAATAGTTTTGCTAAATCTCTAATTTTGAGTTCTTCAGAAGATGTAGGAGGAGGATTCCTAGCTCGATATCTTCTACAAACTTAAGAACAGGTTCTCTGATCATGTACACTGCTCAAATGATGATCGGCCATCAGTTACAGCACATATATGAAACACATTCACAAACACAATCTTGGCATTTCTAAGTAGATTATTTCATTTTAATTAAATAAACCCATGTTTATTTTTTGTTTGAAAACAAGCGAACCCGTGTTCGATTATACGCAATTTCCATAAAATACATGAGAAATGATAGAATTGTAACAGCAAAATATGGAAGACCTAAAACAAATTGAAATTATTTTTTTTATATTTTATATTTTTTGTTATATATATTTAATGTAACATCCTTTTTATCTATTATTATTATTTTTATTTTTTTAAACCAAGAACTGAATCAATCATGAGATCACATCCTCAAGATATACTTTAGCACAAAAATGAATTTAATCATCGACAAACAATGGGATCACACTAATAACAGAATCTAATCACAGTTTTTGAATGAATATGAAATTCTCAAACATATCAATAACGATTGCTAATATGTTTGTCCACTTAAACCTATGCCCTATCTTTTTCAACAACCAGCAAATGATTCGTTAAGGTTCGACTAAACAATTTTGAATGCTAGGACACCACAATCATTTGGCAAAAACCCTCACCCAACCTCAGGATTTATTGAATTTTGTTACGATCTTTATAGAGCAAAGCTTGTGCGTTAGTGTGCAAGTGATTATTAATAGAATATTGAATCCTGTGATGAACTCATCGTTTAGATGATTTGACACTACTTAGACCAAAATGGTGAGAGCTCCAGGTGTATACTCACGTATAACAAAGGTAACCATTTAATCATGTGCCGATAAGAGCTCGAGGTTAGTACTATCGTACAACAAAAGAGATCATCACTCCTGGTCAGTACTTCCATACAGCAGACGAGATTAGTAAAAACACAAGACACATAAATATACCGATATAGCTCAAAGATATGGCTTATATGATTTGCATCATCACGGGTGAAAGATCAATTCTTCAGGTTGAGTCTACCAAACATATTATTAAAGAATCTGTTTGTTTTTTTATTATTTGCAACTAAAAATAACATGTAAATTAGATAACAGCATCAGTTACTATTATTTCTTATTTTAAAATGCAAGTCATGCAAAAACAAGAATTTGAAGAAGATATACAATCATTTCTCAGTCATCTCAAATCATGCATAACAAAATTATTCAGATTCAAAATCGATTAATAGCTTCAACAAGAATCTACCCATCTTAACTCTTTCCAACTTGCTTTTCTTTGGTCTTTTGAATCTTTGGAACCTTCTTCATAACTTTTTGTTCTTCAACCAAGTGTGAAATCTTCCAAAGCCAAGACCAATTCTAAAGCCAAAGAAGAAGTCTTTCGAAGCCTCAGAGTTAAAGTCTTCCGAAGCTTCAACTCATGAAGACAGATTTCTTTCGAAGACTTTTGACACATGCTTTATTTGATGTACATTTCCATAAAGCTGGACACCTTTCCACTGCATCTTTGTTAGGTCACCAACTTACATGAGTTGGTGAAAAGGTCCTTGTTTTTGTAACTGTACATTGAGGTCTTGAGTCTGTAACTTATACATCATGTACTTTATCCTTTTTGTAACAGATAAGGATGTGAGCTGTGGCATGTCATAGTCACTAGTCAAAAGGCAATTTGCCTTTTGACTCTACAATGATTTTGTTTGTTCTAGTCAATTGTATCCAGCTGGCTTTCAAAGTATAGCCTGCTGTAGGATGTAGTATACTGCATTCTTGAAAACCATACACTTGTGTTCTTTTGTTCTGTCTCATATATTACTTGTGTTCTTAGTGTCTCACTTGTGGTTAATCCAGTTAACTGTTTGATTAAGTTTGGTTAATCTCATCTTTGTTGTATTCTGTTGTAAGTGAACCCCTTCACCGGTCCTGCAGATACAATCTTTTAAGTGTATCTCAATTTTAGGATTAGAGGCACAACATACTTTTCACTGAGCATGAGTGTATTGTTCTCAAGCCAAGGATGGTTATTCATCAAGAGCACATACTGCTCAGAGCCCCTAGGAGAGGGAACATATAAAAGATGGACTTGCAAGAAACATCTCCCTCAGGAGAAGTTTTATGCTTTCTATCTAAAGAAAATAGTGATGAGTCATTCCTCTGGTATAAAAGAATGTTCCATGTAAACTTATAACATGAATAAACTGATTAAGAATGATTTGGTAACTTGAATGCCAAAGGGAAGCAACACAAGGTGTCTCACAAGCCAAAGGAAAGAAATTCTCTCACTACTCCCCTACATTTATTACATATAGATCTTTTTGGTTGTGCTAGTGTAATGAGTCTAGGAATGACCTCATATTGTTTAGTGGTCACAGATGATTTTTCAAGGTTCACTTGGGTCTTCTTTCTTAAAACTAAGGACGAGACTCCTGAGATCCTTAAGAATTTCATCTTAAAGATTGAGAATCAATATGATCACAAAGTCAATACCATTAGATATGAGCATGGAACTAAATTCAACAACCAAATCTTTGATATTGAGAGGTCTAGTTCTAATAGGTCTAGATTTCTTTTATAGGCATAGCACAATATTCAATCTTTTGTAATAAACTCTTGTATATCATTATCTTAATTTATGCACTATATGTATTGGTTAACCCATGATTATGTTGATTTATATGTGTGATTGTAGGTTTAACATCATACTTACTCAATTCCACAAAATTGACTATGTGTAAGAAACATCTACACATGAACATTTTTGTTCTTCCATAGATAATCTTCTAAAACAAAGTAACATGCATATGAGGATCTTCTACGGAAGAAGAGTATGCTGCGGATGAAATCAAGGGACTCCTACAGAAGACCAAAGATCTGTGGAAGACCAAATGTTCTACTAAAGAGCAAAAGTTCTACGGAATACCAAGTTCTACAAAAAACCAACACTTGCATGTACTTCACCAAGCACATTAACTACATCAACTCCTACGGATAACTTCACTTTAGTTAGAGTACGTCACATCATGACATTCTCTAAGTAACTTTCTTACCCTAATAAGAAAGTTACTGTTACCACATCAATAAAATCCTAAGCCTGTAAATACAAGGCATAGGTGCATACCAAAAGCAACCGATCGTAATAGAATTACCCAATATCAACAAACCCTAATAGCAACCACAACAATATACACAACAATCATTAGAACCCTAGCAATCATCAAATATCAATCATTATCGATCAATTGTAATCATTAATCTATATTAATGGAAAAATTTTGAATCAAACGTGTTTCTTCATTCATTACTTTAATGTGTTTTACATTTAATCATTCATTAACTTTGTCTCAAAACCATTTCATATAAATATACCTAACTATTTTGTCTCAAAACCATTTCATATAAATATACCCAATTGTTCCCCCTTCTTTCACTCTCCTCTGCATCTGCAAATCCATCCTAACCTAAATTCACCCAAAACCGCCTTTGTTTTTATCTTCCTTCACTATTAAGCTTCCTCAAATGGCTAACCTAAACCATAGAAACAACCCAAATTTCTCCATGCAACTCCACAGGAAACACAATCACGTTGCTCTATTGGACTCTGAGAAAGATTCTAGTTTCTTAGAGGTCTGTCATTTATTTGCTTCTTCAAACTACTTCACCTCCCTTACTATTGATCTTCCTCTCTATGAGCATAAGCTTTTGGAATTCTGGAAGACCTACCAAGACGTCATCATGGATGGGGAGAATGCATACCTGCCATAGTGCGAGGGAGGACAATGTTTATCACTCCAGCCATTATCAACACACACCTTCAGCTAGATGATGTAGAAAGTGAATTGTCCTTCCTACGGAAGCTGTCAATCATTCCTTTGAGTATATGGGCTATCAAGGAGATGTGACAAATGACCTCTGGGTCATAGTTATAACCTTATAAACCTGCATCATAACCCATTCTATTAATATTATTGTTAATATCATTTTTTGATTTTCTCTCATCCAAGTTAATTGACTTGAGTACTATTGCTTTAAATAATCCTTTTTGACTTGTCATAGTTTGGAATCTAGTAAGTGAATTAACAAAATGCAGAAGGCTAACCCAAAATTTATATGTATATGTTCAACCGCATTTGTTAATGTGGATGAGGAAATCAACATCTGCAATTTCTCCTCGCTCAGCCGTATTTGGTATTGCAATTGAGCAATCCTTCAGCCGTATTTCATCTAGTCATGACTCCTTCCAACTTGCGTTTTTGTGATGATTTTGTTAGATCATGCTTTACCATGGGAAAAATTAGTGTTCTGAGAAGGTTAATTAGTCACCTTTACAAAACTTAAATCAAAGTTGAAACAATTAAAATGTGTGCATACTCACTTAATTTTCGGTTAATGCATGCATGATCATGCACAATACATATCAACTAAAAAATTATACCCTCTAATATACTATACTACACTGTAAAACTACACTACATAATTACATTTATACAATAAAAATTTAATCAAAATACCCCTCACAAGACTACAAATCGGCCACCCCTCTCTCCACCCATCACCTCCTCTCTTCTCCACTAAACACCACCACCTCTACCATCCACTCTCATTACATGCAAGACTCAAGCACACACTCAAACACACTCCTCTCATTCTCTCCTTCTTTTCTCTTCTCTCTTCTCTCTTGGTTCCTTCCTCCAGAAAACACACACACACACACACACACTCATAGTTAGCACAAGATTCCAGCCATATTTTCGAAGAGCAACACCAAAACATCATCGCTCAAGCTAAAAACTCTGAGAAGGAGAAGCTTGTGAGCTTTTGGGTGCATGCATTCATCAAGCTTGACTTCTCCAGGCCTTATTCGAAGCTTTCCAGATCATTCTTGTCTCTCTACACTCTCCCAATCATGAAACATACATAGAGTAAGCTTTATTTTACCCAAAGCTTACTCTCTTTGTTCTAACAGAAGTCTACTGCTATCACTTTGTTCTTGAGGATCTTTTAATGTTCCTAAAGGTTTCTCACTCGTTACATAAGTCATTCTATAGGTGTAACCCGATTTACACCTAGAAAACCCTCTTTTTGGGTGTTGTTACACCATCCAACATACAGATGTTGTAATATCCTGAAGCCATGTTTGTAAGTTGCTAATAATCAGTTTTCTAACCTTCTAATAATCTTCTTTTAAAGTTACAAAAGGTTTGTGTAATGTTTAATCACAAGTTATAACGTTTTAATACATGTTTAATCGATGAAAATGGTGTAATCTTTAAGTTTTCATCTTGTTCATAAGTTGGTTGGTAAACCCATGAGTTAGGCATGTTATTTCAGTAGGTTTTGGATGATATTAGGTGTATGATAAGATGTTAATGGCTGAAAATAATAAGTCATAGGCTTGTAAGCAATTTGAACATATTCGGGGACCCGAAAAGTGGTAAAATGACTTAAAAATAAGAAAACATGGACTTAAACTATATTAAAAAGTATTCCAGACTCAAAAAGGGTTAACAAAGTGTTCTGGACTAGATTGTTGATTAAGTGGTCAAAAGACAAGTTAAAAGGAATTTTTAACTAAAAACGGGTATTAACCGGGTGACGTTTTAAGGAAAATCCTAGAAATAATGGTATATAACCAAAATCCATGGGAACCATGTTATTTCAGTAAGTTAAGTGCTATAAGATTTAAAGGTGTTGAAAGATAGGTCAAACAAGCTTTTAAACTGTCAATTACGGGTAAAAACGCATTTTAACGGGTTAAACTTAAAATTTAGACTTTCGATGAAAAGGAGCATGAAAAACATTTTTTTAACAGATTAAAAACTTACATAAAGTCCATAAATAAAATTTAATGGCTCTAAGACTAAAAATATGGATGTCAACAATTAACCGTTTAAAAACTTTGAGCCATTAAATTTTATTTATTTTAGAACCTGCTTTTATTTGTATCACGATCATTGATTCTTGTGTGAACCACTGTTTTATATGGGTAGATCTACTTGGGGAATCCCCCACACACAATGCATTTGGTGATGAACGAGAAGGGTACCACACTGAGATCCTGCGGGGTCATTTGTGGCATGTGACAAGTGTTTATAAGATACCAGGTGAACCATCCGGCAAGTATGGTCCACTGTTTTGAGTCTCAGTTCTTCCTTCAGGATTAACCGGTAAAACATAACTTTTGAAGAGGCTAGCCGGGACTGAGTGCAGGGTTGAGTGTGATCCCCCACAACAGTGAATCTTTGATTCTTTTAAATCAAATGTGGATTCTATTGAATCCTTTTGTTTTTAAACTTTAAGCACTTGAATTCACCAAATTTTTAGTTGACTCAATTTCTTTTTTAGCATGTTTCAGGTAATCCATGAAGGGACTCTAGCAGTCGTTGAAGACCTAGACCTAGCGTCGTGACCATAGTCTTGGCTTATTTGACTATAAAAACCTCTGAACAAATTACATTTATTGTTGATGGATACATTTTGTACTAATGTTGTATGTATGTTTCATTTAGGGGCTAGACCTACTACTAGCCCTGGTTTCTTTTAAACTTTAAATGTCATGTGTTGTTCTCTCCTTTTGTGCTTTTATCATGGTTTGTTTCCACTGCATATGTGTTGCTAGTCTGCGATGCCCACCCTTCCTGGGCCTAGGGTGTGAGATTGGTATCCGAGCCAAAGGTTGTAGAGAAGTTGGGAATACCATAGTAGACCCTAGGCTACAACCCTGATACCTTCAGACCGTCCTTGTGGGAAAGTGTTGGGATGATCAGGTTGGGTAAATTGATAATTACACTTGATCAACGTAATAATGAATTTACCTGACGCGTAAGTTCTAGCATGAACCTTTAGGTAATGAGTGGAATTTTTCTGTTTAAAACATATGATTTCTGAAAGTTCTTTTGATGTGGTCTAAAGGTTTTTTGTTAAATATAAAGTACTCTACATGTTGCTATTTGAAGAAGCTACTGATATATGATACTACTACTTAGTGATACCTCTAGTTATTGATACTATTGGGATATCTAATTCTATTGTCATCACTACCATAAGTAATATTATAATTACAATCATGAGCTATGAGAAACCAAATTACTCATGATATTTCTTGCAGGACATCAAGGACTATGGCTGACAAGGGTAAGGCACCGGCGTACCCCACTGACGAGACTGCACCATCTAGGAGCCTCAAGAAGGCGACACCGTGAATGGAGTACGAGGAGTATATGAGGAGAAGAAGATATCCAGGATGGATATCCGTCACATCCGACGACACTGAGCCGTCAGAAGGCTCTTCCTCGACATCCCCCTTTAGGAGCCGGACGCGCTCCCACTCACCTCATGTCGCAGCTCCTCCCCGCTCACCTATTCCGCCTATCGGGGATAGGGATGTACGTGTGATCACCCACCCACGCAAGAGTGCAAGGCCAGGTCCCTTAGTCTCCTTGAGGATGCCACCTCCTCCTCCACCACTTGTTAGGATTCCGAAACCTGCACCTCCGTCATTTGACCCACTCCACCACCACCCACATGACGACTACCGGATGCCACTGAGGTGCAACATGTATGATGGTCTTAGTGTGCTAGCTGGTGACAGGAACTCCCAGTCTAGCCGTCGGGCAAGCGATGTAGGTCCTTCCGATACTGCTCTGGACGAGATTCTAAAGATTGTTGGTCGTCACAAGCTGACCCTCCAGCACGCCACCCAGACCTCTCAGGCTACTTAGTCTTAGGACGTGATGGCTTCGCATAGGGTCCGGTGGTTGGAGCAAGAACAGGGGAAGAAGAACTCAGGACGGCTAGGGTAGTTGAAGAAGAAGTGGATATGGTTCGGAGAGAATATGGGATTATTTGTCTTATAGACAGTTAAAGGAAACTATTTCTATATTATCTAATACTATTATTATTATAAGGGTGATGGTACCTTCCAACTTGTAACAGTGTAACTCTGAGAAAATTATGTTTGCTGATACTGTTAACTCTATCTCTTTGTGAAACTGTTTTAATTAATGCTAAAGTCTTGCTGAGCTATTTATATAAAATTGCAACGTGTCATGATATGTGTTGGAATTATTGACCCGTGTCTGTTATGGATGAATTGTATTAAGCTAAACTAATGAAACATTTTCTTGATCAAAGATATTTAGTGGTGTGTATGATACACTCCCTCTTTGTAGGACTTGATAGTTTAGGGTAAATGATGCATGGGCTACTCGAAACCATTTATGAGATGCTAAACAAAAATTTATCTGTGATGCTAACAAAATGCCGACTAGAAGAGGAACCTAGATTGGAAGATGAGGAGCTACTAGAGGCCGTCGTGAAGGGGCTAGACAAACCAGAAACCAAACCCCTACTCCACCAGGAACCCCTTGTGGAGAGAATGCAAACCAGGGGAATGATGAAAGGATTACCAACCTTTTTGCACAACATATTGCAAATGTTATTCCTACCATTATATCCTAGATCGATGCAGACTAGAGTAATCATGGTGGTGATGGTGTATCCGGAAACAACGAGGTCAATAACGAGTAAGCTAAAGCACTGAAGAATGGATGCTCCTAAAAAACTTTCATGGCATGGGCAAAAGACTTCTATGGCACTAAGGGTGCGATAGATACGTACCGATGGATCGATGAAATGGAAGTTGTCCTGGACATCAGTGATTGTAAAATGGACCACATGGTGAGGTTTACATCCCAGTCACTCAAGGGATCGGCTCTGCAATGGTGGAAGATGGTTATTCAGCCTTGGGGAAGGAACACTACTAACCGAATGAGCTGGACCGAGTTCAAGGAACTAATGACAGCAAATACTAACCCATCAACCAATTGGAAAAGCTAGAGTTTGAATTCCTGAGCCTAGAGATGAAGGGTCCTAATTACACTGAGTACGTTAACGCTTCTTAGCCCTATCTCGATTGGTGCCACACCTGGTGACACCGGAATCTAAGGGTGTGGTGTGTTTCATTTGGCGGATACATACTAGAATCAGAGAAATGGTTTGATCTTCCAGGCCTTTAACCTTACAAGTTGCGGTTGACTTAACTAGCAGTTTGACTGGTGATTTGGTTAGGGCTAGATGGATTGAGCAAACCAGGACTGAAGAGAATGGGAAGTTAATGGGTGAGAAAAGGAAGTGGTTTGATGTGAAGAGAGCATATGGAAGTAATAACGGGTCAAGCAAGAAGAGCTTTGAAGGTGTGAGGCGCGATGACCAAGGTAGGAGGACAAGGAAGCTATTCTTGGCTACGAGCGCATTCTGTAGCAAGTGCAAACTGCACCATCAAGGGGATTGTAACCCGATGCCTTGCCTCCGATGCAAACCTCCAGGTCATCTAATCAAGGATTGTACATATGCGTCCGGTAAACAATGCCATGAATGTGGAGATCTAGGGCACATGAGGAACAAGTGTCCTAAACTGGGAAGAGATAAGGAGATCAGACCCAACAAGCCTAAGGGACGAGCATTCGTGATCGAGCTACCCAATGCTCGCAAGGAGCTTGATATGGTCAATGGTACATTCCTTATAAACAACCATCCTGCTATCGTTATATTTGATACTGGAGCAAGTGCTAGTTTAGTCTCTAGCACTTTTAGGCCTTGATTGATTTGAGTGCATGTATCTTGACTGATCCGTTTACCGTAGCAGTAGCCGACAGTAACATTGTAGAAGCTGATGAAGTCATCAAGGATTGTTTAGTGAATCTAGAAGGTAGCACATTTCAGATAAACCTGATTCCTTTTATGTTTGGAGGATTTGATGTGGTTGTTGGTATGGATTGGCTGGCAAAGCATAGAGTCTAGATTGTGTGTGATGAGCGCCTACTTATGTTGGACCCTGAAAGGATTATACATGCCAATTCAATGGGTGAGTTGATGGTTGCTCTGCTGGATTCCCACAAGTCCAAGAAGTAATGCGGATGAAGATCCTACACTGAAGAAAAACCAAGTATGGCTATTCGTATTTGTCGATGCAGAAGGCAAATAACAAATGCTAACAAGTACTTGTTCTTCCGCATTAACAAATGTGGAATACCAAGAAGAAATACGGACAAGTCTTTGTTCATCCGCATTTGCCAATGCGGATGACCAGACAAATGCGCAGAAGTATTTCTTCATCCACACTAACCAATGTGGATGACCAACATACTAATGCGGATGATCAAGTGAAGAAATGTTGATCAAGTCAACACATCCGCATTTGCCAATACGGATGAACAATCAAAGATGCGGATCATGACTTAGACTAGTTCTGATGTATTAGGTCGGGGGTAGTTTAGTCATTTTGTAAACGGCATCTTGTCTGCCTTTAAATAGAATAGAAAACCTCATACATGAGGTGACAAAAATTAGAAAATTAGAATGTTTTGTATTCTCTAGGTGCATTATTACTTTTCTTGCTAAACCCTACAAGTCATTGTAATCAAATCACCTTTATTAATATATACAAAGCATTTATGAGTATTCCCTCTGCATTGAATGTTTCTTGATTGTATGATTCCGCCATTCAATCATTTAACTCAATCATTATATTTGATCCTTAGTGAGAATCTCAATCTCATAACCCAGTCAATTGGTATCAGAGCTTTGGCTCTTGGTTCTTTTTCAGATCAACCCAACATCTGAATAAAACTTGATTGAACTAGTGATTGAGTTGCTAATAGAGTATTCCACCATCTCTATTTAGTAAATAACAAATAATACTCTGAAGAAGATCTCTGTCAACACGTTCTTGACGGGTTTGCAAGAACATAAAACTTAGTTTAACCCATTAAACTTTTTGAAAACGCAACGGAATAACAACATTATAATAACTTACTTATAAGCTGAAAAATGTGTTCTTTAGGTGACCATAAAAATGTATAAAACAACCCCAAAATCAAAGGATCTAAATATGTGAATAAGCAAGCTATGAACACAAAAACGAGCATAATGGACAGTCATTAACAAGTTGCCATAACTACCTTTCAGCAGCTCAAGACAATGCTTCTAAAAGAGGGTGCCAAAATGTGGATTTGATGAAGATGTAGATGTGCAAAATCGGCCAAGACTCCAAGAGAAGAATTCCTTAAGCTAGTATACCCCAAGCCGCCTTGCAAGCACCTCTTGTTAGGAGATTCAACACCAAACACAACACCTAAGACCCGAAAATTACTCTTTCTTATTGCTGCCTTTCGAGAGGTGTAGAGATAGAGAGAGAAAGAGTTGTGTGTGTTGCATGCAAAAAGGAGATGGATCAGATTTTGAGTCTCCAAGACATGTTAAGTGTGTGTGTTGTTTACAAGAATAAAAGGTCCAATAAGAACAAAGGGGGGGGGGCGGCCAAAAGAGATTCAAAAGGGGTTTTCCCTCTTTAATCAAACACACACACACTAACAATAAGTAGTCTTTTTGTCACACATTAATAAGTCATCTACTAGACTTATTTAAATGTGACATATGTCTTCTCTAATTAAACAATTTAATTAAAGTACACTCTCATGTTATTTGTGTTATTTAAACCCTTTAAATAACAAAAAAATAATAAAACCATCAACAAATTATCCTCATAATTTGTTCCATCTCATATGCAACTTATTTAGAAAACCCATTTTCTAAATTGGTGTAAATATTTAATTGCATGATCATATCATCAATTAAATATTAATTGGTGTTTGCTAAGCTTGTTATTGGGTATAACTCGACTTGGATCATAACGTACTAACCGCATCAATATTCTATGTGTCTTGGGCACATAGAATCCAACAATCTCCCACTTGCCCAAGATTCATAGAAGAGTGATGTAAGCAGTAAATACCGCCTAACAACGGTTTACGGCCCTTAATACGCATGACTTATAGCCATTCAATAACGTCATCTTATTCAAGTATCCTACTTGAAATGATTTAGGTGAATTAATCATCTATCCTTTTGTTACAGATGTCATGTTAAATCCAAAAACACAGAGTGATCATTCCTTGTTGATTTAACTTATCATGCCTTAGACATCTAACTCTCAATGAATAAGAGGAACAAATTCCATCTTGACTACATACGTTTCTCACAAACACCTCGTGTCATACCTAAACATACCCTTATGTGTTGTCCACTATTTCAGGACAGTGAAGAATTAGCTCAAGGTATAATACTTGGTGAATATCAAAACCCAATATGTATCTCAGGTCGGAGGATACCAAATGATATTCGCCTTTACTCAAATTTACTTATGATCAATCAATAAGATTCCATGTAGTAAAATTTGAGATGCGGGTTAGTCCAATATTTGTATCCCACAATATCTATGAACCTTGGTGGCAACCCATTGCTCCATTATGAATATCAACCAATCCAAGTTCATAATAATCTTACCCTCACACTTGTTCCCACAAGTATGAACGAATACGGACATTCAAAGTAAACAATTTACTCATGGATTAAACATGCTAATTGGAACATTAATTGAAACATTATAACCAAATAATTTTATTCAAATAATAAAGAGTTCCATATATCCAAATACAAAATTTACAAATCAAATCCAATCACTAGAATATGAAGTCCCATGGCACAAGTAAGACCTTCATGCTTTGCCTTTTCAAGGAGCTTCATGAGAAGATCCGCAATGTTTTGATCCGTGTGAACTTTGCGAATACATATCTTTCCCTTTTCAACTTCATCCCGTATGTAGTTGAATCTCCGCTCAATGTGCCTAGTCTTTTGATGAGCACGAGGTTCCTTGATTTGAGCAATCGCACCCTCGTTATCACAAAAGATCTCTAGGGGGTCCTAATGGAAGGGACAACCCCTAGATCGGCAATGAATTTCTTCAACCATGCAGCTTCTTGAGCTGCCAATGAGGCGGCGACATATTCTAATTCTGTAGTTGATAGAGCCACCACATCCTGTTTGGAGCTCTTCCAAGAGACCGCTCCTCCATTCAGAATAAAAATATATCCCGATTGTGACCGAGAATCATCATGATCGATTTGGAAACTCGCATCCGTGTAACCTTTTACAACGAGTTCTTCATCACCAGATCCATAGATTAGGAACATATCTCTTGTCCTCCTTAGGTATTTAAGTATGTTCTTAACAGCCATCCAATGACTGTTTCTAGGATTTTGCTGGTAACGGCTTGTCATGCTTAAGGCGCATGACACGTCCGGTCGAATGCATATCATTGCATACATGATGGATCCAATAGCAGATGCGTATGGGATTGCCTTCATTTTACCTTGCTCATCCCTTGAGCTAGGACATTGAGTCGTACTGAATATCGTTCCTCTTTGAATAGGTACGGAACCTTTCTTAGAGTTCTCCATGTTGAATCTTTTCAAGATCTTATCAATGTATGCACTTTGATTTAAACCAATCAACCGCCTTGATCTATCCCTATATATCTTTATTCCCAGAATATAGGCGGCTTGACCAAGATCCTTGATGGAAAAACAACTTCCAAGCCAGGTTTTTACACCTTCCAAGGTTGGAATGTCATTTCCAAATAGTAGTATTTCATGAACATACAATACAAGGAAAGTTATTGTGCTCCCACTAGCCTTCTTATACACACAAGCCTCATCAGCGTTTTTGATGAAGCCAAATTTCTTTACCTCCTCATCAAAATGATGATTCCAGCTTCTCGATGCTTGTTTCAATCCATAGATTGATTTCTTTAACTTGCATACTTTATTAGGATGTTTTGGATCGACAAAACCTTCAGGCTGAACCATATAGACATCTTCCTCAAGATATCCATTTAGGAAAGCGGTTTTGACATCCATTTGCCAAATCTCATAATCATAATGAGCAGCTATGGCAAATAATATCCTTATAGACTTTAGCATCGCAACAGGTGAGAAAGTTTCATTATAGTCAACCCCTTGAGTTTGAGTGAAACCCTTTGCTACAAGTCTAGCTTTATAAGTATCCAAGTTTCCATGCATATTGGTTTTCTTCTTGAAAACCCACTTGCTTCCAACTACTTTGGAATTAAGAGGTGGTACAACAAGTTCCCAAACTTGATTGTCATACATGGATTGCATCTCAATATTCATGGCCTAAAGCCATTTGTCACAATCCATTTGGACACTGTATTCTGGTATGTTGTTGGTTCATCTGAATCTACCACATAGCATCCATCCATGAAAAATCCATATCTTTCAGGTGGATTACTAGTTCTACCACTTCTGCAAACGTTTTGTGTGTATTGATCAACCGCTTGATCATCCTCAACATCCTCATGTTGAGTGCTAGTTTCAACCAAACGTGCATCTGGTTGTGGTTCTTGATCCTCCTCAAGATCCACCGTTCTACTGCTAGTTCCTTCCATAAGGAACTTTGCCTCTAAGAATCACCCTTTCTGGCAACAAACACCTTTTGTTCCCGTGGATCATAGAAATAATATCCCATGGAATCTCTAGGATATCCAATAAAGATACACTTGGTGGATCGGACTTCCAATTTGTTTGGGGTGGGAGTCTTAACGTAAGCCTCACAACCCCAGACCCTTAAGTATGATAGGGATGGAACTCTTCCATGCCATATCTCAAAAGGTGTCCTTTCCACCTTTTTGGTTGGGGCCATATTTATTATACGGGCCGCAGAGAGCAAAGCGAAACCCCAAAATGATAGAGGTAATGTGCTTCTAGCCATCATAGATCGAACCATATCCAATAAGGTTCGATTCCTCTTCTCAGACACACCATTATGTTGTGGTGTTCCAGGTGGAGTGAGTTGTGAGACAATCCCACAACTCCTAAGATGATCTTGAAAAGCATCACTTAGGTATTCACCTCCTCTATCGGTGCGGAGAACTTTAATGGACTTGTTGAGTTCATTTTCTACTTCATTCTTGAAGATCTTGAACATTTCAAAAGCTTCATCTTTGTGCCTTAATAAGTACACATACCCATAGCGACTATAATCGTCGGTAAAGGTAATGAAGTATCTTTCACCATTCCTAGTCATTGGTTAAAAGGACCACATACATCCGACTGTATGATTCCTAATAAATCTTTTGCCCTTTCGTTAGTTCCACTAAAGGGCGCCTTAGTCATTTTTCCTTGTAAACAAGATTCACATACATCAAATGAATCACGTTCATTTGTTTTTAAAAGACCATTCTTTTGAAGTGTTTGTACACGTTTCTTGTTTATATGACCAAGACGACAATGCCAAAGATTGGTATCACTCAAATCCAACTTGAGTTTCTTGGTGTTAGTATGGTACAATGAACTATTTAAATCATTTTCATGAACCAATTCATAAATACCATTAATAGGAATAGCTTTAAAATAGAACACATCATTTAAAGAAACATGAATATCATTTTCAACAAAAGATAATATATAATCATAATGTCTTAATTGGGATACTGAAATAATGTTCCTAGTCAAACTAGGAGCATACAAAACATTCTTCAAATTACATCCAACCCACTTGGAAGTTTTAGGATATAGTCCCCATGAGCTTGAACTTTGACTTTGGTTCCATTGCCCATGAAGATACTAACATCCCCTTGATTGAAGTCTCTACTTCTTTTGAACCCCTGCAACAAATTGCAAATATGAGTTCCACATCCGGTATCTAATACCCATGTGTTTGAAGATGTAATATTCAGATCAATATGAGTCATGTATATTGTAGCTGAGGTCTGCCCGGCATCCCTCTTTGCCTTCAACTCTTGGAGATGGACAGGACAATTCCTTGCCCAATGTCCAAAATCTCCACACTTGAAGCATGGGTCATTAGTTGCAACCTTTTGCTTCTTCTCTTGTGGTATGGATGGCACCCTTGCCACCCCTTTCCCTTTTCCCCAAACGGGTCCCTTACCCTTGGCAACCTTTGCCTTGGGTGCGGGATGAGGCCTTTTCTTGTTCCCACCTTCGTGGATGGTGAGAACGGGTAAAACCTTTTTACCCATGGCTGCCTCGGCGGTTTTAAGCATTGAGTGAAGCTCACCAATGCTCTTGTCCCATGCATTCATGTTGTAATTCAACACAAATGTCTCGAACTTCTTGGTAAGGCCATTAAGGATCAAATCCGTGGCCAATTCCTTCGAGACGGGACAATTAAGCCTCTCGAGGCGGTCATATGACTTTTCATCTTAAGTACATAAGATGAAACCAATTGGTTATCATCCATACGACATGCATGGAGTGCTCGAACCGTTTCGAAGCGCTCAACCCTTGCTTGCTGTTGGAACGTTTCCTTCAGCTGGGTTATCATGTCATAAGCTCCGTGATGTTCATACTCCTTTTGGAGATCCGGAGTCATGCTCGCTAGCATGAGACAAGACACTTGGACGGAGTCCTCAGTGTATTTCAGCCAATCGTTATAGGCCTCCTCATCATCCTTAGTAGGTTGATCGGGGATAGGGTCGTCTAAAAGATATGATCTTCTCTCTTGCTTGAGAACGATTCTTAAGTTTCGATACCAATCAATAAGTTGTTATGATTTAGACATTCCTTTTGGGTGGACGCAGATGAGTTATCATGATTGTCATTATTGATGGCCATCTACAAAATTTAACAAAGATCTATTTTAGTATTTTCGATATTGCCAATTTTAATAATAATGCCTTTTAAGGCCATTTTTATATTAAAATCTAGAACCCAACATTACATTTAAATTGTGGTTAGGTGACCTTTATCCCACGATTTAAATTAATAAGGTGGTCAACGATTGACGGTTGCAACCATTTGCAACTTCTAGAGGTATGGGATCGACTTTAAACATCATATGTAAAGTCGGCATGTTAATCCCATCAACACCATTTGGAAACCATATTTAGGTGATCCATTTAACATGGTTTGCAAATCAAGTTACCCTACTTGCACACACGTGTGAGTTTACCCACATAAGTGGTTAGGTGACCTTTATCCAACCAATGTGGTATCCCCACCTTAAATCGCAAGTTCCCTCTAAATGGTTAGGTGACCTTTATCCCATTAAGAGTTTCCAAATGACTCAAGTGTTGTGCAAAAGGACGGTGTTAAACTTGTTGGTCAAAAGTTTAGAGATTTCATAATTCTAGTTTAGAAAACTCTATGTACTTGTATTTGCATGCTTTCAAATACAAGATACCCTATGGTTCTTTTAATAAAACCCATTTTATTATAAAATCATTAATCCTTTTGGTAACCATTTATTAACACTTAATGATTAAGAACCATTTTATATTAGCTTGTTAAGATCATTTTATTGAGATTGTTAGTCACATCCAATATCATACAATCATTCATAAAACCACAATCAAACAAGCATAATATAAACAACCATAATGTGCATAACCATAGCTACTATTGTGACCACACTTGTTTGCCATCACAAGTGTGGTCATTTGGTCTTTCCTAAGGGTTGAATACAACACAAAATTGAGATCAACATAGACTCCCACTTGAACTTGCATCCATATGCTTCAAGTCCTTTTCTTTTGTGTCTTCCTCTTATGCTTCCTTCCCGAGCATCTTCTTTTACAAAATATATATCCTAATACATATTTTCTAGTAAAAGAAAAAATACTCCTAATCTATTATTACATCCTAATGAATAAATAGACAAAATACATTTTTAAACAAAGCACAAATTAATATACAACCCCATTGAAAGAATATAATCAAATAAATACATTCAATCCAAACCAAACAACACAAGGTCAAGCTAGGTTATGCACTATCATATGAACAACCATAAACATCATTCAACAAACAAAATAAACCCCATCAAACCCAAATTTTCAGCCAACATAAACTGAAAATTAGGGTTTGTTTGTCCAGACAAACAACAACATATCAACCAATTGACATTCCCATCTTTCAAGGTTTAATCATAAGCATGAAGATATAACTTTGAAAGACATGGGGTTTATTGAATCAACCAAAACAGCCTATTATGAGTTGCTAATCATCCTATAAAACCAATTTTAAAGGAGAAGAACAAGCAAGCTATCCACATAACCGGCTCTTGATGCCATTGACGGGTTTGCAAGAACATAAAACTTAGTTTAACCCATTAAACTTTCTGAAAACGCAGCGGAATAACAACATTATAATAACTTACTTATAAGCTGAAAAATGTGTTCTTTAGGTGACCATATAAATGTATAAAGCAAACCCAAAATCAAAGGATCTAAATATGTGAATAAGCAAGCTATGAACACAAAAACAAGCATAATGGACAGTCATTAACAAGCTGCCATAACTACCTTTCAGCAGCTCAAGACAATGCTTCCAAAAGACGGTGCCAAAACGTGGATTTGATGAAGATGTAGATGTGCAAAATCGGCCAAGACTCCAAGAGAAGAAGTCCTCAAGCTAGTATACCCCAAGCCGCCTTGCAAGCACCTCTTGTTAGGGAGATTCAACACCAAACACAACACCTAAGACCCGAAAATTACTCTTTCTTTCTGCTGCCTTTCGAGAGGTGTAGAGAGAGAGAGAAAGAGTTGTGTGTGTTGCATGCAAAAAGGAGATGGATCAGATTTTTGAGTCTCCAAGACATGTTAAGTGTGTGTGTGTTGTTTACAAGAAAAAAAGGTCCAATAAGAACAAAGGGGGGGGGGGGCCAAAAGAGATTCAAAAGGGGTTTTCCCTCTTAATCAAACACACACACACTAACAATAAGTAGTCTTTTTGTCACACATTAATAAGTCATCTACTAGACTTATTTAAATGTGACATATGTCTTCTCTAATTAAACAATTTAATTAAACTACACTCTCATGTTATTTGTGTTATTTAAACCCTTTAAATAACAAAATTTATCCACATAATTTTTTCCATCTCATATGCAACTTATTTAGAAAATCCATTTTCTAAATTGGTGTAAATATTTAATTGCATGATCATATCATCAATTAAATATTAATTGGTGTTTGCTAAGCTTGTTATTGGGTATAACCCGACTTGGATCATAACGTACTAACCGCATCAATATTCTATGTGTCTTGGGCACATAGAATCCAACAGTTCTCACCATCAAGAACCATACACAAAACCTACAGATTAATATAAAGAACAAAAGCTGTGACAGAACCAAGAAATATTAACAGTTCTGATTTATTGAGTAGTTGTTGAACCATTTGGACTATTCGGACTAATTAATCCTAAAATTCATCTAACCGGTAATTAAACAAGTCAAAACTACATGTTAAAATGGATTGTCACATGGATTGTCACAGTTACTCAGAACTTGGCCATACACCTAAACCTCCTATGCTTAAACACAAATCTGAGTTTAAACAATGGAAAATCAGGTTCAGGAATTACATTATAGGTGTAGATCCTGATTTTTGGATCTCAATATGCAAGGGGCCATACATCCCTGTCACTCTATCTGCAAATCAAGCTGCAATTTACAAAATTGCAAGATACCCATTGAAGATATAACTCTTAATGATGAAGATTACAAGAAAATCAAGATTGATCTGAAAGCTTACTCTATCCTAACTCCAGCACTCAAGATGGATGTGCTAAAAAGATTGGAGAAATATGGTACTGCAAAATTAATATGGGATGCACTGCAACTCATGTGTGAGGGAAGCAGTGAAGTTGCAGAAATTAACAATGACAAGCTTTTTAATAGGTACGAAACATTTCATGACTCCAAGGGGGAGTCAATATCCAAATGGTTGCACAGATTTGTACAATTGGTAAATGACTTGGAAATCATGGGAGTCACTTACAAGGTCAAGGAATTAAACAAGAAAATGTTGCACAGCCTTCCTGAAAGCTGGAAACAGAATGTAACGATGCTGAAAAATACTCTTGATCTTGGGAGTACAACTTTGGACATCATGACAAGCAAAATAGAAGCATTAGAACTTGATGAAAAAGCAGAAATCTTTGTGGACCAAGAGTGATTGAGGCTTACAAATTTCCATCAGAATCTCATTCTACAGAAAATGCCTTCATTACTGAGGAGGAGGATTTCACAAAGATTGACTGAATACCACAGGGTTCATTGCAACTCCATTAACTAATCATCCATCAACATCGTCCTAAGCATCCAGAGTCACTGCTACGCCTACAACCACTCCTGAAGACCCAAGATCTGAAGAACAAAAGGCAACTTACAATGCCTTTGTTGCAAGCTTTGAAGCATATTTAGGAGGAAGACTCACTTCTGCTCATCTAATCCAGGAAGATCTGAGGAAATGGATCCAGACAATGTGTAAGAATGGATCTGCAATAGCAAATGGCCATGATTGCTATGAGAGCAAATAAATTTTTCTAAAAAGGCAAAAAGCTCAGCCTTAATGAAAATACAAAGCTTGGATATGATAAATCCAAAGTGAAATGCTTGAACTATGGCATGGCTAGCCGCTTCTCTAGAGAATGCAATGCTCCTAAGAGAATCAACTTTCAAAGGAATTCTCAAGGCTAGTCATCCTCACAGTCAAACTCAAGCTTTCACTCCAACAATCGTCAGCAGCAGTATCATCATCCACAACAACATCAATCATATCAAAATCCACTTCAGCTGACAAACCAAGCTCATGGAAGTGGTCAGTCATCTGCTAATGCTCTCGTGATAAAGCAAGACGGGGTATGTGACTGGAGCATGTATGCAGAGGAAGTCAAACCTCAATTTCAAAAATCATGCATTTATGGCTCACATCAACGATGGTCTATCTCTAATGCTTACTGAGGTAAAATCTAACCTTTGTAGTGAAAAATGTATTCTTGAATTGCAAGGTTATAGAGAGCATAACCATAAACTGGCAGATAAAATTGAAGAAGAAAAGGTGAATTCAGAGATGATGAAAAGAGAGATAAAAGGCTTTGAAATCCAAATAAAGTCTCTCGTCTTTGACATTGAAAAACTACATGGAGAAAAGTACACTCTTGCAACTGAGAATGAGCTACTTACTGAAAAGTTAGCTCAATCTAAGGCTAAACATACACTTACTGAAGTGAAACTTGAAAAGTTTCAAATGTCTTCAGTCAAGGTGCAAGAGATGCTTGATTCTCAAAAGGATCCAAATGACAAGTCGGGGATTGGGTATAATTCATGTCCTCCACCATACAATTACAACTACATTGTTATGCCTGAATCTATCACAATGATGAAATTGAAACTAAAACTATGGAACCAAAATCTATAGTAAAACAAGTAACCAATCCACAAAACAAACCTGATGTTTATATTGAAACAAATGAGGATAAAATCAAATTAGCACACCCAATCAAAATCAAAGAGTGTTCAAACAAGGCAGTGAGTGTCATCAAACCCACAAGCCCCGTAATGGGAATTATTCCAATTATAAAATTCATACCATTTGTTTTAAAAGGCAGTTCTGATAATGAGGTTATATCTCCAAACAAATCAAGCAAATCAGACAAGGTTTCATTGCAAAAGAATCAAAAGAGATCTCTGATGTCAATGTGTAAAACTCTGTGAGACCCTCGATCTTCAAACTCAAGACATGGTGTTGGTTTTGATATATGTAATAAGGAACACGTTGATCAATTTGAGAAAGAGGTTCAAAAAGGGTTTAAGAAACAAAAACAATCAAGAAAGTCTAACAAAAAGGCTGATTTTGATTCATCCCCAAAGCAAAAGAATGTGGCTCAGCAACAAATAAGAAAATCAGCGGAGTCCTACAAATCAAAATCTAATTCAAGCAACAAACAAATGTATTGTGATATTTGTGATATGTTTAATCACAAAACAGAAAAATGCTTTTACAATCAATACTGCTCTATCTGTGACATGAACAACCACTCAACCAAAATTGTTATTTTAACAAATATTGTTCTGTCTGTGATATGAACAATCACAATACATCTAATTGTTACTTCAATCAGAAGGGATTGAGAATTCCTTAAAAAATACCCATCTCAACAACATCATTAGGCAAAACTGAAGTCAGGAGTCATTTGCACAACAATCAATCTAGAACATCTAGATCACTCAATGACATGAGTAAAACAAAAGAAATATGAAAAAGTCAAAGAAGCAACCATTTCATCAATCAATAGTCTGACTTTTCAAAACCCAAAAAGATCTTTGAAAATCAAAAACGGTTTAAATTTCATCAAAAGAATAGAGATCAAAGATTTCACTACTCATCTGACTCTTCTATTGATGTTGATGAGAAGACTCCAGCTAGATATCATAAGCAATCTCCCAGGTCACCTCTGAATAAATCACAATTTAGAGGAAACTATCAAGAAGTCACCATAAAAGATAGGAACGGGAAACCCAGACCATCATGGCTTGGGTTCCACATTCTAATTAGTTCTTTCATGCTTGCATGGTCATCCATATAGGTCCAATAGCTTATGGTACATGGACAGTGGATGCTCTCGACACATGACTAGAGATCGTTCCCTCCTTCATGACTTCAAGCATATACGAGGAACTACAATGGTATTTGGTGGAGATTCACAAGGTGGTAGAATTACACGTGAAGGATCTATGACAAATGGGATGCTGAGCTTTGACAGAGTGAACTACTGTGAACAACTGAACTTCAATCTGCTAAACGTGTCTCAGATCTATGACAAGAAATATTCAACTCACTTTACAAACACTCATTGCTACATTCTGAAACATGGATTTTAGATCTCCGAAGAATAATACTTATGTTTTAAACCCGTGTTCTACATCACCTAAAGAAGAAACATGTCTTTTGTCAAAAGCATCATTTGATGAGTCACAGCTTTGGCACAGCCGTTTGGGGGACACAAACTTAAAAACATGACCAGATTGGTCAAAGGAAACCATGTCATTGGTCTTCCACAAAAAGAATTTCACTTTATTGATCACTGTTCAGCGTGCCTCAAAGGAAAACAACATGAATATTCTCATAAATCCAAGCTGGTGAACACAAACAATACTCCATTGAAGCTACTTCATATGGATCTGTTTGGACCAACTCATGTCATGAGTATTGGAAAGAAACAGTATTGTTTGGTGATCATTGATGACTTTTCACGATTTACATGGGTGTTCTTCTTACTTCATAAAAATGAGGCATCCCAAATAATTCAAAACATTATCACACAAATTGAAAATCAACTTGATCTTAAGGTGAAAACAATCAGAAGTGATAATGGAACTGAATTTAAAAATGAAGACATGAGTTCATTTTGTGCAACCAAAGGCATTGCTCATCAATTCAGTGCAGCTAAACTCCTTAACAAAATAGGGTAGCTGAAGGAGAAATAGAACACTAATTGAAGCAACAAGAACAATGATAACCGATGCTAAGCTGTCAATCACCTTTTGGGAAGAGGCAGTTAACACATCATGCTTCGTACAAAATCGAACTTTAATTGTAAAAGAAAGCAACATGACTCCATATGAACTGCTCTTTCATAGAAAACCATTCATTGGATTTCTTAAATCATTTCATAGTCCTGTCTCAATATTAAACACCCGACACTCTTTGGGAAAGTTTTCATCTAAGTCTGATCAAGGATTCTTTGTAGGTTATTCTTTTGTTTCAAAGGCTTATTGAGTGTTTAATCCTAGATTAAACATTATTGATGAATCAACAAACATTCAATTCAAGGAACATTCATTTCCCAAATCTACAAAATGGTCCCGACTGGTCGTTTGATATTGACTCTTTTACAAAATCATTTGATCAATTTCACTTTCTGATGTAGGAAATCTCCATTCAGGTGACACTTCTTCAACAGTAGAAAGAAGAGATGACTTTCCATTGATTCCTCCCACATCTGCTAAATACATGAATGAAGATGTTCCTCTCCAAGCTGATCTCATCAGACAACCATCACAAAACCAGAGTGTTTCAACTGAAGGAGGTCCAAGCTTGTTACCATCACACTTCAATGATCTGTCAACTGAGATCCAAAATCAAAAACAAGCTACTCCTCCATCTGAAACACAAAGAATATCAAATGATGGAAGCAATCACAGTGCTGCTGAAGCTAAAGTAGGAACTGAAATGGAGTCTAACTATCTTCATAATTCCCTAACAGTACAAGATGAAGGTGCCTCTAACCATAACAAAGTGAATGTCTCCAATCTTGATGTAACGATTGCTGGTGATTCCATTCCAACCACCAGAATACACAAGAATCATCCACTTGAAACCATTATTTGTGATCTTAATAAGAGGGTGACAAGAAGCAAGTCTGGTATTACAAACATCTGTTTGTTCTCATGCTTTCTCTGTCAAACAGTACCCAAGAACCTCAAAGAGGCTCTTCAAGACAATAGCTGGATTGAAGCAATGCAAGAAGAATTGCTCCAATTCAAGAAGCAAGAAGTATAGCAACTGGTAGATCTTCCTGAAGGACAATACCCTATCCATACCAGATGGTTGTACAGGAACAAGATTGTTGATAGAGGCATTGACATCAGAAAGAAAGCAAGATTAGTGGCATGGGGATACACTCAAGAAGAAGGAATCAATTATGATGAAGGGTTTGCACCTGTTGCCATATTAGAAGCAATCAGAATCTTTCAAGCATATTCTGCGTCCATGAAATTTACTGTTTATCAAATGGATGTAAAGTGTGCATTCTTGTATGGAAAGATTGCTAAGGAGGTCTATGTGAGTCAACCACCGGGCTTTGAAGATCTAGATTTCCCTCATAGAGTTTACAAGCTTGACAAAGCTTTGTGTGGTCTTCACTAAGCTCAATGAAAGTTGTATGAGACTCTAACATCCTTTCTTCTTGAACATGGATATGAAAGAGGAAAGATTGAACATAATCTCTTTAGAAGGAGAAGAGGAAAAGACATGTTGTTAGTCCAGATTTATGTGGATGACATCATTTTTGGCTTAACAAACAAGCAACTCTGTAAAGAGTTTGAAGACCTTATGCCTTCAAAATTCCAAATGAGTGCAATGGGAGAACTCACTTTCTATCTAGGGGTGCAAGTCCAACAGACAGCAGATGGAATCTTCATCAATCAATCAAAATACGTGGAAACTATGTTGAAGAAATTCCACTTTGCTAATTGTTAGTCTATCAAAACTCCTATGGATACTAAAGTGAAGATTGGACCTGATCTAGAAGGAAAATGAGTGGACCAGACTCATGATCGATTTATGATCGGTTCACTTATTATCTAATAGCCAGTAGGCCTAACATTATGTTTGGTGTTTGTGTGTGTGCCAGATATCAAGCTGACCAAAAGAATCACATGAGAATGCAGTGAAGAGGATATTCAGATATCTAAAGGGCAAACCAGCTCTTGGGTTATGGTATCCAAAGGAAGGAGACTTCAATCTCTATGCCTTCACAAACAGTGATCATGGAGGATGAAACTTCAACAGAAAGTCCACCTCTGGTGGTTGTCAATTCTTGGTCCCAGACTGGTCTCTTCACAATGCAAGAAGCAGACAAACGTGTCTGTATCAACAGGAGAAGCTTAGTATATTACAACATCAGCCTGTTGCTCTCAAGTACTCTGGATTCAAAACCAGATGCTTGATTATGGTTATAACTTTTTGCACACACCAATTTACATTGACAACACTGCAGTTGTCTTCATAACAAATAATCCAGTTGAGCACTCTAAAACAAAACACATTAAAACTAGATATCACTTTTTGAGAGACTATGCTCAGAAGGGGTTAATCAAATTGATTCAAGTACCCATTGAAAATCAATTAGCTGATTTATTTACTAAGGCATTTGAACCTTGTAGGTTTCAGTTCCTGGTTCAGTTAATTGGCATGATTAACCTTGAGTAAAATCAATCAAAATATCAAAAACAAGTCAAAAATACTTGAAAAACACCAAAAGAAGTCAATTTTATGAACAATACAATATCATTGGGAAATGATATAATTACAGTCGTTATCTCATTCACTGTGCTTAATTTCAAAAATTGCAAGACGCTCATGACTTACCAGATATGTTGGTAGGCTCAACTTGGAAGAGAAGATACATGCAGTGATGAATTAAAATCTTATTCAATAGTTAAACATTCATCACAAAGTACAGGTATGTATTGGCTTATGTGAGTGCATGTGTGTGTAGTAACCTAAGCACACTAGGTAATGATGCTTTATGAATCTCTTTCAGCTACATCAAGTTT
Organism: Flaveria trinervia; assembly: GCA_025506515.1. NCBI lineage: Eukaryota > Viridiplantae > Streptophyta > Magnoliopsida > Asterales > Asteraceae > Flaveria > Flaveria trinervia. The sequence goes on along the minus strand of CM046452.1, from coordinate 39,768,530 downwards.
CATCTTTGTTTTGCTGAGCAAAGACCTGATGAAACAAGCACATAGTGAAGATGTACTTATCCAAAAGATTCCCAATGTGGAACACATCCAAATTGGATGAATCTATAAAAGCAATACATTCCAAGTGAATGAACAAAAGAATGCTGTCATGGATCACCTTCCAAAGTGAAGTCAAAAGAATCCCAATGTGGATCATCATGAAACGGATCAAAGTAAAAGAATCCCAATGAGGATTAGTGAAAATGAGTTCTCATAACTTAAGTTTCCTGGTAAGGAATGTTCTGAAAACGTTCTACCATGCATTGTATAAGGATGGTTGATCATTCCATGCTTGTGTGAGGTACATATTGAATAACTAAATCAACCAAAAACATGATAAATATCATTTGCATCAAAATATCAACCGGGTATGAGTTTAAGAGGACAAACATACCTTCAATTATCAAATTCATAAACATGTCCATTTTATCATAAAGGATGCACATGTGTAATGCAAGATTGATATGATCCCAACAAAAGATATACTTCTCTTCATTACTAATAATCAATGTATATAATAGTCAAAAAGTTTTTAAATCTTAAAGTTTCTATCCAAATGTGGATATAAACTTTAGGGGGAGTAATTTAAAATTTTGATCAAATCTATATAGATTGTTACTATCTTAAATTACACTCTTAAAAAACTAAAAACAAAAGAAAAAGGAAATGCATGTGTTGATGCAGCAGTTATACCATAGTATCTCCGCCTATGCAAATTCATGCAAGCATGAAAAGTCCAAGATCAGTCAAACAATAGAAAACTTGTATAAGTTTTGACATACAAGTCAATCCAAGCAAGAATTGACAACCTCAATAGGCGACAACTTCATAAGAAAAATCAATCAATGACATCTCTTCATAACATGAAAAACCAAAACAGTCACGTTAACTTATGATTAAGTTCAAAAGTTAATGCAGGTAAATGCATTGGTTAATGTGGGTGAAGGTAACCTATGCTTATAACCAATGCGGGTAGCTTTTTATTTCCAAGTGAAACTAATGCGGACAATGATTGTACTCTACCGCATTAGTGTGTTACAAGTATACATGAAATTTTGAAGTGTTAAAACCAATACGGAACAAAAATTGTTCTACCGCATTTTTCAATGCGGATAAAATATTTTTCAAGTGTTCAACCGCATTTGTCAATGCGGATACCTTTTAAGTGTCCAACCGCATTTGTCAATACGGATGAAATTTACACTTTCGCATTTGTTTTACTCATCCGCATTTATGGATGTATCTTCAATTTTAATGTATTTTCAAACAGGAATAAATAAGTGCTTAATCTCTTCTGTCAATGAATGATGATCAAGTAAATGTGAATTTTATTCTATCGCATTTGCTACAGTGAGCAAATTCTGACAAACTCAAGTCAGACGCATTTGCTATAGTTAGCAATGCTGACAAATTTTGTTCAGCCGCATTTGCTACAGTGAGCAATGCTAAAAAATTTTGTTAACTGCATTTGTTACAGTGAACAAATGCTGATGAACTTTATTCTTCCGCATTTGCCACAGTGCACAAATACAGATAGAAGAAAACTGAAGTAAGAAAACTACCGCATTTGCTACAATGCTTAAATGCGGATAACTAAAATCACAAGTTAACTCTTACGCATTTGCAACAGTAAACAAATGCGGGTGGCAAAGTCATTTAAATTTTTACTTCCGCATTTACAACAGTAAACAAATACGGATAGTCAAAGTTCTTTAAATTTTCACTTTCGCATTTACAACAGTAAACAAATGTGGATGTCCCAAAGACTTAAAATTTACCCTTCTGCATTTGCTCCAGTGACTTAAAAATTTTACCGCATTTGCTCCGAAACTTGAAAAATCTTTTAAAATACATTAATTGACTATTTAAAGGAATATCAAAGGGTTATCTAATACTTTTCAAATTTGAGAGACTACATAGTGAGACGAGCATAAAAATACTGTACATCCTCTTTGATCATCATCATCATCAACAACCAAAGATTTCAGTGTGTTCTACTCAACCTGTTCTTGTCATCGATTCTAAAGGACAGTAGCATTGAAAGAAAGGTGAAATTTCCAAAAAAATATTTCATGACCTAACTTTCGGACTGCTGAACCAAAATGGAACGAAGAACCAAATGATAATGAAGAACACCCAAAATCTGATTTATTCAAAGATATGTCATACGTTTTCGACATCAATGAACATGCAAACTAAGAGGAATTCTAACCATCATGAAAAATCTTAATAGTTGTGTTCATCATAAGAATAGAGTCTGATGAAAAACGAAAATGTGTAAGAAATTAATTAAAAACATCTAATAAATGGTTTATTTAAACAGGAAAAATAGAGAAACTGTGATTGTTCAACAATGAATTCACCATTTGATGTGACAATAATGAAACAGTAACTTCAAACGTTCGTCTTTGACCATTAAAAGTCAAACTGATAAATTGTGCACATGCTTTCTCATCAAAACTGACACATATGTCTCTTATGCGGATTAAATGGCTAATCTTTCATAGAGCAAACTCCATAATGTCATTGGACACTTAGACCCTCATGTACCAAAGGCTGAGGGACTCAGAGACATAATCAGATTCATCTCTAAAACAAGAGTGGCTTATGCTATCACTGTTAGACTCATCATTTATAAGAACCTCATAAGGTCATTCTGGAACTCCGTTGAAGTGATTGAGGCTGATGGTGTTAGGACATTATCGGGAAGGATTAATGATGAGCTTACACTGACCATTACTGAAGAAACTGTGAGAAGATGTCTACAGTTTGGTAATGATGTAGATCCACCAATTGAGCTAGACGATGATGATATCACTACCTTCTTTGCATAAATTGGATATGAAGGAGGTTTTGAAGCAAAACATATTGTAATGGGATTAGTGGACTTGCCTTGGAGGTTTCTAATCCACATCTATGAGCACTATTTATCCAAAAGGAAAACAGGGTGGAATGATATTCCAATCATCACTTCATCAGCAATTTGTGCTTTATGCACAAATAGGCCATTCAACATGACAACTTATGTCTTTAATGGTCTAGTATCAAACGCACAAAAGGGAAGGAGATACAAATTCTTGATGTATCCAAGATTCATTCAATGTCTGATAAATGAAGCATTTCCCAATCTAGCTGCTGATGGACCAGCTCTAGATATTCCACATTATGATGCTAAGTCATATAAGTACATTAAGAAGAGGGATCCTAGAAATTTCTATAGTGAAGCTCACTCTCCTCTTCTACCTTGGATGCTTCAACAGATTAATCCTGATGCACAAGGGGAAGAAAAACATGATCTTACTAATGTGCTAATTAAAGAACAAGCTGCCGATGACCATGTTGAAGTCATTGATAGGAAAAGGTCAGTGTCACCCCAGGATGGTGCAGGGGGTGATTCTCACATTAAACCTAAACTTCATGACTCTGCATCTCCATTTGTACCTCTACAAATCCCATCTCCACAAAGAACCTCACAACCATCACGATTATAATCTCCCCATAAATCACCTATCCCATCACCAATAGCCCAACCAATAACATATCCACCTTATCACTCTCCAACACCTCCACCTCACCACTCACCAAAATCACCACCTCAACCATTCATTACTAATGATAATCTAACTGAGTTTGGAGATTCAAATTAACACAACTAAATTTTCCAAATCATCTTTGGATGAGGAGGATCAACATGTTCAAATGCCTGTGAAGAGAGTCACTTCTGAGACTGCTCCTTCAGAGAGTTTTGTTAAATCCAATGTAAACTGACCGGATGAAAAGGATGAGTTGATCTCTGAGCTCATGCAAAAGATTGAAATGATGGAAAGAGTACTTAACAGGAGAGCAAGAATCATTGATGATAGGATTCTTGAACTTGATGAAAAGAAGAATGAGTTGAAAGAGATAAAAGAAAAATATGAAGCTGAAAAGAAAAAAAAGATAAGGAGATTAACTACTTAAAAGCTGCTCTTATCATTCTAAAGAAGAAATCAGTGGGCATGTTGATACTCTTGCTATTCAAACCATTGTTATGGAAAAGCAAGAGGATATGATTGAAGAACTAGCAGAGATTATCTCCAATCAGCAAAATCAAATGGAATGCGAAAATAAAAGAATCTCTAAGCTTGAGATGTGATTGAAATTCAAAGAAGTGCTAAGGCTGAAGAAAGTGAAAAAGATGAAGAAGAGTTATAGCTCATGAGAAACAATTTTCTACTGAGAATGATAAAGAAGAAGAAGATACAAGAAAATCAAAGAATGAAGAATCAAGCCTAGAAATGGTGGTCTATTCTAGAAAATCAGATGCTACTCACATTGAAAAGGCTAAATTTGAAGAACTAATCAGTGCACTAGATAGCTTCACATCTAAAGAATTCATAACTGATGATGAATTTTGGGATTTCATTACTGACCAGAGGACTAACACTGAACCCATTATGGTCATTCCTTAATCTATAGTTCCCTTGGAGAAGGAGTTGACTATGAAAATGGTACCTGCTATGTCATTGTCTGAGGAGCAAAAAGATATGATCTGAGAGTTCTGTGAAAAAGAAAAGGAAAAGGAAGAAAAAGCAGCTGATGATCATGAATAAGTACAAACTGAGGCTGAAAAGTGCCTGAGGAGATTAAAAAGCGTGAATCCTCTTCTGGTCCTTCACTTCAAACCTATACCAGAAAGGGAAAATATTTATCTGAAAAAGCAAAAGGGAAAAGACCAATAGTGGAGAAGAGCATGTGAAGAAAACTAAAAGAGATGATCCTAGAAGCTTGGCTACTATAGCTAAATTCCTAGAAGAACATGAGTAGGCTGAGGCTCAATTAAAGAAACAAGTTGCTTTTATTGATCTGGAAGAAGGAGAAATAGAAGGAGGATATGATGCTGAAAAAGGCTGTAGATATGGATAGTCCTGTGCAAAAAGAAACATCTGTGAATGAAATGGTGGTAAAGGCATAAACAGATGACCTTTTGATAAAAGCCATGTTCTTGATCAATCATGGGTATGATGTTGATGGAGTATTTAGCATGACATACGAGGGCATGAAAGCAGAAGAAGAGAAAGTCAATAAACTGCTTGACCCCATGGTTGAAAAAGATTATGAGAAGTCCATTGCACCCAAAGTTCACAAGCCAAAGTTGTCTGTAATGAAGAAGCAATCTCCAACTCATGAACCTCTACATCCTGATCCTTATAAAATGACTGATAAGAAAATGAAGGATTACCTCACTAGTCAAGGCTTCACTAAAAGGAAATTGGGAAACATGAAAACTAATTCACTGAGAGATGCCAGACTCAGATTAGTCAATGAAAAGAAAGAAAAGCAAGAGAGGTGAGAAGAAGAAATCCACAGCAAAAGGCCAAGATCAAGAGTCTCTGCACAAGACATGCAACTTACACATAAAAATCAAGAATATCTGGCACATGTTCTTCACAAATATCTAGAGTGGTTTGCTGAACCATCTGAACAAAAACTTCAGGAAGGGTTAACCACTCCTGATATGATTAGAGGTATATCTACTCGAAAAGGCAAAATTGACCAAAAAATCATTGCCAGGAAGTATGATAGTTCATGGAATATGTTCATGCTTAAAAGAATCTTAGGGCTAGTGCAATATTTTACAGAGTACTATGCTCTAGTAAATGCTGTTGAGATTCATGACCTAAAAGAACTGGCTAATTCGGAACTGATCAACCATAATGCCATGTTCAGAGGGTATGAATTTGATGGTGTACTTAAAATGTTCAAGGGAACCAACAACTTCAATTCATTAAAAGCCATATGCATGTGAAAAGACAAATCATTTAAGAACCCTCTAGAGAAGAAACAGACAAAACCAATAGAAGAAGTAGTGTTTCCAGAACTAAAGGTGAAACCTGTGGAGTCATTGAAAAGAAAAATGGTGGATGGCACTCATTCCTCAATACCAATCTCGAATGTTTATTATGATGAGAAGACCTATGAATTGGTGATTGAGAGGAACTAGGAGGTAAAGAAGGTGCACAAATCAGATTACTCTATGATTATGAAGTTAGACTATTGGATCAATCCTATATTCACTACATATACACAAGGCACTTCAGAGAGATATCAAATAAATTGGGTCAAGAAGATCTGCCTTTCTTTCTAAAGTGCATCAAAATATTAAAAATGGCCAAACTAGAAGTTGATGTAGATGGTGCTCTTTTAATTCAGTGGGATGGGCTATCTATAGTGTCTATTTGGGAACCAGTTTCACTTAAGAAACTACCTCTAGAAGCCATTCACAATATGAGCAAAATGAATATACATGTATTAAGTAGGGAAAAAATGCCAGAAGCTCAAGACTTTGTCAACATGATAAAAGCAATTTTGAATCTAGCTCATGCAGCACCTTTTATACCATCACAAGACCCAGTAGAATCAACACAACCTCATCACTACCCAAACATTAAAGAACATAGGCTGTATAATCCTTAGGGGGAGTATTGTTGGACCCTGAAAGGATTATACATGCCAATTCAATGTGTGAGTTGATGGTTGCTCTCCTGGATTCCTACAAGTCCAAGAAGTAATGTGGAAGAAGATCCTGCATAGGAGAAAAACCAAGTATGGCTATCCGCATTTTTCAATGCGGAAGGCAAATAACAAATGTTGACAAGCATTTGTTCTTCCGCATTAACAAATGTGGAAGACTAAGAAGAATGAAGACAAGATTTTGTTCATCCGCATTTGCCAATGCGGATGACTAGATAAATATGTAGATGTATTTTTTCATCCGCATTAACGAATGCGGATGACCAACATACTAATGCGGATGATCAAGCAAAGAAATGTTGATCAAGTCAACTCGTCCGCATTTGCCAATGTGGATGAACAAGAAAAGATGCAGATCAAGACTTAGACTAGTTCTGATGTAATAGGTCAGGGGTAGTTTGGACATTTTGTAAAAGGCATCTTGTCTGCCTATAAATAGAATAGAAAATCTCATACATGAGGTGACAGAAATTAGACATTTAGAATATTTTATATTCTCTAGGTGGATTATTACTTTTCTTACTAAACCCTAGCAGTCATTGTAATCAATCACCTTTATTAATATATACAAAGCATTTATGAGTATTTTTTCTACATTGAATGTTTCTTGATTGTATGATTCTACCATTCAATCATTAACTCAATCATTATATTCGATCTTTAGTGAGAATCTCAATCTCACAACCCAGTCAGGATTCGATGTGGTTGTTGGTATGTCTTAGTTGGCTAAGCATAGAGTCGAGATCATGTGTGATGAGCGCCTTCTTAGAATACCGTTGAGCAATGGGAAAGTGCTAGTGATTCATGGTGAAGGAAGTGACACGCTATGCCTTATGATATCTCATCTGAAAGCTACCAAGAGCCTTTAGAAGGGATGTCCAGCTTTCATGGTCTATGTAATGAAAGCTAAAGAGGAGAAGAAGATTAAAGATATTCTAGTGGTTTCTAAATATCCATAAGTGCTTCCCAAAGATCTGTTGGGACTCCCTCTGAACCAACAAGTCGAGTTTTAGATAGTTCTATTGCCTGGTGCTGCACCAGTAGCCAAGGCACCATATCGACTCACCCTTCCCGAGATAAAGGCGCAATGCTATACATCCAAGAGCTACTCGACAAGGGATTTATTCGACTGAGTGTTTCTCCATGGGGTGCACCAGTCTTATGTGTGAACAAGAAGAATGGAAACCTACGTATGTGCATTGATTACTTGGAGCTAAACAAGCTGACTATAAGAATCATTACCCTCTCTTGAGGATTGACGACCTATTTGATCAAGTAGGGAGCTAGTTACTTTTCTAAAATAGATTTAAGATTGGGATACCAATAGCTAAAGATAAGAGAAAAATACATACCCAAAATGGCCTTCAGGACGGATACGGACATTATGAGGACCTACTCATGCCCTTTGGACTGGCTAACGCACCAGCGGCATTTATGGATCTCATGAACCATGTATGTCGCCTGTATCTTGACAAGTTCATGATTGTGTTTATTGATGACATCTTGATATACTCCCGTAGTACAGAAGAGTGTGAGAAACACCTTAGATTGATTCTTGAGCTGCTAAATAATGAACAATTATATGCCAAGTTTTGCAAGTGTGAATTTTGGATGCGAGAAATACAATTTCTAGGGCATATGGTAAATGTAAATGGGATTCAAGCTGACCCTTCTAAGATTGAGGCAATTAAGGACTAGAAAATTCCTGAAACCCTACTGAGTTAAGGCAATTCCTTGGATTGGTACTACAAAAGGTTTATCAAAGACTTCTCAAGTATTGTGCAACCATTGACTGCTCTAACAAAGAAGAATACAACTGTTGTGTGGGAACAAGACCAGAATGAAGCATTCAAAACACTCAAAGAGAACTGTGTAGTGAACCTATCCTCGCTCTCCCAGAAGGAATTGAGGATTTCGTGGTCTATTGTGACGCCTCACGTGAAGGACTAGGATGCTGCTAATGAAGACCCACAAAGTAATTGATTATCCATCGAGACTACTAAACAGTCATGAGAAGAACTACACAATGCATTGTCTAGAACTGGGTGTGTAGATACATGTACCTAGTTTATAAGCTTAAATGTAAAAGTCTTTTATGTCTTACACATATATAATGAATGGGTTCAATGAAATATAACTTGTGGTTGATGTTTATTAATGTTTAATATTTCATATTATTATTGTGTTAAATATATGAACTTACATATAGGTTTGAGGTTGTTGTACACAATTCTAAGTCAATAATGATTGAGTAATGTGTTCAGCATGACGGATGAGTATTCATGCTAATGGCCCATACTTATGGACCATATGCATGAATACATCATGCTTATGGACCAAACACATGACTGAACTTGGAAACTAGATTAGTCATATGATTGAGACATAAGATTGTTGGACCAAAAGAACCAATGAGCCAAGATCAGAAAACCTCTAAGTCCCACATGGTATCACAACAACTGCTGAAAGCCTCATCAGTAGTTTGACAAAGTGCTGAAGACTTCAACAGCCGGAGATCAAGTGCTGAAGACCTCAACAGCTGAAGAACTAAAGTACTGAAGTACAACAGCTGAAGAACACAAGTGCTGAAGCTGAAAGACAAAGTACTGAAGTACAACAGTTGAAGAGTTTACAAGTACTGAAGATCAACAACTGATGTACAAAGTCTGAAGACAAAGACTGAAGACATCAGCTGATGATATCTACTGAAGTCATCAGCTGATGAAACACCTGAAGGTCAAAGTCTGAAGATCAAGTACTGAAGCCTCAGTAGTTTGTCAACACTGCAGAAGAGTACTTCTTCAGTAGTTGTGATATCAGTAATTTATATTTTTATGTTTCAGTAGATTTGTAAAACGACTGAAGAGCTTGTTCTTCAGTCGTTGTAGTTTCAGTAGTTTTATATTTTATACTTCACACTCTGATATGTTCTCTGTAGTTGTGAACATTTCAGTAGTTTGTTAAGAGTTAGTTATTTTTGTATTAGATCTGCCAGTTGTCACTTTCCGTGATAACAACAGTGATTGTTGCACTCTATATAAGGAGTGACAACCTATTGGAATATGCGATGAATGAATGAATGGAATGAATGAATGATTTGATTGGAAATATTCTACATCTATAAACATTTCCTTGAAATCAGAAATATATTTCTCTCCCTATAACCGTATGCGCTCTTAATGCATACAAGTATCGATTGCTTGCTACAATCTGTCTAATTCCTGTTTGTATTCCGCTGCTTTAAATCCTAATACATCAAACTTGTGATCACTGATCCTGTCAAATGGTATCAGAGCAGGTTAATCATTGATCGATCTAATAATTGATCATTGAAACTGCTATTCAAGATCTAAGTTGATTGAATTAGCTTTTGTTATTGCAAGAAACGGTTATAGAGATTGAATTTTCTGTATTTCTGCTCATTCATCCTGAGATCTTCTCTTGGTTTTCATTGAGTTTGTTGTGGTCTGTTTAAAACTTTTAAAAGCTTGAACTAAATTGTTTTTGAACTGAAAATGACTACTCCCTCCAATGATCCTCACAATACTGGTTCCTCACCAAGCCACCAATGCTGGTTAGGATGAGTAAACATATGGCAAAGACGTATGCTCCATCACCTGTCTGTTAACAGCGCAGGGTGTTGGACATCAGTGGTACATGGTCCACACAAGCCTATGGTGAATAACCCGGAAACCAATCAAATGGTTCCGAAGAGGAGGGAGCAATACTCAGATGAGGACAAGAAGTTGCTTGAAATTGATGCAAAAGCCCATGGAATTCTGGCCATGGCACTGCCAAATGAAATCTATTCTGGGCTAATGCATCATGAAACTGCCCATGACCTCTGGAATGCCTTGAAAGAACAATTGGAGGAACAGATGAGGTCTTGGCAAATAATAGAGAAATTCTTGCCCAACAATATGAGACATTCTCTCATAGAAAGGGTGAGACACTGACTCAGCAATATGAGCGGTTCTCTTGTTTGATCTCTGAACTAAAAATGGTCAAACTTGAATACACCAATATTCAGATGAATAACAGATTTCTCAGATCACTGCCTGAGAGATGGGACCCATATACTATTGTCCTACGCTCCAGTGCAAGTTTGGACAAACTATCTCTCACCCAACTCCATGGGAAACTGCTCACGTTTGAGAAGAGAGAGATAGAACAGAAGAGAAAGTTGTCTTCATCTGGAAAGCTCACTGAAGACTTTGTACCAGGCAACACTGCCTTGGTGGGTCATGAGTCAGAATATGCTTCATCTGAATGCCAGTATGATGAGCATATTAATTTCTCTTCAAGCACTTCTGATTCTGCATTTGTGAGTGTTGATGGTCAGTTTACTAGGTGTAATAACGACAATCTATGCTTCATTATGGATGATCTCAAGGGGATTGCTGATGATGACTTAGAAGAGATGGATATTTTGAGCCAAATGGCCTTGATAAATATCAGATCACAGAAGTTCTATAAAAGAACTGGAAGAAAATTCCCAGGACTCTCTGGCAAAACCAAAGTTGGTTTTGACAAGAGCAAGTTGAGGTGTCTCAAATGCCAAAGGCTTGGACACTTTGCAAGAGAGTGTAGATCAACTGGATCTAACTCCACTGCACCCTTTGGACCTTTCCTGGCAATAGTCAAAACACAGAGGGCAACATCCTGTTACCTAGTCATCATCCTCAACAACAATCTCCAGCATATTTTGTTCCTCAGGGTCAAATGCCATATCCTTACCCTTGTTATTACATGCCACAGTCAAATCAAGTTCAAGTTCCTATGGCACCACAACCTCATGCACTACCAGAACCTCAGCCTTCCCAATCTCATCAACAAACTCAACCTCAACAACACAGCTTCTTCACCCCAGGAGTTGTTGACTGGAGCAGTTTACCAGATGACATGTCTGGTCATGATCAACTGTTCTCAGGTGCTGGTCAACATGGTGGTGACAGTCCTTTTGGGAATCTAGCTCTTATGGCTTTGGAGTCTGCTGATACTTCATTTTCTAATGCCTCTACATCTCAGGTATCACAGGTATCCTCTGAGGCAAAAGCCAAATATGTTCTGAACCATGCATAGCAGCATTTGCTTCCATTAGAGAAGCAAATGTAGCTCTAATTAATAAGAACATTGAGCTAGAACAAACAATTTCCAAAAATAAGCTGAGTTTGAGTATGTGCTTAAAGATAAAGATGATGAGATTTATAAACTGAATTGCCAAATAATTGATGATAAGGCTAGAGAAGAAGTACTTCTAGAGAAGTACAAAGATCTCAAAGAAACCCTTGCAGTTACCCAGGTAGAGTGTGATAGATTGGTACAATCATGCAAAGTTTTGAAATGCTTCTTAGTAAGCAATCTGCTTCAAATGTGAAGTTTGGAATTGGTTACAATCACACTGCTCCACCTACAGATTTTACCCCAAGAGCAGAGGTAGAATCTGATGGTGAGATGATAACCAATCCATCACATCATGTGATCTACCTTCTGATACAGCACAATCAGAAGTAGCAATCAGCATCAAGCCCTCTTTGAACCTATCAGCTGATGTTGATGGTTCAAATGCTGACTTTCACATGATTAATGAGTTGATCAACTCAGGAGTTAATTCTGAAGGTCCTGAAAGGACTAGAGAGCAGGATTTAACACCTGAACTTCAAACTTCAACTGCTGTCAGTACTGAAGAGAAGAAAACTGGCAGTAGAAAGAGTTTGAAGACTACTAAAGAGGCTGTCAAGAAAGCAAACAATGCTTCCAAAGCATTGAAGAACAAGTCTTCTGTTGCTTCACCCTCTTTAGTTGATGATCAACCTAAGATGAAGAAGAAACCATGTGAAGTATGTGGTTTGTTCAATCATCTTACAGATGATTGTTGGTACAAAAGAGGTTCCAAACTCAAACTAAAAGAAGAAATTAATGAGAAAATGGTAAAAATGAAACTGAGTTTGAGACCACATTTGTATCAGCAACATCAAATCCTGTAACCCTTAAGTCCTCAAAGAAATCCAAAAAGGAAGGGTTAAACACGGTGACAGCTGAGGGTGCTCAGAAGAAGAAGGTGCAACATAGGAACTTATCAAACTCCACTAGCAATGTGTCTGATGAGCTGAAAGCTTTATCACAAAATCAGACATAGCTGGTATGATGGTTCAACATCTGTTGGGTAGAGTTAACCAACTAGATGCTCCTATGCTGAAACCACAGAAAAGGAGGTCCAAGCCAAAGGACTCCTCTCTTACACCATCGTCTTCCTCTCAGGCTGTTGTTTCAAATAAACCTGTTAGTTTACATCTATTGATGAGACCAGGCCCAAAACCAAAAAGGTCTGGGTCTCTAAAACTAACTAATTGTTTTTTTGCAGGGTTCTTCAACATGCCAAAGTAGCATCTGGTATGTAGACAGTGGGGGATCTATGCACATGACTGGGAACAACTCTCTTCTTCATGACTACTCTCAAGGAAAGAAGGGATTTGTCTCTTTTGGCAATGATGCTAGGGGTTACATCATCGGTAAGGCTTTGTCTCCAATGGAGAAATCAAATTTGATGATGTAATCATGTGGAAAATCTCAAGTACAATCTCTTGAGTGTCAGTCAAATGTGTGATAAAGGCCATGTTACCCTTTTCACCAGTCAAAACTGTAGGATTCTGTCATCCAAAGTTCTGCACTTGATTGACAAGGTGTTGGATGATCACACTCTCCTGACAGCCAACAGGGAAGGAAGAGTGTATGCCTTAGATCTTTCTAAGAAGATAGATCTCAAAGGCAATCCTTGCCTATTTTCCAAAGCCTCTTCTCAAGAATCTAAACTGTGGCACAGGAGGCTGGGTCATGTTAATCTCAAAAACATGAATCAGCTTACCCATAATAGTTTAGTCAGAGGCTTACCAATAAAGGAGTTCCACTGTGATGAAACCTGCACTGCGTGTTTAAAAGGAAAACAGCACAAAGTCTCATTCCCTCCTATTGAAGTGCCTAAGTCCACTGCCTGCTTGCAATTACTGCATATGGATCTATTTGGTCCTGTGAGAGTAATGAGCATGGCAAAGAAGAAATACTGTCTGGTAATTGTGGATGATTACTCCAGATTTGTATGGACTTTCTTTCTACATTCAAAGGATGAGGCTGCTCAGAAGATTATTCACTTTGTGCTGTATATTGAGAAGCAGTATTCCTTCCAGTCAAGTGTATTAGGAGTGACAATGGAACTGAGTTCAGAAATCATACACTTGATGACTTCTCTTTCAAAGGGAATCAAAAGGCAGTTCAGCATTCCAAGGACTCCCGAACAAACGGAGTAGTGAGAGAGAAAGAACAGGACCCTCATTGAAGCTGCAAGGTCCATGCGGGCTGACTCAGTTTGCCACTGACCTTTTGGGCTGAAGCTGTCAACACAGCTTGCTATGTGCAAAATAGAGTTTTAGTAAATCAGAGGTTGATGAAGACTCCATATGAAGTCCTCCATCATTTGGCTCCTCTGATTTCATTTTTCAAAGCATTTGGGTGTCCCTGTTTTATTCTCAACACAAAGGATCAACTCCATAATTTGATCCTAAGGTGGATGCAGGGTACTTTGTTGGTTATTCATCTACTTGCAAAGCATACAGAGTCTTCAACTGCAGAACAAACATGGTTGAAGAAACTCTACATGTTAAGTTCAATGAATCTCCAAAGGACAAGATTCCACAAAGCCCTGTGGAGTTATTTGATTTGGACATACTGCAATATGTTCCTTATCAAACTCCTGCTGTTGCCTGTCAACAGTTCACCACCTGGTGGTATGCTGATGATGATGATGATTGCAGTACTCACCTCTTCAGATTTAGTGATCAGCTGCCTGACTCAGCTTGACCTGATGTTCCTGTAGCTCCAGTAGCACCATCCACAACAAATGCTGACGAGATCTCTTCGAATTCAACTTCCTTTGAATTACCATCCACTGATTGGTTTCAAGGAAATAATCACCATCACCATCTGTTGCTGCTGAGCCTGCTACAAACACTTGCACAGATCTCATTGTGTATCAAGATCTGAAGAATCACCTATGTCTCAAATCATTGGCGATGTCACTGCTGGAGTATCAACAAGAAGTCAATTGTCAAATTTCTGCTTCTATGCTCTCTTCATCAGTCAGCAAGAGCCAAAGAATTATCACATTGCTTTAAAGGACAATGGATGGGTTGATGCCATGCAGCTTGAGCTTCTTCAGTTCAAGAAACAGCAAGTGTGGGAACTGGTTCCTCTACCTCCAGGTAAGTGTGCAATAGGCACTAAATGGGGGTTTAGGAACAAAACTGATGAAAATGGCTTATTGTTAAGAACAAGGCCAGACTGGTTGTTCAGGGGTTTGCACAAGAAGAAGGTATTGATTATGATGAAACCTTTGCCCCTGTAGCCAGACTGGAAGCAATTCGATTGTTTTTAGCTTATGCTGCTTATCAAAACCTTAAAGTTTTCAAATGGATGTCAAAAGTGCATTTTTGTATGGAAAAATTAAAGAAGATTATGTATGTCAACCTCCAGGCTTTGAGGACAATAACATCCTAATTGGGTGTATAAGCTTGATAAGGCTCTTTATGGGTTAAAACAAGCTCCCAGAGCCTGGTATGAGACATTATCAAACTTCTTCTGGAAAACAATCAATTCACTAGAGGCTCCATAGATAAGACTTTATTCATTAGAAAGCTGGGCAGCATAATCTACTTGTTCAAATTTATGTAGATGATATCATTTTTGCATCCTCTGATCCAAAGTTGTGTGATGCCTTTACAAAGTTGATGCAACAGAAGTTTGAAATGAGTGCCATGGGAGAATTACAGTTCATCTAGGGTTGCAAATCAAACAAAAGGCTGATGGAATTTTCATTCATCAGTCCAAATATACAAAAGATCTTTTGCAAAAGTTTGATTTACAAAACTGTAAGTCCTGTTCTACCCCCATGTGCAACACCACACAACTGGATACAGATCAGAAAGGTAAGTGGTTGATGAAACACTTTACAGATGTATGATTGGGTCCTTGATGTATTTAACAGCTTCTAGACCAGATATTATGTTTGCTACATGTGTTTGTGCTAGATTTCAGGCTGCACCTAAAGAGTCTCATCTGATTGCAGTCAAGAGGATCTTTAGATATCTGCAAGGCACTCCTCTCTAGGTTTATGGTATTCTACTAGACATTCTGGTAAATTAGTTGCTTTTTCTGACAGTGACTATGCAGGGTGTAAGTTGACCAGGAAATCAACTTCTGGTGGATGTCAATTCCTAGGCAACTGCTTGATTTCTTGGCGGAGCAAGAAACAGACCTCAGTTGCTACATCAACTGCTGAAGCAGAGTACATTGCTGCTGCAAGTTGTACATCTCAGGTACTCTGGCTTCAAAACCAACTTCTGGATTATGGCATTTCAGAGACTAAGACTCCATTGTTAATGGATAGTGCTTCAGCTCTTTGCATTGTCAAAAATCCAGTCCACCACTCTAGGACCAAACATATAGAGATCAGACATCATTTTATAAGGGATTGTTTTGAAAAAGGTCTGATTGATCCTAAGTTTGTGCCTAGTGCTGATGAGCTTGCAGACATTTTTACTAAGCCTTTGGATAGTTCAACTTTCCAAAACTGGTGTTAGGCTTGGTATGCTGCAGCTAGAATAAGTGACAACTACTGATGATCTTAGTAATAAGTACTGATGATCATTAGTACCTATGTCACATATAAGTATTGATGAGCTCTCTTACCCTCAGTAGTTTTATAACTACTGAAGGCTAAATGTCTCATAAGTACTGAAGTACTTCATCTGTTCTAAACTACGGATGTAGTTACAACTACTGATGCAGTTACAACTACTACAATAGTAAAAACAGATAAGTACTGATGTCCTATGAAACAATGAAATCAGCTAAAAAGACTGATGAATGTGTTGAGGACAGTATGAAACAGCTGAAAAGCTAAGAATTGACGAAACATCTAAGAGAACTTTCTCTTCAGTCGTTTGTACAACTGCTGTTTCATTCTAAACAACTGAAGCAAAACCACGTCTTCAGTAGTTTTATAACTACTGATGACTAATACCAAGTCTTCAGTTGTTTACAACAGCTGATGACAAAACCACTGTTCAGTAGTTTCATAACTACTGATGACGAACACCAAGTCCTCAGTTGTTTCAATCATCTGAAGTCAAAACCACGGTCTTCAGTAGTTTTCTAAACTACTGATGCCTAACACCACGACTTCAGCTGTTTCAACGTCTGAAAGGATAATACCATGTCAACGGTCGTTTAAAACTACTGATGACTAACAACACATCCTTTAATCGTTTTCTTACCCGTACCCTATAAATATCCCTAACCTAAGCTCTCAATGCTTCATCTTCTTCAAACCTAACGTTCCTCTCCAAAACTTCCCTTTCTCCATGGCGTTCATGCAAATTAAACCGCGACACAACTGTGTTGCCTACCTCACTAAATCGCCATCTGGACTAAGTTCGATACTGCTATCGATCTTATGGTTCAGTCCCAATACCATACGGCATTTCTTCTGAATCCCATACTACATGCCGAATCCCTTCAACAATTTGGATGAATGTTACTGTTACCACTAGGGAGAACAACACACTATCCTCCAGTCGGTCGCAAACCACAAAGAAGTAGTCCACTCCTGAATAATCAGCCAAATTCTTCAACTGAATGATGCTAGTTCTGCTGGATATTCGAAGGGCACCATAGATCTATCCTTTGCTCAACATGGATATCAAGGCGATCTCAGTGCTTCCACTATCATGAAGAAATACTTTAATGACGCTGAGCGCCTGATTTTTCACATGGTGAATTATGTTTGGCCCCTAAGACGTCGTCTTGGGATCAAATGTCGACAAAATGGCAGCAGGTAATGTATTTTATTCTTGAGCAACAACCACTAAATTTTTCAGAAATAATATTTTTAGAGCTCAAGGATATGGCTCAAAAACTAACTGCCAACCGTTGGATACTATATCCACGGTTCATAATGGCATCATTACAAACCAGCTTAATGCTGAGGGACTTGTTGGCTTGGGAGTCCCTGCTACGGCTGTTCTGCCGGAAGTATACTCCCGGCACAACTCTGACCGGACACTCAAAATGGCTGCCAAGCTGCGAAAACCCACGCAGCTGGAACCCACAGCCACCACCTCCAATCCAAAGTCCCCACCAAACCCACCAAAAAGAAACCCAAAACGGCTACTCAGGGAATTGAGTCCCCTGAGGATGCCCCTGCACACAAATGCAGGTATATCCACTAGTCCAAACCCCCTAGTGGCTACAATGACTCTTCCAGCTATAGTCGCTCAGGCTTCCTCTCAACAGGAGCCTGCAGCAACCACACAAGGGGTACCTCCATATCTGGGATCTTCCTCACTTGAGGCGATTGCCATTGAAGAGCACCAACCTCCCCAGGTGCACACTGCTTCTATCCTTCACCCCAAACAAGCCCTCACAGCAGCCAACTTTAATAGTTGCACAAGTGCTGACTCAACTGCACTCCTCACCCCCCCCAGAAACCACTTACTACTGGCAATACCTCTACAATTGAGGGGGAGGAACACAGTGCACTTGAGAACCCACAGCACAGGGGTTTACAACTTCTCTCCTGGTGTAGACAAGGAGCTTAGAATATCTAGTGAGGCTGCCACCTCCTCTGACTCAGCACATGATCAGAATGAGGCTGGTAATATTGCTAAGACCTCACTAGAGGCAACAGCTGATGATGGACACTGTCCTGAGGCTGGAAGTCCCCAGTACCAAGCACAAGGGGCACATGCACCAACTGGTCTACACCCAGTGCATGTAAATCCTGCTCTAAGCAGAAGGTCAGATGATTCAGCTTCGGCTGATAATGACCTGGGCTTCTTCTACGATGTTCTTGCCCAGAACACAATCCTTGAAGAGAAAGTCAGTAGGCTGCAAAACCTACTTGACCAACTCTCACAGGAGGAGAAAGACCATCTGCCTCAACCCACCCACAGATGGCACCTTCACTTGAAGGTTCCCCAAACACTGAGCCACTCCAAACTCAACACCTGCCTCTGCTTCAGGCCTACTTCTCAAGCAGAACCCTCCTAAGCAAATAGGTGCTGCACTTCAAATTCCCTCCCTCTCATGACACCCATAATCACTGATATTGTGACTAAAGCCATTGATGAGAGGCTTTCCTCAACTTTACAGCCCTTGGTTGATGCTGCTGTCCAAAAGACTCTTTCTGTGGTACAAACCCTTCCTCCAATGCAACCAAAAAGGGGGAGAGTACTGCAGTGAAAGAAAAGAAGAGGAAAAGAACAGGAGAGAAGAAGAGAAGAGAAGCAAGCCCAAGAGGAGGAGAAAGAAAAAAAACCTCTGCTCACTACAAGCGAAAGAGAAGTGCTGATGATCACACTGCTGAAGACAAATCCTTGGAGGAGCTGGGTGCGAAGCTGACACTACACACAGCCGATCCATGGATAAAATAAGTGAACTCTTCAGGCAGGGGTTTGACACAGCCACACTGGATAGTGAGATCAGAAGGTTGGAAGTGCAAGAGATACAAACCCGATGGGCAGGGTATGATGCTCTGAGTGAGAAAGAGAGATGGAAATAATGATCCGCTTCATTGCAAAATATTAGGAAGATCGTTAGTGGAGATTCGCGCATGGACCCAGGACAACATTCTGGCTATAGCCACCAGAATCTGTCTGTCTGAGCAATTCAACAAAGGGATTATTGTGGAAGCCCTTGATGAGGCTGGGGCTGGTAAAAGGTTAGAGATGGCTAAACTCACAAAGGCGAAACTAACTACAAAGATGCTGGATCAACCTTCCCTTCCACCCACTCAAACAGATCCTATCTCTCAAATCTCCCAACCAATCTCTAAGCCAAAATCCAAACATCCTCATTCTTCAAAACCATTCCTTCACCAACACCAATTCCTTCACCAACACAACCATCATCCAGTGATGTACCCAGAAGGAGGAGACGGTGCTGAGGATGAAGAAGAAGAAGAAGAGGAGGATGAAGATGATAGTCTGCCACTCTCTGCTGTTCTGAAGCTACCAAAACCCCGAAGTCAACCCATGATCACATCTGACTCTCAAGGAAATGGTCAGAGTCAAGATAGAAGAAGAAGAACAGCAGAAACAGCACGATGAGCAACTGTTGAAGATGGTTGACAAGGAATTTCCTCAGTCATCATCTATTCAAGCCATGAAAGGGCATGCTCAAAGGCTGTACACTCTCAGGCACACCTTTCAGTATCAGAAGGAGAGAGTGAGAGTATGGCCAGACCCCAGGGTGAGTTCTAGAATCCATAAAAGAACTATCCCACACAGATACAACGGCCAGGTACGAAAAACAATAGAGTCTACCATCATGTTGGCCGTTGTAGTCTCACCTTGGGAAATCATTGATGAATTCAAGAAAGCTCACCAAGCAAAGAAGACCCCTCAAGCTTTACTAGAAAACAAGATGATAAAGAAGGGGTTGCTATATAAGAAGCTTGAAGACATCCAGAAGAATGAACTCCAGTTACTCCTTGAAGGCAACCATCCTGATGAATTTGTATATAGGGAGGTAACTACGGTGGAGCTGAAAAATGGCAGGACCATGAAGTACTTATCAGAGTACTATGGTCCAGAGTTCTTCTTCAAAGGAGGAGTAGAAGAACTCTCTCAGGAGGAACAAGTTGTTCTCCTTGAGGCCTATGTTCGTGAGTCATACAGACTCATTATGGGGAAGTAAATCTCATGAATGGGATAACAACTCTGTGTCCAGTTCCCCAAAACAGAGTTCCCATTCATACTCTGCCAAACAAATACTTGAGATTTCTTCCCAGGCTGAAGCTTACATGGGTCATCTTCTCTACTGATCAAGAAGGAAAAAGACCAACATTTTGCCATCAATAAGTGGATAATAAATAAGTTAGAGGTTTTGGCTGCATTGGTTTAGGGGGAGTTTGTTGGACCAAAAGAACCAATGAGCCAAGATCAGAAAACCTCTTAGTCCCACATGGTATCACAACAACTGCTGAAAGCCTCATCAGTAGTTTGACAAAGTGCTGAAGACTTCACAGCCGGAGATCAATGCTGAAGACTTCAACACCGAGATCAACTGAAGACCTCAACAGCTGAAGAACTAACGTACTGAAGTACAACAGCTGAAGAACACAAGTGCTGAAGCTGAAAGACCAAAGTACTGAAGTACAACAGCTGAAGAGTTTACAAGTACTGAAGATCAACAACTGATGTACAAAGTCTGAAGACAAAGACTGAAGACATCAGCTGATGATATCCACTGAAGTCATCAGCTGATGAAACCCTGAAGGTCAAAGTCTGAAGATCAAGTACTGAAGCCTCAGTAGTTTGTCAACACTGCTGAAGAGTACTTCTTCAGTAGTTGTGATATTAGTAGTTTTATATTTTTATGTTTCAGTAGTTTTGTAAAACGACTGAAGAGCTTGTTCTTCAGTCGTTGTAGTTTCAGTAGTTTTATATTTTATACTTAACACTCTGATATGTTCTCTGTAGTTGTGAACATTTCAGTAGTTTGTTAAGAGTTAGTTATTTTTGTATTAGATCTGCCAGTTGTCACTTTCCTTTATAACAGCAATGATTGTTGCACTCTATATAAGGAGTGACAACCTATTGTAATATGCGATGAATGAATGAATGGAATGAATGAATGATTTGATTGGAAATATTCTACATCTATAAACATTTCCTTGAAATCAGAAATATATATTCTCTCCCTATAACCGTATGCGCTCTTAATGCATACAAGTATCGATTGCTTGCTACAATCTGTCTAATTCCTGTTTGTATTCCGCTGCTTTAAATCCTAATACATCAAACTTGTGATCACTGATCCTGTCAAAGATTGACTCAGTCGCACGAATGAAACTTCAGTTGTGCGTATGACTCAATCGAATGACTCAGTCGCACGACTGAACCATGCTATGGTTTAGTCGTACGAATGGAAACCCTAACCTATAAATACCACATAATTCATGGAAACACTGAAGAATTCAAAACACTTGATATTCTCACCAACCATAGTCGTCCAGAACGTCCAAGGAAGCCTGTCTAAGTTCATAGATCGTTCCTAATCGGTTTCTATTCGTTCATAACGTTTAGTTTCAATCATATATCGAATGGGTAGTCGTTCTCATTGATTGGATCGTCAATTAAATAGGATTCCGCACTATTTGATTCGGTATAAACGTAGAATCTGTAAGTATTCCGTACCTACACGGTCCTGACAAGGGGCATCAGAGCTTTGGCTCTTGATTTTGCGTTTGATTTAATTAGAATTGTGTGAAAACTCATGTTTTAACTCAAAAGAGTCATCTTTTTTAGTCCACAGGTGTTTTTCGACGTTTCCAAGCATTAAAGTTGAAGCTTTTTGTCATACGGCAGATTAGGGTTTCTGGGTAAATCGTAATTCGTGTCTAAGTGCCAAAAATTCAATTTTTCCAAACACAGCAGCCTTCAGTCGCATGAATAGCTCATTCGTATGACTGAACTCATTCACACACTCCATCTGCATGACTGAACTCAGTCGTATCCTTCATTCGCACGACTGAACAACTTCAATCTTTTGAGTCCATTCGCCTTGTTCATACGCAAGGCTGAATCCAATCACATGATTGAATTCATTTTCACTCTTCAATCGCATGAGTGATCCATACACATTGTCCATACGCATGATTAAAGTTATCCTGTTCTCAAAGAACAAAGTCTATACGAATGGAAAATCAGTTTTCTTCATTTACTGCCGAGAAGGACTCACGCATCCAGAACCTTCTGCTTCTGGAGAATGAGATAGGAAATCACAATAAACCGCCGAAGCTTATAACATTCAATGACTATCTGCAGGATCGGTTTGTGTCACTAAACACTTAATTTTCTCTCAAACTCACTTAAACAACACTCTCGATGAAAGCAAAGTCTTTAAGAGTTGATAACAATATAATAAGTAATAATAAAACACAAAAAGTAATTTTCAAGGTACTTGCAAATATTGCTTCTCAACTCAAATATTACAAGACTCTTACAAGCATGTGTTTATGAGTTACAATGAGAGACTATATATAATACTACCTACAACCGGATATACTTTGATACCAGCTGGAATCCTCTAACTAAAGCAAATACTACAAAGCTATAGTTTAAGGTATCTCAGATAAGACTTTATCTGAGATATGGTAGTTAGGACATGTCCCTGACTTACCTTTTGTCACCGACTAAAGTTGGTAACTTGTAGTAAATAAAAAGGTGAACATTGAATAAAGTATGGTCAACTACATGGCTCTTTGAGAAAACGTCATGCAGTATTAGAGGTCTGCACCGGAATGTTAGAGACCATACTTATGTCCACTGGTTCATAGCAGTGTCTTCCGAAGGTTAAATGGCTTCAGAAGAACAAGTACTTCTGAAGCCAATATACTTCGGAAGAGGCTGTTTCTTCCGATGCTTGAAAACTTCTTCTTTCTTTATACTTCAGAAGTAGTCTTCTGATTTCTTCTTTTGAGACTTCTTCTTCGGAAGTGAATACTTTATCATTGGAAGTAGAGCTTTGCCTTCGAAAGTGGAACTCTTACTTTGTCTTTGGAAGAACTCTACTTCCTTCGGATGTTCCACACTTGGCTTCGGAAGCCTTTGTAAGCAGCACCAAAATTTGTCTAAGTGATTGGGTTTTCATTGCACCAGCCTTCTTCTTGATCCACAAACTCCCCTAGGTTGATGCTACCAAAACCTCATTTGTTTCTACTCCTCAAAACTTTCAGCACCAGGGAGAGTAAATACTTATTAGTCTCCTTGTTCTTCCGTGATGTGGTGCTGAGAAGTTTGTATAAATATTTGGTTAACAGAATCTCAAGTCTATCGCCTTGAATGAGATGTACCCTTTGTTGTGTCCCTTTGAAAAGAGTTAGTTGATGGGAGCTATAATCATATTCCCATCAAACTATAGGTTCCAATTGAGGACCTTCCACCATCTATAGAAAGGTTGTGCCCTTGGTAGGAGATCTATCCTTTTCTTCCTTTCTTCTCAGTCTTAACTCTTCCTCAATCTTAGCATTTGCTATTAACTCAACCAAATGAAGACTGCTGAGATGATTCTTGATGTGAGCAGCAGTTTCAAAGTTGGAGGGATTAGAGAATGGTTTCTCTGCTAACTCAGCAATATCAAATCTGCTGGAGTGTAGCAAAGAGGTGGCATTCAGCCTGTTAACTTCACTATTCTCTCTTTTCACTACAAAGTTGTGAGTAGCTTCATCGAACCTCCACTGGAGTATATTCGTTTTAGGCACAAGAGACTGACTGGGAATCTTGTCCTATTTCCATGTATCCAATAGAGTCACCAGCTTCCTTCTTAGTTTCATCTCTTCATCATTTAACGATTCTGAGTTGATACCTAGAAGTACTGCAGTCTGGTCCAGTGTTCTTCTGGGTAGATCAAGAAATTGAACACTTGTGAGGGAACGTGAAGATCCATTGACATAGGCTAGCTTGATGTAGTCTTCCTCACAGGAGATATTGCTCAGGTTGTGCAATTGATGAGCCTATTCTTGATGCTTTTGAACTCTTCTAGAGAGAGATGTTTGGAAGGATAAAGGGATAGGTGAGATGGGTAGGATGTGGTGAGGTGGTTCGGGTAAGAGTTTTTGGTTGAAGGATGGGGAGTTTTGGTGGTTGAGGAGAGGAGGTGGATGAACGTAGAGGTGTGGGTTCAGGAGTGTAAGGTTCAGTTTTGATGGTGAAGGGAGTGGGAATTGGTTCAGGTTGGGGTTGAGTGGTTGGTGTGAAGGTTATCCCCTATACCCTTCTGTACATCTCTCTTGTTTTCCCTGAACGAATGTCAGCTTTGATCTCACTGACAATTCATTGGAGTGTCCTTTCAAACATGGGACCCACCTGCCTTCCAAAGAAGCCGTGAGCCCGGAGATAGTCTTTCATCCAGGCTTTGTCACCTATCTTCCTAGTTGCAGATGCCCTTGCTTCTTCTTCCGTCTTCTTCATTCTTCTTCTTTTCCTTCAACTTTTCTCTTGCAACTCTTTTTCTTTGTTTCTCCATTTGATCCTGCTCTTTGTTGAAGAGCCAAAGGATTGTTTCATCATTATGTGGAGAAAGTTCTTAAAGAGAGAAGCCTCTGGAAGTTAGGAAATCTATCCTTTCCCTCTTGAGCTGCATGTCAGCTTCCCTTTGTTCCTTTTCCTTCTCTTCCTCTAAGACCAACCTTGCTACTTCCTGCTGCAGCCTGGTTGCCTTTTATAGTTTCACCAACTCCTCTAATGGTAGCAAGAGTGTTTCTTCATTGGTAGCTCCAAGCTGAATGAGCTGGCCAATGATCTCTTTTCTCTTTTTGTTGTTGACATCCTCCTGGTTAGCTGTAGCTGCTTTTGTACTAGCAGCCAACAGCTTCCCAGTTGGAAGTCTTCCTTTTCTTTTTAGCTTCTCAATCTTCTCCTCTTCTTAAAGCTCTTCTGCAGTCATCTTCTATTTTCCTTTGTTATCTTTTGAAGAACTGGACTTTGGGGGTTCTTGGACAGTGGATTCTAATTGAGAGAGAGGTAGAGAGGGTGTTTGGACAGGAGGTTGATCCAGAAAGTCCTCACTGTTCACCTCAGATGTCATTTCTAGGATTGCATGTGTGATGATTAGTTCCTCGGACATTTTGAACACTCCATCTGCAGCTTCCGTTTCAGCTTCGGAAGATTCAGCTTGTTCTTCTGAGGCTTTAACTTCAGCTTCGGAAGTAAGAGGGAATGCATATTATACCCCAACTGTTTCAGTTGCTAGGCCATCAGTCACCATTTGCCCTTCGAATTGAATCTCAAGTTCCATGTGGACCTTAGGTTGACCAACTTCTTCCATAGTGGTAGAAGGTGCAATTAGCCTCTAAAGCTCTTCAGCTCCAAAGTATATCATGGCAGCATCAAGACTTGGCTGATCACAAGCAGATCTCAACAACAACTGAGAAAAGAAGCTGTAGAGATCTTTGAGCATCCTTGAATTAATTGTTAGAGTGACTTGAGATGGCTCAGAAGAAGTTGTGATAGGAGCCAAATATTTAGAAGTCGAAGATTGGCTCTATGAGTCCTCAGATGTTTGTCTCTGAACAATCTCCCCCTTTTTGGTAGCATCATCTTGAGAGCTAGATGAGCTGGAGGAAGAGGTCAAGGAGACCTGAATAGGTACGTGCCTAACAGAACTCTCAATATGTTTCTCAACTAGTTGAGCCTTGAGGTTGTCAATCTCAAGTTGCTGAGTGGCAGACCTTTCTTCTAAAGTCCTAACCTTGGATTCGAGGTTTGGGACTTTAGATAGTAGGTCTTTAATGAAGATTTGCATGCTTCCCTCATCTTCTTTTGAAGAATCATTGGGAGATGAGGTAACATACCTAGTATGTTCTGCCTCACCGCCAGATGTGGTTTCCCGGCACCTTGGTTTCCCTAGCTTAGTGATGTCTCTTTCAGCGTCATCAAAGGCATGGTTGCCGGAGAATCGGTCTTAGAATCGTTACCACTATACATAGGGTCCATTGAGGCCCTTCTGTAGTGGTAGCTGAATCTGCATGAGTCCCCTCCACACTAGTGGGACTTACCTCAGTAGTG
This sequence comes from Flaveria trinervia, assembly GCA_025506515.1. Classification (NCBI taxonomy): domain Eukaryota; kingdom Viridiplantae; phylum Streptophyta; class Magnoliopsida; order Asterales; family Asteraceae; genus Flaveria; species Flaveria trinervia. The sequence continues at coordinate 39,742,356 of CM046452.1, read as the reverse complement.
GTTTTCCAATGGGGCTAGAGATAAGAGGTTTCTCTAGCTCTGTTGATCTTGGAGAGGGTTTTGTAGATCAACAACATTACCATGGAGAGATGATATCTCTTCATCAGTTATAAAAAGAAGGTCAGTGAAAGATAAGGAGGTTAACCTACTGACCTGGGAACTTAGTCATGTCTACAAGCATTAAACCACTGATTGGGTTGTCCCTTATTGCTTGCTCAGAGGAGTGTAAAGACTCACCCTAAGGGCTTTTAGATTGGGTAATGGGCTCATGGGTTTAAGACTGAGGAGACTCAAGATCCATATTGAGGTCGATAGTGAAGGAAGGTGAGACCTCAGACTGAGTGGGAGCCAATGTTCCACTCTATCCTTTTTAGGTTGAACAGGAGGAGCTCGTTCAATCAGAGTAGATTGAACAAGGGTTCGTTTAGGGTGTCTTCTATAGGTAATAGTTATGGGAGGAGAAGTAGTGTTGGCATTGTGGTTGCAGTTGCTGGTGTGGGTTCATCACGTGTGGGGTGAACAAGGATGTCACCAGGAGCGATATGCTCAGTCATACAAGGAGGTAAAGAAGCGTACCTTCTAGTGAAGTTGGTGGATACCCTCTTCAATGTCTTGAAGATGGTTGGCCTCATGTACGGGATTGACAGAGTGGCTGCACATACAAGCCGACTCTGGTCTAGCTCACAATTAATGATGTGCTAAAAAAATTTGGGATACATAAATAATGTTTCATTCTGAAGATTTCCAATGAGATTAAGAAGCACAAATCTTGAGTAGTTGAGCGCAGGCCTCTTACCAATCCATGAACTAGGCACCCTAGTTTATATGGGATTTGATCCCATCCCCCAAATTTGTTTGACCAGCAGTGAAGGACAATGTGCAGGAGGAACTTCTAGTTGTAGGAGAAGTTGAATTTGTAGACAGTCGACCAGCTCACGTCTCCACCGTATCCCATGAGGATGTAGGTGTTTTTAACTATCTTGGGGAACTCAGTAGGGGCACCTTCATCATGAAGCTCCAGATGCTCCCTCATGAGTTGTTCAGAGATGACCAACTCTTAGCCACAAATGCGGGATCATATTACACCAACCCCATATAGGGTTTCGACCTGATCGTTTCCCCAATATTCGGTCATGTGGTTAGGTAAACTGTGGGATTAACAGTCAAGGATGTGTAGTAGGATGATTGGGTGATGAATGCGATCATTTCAGAGAAGCCCGCATATAGGGTGACTTGGTTGTGTTGAGGATTTAGGGCCATGGGAAAATGTGAAGGTAGATCAGTTTGAGCTTGGGTGAATTTGGAAACAATGAAACTTTTAGGGCTGTAAAATTTGTGGAATGGCGGTAAAGTGTTAGGATAAGGTGAAATGACGGTTTAGTGGATGAAGTGACAGGGGTGGTAACGTTAAATTCAGTTAAATAATCCAACATCATTAACAAAATCTTTGCTTTTTGTAGTGCGGGGCCTAAGAGAGTTCCGTTACACGGTAAAATCTATCTTCCGAATATAAAACATTTCTGAAGGTAATTTGTCTTTCGAATGCAATTCCTACTTCTGAAGGTAAAAGTTACTTCCGAGAGTAGAGATTGCTTTCCGATGGGAGAGATTTTGTAAGCTTCGGAAGTAGATTTGATATGAAATCAATTGCTTCTTCCGAGACTAAAAACTCTTCTGAGAAGAAATTATCCTTGGAGAATTTTTTCTTCGGATGATATGAAAATAACTTCCTAGGGTTAATTTCTCTTCAGAAGAAATTTATACTTAGATGATTTTAGAGAGATATTTTGTAACAGGGCTTAATTTGTATTGACATAAGACTTTAAACATTAAAAGGTTTTCAAAAGAGGTAACTAATCAATGTGTATCATCCCAATAGCTGTTATAAGATACTTAAATCTTTTTTCATCAAAAGCTTTGGTGAACAAGTTAGCATATTGTTCATTTGAATCAACTTTGATTAGTTTAATTAGATTCTTCTCATGAATATCTCTAATAAAATGGTACCTGATATCAATGTGATTTCTCTTGGAGTGCTTCACTGGATTTTCAGTGATGGAGATAGCACTATTGTTGTCAATATGGATAAGAGTGCTCATAAGGTTGAATCCATAGTCAAACATCTGATTTTGAACCCACAGCAGTTGAGCACAGCAACTAGCAGCAGCGATGTATTCAGCTTTAGCAGTTGATGTAGAGACACAGGATTGTTTCATGCATTGCCATAAGATGATCCTTCCACCAAGAAATTGACATCCTCCTGATGTTGATTTCTTGTCAATGTTGCAGCCACCATAGTCACTGTCAGAGTATCCATAGAGATTAAAATCATTGTTTCTAGGATACCAGAGACCAAGTTTAGGTGCTCCTTTGAGGTATCTGAGGATTCTCTTGGCAGCAACTAGGTGAGACATCTTTGGAGCAGCCTTATATCTTGCACAGATACAAGTTGCAAACATAATATCAAGTCTACTGGCTGTGAGATACATCAGAGAACCAATAATCACTCTATACTGATGTTGCTCAGTATCCTCCCCCTCAAAGTCAGGACAAAGATTATGGTTTCTGGGTATGGGTGTCTTGGCTGGCTTGCAATCTTTCATCTCAAATATTTCTAAGATGTCATTGGCATGCTTAGATTGATTAATGAAAAACCCTTCCTTCAGTTGCTCACCTGAATTCCAAGGAAAAAATCCATTTTTCCCATGGAACTCATCTCAAACTTCTTCTTCATAATGCTTTCCAAGTCCTTATACATTTGGTTATATGAAGAACCAAATATGATGTCATCAACATAGACTTGAACAAGCAAGATGTCCTTATCAGACTTCCTTATGAATAAATTCTTGTCAATGGTTCCTCTGGTGTAGCCATTCTTATGGAGAAATTGAGACATAGTCTCATACCATAGCCTTGGTGCTTGATGCAGCCCATATAGAGCTTTATCCAATTTGCACACATAGTAAGGATGTTATGGGTCTTCAAATCCTAGAGGTTGGCACACATACACTTCCCTACCTATATCCCCATATAGAAAGGCACACTTGACATCAAGCTGGTAGACAGTAAAGTTCTTGGAAGCAACATAAGCAAGGAAGATCCTAATTGCTTCAAGTCTTGCTATAGGTGCAAAGACATCAGTATAATTAACTCCTTCCTATTGGGTGTAACCTTGAACTACCAGTCTTATGTTGATCTTGATGATCAAGCCTCTGTCATCTCTTTTGTTCCTGAAAACCCATTTAGTGTCTATTGGTACTTGACCAGATGGTAGCGGACATAGGTTCCAAACCTTCTGTCTTTTGAATTGAACCAGCTTCTCTTGCACTGATTCAACCCAGCTACTATCTTTCAAGCCATCTTCCACCTTCTTGGGTTCTATTGGGATAAGAAGCATGAGTATAAGCAGACATTCCCATGATGAGTCTGCCCTCTTGTTCTCACACCTTCAGAGACATCCCCAATGATGTTCTTAGCTAGGTGAGTGTTGTGAATCCTTAAATGAGGAATCACTTCCAGTTGCAAAGATAAGTCCATATTAGACATATTTTGCTCGGGAACTGGAACACTTTGTTTTGCTATTGTTTCAAGTTCATTCAATGTGGACTGATTGAATGAAAGAGAAACATCATCAATTATTGGTTGTGAAGTAGCATTAACAGTCACCTGTTCCTTCAAAATGCTACCTCCCTCAGCTTGGTGTTGTGTTGGATCACCTGATGAGTTTTGAGGATCAGTAGGTGATTCACTAGTTGAAGCTTCACTATTCCTTAATATGGTTATACTTTCTGATCTGTGAATAATGGGAGCTTGATTTATTGCATCTCTTGGAGAACCTGGAAGAGGTCTGGGTAGCTCAAACAGTTGATTAGCATGAGCATCAACATCATTTTGAGCACCTATTCCAACTGAAACAAGAAGGCTTAGAATAGTATGGAAACAATTCCAAATCAAAGATATGATCCGGGCCATTCCCCCTAACACAAGGAGTGTGCTCATTAACAACTATATTGGATGACTCCTCAAATTGTTGATTCTTAATGTTGTATACTCTGTAAGCTTTGGAACTAGAAGAGTATCCACAAAGATAGCATCATCCGACTTTTTAGCAAATTTTGCTAAGTTGTCTTTTGTGTTAAGTATGGTACACCTACTGCCAAAGGACCTTAGAAAGCCAATGAATGGTGGCCTCTTGTTCCATAGCTCATAAGGGGTTTTTCCATGTGGCTTAACTACAAGAACTTTGTTCTGCACATAGCATGCAGTGCTGACTGTCTCTGCCCAGAATGTTAGAGGTAGTTTGGAATCAGCTAACATAGTTCGAGCAGCCTCAATAAGTGTCCTGTTCCTCCTCTCAGCAATACCATATTTTTAAGGAGTTCTGGGAGCACCATATTGTCTGGCAATCCCTTTTGAGTTGCAGAATGAGTCAAGAATGAAGTTCTTAAACTCAGTCCCTTGATCACTTCTTATAATCTTAACCTTATGATCAATTTGATTTTCTATTTTAAGAATAAAAGATTTTAATGTTTTAATAGTTTCATCTTTAGTTCTTATAAAGAATACCCATGTAAATATTGTAAAATCATCAACTATCAAAAGGCAGTATGATTTCCTTCCAATGCTCATTATACTTGTGGGACCAAAAAGATCCATGTGCAGTAAGTGTATAGAGTAGTAATAGAGTAACACTTTTGGATTTATGAGAGGCCCTGTGTTGCTTCCCTTTCAGGCATGCAACACAATTGTCTTTGCAGAAAAATTCCTTTTTAGGAAAACCATGTACCAAGTTATTTTTAGCCAATTTATTCATTGACTTAAAATTTACATGACACATACGTTTATGCCAAAGTGTTGACTCATCACTGTTAGGACCGTGTATGTACAGAGTACTAACTGATTCTGCGCATATACCAACTCAAATAGTGCGGAATCCTATTTGATTGGCGATCCAATCAGGGAGAACACAGTTAAGATCAATCTAATGATTAATGAAATGTAATGAATGATTAGAACACGATCAACTATGATCTATGAAGTTGGAATAGGTTTTCTTGAGTCTTTGGACGGCTAGGGTACGGTTATGTTCGTAGGTATTCGAATTTTTTTGTTTTTCCATGAATTAGGTGGTATTTTTAGGTTAGGGTTTTCCATTCGTATGACTGAACCATTAGCATGGTTCAGTCGTGCGACTGAAGCATGCGATTGATCTATCCGCACGAATGAAGGTCCAGTCGTGCGACTGAGTCAATCTTATCTCTCAATTATGTGACTCATCCCGTCTCCTGGTTCAATCGTGCGACTGGTCCATTATCCTGAAGTATTCATGCGTATGGTCCATTAGCATGAGAACTTCACACGATTAAGTTTAAACATGTTTCTCAATCATTATTGACTAAGAACTATGTACAATAACCTCAAACCTATATAGTTAGTTCAATATACTTTATTACACAATAAAAATGAAATATTAAACAATATATGCATCAACCATACATTGCATTTCATTCACACCCATTCAATTACATATATGTAAGACATGAAAGACATTTTACATTAAGCTCCTAAACTAGGAACATGTGTATCAACAAACTCCCACTTGGACCTAGTTTACATCATTGTCTAACATTCTTCATTAGCTCTTCGAATTTCTTGTACTTTTCCTCTCTTGTATCTCCGGCATGTATCTCAAATGCAAAACAGTGCCTTATCATATTCTGAAACTGGAGGGCTTGTACAATATCCTATGAGTCATAGAATAGTGGACACTTGTATAAAGTATAAACATCGTTAACAGACAAGTTAGTCAACCACATAGGGTCAAATACCCAGATAGTATCCATTTGGCTCTCCTTTTGTAAGACTATAACTGCTTCACTTGTTCTCCAATCGTAGTACCACCACTTGAAGTGTGGAGTGAAGTCCTGTGGCATTTCCCTTAGAGGGATTTGGACATTGTACGCGGAGGACAACATTTCAGCACTACCTTAGGCTTTCCAGTATAGGATCAACTTTAAACCGTTTGATGTACCTCTTTGGTTGTTAAGGCCTGAAGTTTACCCACCTAGTGTGGTACTCTTTCCTCAATGCAGCCTCAACCAGCCTGACATTTTCTTCAAATTAGCATATAACAACTTTAGGCGTGCCAGCTGGTTGAGCTCAAAACCAGGGAGAGTCTTTAGATCGTGTGGGAATCTAAAGTACTTTATGCCCTTTTCTCTCTTCACTGCATACACATTCAGATCCTCACAAATAAGCCCATGCGATGATCTTGCTTGACACCTTTAAGTGTTTCTTGACTTTGTACATCTTGGTGTAGACATTTGGCTTTTGTGTAGTGTGCATGGCTCGGATCTCAGCAAAACAGGCCGCCCATTCAGCCTTTTTGATGTCAACATCAGCATCTGAGGCATGGGCTTGACCCTCATTCTTCTCAGACTCTTTCTCCATCTGATCCAGCTTGTCAAATGTATCACTAACCAGAGTATCACCAAAGTTGGGGACTATATTTCCCTCTCTGTCAGCATACTCTGAATAATTGTTAGCAGTGACATCCTCTATCTCGATTTCATCTATCTCATTGAGCTCATCGTCACTTATAACATCAAAAGTAGGAGCGTCCTTGACAATCTCGTCCGGGTTGAGCCGGAACATCTCATCAAGCTGTTCATCAGTAAGGTCATGAATGATTTCTCCTTCTTCAGGAGTATAGCTTACAGACCTTCTGACTATCCCTTGCAAATCAAGAATTATTGTAAGTTGAGACTTGATTTGCTTAAAGGGAGTAACATCATACTTATCTTGCTGAGATGATTGATCTGCTTGATTTAAACATGTAACACATCAATTGTTAGTAATTATCAAGACATTCAAACATTTGAGAAAGATATATAAACATTAATTACATAATTTTAATACATCATTCAAGTACAAAGCTTTCAAATATATAAATATAAAATCGTTACTTTTGCCCTGAATAGCTGGCTTCTCAGTAGATGCGGCAGAAGATGAGGCTCCTTGGTCATGATTTTTCTTTGTACATCTCTCTTGACCCTGAGCTAAGGCAGATGCAACTGCATCTCCTTCATCATCATCATCATTCTACCTTCCCCTTGTCCATTCATCTTCACTGGCCTCATCATCACTGTCTTCATCCTCTTTATCATCATCATCATCATCTCCTTCTCTAATCTTGAGGGCTCATCTTTGGATCCCTTTAACTTGAGCATGATGGCCTTGTTAGAGGCCTCCAACTCCTCTATTCTCTTTGCTGATTGGAAGTTATGCTCTTGGAGTTAGGAAATTTGCTGAGCTTGCTGTGAGATCTGTTGTGCTTGGGTAGTGTTTAGCTCCACAAGCTGACATAGTTGGGCAGCCTTCTCTTCATCAGCAGCCAACAGCTTCCGCACCATACGGTTAATTGTTGACAGCTGTCCCTCTACCCTAATAGGGGGTAGAGATGGTCCTGTGGTGAATGTCAGGTGGGATGATGGTCCGACTTGGTGGCTAGTGTGGCTGTGGTGAATATGGGTGGTGGTATATTAGTGGATGGTGAAGGGTAGGCTGTAGTGGTAGTGGATGGAGTGTGGTAGTGATAGGTGGTGTGGTAGTGGTGGTGGTGGTGGTAGCTATGGTAGTTGTGGATGTGGTGGTAGTAGTGGTGGCTGTGGCAATGGGATTGGATGTAGTCAGTATGAACCTTGGCCTCTTCCCCTTTTTGCCATAGGGTTGAGCCATCCTCTTTCTCCTCGAGCCCTTAGACACAGTGGCTCCCCCTTGGCTATTGGGCTGGTCTGGAGTGTAAGACGCATGAGTAATAGCCTCCCCAGACTCACCCTGGCGTCCACCTACCACCCTAATCCCTCGCTCGGTGGCAATCACCCTGTTGCCCACCGTTCGAACTAACGGCTCCTCGTCATCCTCCTCCTCCTCATCAGGAAAGAAGTCCTAATGGAATCCTGCCATATCAGCTCCTCTGTGGGTGGATGGTGGAGATGTAACATCTGTGGTAGTGGCCCTAGATTGGTGGGGCTAGTATCTCCACCATCACCACTATCATCATCATCAGAATCGTCAGATGGGAGTACAATCGCTCAGAGTCTGAGTCACTATCATCGTGACACCACTTCCTCTTCGTTGGCGCCATGTAGTCCTCTCGGGCCAAGTGCCCAAACAGTCTCCTTACCAAAGGCTTCACCTGCTTTCCCCAGTAAGCCCTCATCCTTCCTAGGGTGGTATCATCTATCACCTCTAGTGTATTGCATCCTCTCTCTCCTTGGGCAGAAAAGGAAGCTTCTGGTCGATGATCATCTGTATGAAATTTGGGTACATGTTGAAGCCTTCCTTGCCTTTGGCCTCTATGTTCTCCATAAAGTAGGTGAAGATCATCCTCAAAAAGCTGAATGAGTGGTTCAACACCAGGGCTACATAGGCGTTATGGATCTGGTCTGACAACTCATCAAATCCACCCTTCCTAGAGGCTATACACCTTAGTAGCACATGGGCTAAGTATTTGAACTAGGGGCATAGGTTGCTCTTTTTGAGCACACCTGCGTTGGTTTCCCCCGAGTACTTCGCCCGAAAAAAACATCCACGAACTGTCAACGGGTGCAGTCTGGTAGGACAATCGCCATCATCTCCCAACTCTAAGACTATCCTAAGGTCCTCCTCACTGATGTCAATATCTTGACCAAAAATGGAATTCCGAATCCGATGAGGCTCTGAGGACCTATCTACCAGCGCTTTCCCAGAAAGCCTGCTATATCGACCTATATAGGGTGCATGGAGTGGAGATAGCTTTGAAGATCCTCGATCTCCGTAGAAATGAAATGATGCCTGCGAACTCAGACGTGTTCCGGGATGTCATGTCTAGATGAGCACATATGTTATGCTTTGTGCTCATCGTCCACCGACTAGCCATGCTGCTATAACACAAGATAGATAAACATTAGAGTGTGTGTAACTGAATGACAATTCAATTTATTGGACTTGACTCGTTCTGTTCTGTCGTGCGAATGGAAAGTGCGACTGAGTCTAAGTCGTGCGATTGATCTCAATCGTGCGATTGAGCAAGCGACTGGGCTTAGTCGTATGTTGTCCCATGTGGTTGACACAGTCGTGCGACTGAACTCAAACGCATGGTACAGTCGTGCGATTGTGCCATTTGCCTAGCTCAGTCATGCGATTGTGCCATTTGCCTAGCTCAGTCGTGCGATTGAAGTTCATCAATAAGTCCAATCGCATGACAGTCTGTGTTTTCATTTAAATTCAAATTTTGAGCAAAACTAGAATTAAGTTAAACGTTGTGGTTTGGCCCATTAGACTCGCAATCATTCCTATCAAGATCTAACACATTTTAAGTTAGCGATTTACTTAGTTTTAAAGGTTTATTTTGTATATTAAGTTTCGGTTCTTATTAGGGCTCAATTGTGTCGATTTAGGGCACGATTTGATGAGCCTTTGAGTGGATAACGCCGCACATTTCCTATATAATCACGAGAGATCATTAGAAACAACAGTAATTAGTCTATAACACTCAATCAAGATTTTGGCAGCGTAACGGTACAATCATGCGATTTAGGGGCGATTTAGGGGTGATGAGTGACTGCGACCAACTCCCCCTCTATTTATACTAGGGTTTCCTCCACTCATGCAACTGAACCTATTCGCACTCTTGAGTCGTGCGACTGAGGCTCAGTCGTGCGACTGGCACAGTCGGTAACCTTCAGTCGTGCGACTAGGTTTCAGTCGTGCGACTAGGTTTCAGTCGTGCGACTGTCTCATTCAGTCACCTCCATTCATGCGATTGGTTCATTCTGATGATCCAATTGTATGGATTGACCCATGCTTATGATCCAATCACACGTCTGGTCCATACGTGTGGGTTAGTCGTGCCATTGGGCTCATACGTATGGTCCAATCGTACGACTGGTCCATATTCATGGTCCAGTCATGCGAATGGCTCATACTTATGAGTTTGAACTTATGACCATTCATACACTTAGCCCTTTTACTTCTTCATAAGACATTTTGACCATTGATCATCTCAGACATGACCATTTTAACCTAAAAAAACTGTTGATCACCTCAGACGTGATCCTTTTAACAACAAAATAATTTGTCACCTTAGACGTGACCTTTTTACATTTGAAAAACTCCATTGGTCACCTCAGACGTGACCTTTTAGTGAGTGAATCCCAGATTGACTTCCAATGCGTAGTCCGACATTTACCTACTAAATTAACTGAAATTAATTGAAGTAAACAACTAGACATAAAACAAAGCTAAAACCATATTCTTGTATTTTTGCGTGAGGTTGAAATCCTAAGATAACTATCTACCAAATTTTTCTTCCTGGACAGTATAGCGTCAAGTAACTTTGATCATAACTGGACCGATTCATTATGGAATCATACAGGTTTATCAAATCATTTGGGACATTTTACCAAAGCTTTTTGATGCTAGATTCTTGTTTTCATCGAGAGTCATTAGCAAGTTTAGGAAACATACTAGAGCTGTAAGACACACACAATGATTTGGACTTTCAAGAATTACAGCCACGATGATTGTAAGTATACTTGTCCACTTAAACCCATACATAGATTTTTGACACACATTGGTGATGATTTAAGGTTTGATTATTTCAACAAGCATTTGTGGATCCTACGCTTATATGGTAATCAACGTTCCTCAGGAGATTTTTGAGCGGTCTATGGGTAGTTTATAAGAAGAACTATTATAGAGCTTTTAAAGAGATGCTAAGCCTCAGGTCAGTGCCACCGCACAGTAGAGAGGCGCAAACAATAAGGAATTCTAGAATATTCAGGTTATGCTTATCCTCAGGTTAGTGCCACCGCATGGCAGAGAAGCACACAACCTATCTTCATGTTTGAGCAATTATATTCTTTTTGCACAGATCACACCAACAACATAGGTTATTAGCTTGATTGCTTTTTGAATTTTTCATGTGCTTTCCTCAATTTTTATGGCCATCTGCACACATTTGTGGCGTTTATTTTGCTCATCACCCCTTATTGGAACTTCGTTGATTGTGTTAACCAGGGATAAGATGATAACCCACAGCTTGTTGAACAACTTAGTTTGAGCTTGAAATCACCAATTAGGTCTAATCATCTATTGTGTTGAATCAATCGACATATCATGTAGTGGTCTAGCAACGTCTAGGTCTAATTACTTTGTGTTACCATAGTAGCAGCTAGTTTTACTATCATTTTCCTTTTACATTGCTTAGATTTCTCAGACTTATACTTCAAATTTTGCATCTTAATCTAATACATTCTTTTACAGTCCCAAACTCTTTGTTCCTGTGTACTATCATTTTACATAAACACTAAATCAGTATCACATATACGATCTCATTTCTATAAGCTACACTGTCCTCCTCCCTCGTTTTTTTAAGTACTGAAATTAAAACAACTAATTTAATACTAATTTAACATATTCTCCCCCTAAAATGTTTTTGCGTTTAGAATTTTAATAGGCGATGAAATAAAATAAAATAAAATAAAAAATAAGTCTACTCGTCGGACTATGTACTGTCATCGTCTGGAATCACTTCATTTTTCTTTTTAATGTCGTTGACCTCTAACAGATATAAAAATCTTGGTTTATCAAAAGCTTTTGTGTAGAGGTCAGCGCATTGAAAGTCTGTATTAATTTTAACAACATCGATTAAATTCTTTTCAAAACAATCATGTATAAAGTGATATTTAATTCCGATGTGTTTGGTCTTAGGATGTTGGACCGGATTTTTAGTTACGGCTATAGCAGCAAAATTATCAACAAATATAGGAGTGTCAAAGAATTTCAAACCGTAGTCCCACATTTGTTGTTGAATCCAGATGATTTGTGAACAACAGCTTGCAGCAGCAACGTATTCAGCTTCACAAGTTGACAGAGCAACCGATTTTTGCTTTTTACACTGCCACGTGACTAGTCTTCTTCCAAAGAATTGAGATCCTGCTGAAGTTGACTTGTACTTCATTTTACAGCCGCCATAATCTAAATCTCTATACACTGTAAGCTCAAAGTCATCGTCATGAGGATACCACAACCCAAGTGTTGGTGTACCCTTCAGATAACGAAATATCCTTTTGACTCCAATGAGTTGGTTGACTTTCGGTTTCGCCTGATATCTGGAGTAGAGACACGTCACGTACATGATATCAGGTCTTGAGGCAGTGAGGTACATGAGGGATCCGATCATTCCTCGGTACATGGTGTCATCCACCTGATCACCATTTTCGTCGGGTGCTACGTCATGGTTTGTAGCAAGTGGAGTCCGAACTGCCAAAGCATTCTCCATATCAAACTGACTTAGGATATCACCTATATACTTGGTCTGATGTAGAAATATGCCTTTGGTGTCTGATCCACCTGTAACCCGAGAAAGAACTTCATCTCTCCATGGCACTCATCTCAAATTTAGCTTTCGTTACTCCTTCAAATTCTTAACATAGTTCTTCGTTCTTCGAGCCGAAGATTATGTCATCAACATAAAATTGAATAGCAGTAAGTCACCATCCTTTTCTTTGATGAACAATGTACAATCAATTACTCCTCTGCAAAAGCCGTGTTTCACAAAATGAGTTGAGAGTTTTTCATACCAAGCTCTTGGGGCTTGGTGGAGCCCATAGAGAGCCTTGTCTAGTTTGTAAACTCTGTCTCGATGATACGGATCTTCAAATCCTTCGGGTTGACTAACATACACTATCTCCTAGATTTCACCATGAGGGAATGCATTTTTTACATCCAGTTGATAAACTTTAATCTTCATGTAAGAGGCATACGCTAGGAAGATACGGATTGCTTCCATTCTCGCCACAGCTGATCAAGTCTTTAGCAGTTGTGTGATCTCTTGTGGGACTTAAAGGTTTTTCTGATCTGGCTCATTTGTTCTTTTGGTCCAACAAACTCCCCCTGAACCAATGCAGCCAAAACCTTTAAGCTTATTGAAGATGTCCTACTTATTATGGTAGAAAGATTGGTCTTTTTGTCTTCTAGATCAGCTCAGAAGTGACCCTTGTAAGCATAGGCCTGGAAAGAAGTCTCAATGATCTGTTTGACAAAGGATGGATGGGAACTCTATCTTGGGGAACTGGACATAGAGTTGTTACCCCATCCATGAGATCTACTTCCCAAATATGAGTTTGTAAGACTCCTTGTATAGGCCTCAAGGAAGTTACTTGTTCCTCCATGGTAAGCTCTTCTGCTTCTCTTTCAAAGAGTGACTCTGGCCTATCATACTCAGAGAGGTATTTGACCTGCTTCCCATTTTTTACTTCCATAGTTGTTATGACTCTATATGCGAATTCATCTGGGTGAATACCCTCTAAGAACAACTGGAGCTCATTCTTTCTAACTTCCTCAAGCCTCCTATACACTAACCCCTTTTTCACCACTTTATTCTCCAGCATCTTTTGTGGGGTCAGTTTAGCTTTATAGGCTTTCTTGAATCATCTAGGATCTCCCAAGGTGATACTACAAAGGCCAGTGAGATCACTTCATCTACAATCTTCTTTACTTGGCCAATGTATCTCTGTGAAATATTTTTCTTTTGAATCCTATGAGACACCCTGGGATCAAGCCAAATCCTCACTCTCTCTTTTTGATATTGAAAGGTATGTCTGAGAGTGTATAATCTCTGAGCATGTTTCTTCATATTGATGATTGAAGATGTGGCAGCGTATGCTTTGTCGACTCTTCTCAACAATTCCTCATCATGTTGTTTGTGAAGCTCTTCTTCTTCTAACTTCACTTTCACAATTTGCCTTTGAGATTCAAGGAGTAATTGTTGGAGGGTGACTTATGGCCTTAGGCAACTGTATAACAGCTGAGATTGGCAGCCTGTCTTCATCTTCATCATTATCTTCTTCTTCCTCTTCTAGCCTCAGTACCCTTCTCTTCCTCTTCATGGGTACATCATCGGCTATTGGTTTTGTGGGTAAGGGAATTGGTTTAGTGGGTTGTGGTTATGGTGGTTTTGGTGTGGGAATTTTGACAGGCTGTTCTAGAATTTTGAATGTAAGTGAGGCTTTAGATTGTTTGACTAGTTCAGTCCTGCTCCCAGCACCAGCTTCATTCAAGGCTTCAATGACCAGCCCTTTGGTATATACTTCAAACGAACAAATCTTGGTGGTTATTGCCAAGATGCTCTCCCTGGACCATGACTTGATTTCAATCAATGATCTTCCAAGATACTTAGCTATGAACCTGATCATGATTTCCAACCTTTCCCTTTCCAACACACTGTAACTTGCTCATCTTGCTTGGATTTCTTCACTCTCCAATCTTCTAATTTCTGAGTCAAGTTTTTCAGTGTCATGACCTTGCCTAAACAGCTGATCAATGATGTTATCCATTGATCGGTTGTGTTGGGCATCAGCCTCCTTCACCGTTTTCTCCAACTCCTTCTCCTTCTTTCCACTCTTCCTTTTCTTGTATGTGACATGAAAGTCTTTAGTACTTTCAGTCACTTTCTCCATTTCAGCTTCTTTTGCCTTCTCCTTCTCAGTCTCTACACCCAACTCCTTCTCATTTTCCACCTCTATCTCTTTTTCTTTCTCTTTCCCATCTTCAATCCTCTTTCATTTTGCTTTCACTGACTGAATCTCCCCCTTTTTGGTTGCATTGGTTGCAAGGGTTTGATTGTCAGAAAGCCTTGTGCTCACAACTTCCTCTATCAAGGAAGCCTCTCATCAAGGGTTTTAATCACTATATCAGTGATAATTGGTGTGATGAGAGGTAAGGAATTTTGAAAGATAGCAGCTATTTGCTCAGGGGGGTTCTGTCCCTGAGAGATAGTGCCAGAAGTAGAGGCAGGTGGCTGAGTGTTTTGGAGTGGCTCTATGTATAAGAGACCTTCAGAGGAAGGTGCCATCTGTTGGTGGATTGCGGTAGATGGACTTAGATCCTGAGACATTTTGGCAAGCAGCTCGTTGAGTCTGCTTACCTCATTCTCTAGGATGGTATTTTGGGCTAAAACATCATAAAAGAAGCCCAGGTCATCATCAGTGTTTGTTGAATCACCTGACCTCCTGATAGAATTAGGATGTACATGCTCTGAGTGTAGACCAGTATTAGCATGTGCCCCTTGTTCTTGGTACTGGGGACTTCCTGCCTCAGGACTATGTCCTTCATTGGCAGTTGCCTCTGGTGAGGTCTTATGGATGTTACCAACTGCATCCTGATCATATGCTGAAGCAGGAGAAGTGGCAGCCTCACCAGATGTTCTAATCTCCGTTTCTACACTTGGAGATGGAACATTGTAACCCATGTGCTGTGGGTTATCAGAAGCATTTGGATCCTCCCCCTCAATTGTTGAGGCTATCCCAGTTTTGATTGGTATCAGGGGAGGGGGTGAGGAATGCAACTGAGTCAGCACTTTTGCAACTATTATGGTAGGACTTTGGGGGGCGGTTGCAGTGGGAGATGGTGTGAAAGCAGTATGCACCCGGGGAGAGTGGTGCGTTTCAATGGCAATGTCCTCAAATGAGGAAGGTTCCAGATGTATAGGTGCCCCAAATGTGGTTGCTGCAGGCTCCTGTTGAGAGGAAGCCTGAGCGGTTGAGGTTAGGTGAGTACTTGTAGCTACTGGGGGATTATGGCGAGTAGATATATCCTGCACTTGTGTTGCAGGGACATCCTCAGGGGACTCATTTCCCTGAGTAGCCGTTTTAGGATTCTTGTGTTTGGGTTTGGTGGGGACTTTGGATTTGGAGGTGGTGGTTGTGGGTTCCAGCTGCATGGGTTTTCGCAGCTTGGCAACCTGTTTGAGTGACTGGTCTGAGTTGTGCCTGGAGTATACCTCAGGCAATACACCCATGGCAGGGACTCCAAGGCCAACAAGTCCCTCAGCTTTCAGCTGGTTCTCTATAATGGCCACTATGAACCGTGGATATAATATGCATCGGTTAGCAATAGGTTTTGAGACCATATCCTTAAGTTCATGAAATATTATTGCAGAAAAATTTAAGTTTTATTGCTCAAGGATAGAGAAGAATACCTGCTGCCACCTGGTTGACATTTAGGGGCTAGGCAGACATTCACCATATGAAAAATAAGGCGTTCCGCGTCATGGAAATGCTTCTTTAGGATGGTAGAAGTGCTAAGGTTACCCTGGTATCCATGTTGGGCAAAGGATAGATCAGTGGTGCCCTTTGAATATCCAGTAGGGAAGGTGGCATCATCCAGTTGTAGGGTTTGGCGAAGGATTTCCAGAGTGATGACCACCTTACGGTAGTTGACGAACGATTGGAGAGACTCGGTGTCATTCTCCCAGTGGTAAGGGTAACGTTCGTCCAGAAATGATTTAGGGATTTTGCATAAATTGTAGGATTGATAAGGAAGGTCGTTTTGTATGGAGAATGGACCATTAGATCAATGGCAGTATCAAACTTCGTCCAGAAGGGTGATTTGGTAAGGTAGGCAACACAGTTGTGTCTTGGTTTAAGCTGCATGGTCGCCATTAATGTGAGAGAAGGTTTGGAGTTTTTGAATGTTAGGTTTGAGATAATGAAGCTCTGTAGGATTAGTAGTTTTAAACGACTGATGACATGATATTAACCTTCAGAGGTTGAAACAACTGAAGTCTTGGTTTTAGGCATCAGCAGTTATAAAACTACTGAAAACCATGGTTTGGCTTCAGATGTTGGAAACAACTGAGGACTTGGTGTTAGTCATCAGTAGTTGTGAAACTACTGAAGACATGGTTTTGTCATCAGTTGTTGTAAACGAGTGAAGACTTGGTGTTAGTCATCAGTAGTTGTGAAACTACTAAAGACATTGGTTTTGTTAAGTTGTTTAAGATGAAACAGCAGTTGTAAAACGACTGAAGAGAAAATTCCCATAAGTAGTTTTCGTCAATTCTTTGCTTTTCAACTATTTCATATTGTCCTCAACACCTACTCATCAGTCTTTTTGGCTGTTTTCAGTTGTTTCATAGGACATCAGTACGTATCTGTTTTTACTAACATCAGTAGTTATAACTACATCAGTAGTTTGTAACAGAATCAGTACTTATTTGTGACATGTTTACTAATGATCATCAGTACTTGTTTACTGAGATCATCAGTAGTTGTCACTTATTTTAGCTGCAGCATACCAAGCCTTAACACTAGGTTTTGGAAAGTTGAACTATCCAAAGGCTTAGTAAAAATGTCTGCAAGCTCATCAGCACTAGGCACAAACTTTGGATCAATCAGACCTTTTTCAAAACAATCCCTAATAAAATGGTGTGTGATCTCTATATGTTTGGTTCTAGAATGCTGGACAGGATTCTTGACAATGCAAAGAGCTGAAGCACTATCCATTAATAATGGAGTCTTAGTCTCTGTAATGCCATAATCCAAAAGTTGGTTCTGAATCCAGAGTACCTGAGATGTACAACTTGCAGCAGCAATGTACTCTGCTTCAGCAGTGGATGTAGCAAAGATGTTTGTTTCTTACTCTGCTAAGAAATTAAACAGTTGCCTAGGAATTGACATCCACCAGAAGTTGACTTTCTGGTTAACTTACACCCTGCATAGTCACTACCAGAAAAAGCAACTAATTTGCAAGAGTGTCCAGTGGAATACCATAAACCTATAGATTGTGTACCTTGCAGATATCTAAAGATCCTCTTGACTGCAATCAAATGAGACTCTTTAGGAGCAGCCTGAAATCTAGCACAAACACAAGTTGCAAACATGATATCTGGTCTAGAAGCTGTTAAGTACATCAAGGACCCAATCATACATCTGTAAAGTGTTTCATCAACAGCTTTACCTTTTTGATGTGCATCCAGTTGAGTGGTGTGGCACATGGGAGTAGAACAAGGCTTACAGTTTTGTAAATCAAACTTATTCAAAAGATCTTTTGTATATTTAGACTGATGAATGAAAGTCTCATCAGCCTTTTGTTTGATTTGCAATCCTAGAAAGAACTGTAATTCTTCCATTGCACTCATTTCAAACTTCTTTTGCATTAAATTGGTAAAATCATCACACAACTGGGGATCAGAGGATGCAAAAATAATATCATCAACATAAATTTGAACAAGTAGCTTATGCTAATCCACCTTCTTAATGAACAAAGTTTTATCTATGGAGCCTCTAGTGAAATTATTTTGAAGAAGAAAATTTGATAAGGTCTCATACCAGGCTCTAGGAGCTTGTTTCAACCCATAAAGAGCCTTATCAAGCTTGTATACCCATATAAAAATGCACTTTTAACATCCATTTAAAAAACTTTAAGATTGTGGAATACAGCATAGGCTAAGAACAATCTAATTGCCTCCAATCTGCTACAGGAGCAAAGGTTTCATCATAATCAATACCTTCTTCCTGTGCAAACCCCTGAACAACCAATCTGGCCTTGTTCTTAACAATAAGCCCATTTTCATCTGTTTTATTCCTAAACACCCATTTAGTGCCTATTGCACACTTACCTGGGGGTAGAGGAACCAGTTCCCACACTTGCTGCTTGTTGAACTGAAGTAGCTCAAGCTGCATGTCTTCAACCCATCCATTGTCCCTTAAAGCAATGTGATAGTTTTTTGGCTCTTGCTGACTAATGAAGAGAGCATAGAAGCGGAAATTGGACAATTGACTTCTTGTTGAAACCCCAGCATTGATATCACCAATGATTTGAGACATTGGGAGATTCTGCAGCTCTTGATAAACAATGAGATCTGTGCAAGTGTTTGTAGGACCTTCAGCAGTAGCAGATGGTGATGCAGACTCTTGAAACCAAGAATGAGATGGCAAATCAAAAGATGTAGAGGAATCAGAGATCTCATCAGCATTTGTTGTGGATGGAACTGCTGAAGCTACAGGAACATCAAGTTTAGTGGACTCAGGCAGTTGATCACTAAACTTGAATAGGTGAGTATTGATATTATCATCATCATCAATACCACTAGGTGGAGAACTGTTGACAGGAGCAACAACTGAAGCTTGATAAGGAACATATTGTAGTATGTCCAAATCAAATAACTCCACAGGGTTTCGTGGAATCTTGTCACTTAGAGATTCATTAAACTTCACATGCCGAGTCTCTTCAACTATCTTTGTTCTGCAGTTGAAGACTCTGTATGCCTTGCAAGTAGATGAATAACCAACAAAATACCTTGCATCCACCTTAGGATCAAATTTGTGGAGTTGATCCTTTGTGTTGAGAATGAAACAAGGACACCCAAAGGCTCTGAAAAATGAAACTAGAGGAGCCAAATGATGTAGAACTTCATATGGAGTCTTCATCAACCTCTGATTTACTAAGGCTCTATTTTGCACATAGCAAGCTATGTTAGCAGCTTCAGCCCAAAAGGTCAGTGGCAAACCAGAGTCAGCCAACATGGACCTTGCAGCTTCAATTAGGGTCCTGTTCTTTCTCTCTACTACTCCATTTTGTTCTGGAGTCCTTGGGACGCTAAACTGCCTCTTGATTCCCTTTGAGAGATAAAAATCATCAAGTGTATAGTTTCTGAATTCTGTTCCATTATCACTTTTGATACACTTGACAGATAGGGAATACTGCTTCTCAACATACAACACAAAGTTTATAATCGTCTGAGCAGCCTCATCCTTTGAATGCAAGAAGAAAGTCCATACAAATCTAGAGTAATCATCAATATTACCAGATAGTATTTCTTCTTTGCCATACTCATTACTCTCACAGGACCAAAGATATCCATGTGTAGTAATTGCAAGCAGGCAATGGACTTAGGTTCTTCAATAGGAGGGAATGAGACTTTATGTTGTTTTCCTTTCAAACAAGCAGTGCAGTTGTCTTCACATCTGAAATCCTTCATAGGCAATCCCCTTACTAAACCATGATGTATGAGCTGATTCAAGTTTTTAAGATTCAAATGACCCAGCCTTCTATGCCATAGAATAGATTCTTGAGGAGAAGCCTTGGAAAATAGGCAAGGATGGCCTTTGAGATCTAGTTTCTTGGAAAGATCTAAGGCATACACTCTTCCTGTCCTGTTGGCCCTCAGGAGAGTGTGATCATCCAACACCTTATCAATCAAACTCAGAACTTTGGATGACATAATCCTGCAGTTTTGACTGGTGAAAAGAGCAACATGGCCTTTATCACACATTTGACTGACACTCAAGGGATTGTACTTGAGATTCTCCACATGGTTAACATCATCAAACCTTAATTCCCCATTGGAGACAAAGCCTTTGCCAATGATGTAACCTTAGCATCATTGCCAAAAGAAACAAACTCCTTCTTTCCTTGAGAGTAATCATGAAGAAGAGAGTTGTTCCCTGTCATATGCATAGATCCTCCACTGTCTGCATACCAGATGCTACAGTGGCATGCTGAAGAACCCTGCAATCATAATAAATTAGTTAGGTTTTGAGACCCAAACCTTTTTGGTTTTGGGTCTGTTCATATCAACAGATGGTAAACTAACAGATTTACTATGAAGAACAGCCTGAGGGGATGGAGATGATGAAGAAGAAGAATCCTTTGGCATGGATTTTCTTATGTGTGGTTTCAACACAGGAGCATCTAATTGGTTGACTCTCCCCAATAGATGTTGAACCATCATAACAAGTTGTGTCTGATTCTGTGATAAAGCCTTCAGCTCATCAGACACATTAGTGCTTAAGATTGATGGATTCCTGTGCTGTACCAGATGCTACACTGTCTACATACCAGATGCTACAGTGGCATGCTGAAGAACCTGCAATCACAATAAATTAGTTAGATTTTTAGACCCAAACCTTTTTGGTTTTGGGTCTGTTCATATCAACAGATGGTAAACTAACAGATTTACTATGAAGAACAGCCTGAGGGGATGGAGATGATGAAGAAGAAGAATCCTTTGGCATGGATTTTCTTATGTGTGGTTTCAGCACAGGAGCATCTAATGGTTGACTCTCCCCAATAGATGTTGAACCATCATAACAAGTTGTGTCTGATTCTGTGATAAAGCCTTCAGCTCATCAGACACATTAGTGCTTAAGATTGATGGATTCCTGTGTTGTACCATCTCCCTTTGAGCAACCTCAGCTATTGCCTGATTAACCCCTTCCTTTTTGGATTTCTTTTTGGATTTTGGGGTTACAGGTTTTGATGTTGCTAGTACAAACTTGGTTTCCAACTCAGTTTTCATTTTATCCATTTTCTTTTTAATGTTATCATTGTGTTTGAGTTTGGATCCCTTTTTATACCAGAAATCATTAGTAAGATGATTGAATAAGGCACATATTTCACATGGCTTTTTCTTTATCTTAAGTTGATCATCTGCTGAAGAAGATGAAACTACTGAAGACTTATTCTTCAGCAGTTTGTGACCAGTACTAGCAGTTTTCTTCCTTGCAGTACATGCTTTCTTGATATCTTCTTCAGTAGCTTTCCCACCCTTTCTACTGGCAGTTTTCTTTCCTTTAGTACATGTAGTAGTTTGGGTTTGTTCTCCAGGTGTTATGACTTGCTCTTTAGTACTTTCAGTACTTTGTGAAATACCACCTGGAGTGATCAACCTTTTGATCATGTGAGTGTCAGCATTTGAACCATCAACATCAGCTGATAGGTTTTGGGAGGAAATAATGCTGACTCCAACCTCTGATGGTGCTGTATCAGATAGTAGATCACATGAAGAAAATGATTGGTTATTGCTTTCTCCATCAGATTCTTCCTTTGCTCTGGGAGTAAAATCTGTAGGAGGAGCAGTGTGATTATAACCAATGCCAAACTTCAAATTAGAAGCAGACTGCTTACTGAGAAGCATTTCAAAACCCTTGTAGGAATGTACCCATCGATCACACTCTACTTGGGTAGCTGCAAGTGTTTCTTTGAGGTCTCTGTACTTCTCTAGAAGTACCTCTTCCCTAGCCTTATCATCAGTGATTTGGCATTTAAATTTGTAAATCTCATCATTCTTTTCATTAAGCACAGACTCAAATTCAGCTTTTCTTTTGGATATTATTTGTTCTAGCTCAATGTTCTTGTTAATTAAAGCTACATTTGCTTCTCTAATAGATGCAAATACGGCTATGCATGTTTCAAAACATAGCTTGGCTTTGGCCTCAGAGGATACCTATGATACCTGTGGTGTGGAGGCATTAGAGGATGAGGTATCAGCTGATTCCAGGGCCATAAGAACAAGGTTTCCAAAAGGATTGTCACCACCATGTTGACCAGCACCAGAAAACAGTTGTTCATGGCCAGACATATCATCTGGTAAAATGCTCCAGTCAATAACTCTTGGGGTGAAAAGGCTATGTTGTTGAGGTTGAGATTGTTGATGAGATTGGGAAGGTTGAGGCTCAGGAAGAGTAGGTGGTTGTTGAGCAATGGTACTTGAACTTGGCTGGTTTGTGGCATGTAATAGCAGGGATACGGATATGGCATTGGACCCTGAGGGACAAAATATGCAGGAGATAAAGGTTGTGATTGATGACCAGAACTAGGAGGATGTTGCCCTCTGTTTTGTTGAATATTACTTGGAAAAGTCACAAAGGGTGCAGAGGAGTTAGATCCAGATGATCTACACTCTCTTGCAAAGTGCCCAAGCCTGTGGCATTTGTGACACCTCAACTTACTCTTGTCAAAACCAACTTTGGTTTTGCCAAGAGTCCAGGGAATTTCCTACCAGTTCTCTTGTAGAACTTCTGAGATATGATATTAGTTAAGGCCATTTGGCTCAGAATATCCATCTCTTCTAAGTCACCATCAGCTATACCTTTCAAATCATCCATAATGAAGCACAAATTGTCACTATTACAGCCTGACTGACTATCAACACTCACAAATGCATGATCAGAACTATTAGAAGAGAAATCTATATGCACATTATAATTACTTTCTCATGCAGCATATTCTGACTCATGACCGACCAAGGCAGTGTTCCCTGGTACAAAGTCTTCAGTGAGCCTTCCTGATGACGCCAGTTTCCTTTTTTGCTCTATCTCTCTTTCAAATGTAAGCAGTTTCCCATGAAGTTGGGTGAGAGATAGGCTATCCAGATCTGCATTAGAGCGTAGGACAATTGTATATGTGTCCCATCTCTCAGACAGTGATCTGAGGAATCTGTGGTTCATCTGGCTATTAGTGTATTCATGTTTAACCATTTTCAGCTGAGTGATCAAACATGAAAAACGCTCAAACTGTTGAGTCAGAGTCTCACCCTTCCTATGAGCAAATGTCTCATATTGTTGGGCAAGTATTTCCCTATTGTTTGCTAAGACCTCATCAGTACCACCAAATTGTTCTTTCAGTGCCTTCCAGAGGTTATGAGTAGTTTCATGATGCATAAGCCCAGAATAGATTTCATTAGGCAGTGCCATGCCCAGAATTCCATGAGCTTTAGCATCAATCTCAAACAGTTTTCGATCCTCATCAGAGTATTGTTCCTTCTTGTTCGGAACCATTTGGTTGGTTTCCGGATTGTTCACCATAGGCTTATGTGGACCATGTACCACAGATGTCCAACAACCTAACTGTTAACAGACAGGTGATGGAGCATTCTTCGTTGCCATATGTTATACTCAGTCCTAACCAGCATCGGAGGCTTGGTTGAGGAACCAGTATTGTGAGGGTCATTAGAAGGAGTAGTCATATTCATAATTCAGACAAATTCAAGGTAAACAAAGTAAATCTAGCTCAAAACCACTTAGAACCTCAAACAAAATGGCCAGAAGCAACAGAAACTCAATCTCTATAACCGATTCTTGCAAATTTGCTAATTCGATCAAACGTAGATAGCAAAAGAACAGTTTCAATGATCAATTGTTAAATCGATCAATGATTAACCAGCTCCAATACCATTTGTTAGGATCTCAGCATCTAGTTTGATCAATTAGATTGGATTTGCAGCGGAATGAGCTCATGAATTAAAAAATTTAAACAAGAACACACGAAATTTATCAATGAAACAGTGTTTGTTATAGAGAGAGAATTTCTGCCAAAAGGAATATATTATTCAATACACGCTTCGGCTGGCTTTCGCATATCGTTACAATTAGGTCATCTTTCCTTTTATAAGGAAGCTGACGTCAGCTGATGTCACTTGACAGTGACATCTAACTGTTATTTAACGACTGAAAGTTAACACAACTACTGAAGATGTCAAACAGCTGACAGCTTCTTCAGCTATTGTGATAAACTCTTAAGGCTTCAGTACTTGGACTTCTTGAACTTTAGTGGTTGTCATCAGCTGATGTCTTCAGATGTTGTCTTTAGTCTTTCTACTTCAGCTGTTGATCTTCAGTACTTTAGTCTTCAGCTGTTGATCTTCAGACTTTGGTCTTCAGCTGTTGAAGTCTTCAGTACTTTTGTCTTCAGCTGTTGATCTTCAGACTTTGGTCTTCAGCTCTTGAAGTCTTCAGTACTTTAGTCTTCCGCTGTTGATCTTCAGTCTTTGTCTTCAGCTGTTGAAGTCTTCAGTACTTTAGTCTTCAGCTGTTGAACGTCAGACTTTGTCAAACAGCTGATCAAGTCTTTAGCAGTTGTTGTGATGTCTTGTGGGACTTAAAGGTTTTTTTGATCTGGCTTATTGGTTCTTTTGGTCCAACATAAATTGTTCAATCTCATATGTAACTTATTTAGAAAACCCATTTTTGAAATTGGTGTATTTTTTTAATTGTATGAACATATGATCAATTAAATATTATTTGGTGTTTGCTAAGCTTGTTTTCGGGTATGACCCGACTTGGATCATAACGTACTAACCACATCAATGTTCTATGTGTCTTGGGCATAAAGAACTCAATAGTTCCAGGCAATGTATTGATCGGTGTGAACTTTACGAATGTATTGATCAATTCCAGTCACTAGAATATCAAAGTCCTAAGGCACAAGTATGACTTTCATGCTTTGCCCTTTCAAGGAGCTTCGTGAGTGGATCCGCAATGTATTGATCGGTGTGAACTTTACGAATACATATTTTTCCCTTTTCAACTTCATCCCTTATGTAGTTGAATTTATGCTCAATGTGCCTAGCCTTTTGAAGTGCATAGGGTACCTTGATTTATGCAATCGTACCCTCGTTACCACAAAAGGATTTCTAGGGGCCTTGAATGGTAGAGACCACCCTAGGTAGGCGATAAATTTCTTTATCCATGCAGCTTCATGAGCTGCTAATGAGACGACTATGTATTCGGATTCTGTAGTGGACAATGCTATCCCATTCATAATGAAGACATATCCCGATTGTGATCGAGAATCCTCTCGATCGGTTTGGAAACTCGCAGCCGTGTAACCTTTTACAACGAGTTCCTCTTCTTCAGATCCGTATATTAGAAACATTTCCTTAGTCCTCCTAAGGTATTTCAATATACTTTTAACAGCTATCCATGGCTATTACCTAGATTCTGCTAATATTTTCTTGTCACGCTTAACATGCATGACACGTCCAGTCTAGTGCATACCATCGCATGATGGATCCTATAGCTGATGCATATGGAATGTCCTTCATTCGATCTTGCTCATCCTTTGAGCTTGGATATTGAGATGTAATCAATATTGTCCCTCTTTGAATAGGTACCATACCTTTCTTAGAGTTTTCCATCTTCAACCTTTTCAAGAATTTATCAATATATGCACTTTGGTTTAAACCTATCAACCGCCTCGATCAATCCCTATAGATCTTTATTCCCAAATATAGGCGGCTTCACCGAGATTTTATCCAAGCTAGGTTTTAACACCTTCCATGGTTGGAATATCATTTCCAAAAAGTAGTATGTCATCAACATATGTTAGGATCAGTGATCTACGTTTGATTGATTAGAGAGTATAGCAGCGGAATTCTAACACTGAATTAGCCAGTTCACAAGAACGAAAAGATATTCAATGAAGAAGAAAAACGGTTATAGATAGAGAGAATTCTGCAAATATATTTCATTCAATATTCGCTTTCGTGGTAACGGAATGTCACAATACAATTAGGTCGACACCTCTTATATAAGAGATGTGACGTCTGCTGATGTCACTTGATAATGACATCTAACAGAATTATTCCAACTGAAACACAACTACTGAAGATGTCAAAACAGCTGACATCTTCTTACAAAAATACTAAGTGTTATCAGTTACTACAACTACTGAAAAACATAAAACTACTGATACTACAACGACTGAAGAACAAGCTCTTCAGTCGTTTAACAAAACTACTGAAAGTAAAAACATAAAACTACTGATATCACAACTACTGAAGAAGTACTCTTCAGCTGTTGTGACAAACTACTGAAACTTCAGTACTTGGTCTTCAGACTTGAACTTCAGACGTTTCATCAGCTGATGACTTCAGTAGATATCATCAGCTGATTCTTCAGTCTTTGTCTTCAGACTTTGTACACCAGTTGTTGATCTTCAGTACTTGTAGACTCTTCAGCTATTGTACTTCAGTACTTGGTCTTCAGCTTTAGCACTTGTGTTCTTCAGCTGTTCAGCTTCAGCACTTGAGTTCTTCAGCTGCTCAGTTTCAGCACTTGTGTTCTTCAGCTGTTCAGTTTCAGCACTTGTGTTCTTCAGCTGTTGAACTTCAGCACTTTAGTCTTCAGCTGTTGAAGTCTTCAGCACTTGATCTTCAGCTGTTGGAGTTTTCAGCACTTGTCAAAACTGCTGATGAAGCCTTCAGCAGTTGTTGTGATATCATGTGGGACTTAGAGGTTTTCTGATCTTGGCTCATTGGTTCTTTTGGTCCAACAAACTCCCCCTGACCAATGCAGCCAAAACCTCTAATTGATTTATTTTCCCACTTATTGTTGACAAAAAGGTTGGTCTTTTTCCTTCTTGATCAGTAGAGAAGATGACCCATATAAACTCTGGCCTGGGAAGAAATCTCAGAGATCTGTTTGGCAAGGTATGAATGGGAACCTGTTTTGGGGAACTGGACACAGAGTTGTTATCCCATTCATGAGATTTACTTCCCCATTATGAGTCTGTATGACTCTCGAACATAGGCCTCAAGGGGACAACTTGTTCCTCCTTGGAGAGTTCTTCTACTCCTCCTTCAAAGAAGAACTCTGGACCATAGTACTCAGATAAGTACTTCACAGTCCTGCCATTTTTCAACTCCACAGTAGTTACCTCCCTATAGACAAATTCATCAGGATTAGTGCCTTCAAGGAGTAACTGGA
Organism: Flaveria trinervia; assembly: GCA_025506515.1. Classification (NCBI taxonomy): domain Eukaryota; kingdom Viridiplantae; phylum Streptophyta; class Magnoliopsida; order Asterales; family Asteraceae; genus Flaveria; species Flaveria trinervia. The sequence continues at coordinate 39,715,261 of CM046452.1, read as the reverse complement.
GCTCATTCTTCTTATTTCTTCAAGCTTCTTATATAATAACCCCTTTTTGATCATCTTGTTTTCCAGTAAAGCTTGAGGGGTCATTTTTGATTGATGAGCCTTCTTGAATTCATCAATTATTTCCCATGGTGAGACTACAATGGCCAACATGATTGTAGAGTCTATTGTTTTTCTAACCTGGCCATTGTATCTGTGTGGAATAGATCTTTTATGGATTCTAGAACTCACCTTGGGGTCTGGCCATACTCTCACTCTCTCCTTCTGATACTGAAATGTGTGTCTGAGAGTGTACAGCCTCTGAGCATGCCCTTTCATGGCTTGTATAGATGATGACTGAGGAAATTCCTTGTCAACCATCTTCAGTAGGTGCTCATCGTGCTGCTTCTGCTGTTCTTCATCTTCTATTTTAACTCTAACCGTTTCCCTTTGAGAGTCAGGTGTGATCATGGGTTGACTCCTGGGTTCTGTTAGCTTTAGAACAGCAGAGAGTGGCAGACTATCATCTTCATCCTCTTCTTCTTCATCTTCTTCAATCCTCAGCACCCTTCTCCTCCTTCTAGGTGCATCACTGGATGATGGTTGGGTTGGTAAAGGAATTGTTTTGAAGATTGAGGATGTTTAGATTTGGGCTTTGAGATTGGTTTGGAGATTTGAGGGGTAGGCTGTTTTTGAGTGGGTGATAGGGAAGGTTGTTCAAGTATTTTGGTTGTGAGTTTGGCCTTTGTAAGTCTTGCCATTTCAAACCTTTTTCCAGCCCCAGCCTCATCAAGTGCATCAATGATAATCCCCTTATGAAATTGCTCAGACAAACAGATTCTGGTGGCTATAGCCAGAATACTGTCTCTGGTCCATGAACGAATCTCCATCAAAGATCTTCCTAAGTATTTGGCAATGAATCGAATCATGATCTCCAATCTCTCTTTCTCCAGTACATTATATCCAGCCCATCTGGTTTGAATTTCCTCCACTTCCAACTTCCTGATCTCACTGTCTAATGTGGCTGTGTCAAAGCCTTGCTTGAAGAGTTGCTCAATGATTTTGTCCATGGATTGGCTGTGTGTGTCATCTGCATCTTTTACCAGCTCTTCCAAGGATTTTTCTTCAGCAATAGTTTGATCACCAGCACTTTTCTTTCTTTTGTAGGTGATCAGTTGTTGTTGCTTTTCTTTTTCCAACTCCTGGGTTTTCTCTTGTGCCTTCTCATCCTCAGTTCTTTTTCTCTTCTTTTCTTTCACTACAGTACTCTCCCCCTTTTTGGATGCATTGGTGACAGGGGTTTGTACCGCAGAAAGTTTCTTATGCACAGCATCATCAATGAGTGGTTGTAGACTTGAGGAAATCCTCTCATCAATGGTTTATAGACAATTTCATTGATGATGGGAGTTATGAGAGGTAGGGATTGTTGGAATACAGCAACCATCTGCTCTGGGGGTTCTGTCCCGGAGAGAAAGTGCCAAAAGCAGAAGCTGGAGACTCAGTGGAGTGAGAGGGTAAAGTGTTTGGGGAACCTTCAAAGGAAGGTGCCATCTGTGGGTTGGTGGTGGCAGATGGACTTACATCATGAGACTTCTTGGCAAGAAGTTCTTGTAGTCTGCTTACCTCAGCCTCCAGGATGGTGTTGTGGGCTACAACATCATAGAAAAAGCACAGGTCATCATCAGCAGAAGCTGAATCACCTGACCTCCTGCTTGTAGCAGGATTTACATGCACTGGGTGTAGACCAGTTGTAGCATGTGCCCCTTTTTCTTGGAACTGGGGACTTCCAGCCTCAGGACGATGTCCTTCATCAGCTGTTGCCTCTAGTGAGGTCTTAGTAATCTTACCAGCCTCATTCTGATCATGTGCTGATTCAGAAGAGGTGGCAGCCTCACTAGATATTCTAATCTCCCTATCTACACCAAGAGATAGAATTTGTAAACCCCGGTGCTGTGGGTTGTTAGAAACATGGTGATCCTCTTCCTCAATGTCTGTGGTTCTCCCCTTTAATGGTGGTTGTTGGGGAGGAGGAGAGGCATGCAACTGAGTCAGCACGTTTGCAATAATATGGTTGGACTTTGGGGGGCGGTTGCATGGGGAGATGGGGTAGAAGCAGTGTGCACCTAGGGAGGAAGGTGCTCTTCAATGGCAATCTCCACAAGTGAGGAAGATCCCAGATATGTGGGTACCCCTTGTGTGGTGGCTGCAGGCTCCTTTTGAGAGGAATCCTGAGCGGCTATGGCTGGTAGAGTCTCTGATACTGCTGGGGGGTTTAAGCCAGCAAGTATATCCTGCGTTGGTGGTGCAGGAGCATCTTCAGGGGACTCATCTCCCTGAATAGCGGTTTTGGGTTGTTTTGGTTTTGGTTTAGTGGGGACTTTGGTTCTGATGGAGGAAGCTGTGGGTTCCCTGTGCTTGGGCTTTAGCATTCGGGTAGCTTCTTTGAGTGTAGGGTCTGAGTTGTGCCTGGAGTATACCTCAGCCAAAACAGCTGGTGCAGGGACTCCAAGGCCAACAAGGCCATCAGATTTTAATTCATCCAAAATAATGGCCATGAGAAACCTGGGATATAATGGCCATCGGTTTGCCACAGGTTTCTGAGCCAAGTTCTTTATTTCTAGAAACACAATTTCAGAAAAATTTAGCGGTGGTGTTCTAGAATAGAATACAATACCTGTTGCCATTGGGATGACATTTGATCCCAAGAAGATGTCTTGGAGGCTAAGCAGACATTTACCATGTGAAAAATGACTTTCTCAGCGTCATGGAAATGTTTCTTTAGAACGGTTGTAGCGCGAAGATCACCTTCATACCCATGATTGAGAAAGGATATATCTATTATGCCCTTTGGGTATGCAGTCACAGCGGTGGAGTCGTGTAAGTGTAATGCCTGACGAATGATGTCGGCTGTAACAACTACTGGTTTCTGGTTGATAAGGGACCGAACAAAGATCTGACCGGTAGACTCATCAGTATGAACAAAAGCATTTGACCAGAATTGACTGAGGGATTCAGGGTAAATGGTTGGATTCAAGAGAAAGGCTGTGCGATATGGGGAATCCACCATTAAGTCAATGGTATTATCATATTTGTTCAAGAAAGCCGACTTTGTAAGGTAAGCAACGCAGTTGTGTCGTGGTTTCAGACTCATGGTCGCCATGTTTGAGAGAGAAAGTTCAGAAAATAATGGCTAATGAAACATTAGAGAAGAGGACAGGTATTTATAGGGTAGGGGTGAAAATGACTGAAGGGTGTGGTGTTAGTCATCAGTAGTTTTAAACCGACTGTTGACATGGTATTACCCTTTCAAATGTTAAAACAGCTGAAGTCGTGGTTTTAGGCATCAGCAGTTAGAAAACTACTGAAGACCATGGTTTTGACTTCAGATGATGAAACAACTAAGGACTTGGTGTTTGTCATCAGTAGTTGTGAAACTACTGAAGATAGTGGTTTTGTCATCAGTTGTTGTAAACAGCTGAAGACTTGGTATTAGTCATCAGTAGTTATAAAACTACTGAAGACATGGTTTTGCTTCAGTTGTTTATAATGAAACAGCAGTTGTAGAAACAACTGAAGAGAAAGTTCTCTTCAGTAGTTTTCATCAATTCATAGCCTTTCAGCTGGTTCATACTATCCTCAACACTTACTCATCAGATTTGCATATGCTTTTCAGGTGTTTCATAGGACGTCAGTACTTATCTGTTTGTACTGATTTCAGTAGTTGTAACTACATCAGTAGTTTGGAACAGATAAAGTACTTCAGTACTTGTGAGGCATTTAGCCGTGAGTAGTTATAAAAACTACTGAAGGTGAAAGGACTCATCAGTACTTTATATCAAGCCTTTTTCAAAACAATCCCGAATAAAGTGATGTCTGATCTCTACATGTTTGGTCCTAGAGTGCTGGACTGGATTTTTGACAATACATAGAGCTGAAGCACTATCCATTAATAATGGAGTCTTAGTCTCTATATGCCATAAACCAGAAGTTGGTTCTGAAGCCAGAGTACCTGAGAAGTGCAACTTGCAGCAGCAATGTACTCGGCCTCAGCAGTTGATGTAGCAACAGATGTTTGTTTCTTACTCTGCCAAGAAATCAAACAGTTGCCTAGGAATTGACAACCACCAGAAGTTGACTTTCTAGTTAACTTGCACCCTGCATAGTCACTATCTGAAAAAGCAACTAATTTGCAAGAGCGTCCAGTGGAATACCATAAACCCAGAGATTGTGTACCTTGCAAATATCTAAAGATTCTCTTGACTGCAATCAAATGAGACTCTTAGGAGCAGCCTGAAATCTAGCACAAACACATGTAGCAAACATAATATTTGGTCTAGAAGCTGTTAAATATCAAGGACCCAATCATACATCTGTAAAGTGTTTCATCAACATCTTTACCTTTCTGATCTGCATCTAGTTGTGTGGTGTTACACATGGGAGTAGAACAGGGCTTACAGTTTGTAAATCAAACTTATTCAAAAGATCTTTTGTATATTTTGACTAATGAATAAAGGTTCCATCAGCCTTTTGTTTAATTTGCAAGCCTAGAAAGAACTGTAATTCTCCCATTGCACTCATTTCAAACCTCTTTTTCATTAATGTTGTAAAATCATCACACAACTAGGGATCAGAGGATGCAAAAATAATATCATCAACATAAATCTGAACAAGTAGCTTATGCTGATCCACCTTCTTAATAAACAAAGTTTTATCAATGGAGCCTCTAGTGAAATTATTCTTAAGAAGAAAAGTAGAAAGTGTCTCATACCAGGCTCTAGGAGCTTGTTTCAACCCATAAAGAGCCTTATCAAGTTTATACACCCATTCAGGATGTTTATTATCCTCAAAACCTGGTGGTTGACACACATAAACTTCTTCTTTTATATTACCATATAAAAATGCACTTTTGACATCCATTTGAAAAACTTTAAGATTGTGGAATGCAGCATAGGCTAAAAACAATCTGATTGCCTCTAGTCTGGCTACATGGGCAAAGGTTTCATCATAGTCAATACCTTCTTCTTGTGAAAACCCCTGTACAACCAGTCTAGCCTTGTTCTTAACAATAAGCCCATATTCATCAGTTTTATTCCTAAACACCCATTTAGTGCCTATTGCACACTTACCTGGGGGAAGAGGAACCAGTTCCCACACTTGCTGTTTCTTGAACTGAAGTAGCTCAAGCTGCATGGCTTCAACCCATCCATTGTCTCTCAAAGCAACATGGTAGTTCTTTGGCTCTAGCTGACTGATGAAGAGAGCATAGAAGCAGAAGTTAGACAATTGACTTCTTGTTGACAACACCAACATTGATATCACAAATAATTTGAGACATTGGGTGATTCTTCAGTTCTTGATAAACAATGAGATCTGTGCAAGTGTTTGTAGGACCTTCAGCAGCAGCAGATGTTGATGCAGACTCTTGAAACCAAGAATTAGATGGTAACTCAAAAGATGTAGAGGAATCAGAGATCTTATCAGCATTTGTGTGGATGGAACTGCTGAAGCTACAGGAACATCAAATTTAGCAGACACATGCAGTTGGTCACTAAACTTGAAGAGGTGAGTATTGATATTATCATCATCATCATCAATACCACCAGGTGGAAGACATGCTGCAGAAGATGATTTATCCACAGCATCTTCAACAGCTGGAGGTTGATAAGGAACATGTTGTAGTATGTCCAAATCAATAACTCCACAGGGTTTTGTGGAATCTTATCCATAGGAGATTCATTAAACTTCACATGCAAAGTTTCTTCAACTATCTTTGTTCTGCAGTTGAAGACTCTGTATGCCTTGCAAGTAGATGAATAACCAACAATATACCCTGCATCCACCTTAGGGTCAAATTATGGAGTTGATCCTTTGTGTTGAGAATAAAACAAGGACACCCAAATGCTTTGAAAAATGAAATTAGAGGAGCCAAGTGATGGAGAACTTCATATGGAGTCTTCATCAACCTCTGATTTACTAAGACTCTATTCTGCACATAGCAAGCTGTGTTGATAGCCTCAGCCCAAAAGGTCAGTGGCAAACCAGAGTCAGCCAGCATGGACCTTGCAACTTCAATTAGGGTCGAGTTCTTTCTCTCCACCACTCCATTTTGTTCTGGAGTCCTTGGTATGCTAAACTGCCTTTTGATTTCCTTTGAAAGATAGAAGTCATCAAGTGTATGGTTTCTGAATTCAGTACCATTGTCACTCCTAATACACTTGACTGGAAGGGAATACTGCTTCTCAATATACAACACAAAGTGAATAATCTTCTGAGCAACCTCATCCTGTGAATGTAGAAAGAAAGTCCATACAAATCTGGAGTAATCATCCACAATTACCAGACAGTATTTTTCTTTGCCATACTTATTACTCTCACAGGACCAAATAGATCCATATGCAGTAATTGCAAGCAGGCAGTGGACTTAGGCTCTTCAATAGTAAGGAATGAGACTTTGTGCTGTTTTCCTTTTAAACAAGCAGTGCAGGTTTCATCACAGTGGAACTCCTTTATTGGTAAGCCTCTAACTAAACTATTGTGGATAAGTTGATTCATGTTTTCGAAATTAACATGACCCAGCCTTCTGTGCCACAGTTTAGATTCTTGAGAAGAGGCTTTGGAAAATAGGCAAGGATTGCCTCTGAGATCTATTTTCTTAGAAAGATCTAAGGCATACACTCTTCCTGTCCTGTTGGCTCTCAAGAGAGTGTGATCATCCAACACCTTATCAATCAAATGCAGAACTTTGGATGACAGAATCCTACAGTTCTGACTGGTGAAAAGAGAAACATGGCCTTTATCACACTTTTGACTGACACTCAAGAGATTGTACTTGAGATTTCCACATGATTAACATCATCAAACTTTATTTCTCCATTGGAGACAAAGCCATTTCCAATTATGTAACCCTAGCATCATTGCCAAAAGAAACAAACCTTTATTTTCTTGAGAGTAGTCATGAAGAAGAGAGTTGTTCCCAGTCATGTGCATAGATCCCCCACTGTCTACATACCAGATGCTACTTTGGCATGTTGGAGAACCCTGCAATAATAAAGAATCAGTTAGTTTTGGAGACCCAAACCTTTTTGGTTTTGGGCCTAGTCTCATCAACAGATGGTAAACTAACAGGTTTATTGGAAACAACAGCCTGAGAGGAAGAAGATGGTGTAGAAGAGGAATACTTTAGCTTGGACCTCCTTTTCTGTGGTTTCACAGAGGAGCATCTAATTGGTAACTCTTCCCAATAGATGTTGAACCATCATAACCAGCTGTGTCTGATTTTGTGATAAAGCTTTCAGCTCATCAGACACAATTCCAGTGGAGTTTGATAAGTTCCTATGTTGCACCTTCTTCTTTTGAGCAATCTCAGCTGTTACCTGTTTAACCCCTTACTTTTTGGATTTCTTTGTGGACTTAAGGGTTACAAGTTTGATGTTGCTGATACAAATGTGGTCTCAACTCAGTTTCATTTTTACCATTTTCTTTAATTTCTCTTTATGTTTGAGTTTGGAACCTCTTTTGTACCAGCAATCATCTATAAGATGATTGACAAACCACATACTTCACATGGTTTCTTCTTCATCTTATGTTGATCATCTAAAGAGGGTGAAGTAATTGAAGACTTGCTCTTCAGTGCTTTGGAAGCATTGTTTGCTTTCTTGACTTCCTCTTTAGTAGTCTTCAAACTCTTTCTACTGACAGTTTTCTTCTTTTCAGTACTGGCAGTAGTTGGAGTTTGAACTTCAGGTGTTAAATCCTGCTCTCTAGTCCTTTCAGGACTTTCAGAATTAACTCCTGAATTGATCAACTCATTGATCATGTGAGTGTCAGCAGTGGAACCATCAACATCAGCTGATAGGTTCTGAGAGGGCTTAGTGCTGACTTCTACTCTGATTGTGTTGTATCAGAAAGTAGATCACATGATGAGATGGATTGGTTATTCTCTCACCATCAGATTCTACCTCTGCTCTGGGAGTAAAATCTGTAGGTGGAGCAGTGTGATTGTAACCAATGCCAAACTTCACATTGGAAGCAGATTGCTTACTAAGAAGCATTTCAAAACCTTGCATGATTGTACCCATCTATCACACTCTACCTGGGTGACTGCAAGGGTTCTTTGAGATCTTTATATTCTCTAGAAGTATCTCTTCCTAGCCTTATCATCAGTTATTTGGCATTTAAGTTTGTAAATCTCATCATTCTTTCATTAAGCACAGACCAAATTCAGATTTATTTTTGGAAATTTTTGTTCTAGCTCATGTTTCTTGTTTGAAAGCTACATTGCTTCTCTAATAGATGCAAATGCTGCTATACATGTTTCAGAACACATTGGCTTTTGCCTTAGAGGATACCTGTGATACCTTGGGTAGAGGCATTAGTGGATGAAGTATCAGCAGATCAAAGGCCTAAGAGCTAGATTTCCAAAGGGACTTCACCCATGTTGACCAGCACCTGAGACAGTGTTCATGACTAGACAAGTCATCTGGTAAACTGCTCCAGTCAAATCCTGGGGTGAAGAAGCTGTGTTGTTGAGGTTGAGTTGTTGATGAGATTGGGAAGGTTTTTGTTGGACCAAAAGAACCAATGAGCCAAGATCAGAAAACCTCTAGTCCCACATGGTATCACAACAACTGCTGAAAGCCTCATCAGCAGTTTGACAAGTGCTGAAGACTTCAACAGCTGAAGATCAAGTGCTGAAGACTGCATCAACTGAAGAACTAAAGTGCTGAAGTACAACAGCTGAAGAACGCGAGTGCTAAAGCTGAAAGACCAAAGTACTGAAGTACAACAGCTGAAGAGTTTACAAGTGCTGAAGATCAACAACTGATGTACAAAGTCTGAAGACAAAGACTGAAGACATCAACTGATGACATCTACTGAAGTCATCAGCTGATGAAACACCTGAAGGTCAAAGTCTGAAGATCAAGTACTGAAGCTCAGTAGTTTGTCACAACTGCTGAAGAATACTTCTTCAGTAGTTGTGATATCAGTAGTTTTATATTTCTAGTTTCAGTAGTTTTATGTTTCAGTAGTTTTGTAAAACGACTGAAGAGCTTGTTCTTCAGTCGTTGTAGTTTCAGTAGTTCTAATCAGTAGTTGTAAGATTTAGTTATTTTTGTAATAGATCTGCCAGTTGTCACTTTCCGTGATAACAGCAGTGTGTTGCACTCTATATAAGGAGTGACAACCTATTGTAATATGTGAATGATTTGAATGATTTGATTAGAAATATTCTATATCTATAAACATTCCTTGAATCAGAAATATATTCTCTCACTATAACCGTATGTGCTCTTAATGCATACAAGTATCGATTACTTGCTACAATTTGTCTATTCCTGTTCTTATTCCGCTGCTTTGAACTCTAATACATCAAACTTGTGATCGCTGATCCTGTCAAATGGTATCAGAGCAGGTTAATCATTGATCGATCTAATAATTGATCATTGAAACTGCTATTCAAGATCTAAGTTTGATTGAATTAGCTTTTGTTTTTGCAAGAAACGGTTATAGAGATTGAATTTTCTGTATTTCTGGTCATTCATCCTGAGATCTTTTCTTGGTTTCTCATTGAGTTTGTTGTGGTCTGTGTAAAACTTTTAAAAGCTTGAATTAAATTGTTTTTGAACTGAAAAATACTCCCTCCAATGATCCTCACAATACTGGTTCCTCAACCAAGCACCAATGCTGGTTAGGAATGAGTATAACATATGGCAACGACGAATGCTCCATCACCTGTCTGTTAACAGCGCAGGTTGTTGGACATCAGTGGTACATGGTCCACACAAGCCTATGGTGAATAACCCGGAAACCAATCAAATGGTTCCGAAGAGGAGGGAGCAATACTCAGATGAGGATAAGAAGTTGCTTGAAATTGATGCAAAAGCCCATGGAATTCTGGCCATGGCACTGCCCAATGAAATCTATTCTGGGCTAATGCATCATGAAACTGCCCATGACCTCTGGAATGCCTTGAAAGAACAATTTGGAGGAACAGATGAGGTTTGGCAAATAATAGAGAAATCTTGCCCAACAATATGAGACATTCTCTCATAGAAAGGGTGAGACACTGACTCAACAATATGAGCGGTTCTCTTGTTTGATCTCTGAATTAAAAATGGTCAAACTTGAGTACACAAATATTCAGATGAATAACAGATCTCAGATCACTGCCTGAGAGATGGGACACATATACTATTGTCCTACGCTCCAGTGCAAGTTTGGACAAACTATCTCTCACCCAACTCCATGGGAAACTGCTCACGTTTGAGAGAGAGATAGAACAGAAGAGAAAGCTGTCTTCATCTGGAAAGCTCACTGAAGACTTTGTAACAGGCAACACTGCCTTGGTGGGTCATGAGTCAGAATATGCTTCATCTGAATGCCAGTATGATGAGCATATTAATTTCTCTTCAAACACTTCTGATTCTGCATTTGTGAGTGTTGATGGTCAGTTTACTGGGTGTAATAATGACAATTTATGCTTCATTATGGATGATCTCAAGGGGATTGCTGATGATGACTTAGAAGAGATGGATATTTGAGCCAAATGGCCTTGATAAATATCAGATCTCAGAAGTTCTACAAAAGAACTGGAAGAAAATTCCCAGGACTCTCTGGCAAAACCAAAGTTGGTTTTGACAAGAACAAGTTGAGGTGTCACAAATGCCAAAGGCTTGGACACTTTGCAAGAGAGTGTAGATCAACTGGATCTAACTCCACTGCCCCTTTTGTGACTTTTCCTGGCAATAGTCAACAACACAGAGGGCAACATCCTGTCACTTCTAGTCATCATCCTCAACAACAATCTCCTGCATATTTTGTTCCTCAGGGTCAAATGCCATATCCTTACCCTTGTTATTACATGCCACAGTCAAATCAAGTTCAAGTTCCTATGGCACCACAACCTCATGCACTACCAGAACCTCAGCCATCCCAATCTCATCAACAAACTCAACCTCAACAACACAGCTTCTTCACCCCAGGAGTTGTTGACTGGAGCAGTTTACCAGATGACATGTCTGGTCATGAACAACTGTTCTCAGGTGCTGGTCAACATGGTGGTGACAGTCCTTTTGGGAATCTAGCTCTTATGGCTTTGGAGTCTGCTGATACTTCATTTTCTAATGCCTCTACACCTCAGGTATCACAGGTATCCTCTGAGGCAAAAGCCAAATTATGTTCTGAACCATGCATAGCAGCATTTGCTTCCATTAGAGAAGCAAATGTAGCTTTAATTAATAAGAACATTGAGCTAGAACAAATAATTTCCAAAAACAAAGCTGAGTTTGAGTCTGTGCTTAAAGATAAAAATGATGAGATTTATAAACTGAATGCCAAATAATTGATGATAAGGCTAGAGAAGAGGTACTTCTAGAGAAGTACAAAGATCTCAAAGAAACCCTTGCAGTTACCCAGGTAGAGTGTGATAGATGGGTACAATCATGCAAAGGTTTTGAAATGCTTCTTAGTAAGCAATCTGCTTCCAATGTGAAGTTTGGCATTGGTTACAATCACTGCTCCACCTACAGATTTTACTCCAAGAGCAGAAGTAGAATCTGATGGTGAGAGTGATAACCAATCCATCACATCATGTGATCTACCTCTGATACAGCACAATCAGAAGTAGCAGTCAGCATCAAGCCCTCTTTAAACTATCAGCTGATGTTGATGGTTCAAATGCTGACACTCACATGATCAATGAGTTGATCAACTCAGGAGTTAATCTGAAGGTCCTGAAAGGACTAGAGAGCAGGATTTAACACCTGAAGTTCAAACTTCAACTGCTGTCAGTACTGAGAAGAGAAAACTGCAGTAGAAAGAGTTTGAAGACTACTAAAGAGGCAGTCAAGAAAGCAAACAATGCTTCCAAAGCATTGAAGAACAAGTCTTCAGTTGCTTCACCCTCTTTAGTTGATGATCAACCTAAGATGAAGAAGAAACCATGTGAAGTATGTGGTTTGTTCAATCATCTTACAGATGATTGTTGGTACAAAAGAGGTTCCAAACTCAAACAAAAAGAAGAAATTAATGAGAAAATGGTAAAAATGAAAACTGAGTTTGAGACCACATTTGTATCAGCAACATCAAATCCTGTAACCCTTAAGTCCTCAAAGAAATCCAAAAAGGAAGGGGTTAAACAGGTGACAGCTGAGAGAATGCTCAGAAGAAGAAGGTGCAACATAGGAACTTATCAAACTCCACGGCAATGTGTCTGATGAGCTGAAAGCTTTATCACAAAATCAGACACAGCTGGTTATGATGGTTCAACATCTGTTGGGTAGAGTTAACCAACTAGATGCTCCTATGTTGAAACCACAGAAAAGGAGGTCCAAGCCAAAGGACTCCTCTTCTACACCATCTTCTTCCTCTCAGGCTGTTGTTTCAAATAAACCTGTTAGTTTACCATCTATTGATGAGACCAGGCCCAAAACCAAAAAGGTTTGGGTCTCTAAAACTAACTGATTGTTTATTATTGCAGGGTTCTTCAACATGCCAAAGTAGCATTGGTATGTAGACAGTGGGGGATCTATGCACATGACTGGGAACAGCTCTCTTCTTCATGACTACTCTCAAGGAAAGAAGGGATTTGTTTCTTTTGGCAATGATGCTAGGGGTTACATCATTGGTAAGGGCTTTGTCTCCAATGGAGAAATCAAATTTGATGATGTTAATCATGTGGAAAATCTCAAGTACAATCTCTTGAGTGTCAGTCAAATGTGTGATAAAGGCCATGTTGCTCTTTTCACCAGTCAAAACTGTAGGATTCTGTCATCCAAAGTTTTGCACTTGATTGACAAGGTGTTGGATGATCACACTCTCCTGAGAGCCAACAGGACAGGAAGAGTGTATGCCTTAGATCTTTCCAAGAAAATAGATCTCAAAGGCAATCCTTGCCTATTTTCCAAAGCCTCTTCTCAAGAATCTAAACTGTGGCACAGAAGGCTTGGTCATGTTAATCTCAAAAACATGAATCAGCTTACCCACAATAGTTTAGTCAGAGGCTTACCAATAAAGGAGTTCCACTGTGATGAAACCTGCACTGCTTGTTTAAAAGGAAAACAGCACAAAGTCTCATTCCTCCTATTGAAGTGCCTAAGTCCACTGCCTGCTTGCAATTACTGCATATGGATCTATTTGGTCCTGTGAGAGTAATGAGCATGGCAAAGAAGAAATACTGTCTGGTAATTGTGGATGATTACTCCAGATTTGTATGGACTTTCTTTCTACATTCAAAGGATGAGGCTGCTCAGAAGATTATTCACTTTGTGTTGTATATTGAGAAGCAGTATTCCCTTCCAGTCAAGTGTATTAGGAGTGACAATGGAACTGATTCAGAAATCATACACTTGATGACTTCTATCTTTCAAAGGGAATCAAAAGGCAGTTTAGCATCCCAAGGACTCCAGAACAAAATGGAGTAGTGGAGAGAAAGAACAGGACTCTCATTGAAGCTGCAACGGCCTCATTGAAGCTGCAAGGTCCAGCTGGCTGACTCAGGTTTGCCACTGACCTTTGGGCTGAAGCTGTCAACACAGCTTGCTATGTGCAAAATAGAGTTTTAGTAAATCAGAGGTTGATGAAGACTCCATATGAAGTTCTCCATCATTTGGCTCCTCTGATTTCATTTTTCAAAGCATTTGGGTGTCCTGTTTTATTCTCAACACAAAGGATCAACTCCATAAATTTGATCCTAAGGTGGATGCAGGGTATTTTGTTGGTTATTCATCTACTTGCAAGGCATACAGAGTCTTCAACTGCAGAACAAAGATGGTTGAAGAAACTCTACATGTTAAGTTCAATGAATCTCCAAAGGACAAGATTCCACAAAGCCCTGTGGAGTTATTTGATTTGGACATACTGCAATATGTTCCTTATCAAACTCCTGCTGTTGCTCCTGTCAACAGTTCACCACCTGGTGGTACTGCTGATGATGATGATGATTGCAGTACTCACCTCTTCAGGTTTAGTGATCAGCTGCCTGATTCAGCTAGACCTGATGTTCCTGTAGCTCCAGTAGCACCATCCACAACAAATGCTGATGAGATCTCTTCGAATTCAACTTCCTTTGAATTACCATCCACTGATTGGTTTCAAGGAAATGATTCACCATCACCATCTGTTACTGCTGAGCCTGCTACAAACACTTGCACAGATCTCATTGTGTATCAAGATCTGAAGAATCACCCTATGTCTCAAATCATTGGTGATATCACTGCTGGAGTATCAACAAGAAGTCAATTGTCAAATTTCTGCTTCTATGCTCTCTTCTCATCAGTCAGCAAGAGCCAAAGATTAAAGGACAATGGATGGGTTGATGCCATGCAGCTTGAGCTTCTTCAGTTCAAGAAACCGCAAGTGTGGGAACTGGTTCCTCTACCTCCAGGTAAGTGTGCAATAGGCACTAAATGGGTGTTTAGGAACAAAACTGATGAAAATGGGCTTATTGTTAAGAACAAGGCCAGACTGGTTGTTCAGGGGTTTGCACAAGAAGAAGGTATTGATTATGATGAAACCTTTGCCCCTGTAGCCAGACTGGAAGCAATTCGATTGTTTTTAGCTTATGCTGCTTATCAAAACCTTAAAGTTTTTCAAATGGATGTCAAAAGTGCATTTTTGTATGGAAAAATTAAAGAAGAGGTTTATGTATGTCAACCTCCAGGCTTTGAGGACAATAAACATCCTAATTGGGTGTATAAGCTTGATAAGGCTCTTTATGGGTTAAAACAAGCTCCTAGAGCCTGGTATGAGACATTATCAAACTTTCTTCTGGAAAAAATTCACTAGAGGCTCCATAGATAAGACTTTATTCATTAAGAAAGCTGGGCAGCATAATCTACTTGTTCAAATTTATGTAGATGATATCATTTTTGCATCCTCTGATCCAAAGTTGTGTGATGCCTTTACAAAGTTGATGCAACAGAAGTTTGAAATGAGTGCCATGGGAGAATTACAGTTCTTTCTGGGGTTGCAAATCAAACAAAAGGCTGATGGAATTTTCATTCATCAGTCCAAATACACAAAAGATCTTTTGCAAAAGTTTGATTTACAAAACTGTAAGCCCTGTTCTACCCCCATGTGCAGCAACACAACTGGATACAGATCAGAAAGGTAAAGTGGTTGATGAAAACTTTACAGATGTATGATTGGGTCCTTGATGTATTTAACAGCTTCTAGACCAGATATTATGTTTGCTACATGTGTTGTGCTAGATTTCAGGCTGCACCTAAAGAGTCTCATCTGATTGCAGTCAAGAGGATCTTTAGATATCTGCAAGGCACTCCATCTCTAGGTTTATGGTATTCTACTGGACATTCTGGTAAATTAGTTGCTTTTTCTGACAGTGACTATGCAGGGTGTAAGTTGACCAGGAAATCAACTTCTGGTGGATGTCAATTCCTAGGCAACTGCTTGATTCTTGGCAGAGCAAGAAACAGACCTCAGTTGCTACATCAACTGCTGAAGCAGAGTACATTGCTGCTGCAAGTTGTACATCTCAGGTACTCTGGCTTCAAAACCAACTTTTGGATTATGGCATTACAGAGACTAAGACTCCATTGTTAATGGATAGTGCTTCAGCTTTTGCATTGTCAAAAATCCAGTCCAGCACTCTAGGACCAAACATATAGAGATCAGACATCATTTTATAAGGGATTGTTTTGAAAAAGGTCTGATTGATCCTAAGTTTGTGCCTAGTGCTGATGAGCTTGCAGACATTTTTACTAAGCCTTTGGATAGTTCAACTTTCCAAAACCTGGTGTTAAGGCTTGGTATGCTGCAGCTAGAATAAGTGACAACTACTGATGATCTTAGTAAAAGTACTGATGATCATTGGTAACTATGTCACATATAAGTACTGATGAGCTCTTTACCTCAGCAGTTTTTATAACTACTGAAGGCTAAATGTCTCACAAGTACTGAAGTACTTCATCTGTTCTAACTACTGATGTAGTTAAACTACTGATGCAGTTACAACTACTGCAATCAGTAAAAACAGATAAGTACTGATGTCCTATGAAACAACTGAAATCAGCCAAAAAGGCTGATGAATGTGTTGAGGACAGTATGAAACAGCTGAAAAGCTAAGAATTGACGAAAACAGCTGAAGAGAACTTTCTCTTCAGTCGTTTGTACAACTGCTGTTTCATTCTAAACAACTGAAGCAAAACCATGTCTTCAGTAGTTTTATAACTACTGATGACTAATACCAAGTCTTCAGTTGTTTACAACAGCTGATGACAAAACCACTGTCCTCAGTAGTTTCATAACTACTGATGACAAACACCAAGTCCTCAGTTGTTCAATCATCTGAAGTCAAAACCACGGTCTTCAGTAGTTTTCTAACTTCTGATGCCTAACACCACGACTTCAGCTGTTTCAACGTCTGAAAGGATAATACCATGTCAACGGTCGTTTAAAACTACTGATGACTAACACCACATCCTTCAGTCGTTTCTTACCCGTACCCTATATATCCCTGACCTAATCCTTCAATGCTTCATCTTCTTCAAACCTAACGTTCCTCTCCAAAACTTCCCTCTTCTCAATGGCGTCCATGCAAATTAAACCGCGACACAACTGTGTTGCCTACCTCACTAAATCGCCTATCTGGACTAAGTTCGATACTGCTATCGATCTTATGGTTCAGTCCCAATACAATACGGCATTTCTTCTGAATCCCATACTACATGCCGAATCCCTTCAACAATTTTGGATGAACGTTACTATTACCACTGGGGAGAACAACACACCATCTCTCAGTCGGTCGTCAACAACAAAGAAGTAGTCATCACTCCTGCAATAATCCGCCAAATTCTTCATCTGGATGATGCTAGTTCTCCTGCTGGATATCCGAAGGGCACCACAGATCTATCCTTTGCCCAACATGGATATCAAGGCGATCTCAGTGCCTCCACTATCATGAAGAAACACTTAATGACGCTGAGAGCGCCTAATTTTTCACATGGTGAATGTATGTTTGGCCCCTAAGACGTCGTCTTGGGATCAAATGTCGACAAAATGGCAGCAGGTAATGTATTCTATTCTTGAGCAACACCACTAAACTTTTCAGAAATAATATTTTCGGAGCTCAAGGATATGGCTCAAAAACTAACTGCCAACCGTTGGATACTATATCCACGGTTCATAATGGCCATCATTACAAACCAGCTTAATGCTGAGGGACTTGTTGGCTTGGGAGTCCCTGCTACGGCTGTTCTGCCGGAAGTATACTCCCGGCACAACTCTGACCAGACACTAAAAATGGCTGCCAAGCTGCGAAAACCCACGCAGCTGGAACCCACAGCCACCACCTCCAAATCAAAAGTCCCCACCAAACCACCAAAAAGAAACCCAAAACGGCTACTCAGGGAATTGAGTCCCCTGAGGATGCCCCTGCACCACAAACGCAGGATATATCCACTAGTCCAAACCCCCTAGTGGATACAATGACTCTTCCAGCCATAGCCGCTCAGGCTTCCTCTCAACAGGAGCCTGCAGCAACCACACAAGGGGTACCTACATATCTGGGATCTTCCTCACTTGAGGGGATTGCCATTAGCACCAACCTCCCCAGGTGCACACTGCTTCTATCCCTTCACCCCAAACAACCGCCCCTCACAGCCCAACTTTAATAGTTGCACAAGTGCTGACTCAACTGCACTCCTCACCCCCTCCCCAGAAACCACTTACTACTGGGAATACCTCTACAATTGAGGGGGAGGAACACAGTGCACTTGAGAACCACAGCACAGGGGTTTACCACTTCTATCTCCTGGTGTAGACAAGGAGCTTAGAATATCTAGTGAGGCTGCCACCTCCTCTGACTCAGCACATGATCAGAATGAGGGGTAACATTGCTAAGACCTCACTAGAGGCAACAGCTGATGATGGACACTGTCCTGAGGCTGGAAGTCCCCAGTACCAAGCACAAGGGGCACATGCAACAACTGGTCTACACCCAGTGCATGTAAATCCTGCTCTAAGCAGGAGGTCAGATGATTCAGCTTCGGCTGATGATGACCTGGGCTTTTTCTATGATGTTCTTGCCCAGAACACAATCCTTGAAGAGAAAGTCAGTAGGCTGCAAAACCTACTTGACAACTCTCACAAGGAGAAAGACCATCTGCCTCTACCACCCACAGATGGCACCTTCACTTGAAGGTTCCCAAACACTGAGCCACTCCAAACTCAACCACCTGCCTCTGCTTCAGGCCCTATTCTCAGGAACAGAACCCTCCTGAGCAAATAGGTGCTGTACTTCAAAATTCCCTCCCTCTCATCACACCCATAATCACTGATATTGTGACTAAAGCCATTGATGAGAGGCTTTCCTCAACTTTACAGCCCTTGATTGATGCTGCTGTACAAAAGACTCTTCTGCGGTACAACCCCTTCCTCCAATGCATCCAAAAAGGGGGAGAGTACTGCAGTGAAAGAAAAGAAGAGGAAAAGAACAGAGGAAAAGAAGGAAGAGAAGCAAGCCCAAGAGGAGGAGAAAGAAAAGCAACCTCTGCTCACTTACAAGCGAAAGAAAAGTGCTGATGATCATATGCTGAAGACAAATCCTTGGAGGAGTGGTAAAAGAAGCTGACACTACACACAGCCGATCCATGGATATAATAATTGAACAACTCTTCAGGCAGGGGTTTGACACAGCCACACTGGATAGTGAGATCAGAAGGTTGGAAGTGCAAGAGATACAAACCCGATGGGCAGGGTATGATGCTCTGGAAAAAGAGAGATTGGAAATAATGATCCGCTTTATTGCAAAATACTTAGGAAGATCGTTAATGGAGATTCGCGCGTGGACCAGGGACAGTATTCTGGCTATAGCCACCAGAATCTGTCTGTCTGAGCAATTCAACAAAGGGATTATTGTGGAAGCCCTTGATGAGGCTGGGGCTGGTAAAAGGTTAGAGATGGCTAAACTCACAAAGGCGAAACTAACTACAAAGATGCTGGATCAACCTTCCCTTCCACCCACTCAAACAGAGCCTATCCCTCAAATCTCCCAACCAATCTCTAAGCCAAAATCCAAACATCCTCATTCTTCAAAACAATTCCTTCACCAACCCAACCATCATCCAGTGATGCACCAGAAGGAGGAGAAGGGTGCTGAGGATGGAAGAAGAAGAAGAGGAGGATGAAGATGATAGTCTGCCACTCTCTGCTGTTCTAAAGCTACCAAAACCCGAAGTCAACCCATGATCACACCTGACTCTCAAAGGGAAATGGTCAGAGTCAAGATAGAAGAAGAGAAGAACAGCAGAAACAGCACGATGAGCAACTGTTGAAGATGGTTGACAAGGAATTTCCTCAGTCATCATCTATTCAAGCCATGAAAGGGCATGCTCAAAGGCTGTACACTCTCAGGCACACTTTTCAGTATCAGAAGAAGAGAGAGAGTGAGAGTATGGCCAGACCCCAGGGTGAGTTCTAGAATCCATAAAAGAACTATTCCACACAGATACAATGGCCAGGTACGAAAAACAATAGATTCTACCATCATGTTGGCCATTGTAGTCTCACCTTGGGAAATCATTGATGAATTCAAGAAAGCTCACCAAGCAAAGAAGACCCCTCAAGCTTTACTAGAAAACAAGATGATATTAAGAAGGGGTGTTATATAAAAAGCTTGAAGACATCCAGAAGAATGAGCTCCAGTTACTCCTTGAAGGCAACCATCCTGATGAATTTGTATATAGGGAGGTAACTACGGTGGAGCTGAAAAATGGCAGGACCATGAAGTACTTATCAGAGTACTATGGTCCAGAGTTCTTCTTCGAAGGAGGAGTAGAAGAACTCTCTGGAGGAACAAGTTGTTCTCCTTGAGGCCTATGTTCGAGAGTCATACAGACTCATTATGGGGAAGTAAATCTCATGAATGGGATAACAACTCTGTGTCCAGTTCCCAAAACAGAGTTCCCATTCATACCCTGCCAAACAAATATCTGAGATTTCTTCCCAGGCCGGAGCTTACATGGGTCATCTTCTCTACTGATCAAGAAGGAAAAAGACCAACATTTTGCCAACAATAAGTGGGATAATAAATAATTTAGAGGTTTGGCTGCATTGGTTCAGGGGGAGTTTGTTGGACCAAAAGAACCAATGAGCCAAGATCAGAAAACTCTAAGTCCCACATGGTATCACAACAACTGCTGAAAGCCTCATCAGCAGTTTGACAAGTGCTGAAGACTTCAACAGCTGAAGATCAAGTGCTGAAGACTTCAACAGCTGAAGAACTAAAGTGCTGAAGTACAACAGCTGAAGAACACAAGTGCTGAAGCTGAAAGACCAAAGTACTGAAGTACAACAGCTGAAGAGTTTACAAGTGCTGAAGATCAACAACTGATGTACAAAGTCTGAAGACAAAGACTGAAGACATCAGCTGATGATATCTACTGAAGTCATCAGCTGATGAAACATCTGAAGGTCAAAGTCTGAAGATCAAGTACTGAAGCCTCAGTAGTTGTCACAACTGCTGAAGAGTACTTCTTCAGTAGTTGTGATATCAGTAGTTTTATATTTTAGTTTCAGTAGTTTTATGTTTCAGTAGTTTTGTAAAACGACTGAAGAGCTTGTTCTTCAGTCGTTGTAGTTTCAGTAGTTTCTATCAGTAGTTTTATATTTTGTACTTAACACTCTGATATGTTCTCAGTAGTTGTGAACATTTCAGTAGTTTGTTAAGAGTTAGTTATTTTGTATTAGATCTGCCAGTTGTCACTTTCCGTGATAACAGCAGTGACTGTTGCACTCTATATAAGGAGTGAAAACCTATTGTAATGAACGGAATGAGTGAATGAATGAAGATGATTAGAAACATTCCATATCTATAAACATTCCTTGAATCAGAAATATATTCTCTCATATAACCGTATGTGCTCTTAATGCATACAAGCGTCGACTCTTGCTACAATTTGTCTAATTCCATCTTATTCCGTTGCCTTGAACTCTAATACATCAAACTTGTGATCGCTGATTCTGTCACTAGAGGCTCATAGATAAGAACTTTATTCATTAAGAAAGATGGGCGCATAATCTACTGTTCAAAATTATGTAGATGATATCAATTTGCATCCCTGATCCAAAGTTGTGTGATGCCTTACAAAGTTGTGCAAGAAGGTTGAAAATGAGTGCCATGGGAGAGTTACATTCTTTCTGGGGTTGTAAATCAAACAAAAGGCTGATGGAATTTTCATTCATCGTCCAATACACAAAAGATCTTTTGTAAAATTTGATTTACAAAACTGAAGCCTTGTTCTACCCCTGTGCAGCACACACAACTGGATACAGATCAGAAAGGTAAAGTGGTTGATGAAACACTTACAGATGTATGATGGTCCTTGATGTATTTAACAGCTTCTAGACCAGATATTTGTTTGCTACATGTGTTGTGCTAGATTTCAGGCTTGCACCTAAAGAGTCTCATCTAATTGCATCAAGAGGATCTTTAGATAGCTGCGGGCACTCCATCTCTAGGTTTATGGTATTCTATGGCATTCTGGTAAATTAGTGCTTTTTCTGACAGGACTATGCAGGGTGTAAGTGACCAGAAATCAATTCTGGGGGATGTCAATTCCTCGCAACTGCTTGATTTCTTGGCAGAGCAAGAACAGACCTCAGTTGCTACATCAACTGCTGAAGCAGAAAGAATACATTGCAGCTGCAAGTTGTACATCTCAGGTACTCTGGCTTCAAAACCAACTTTTGGATTATGGCATTACAGAGGCTAAGACCCATTGTTAATGGATAGTGTTCAGCTCTTTGCATTGTCAAAAATCCAGCCAGCACTCTAGGACCAAACATATAGAGATCAGACATCATTTTATAAGGGATTGTTGGAAAAAGGTCTGATTGATCCTATGTTTGTGCCTAGTGCTGATGAGCTTGCAGACATCTTACTAAGCCTTTGGATAGTTCAACTTTCCAAAACCTGGTGTTAAGGCTTGGTATGCTGCAGCTAGAATAAGTGACAACTACTGATGATCTTGGTAATAAGTACTGATGATCATTGGTAACTATGTCATATATAAGTACTGATGAGTTCTTTCACCCTCAGCAGTTTTTATAACTACTGAAGGCTAAATGTCTCAAAAGTACTGAAGTACTTCATCTGTTCTAAAATACTGATGTAGTTACAACTACTGATGCAGTTAAAACTACTGAAATCAGTATACACAGATAAGTACTGATGTCCTATGAAACAACTGAAATCAGCCAAAAAGGCTGATGAAAGTGGTGAGGACAGTATGAAACAGCTGAAAAGCTAAGAATTGACGAAAACAGCTGATGAGAAATTTCTCCTCAGTCGTTTGTACAACTGCTGTTTCATTCTAAACAACTGAAGCAATACCATGTCTTCAGTAGTTTTATAACTACTGATGACTAATACCAAGTCTTGAGTTGTTTACAACAGCTGATGCCAACACCACTGTCTTCAGTAGTTTCATAACTACTGATGACAAACACCAAGTCAGTTGTTTCAATCATCTGAAGTCAAAACCACGGTCTTCAGTAGTTTTCTAACTTCTGAGGCCTAACACCACGACTTCAGCTATTTCAACGTCTGAAAGGATAATACCATGTCAACGGTCGTTTAAAACTACTGATGACTAACACCACATCCTTCAGTCGTTTTCTTACCCGTACCCTATATATATCCCTGACCTAATACTTCAATGCTTCATCTTCTTCAAACCTAACGTTCCTCTCCAAAACTTCTCTCTTCTCAATGGCGTCCATGCAACTTAAACCGCGACACAACTGTGTTGCCTACCTTACTAAATCGCCTGTCTGGGCTAAGTTCGATACTGCTATCGATCTTATGTTTCAGTCCCAATACAAAACGGCATTTCTTCTGAATCCCATACTACATGCCGAATCCCTTCAACAATTTTGGATGAACGTCACTATTACCACTGGGGAGAACAACACACCATCTCTCCAGTCGGTCATCAACAACAAAGAAGTAGTTATCACTCCTGCAGTTATCCGCCAAATTCTTCATCTGCATGATGCTATCTCTCCTGCTGGATATCCGAAGGGCACCACAGATCTATCCTTTGCCCAACATGGATATCAAGGCAATCTCAGTGCCTCCACTATCATGAAGAAACACTTCCATGACGCTGAACGCCTAATTTTTCACACGGTGAATGTATGTTTGGCTCCTAAGACGTCGTCTTGGGATCAAATGTCGACAAAATGGCAGCAGGTAATGTATTCTATTCTTGAGCAACAACCGCTAAACTTTTCAGAAATAATATTTTCGGAGCTCAAGGATATGGCTCAAAAACTAACTGCCAACCGTTGGATACTATATCCACGGTTCATAATGGCCATCATTACAAACCAGCTTAATGCTGAGGCACTTGTTGGCTTGGGAGTCCCTGCTACGGCTGTTCTGCCGGAAGTATACTCCCGGCACAACTCTGACCGGACACTCAAAATGGCTGCCAAGCTGCGAAAACCCACGCAGCTGGAACCCACAGCCACCACCTCCAAATCAAAAGTCCCCACCAAACCCACCAAAAAGAAAACCAAAACAGCTACTCAGGGAATTGAGTCCCCTGAGGATGCCCCTGCACCACAAACGCAGGATATATCCACTAGTCCAAACCCCCTAGTGGATACAATGACTCTTCCAGCCATAGCCGCTCAGGTCTCCTCTCAACAGGAGCCTGCAGCAACCACACAAGGGGTACCTACATATCTGGGATCTTCCTCACTTGAGGAGATTGCCATTGAAAAGCACCAACCTCCCTAGGTGCACACTGCTTCTATCCCTTCACCCCAAACAACCGCCCCTCACAGCCCAACTTTAATAGTTGCACAAGTGCTGACTCAACTACACTCCTTACCCCCTCCCCAGAAACCACTTACTACTGGGAACACCTCTACAATTGAGGGGGAGGAACACAGTGCAATTGAGAACCCACAGCACAGGGGTTACTGCTTCTATCTCCTAGTGTAGATAAGGAGCTTAGAATTTCTAGTGAGGCTGCCACCTCTTCTGAATCAGCACATGATCAGAAATAGGCTGGTAACAGTGATAAGACCTCACTAGAGGCAACAGCTGATGATGGACATTGTCTTGAGGCTGGAAGTCCCTAATACCAAGCACAAGGGGCACATGCAACAACTGGTCTACACCCAGTGCATGTAAATCCTGCTCCAAGCAGGAGGTCAGATGATTCAGCTTCGGCTGATGATGACCTGGGCTTTTTCTACAATGTTCTTGCCCAGAACACAATCCTTGAAGAGAAAGTCAGTAGGCTTCAAAACCTACTTGACCAACTCTCACAAGGAGAAAGACCATCTGCCTCTACCAACCCATAGATGGCACCTTCCCTTGACGGTTCCCCAAACACTGAGCCACTCCAAACTCAACCACCTGCCTCTGCTTCAGGCCCTATTTCTCAGGAACAAAATCGTCCTGAGCAAATAGGTGCTGTACTTCAAAATTCCCTCCCTCTCATCACACCCATAATCACAGATATTGTGACTAAAGCCATTGATGAGAGGCTTTCCTCAACTTTACAACCCTTGATTGATGCTGCTGTGCAAAAGACACTTTCTGCCATACAAATCCCTTCCTCCAATGCATCCAAAAAGGGGGAGAGTACTGCAGTGAAAGAAAAGAAGAGGAAAAGAACAGAGGAAAAGAAGGAAAAGAAGCAAGCCCAAGAGGAAGAGAAAGAAAAGCAACCTCTGCTCACCTACAAGAGAAAGAAAAGTGCTGATGATCATACTGCTGAAGACAAATCCTTGGAAGAGCTGGTAAAAGAAGCTGACACTACACACAGCCGATCCATGGATAAAATAATTGAACAACTCTTCAGGCAGGGGTTTGATACAGCCACATTGGATAGTGACATCAGAAGGTTGGAAGTCCAAGAGATTCAGACCCGATGGGCTGCGTATGATGCTCTTGAAAAAGAGAGATTGGAAATAATGAGCGCTTCATTGCAAAATACTTAGGAAGATCGTTAATGGAGATTCGCGCGTGGACCAGGGACAACATTCTGGCTATAGCCACCAGAATCTGTCTGTCTGAGCAATTCAACAAAGGGATTATTGTGGAAGCCCTTGATGAGGCTGGGGCTGGTAAAAGGTTGGAGATGGCTAAACTCACAAAGGCGAAACTACTACAAAGATGCTGGATCAACCTTCCCTTCCACCCACTCAAACAGAGCCTATCCCTCAAATCTCCCAACCAATCTCTAAGCCAAAATCCAAACATCCTCAATCTTCAAAACCAATTCCTTCCCCAACCCAACCATCATCCAGTGATGCACCTAGAGGAGGAGAAGGGTGTTGAGGATGGAAGAAGAAGAAGAAGAGGAGGATGAAGATGATAGTCTGCCACTCTCTGTGTTCTAAAGCTACCAAAATCCCGAAGTCAACCCATGATCACACTGACTCTCAAAGGGAAATGGTCAGAGTCAAGATAGAAGATGAAGAACAGCAGAAACAGCACGATGAGCAACTGTCGAAGATGGTTAACAAGGAATTTCCTCAGTCATCATCTATTCAAGCCATGAAAGGGCATGCTCAAAGGTTGTACACTCTCAGGCACACTTTTCAGTATCAGAAGG
Organism: Flaveria trinervia; assembly: GCA_025506515.1. NCBI lineage: Eukaryota > Viridiplantae > Streptophyta > Magnoliopsida > Asterales > Asteraceae > Flaveria > Flaveria trinervia. The sequence continues at coordinate 39,689,690 of CM046452.1, read as the reverse complement.
AGAGAGTGAGAGTATGGCCAGACCCTAGGGTGAGTTCTAGAATCCATAAAAGAACCATTCCACACAGATACAATGGCCAGGTCAGAAAAACAATAGATTCTACTATCATGTTGGCCATTGTAGTCTCACCTTGGGAGATCATTGATGAATTCAAGAAAGCTCACCAAGGAAAGATGACCCCTCAAGCTTTACTAGAAAACAAGATGATTAAGAAGGGGTTGTTATATAAAAAGCTTGAAGACATCCAGAAGAATGAGCTCCAGTTACTCCTTGAAGGCAACCATCCTGATGAATTTGTATATAGGGAGGTAACTACGGTGGAGCTGAAAAATGGCAGGACCATGAAGTACTTATCAGAGTACTATGGTCCAGAGTTCTTCTTCGAAGGAGGAGTAGAAGAACTCTCTCAGGAGGAACAAGTTGTTCTCCTTGAGGCCTATGTTCGAGAGTCTTACAGACTCATTATGGGGAAGTAAATCTCATGATTGGGATAACAACTCTGTGTCCAGTTTCCCAAAACAAAGCTCCCATTCATACCTTGCCAAACAAATATCTGAGATTTCTTCCCAGGCCGGAGCTTACATGGGTCATCTTCTCTACTGATCAAGAAGGAAAAAGACCAACATTTTGCCAACAATAAGTGGGATAATAAATAATTTAGAGGTTTTGGTTGCATTGGTTCAGGGGGAGTTTGTTGGACCAAAAGAACCAATGAGCCAAGATCAGAAAACCTCTAAGTCCCACATAGTATCACAACAACTGCTGAAAGCCTCATTAGCAGTTTGACAAGTGTTGAAGACTTCAACAGCTGAAGATCAAGTGCTGAAGACTGCATCAACTGAAGAACTAAAGTGCTGAAGTACAACAGCTGAAGAACGCAAGTGCTGCAGCTGAAAGACCAAGTACTGAAGTACAACAGCTGAAGAGTTTACAAGTGCTGAAGATCAACAACTGATGTACAAAGTCTGAAGACGAAGACTGAAGACATCAGCTGATGACATCTACTGAAGTCATCAGCTGATGAAACACCTGAAGGTCAAAGTCTGAAGATCAAGTACTGAAGCCTCAGTAGTTTGTCACAACTGCTGAAGAATACTTCTTCAGTAGTTGTGATATCAGTAGTTTTATATTTCTAGTTTCAGTAGTTTTATGTTTCAGTAGTTTTGTAAAATGACTGAAGAGCTTGTTCTTCAGTCGTTGTAGTTTCAGTAGTTTCTAATCAGTAGTTTGTTAAGATTTAGTTATTTTTGTAATAGATCTGCCAGTTGTCACTTTCCGTGATAACAGCAGTGATTGTTGCACTCTATATAAGGAGTGACAACCTATTGTAATATGTGAATGATTGAATGATTTGATTAGAAATATTCTATATCTATAAACATTCCTTGAATCAGAAATATATATTCTCTCACTATAACCGTATGTGCTCTTAATGCATACAAGTATCGATTACTTGCTACAATTTGTCTAATTCCTGTTCTTATTCCGCTGCTTTGAACACTAATACATCAAACTTGTGATCGCTAATCCTGTCAGTTGTGGTTCAGGCAATGCTTGTGGTTGTTGTGCAATTGGAGCTTGAACAGGATTTGGTTGAGGCATATAATAGCAGGGATAAGGATATGACATTTGACCCTGTGGAACAAAGTATGCAGGAGATCTAGGATGTGAATGATGACCAGAACCAGCAGGATGTTGCCCTCTATTTTGTGGACTAGTACTAGGAAAAGTCACAAAGGTGCAGAAGAGTTAGATCAGTTGATCTACACTCTCTTGCAAAGTGTCCCAGCCTTTGGCATTTGTGACACCTCAATTACTCTTGTCAAAACCAACTTTGGTTTTGCCAGAGAGTCCAGGAAATTTCCTGCCAGTTCTCTTATAGAACTTCTGAGATCTGATATTAATCAGTGCCATTTGGCTCAGAATATCCATCTCTTTTAGATCATCATCAGCAATTTCTTTCAAATCATCCATGATGAAGCATATATTGTCACTATTACTGCCAGAATGACTCTCAATACCAACAAATGCATGATCAGAACTATTTGAAGAGAAATCAATATGCTCATCATAATTGCTTTCAGATGCAGCATACTCTAACTCATGACCAACCAAGACAGTATTCCCTGGTACAAAGTCATCAGTGAGCTTTCCTGATGAGGACAGTTTCCTCTTCTGCTCTATCTCTCTTTCGAATGTAAGCAGTTTCCCATGAAGTTGGGTGAGAGATAGGCTATCCAGATTTGCACTGGAGCGTAGGACAATAGTGTATGTGTCCTATCTCTCAGGCAGTGATCAGAGGAACCTGTTGTTCATCTGGCTATTGGTGTATTCCTGTTTCACCATTTTCAGCTCAGATATCAAGCAGGAAAAACGCTCAAACTGTTGAGTCAGTGTCTCACCCTTTCTATGAAAGAATGTCTCATCTTGTTGGGCAAGGATTTCTCTGTTGTTTGCTAAGACCTCATCTGTGCCACCGAATTGTTTCTTCAGGGCATTCCAGAGATCATGAGCAGTTTCATGATGCATAAGCCCTGAATAGATTTCATTAGGCAGTGCCATGGCCAGAATTCCATGGGCTTTAGCATCAATCTCAAACAGTTTCTATCTTCATCAGAGTATTGTTCCTTCTTCTTCAGAACCATTTGCTTGGTTTCTGGATTGTTCACCATAGGCTTATGTGGTCCATGTACCATAGATTTCCAACAACCTGAACTGTTAACAGACAGGTGATGAAGCATTCTTCGTTGCCATATGTTATACTCGTCCTAACCAGCATCAAGGGCTTGGTTGAGGAACCGCTATTGTGAGGATCATTAGAAGGAATAGTCATCTCAAATTCAATCAAATTCAATTAAGCTAAAACAGATTTAGAACAAAACACAACAACCAATTGAACCAAGAGAGATCTCAAAATAAATGAACGAAAGCGACAGAAATTCAATAATCTATAACCAGTTCTTGCGAATATGCTAATTCAATCAAACATAGATATCAATTAGCAGTTTCAATGATCAATTGTTAGATCGATCAATGATTAACCTGCTCTGATACCACTTGTTAGGATCGGTGATCTATGTTTGATTGATTAGAGAGTATAGCAGCGGAATTCTAACACTGAATTAGCAATTCACAAGAACGAAAAGATATTCAATGAAGAACAAAAACGGTTATAGATAGAGAGAATTCTGCAAATATATTTCATTCAATATTCGCTTTCGTGGTAACGGAATGTCACAATTACAATTAGGTCGACACCTCTTATATAAGAGATGTGACGGTTGCTGATGTCACTTGATAGTGACATCTAACAGAATTATTCCAACTGAAACACAACTACTGAAGATGTCAAAACAGCTGACATCTTCTTACAAAAATACTAAGTGTTATCAGTTACTACAACTACTGAAAAAAAATAAAACTACTGATACTACAACGACTGAAGAACAAGCTCTTCAGTCGTTTTTCAAAACTACTGAAAGTAAAAACATAAAACTACTGATATCACAACTAATGAAGAAGTACTCTTCAGCTGTTGTGACAAACTACTGAAACTTCAGTACTTGGTCTTCAAACTTGAACTTCAGACGTTTCATCAGCTGATGACTTCAGTAGATATCATCAGCTGATGTCTTCAGTCTTTGTCTTCAGACTTTGTACACCAGTTGTTGATCTTCAGTACTTGTAGACTCTTCAGCTCTTGTACTTCAGTACTTTGGTCTTCAGCTTCAGCACTTGTGTTCTTCAGCTGTTCAGCTTCAGCACTTGAGTTCTTCAGCTGTTCAGCTTCAGCACTTGTGTTCTTCAGCTGTTCAGCTTTAGCACTTGTGTTCTCCAACTGTTGAACTTCATCATTTTAATCTTCAGCTGTTGAAGTCTTCAGCACTTGATCTTCAGCTGTTGGACTTTTCGGCACTTGTCGAAACTGCTGATGAAGCCTTCAGCAGTTGTTGTGATATCATGTGGGACTTAGAGGTTTTCTGATCTTGGCTCATTGGTTCTTTTGGTCCAACAACATACAATACTAAGGATGTTATTATGCTCCCACTAGCCTTCATATATACACAAGCCTCGTCAGCGTTCTTGGTGAAGCCAAATTTCTTGATCTCTTCATGAAAACGTTGATTCCAACTTCTCGATGCTAGTTTAAATCCTTAGATTGACTTCTTTAACTTGCATACTTTTTAGGATGTTGTGGACCGACAAAACCATCAAGCTGAACCATATGGATAGTCTCTTGAAGATGTCCATTAAGAAAAGAGGTTTTGTAATCCATTTGCTAAATCTCATAGTCATAATATGTAGTTATGGCAAATAATATCCTAATTGATTTTAGCATTGCCACAGGTGAAAAAATTTCATCATAATCAACCCCTTGATTTTGAGTGAAACCTTTTGCTATAAGTCTTGCTTTGTAAGTATTCAAGTTTCCATGTATATCCATTTTCTTCTTGAAACCCACTCGTATCCAACCAGTTTGGAGTTAAGTGGAGGGTCAACCAATTCCTAAACTTGATTGTCATACATGGATTGCATCTCAACGATCATAGCATCCAGCCATTTGTCACAATCCGAATTGGACATTGCTTCATGGTATGTAGTTGGCTCATCGGAGTCAACCACATAGCATCCATTCATGAAAAATACATATCTTTCAGGTGGAATGCTAACTCTACCAGATCTGCGAACATTTTGCGTGTATTGATCAACCTCTTGATCATCATCAACAACCTCTTGTTGATTGCTAGTGTCAACCAAACGTGTATTGGCTTGTGGATTTTGATCCTCATCAAATTCCACTATTCTATGCTTTATTCCTTCCATAAGGAACTTAGTTTCCAAGAACTCAGCCTTTTGAGCAATAATTACTCTTGCTCTGTTGGATCAAAGAAGTAGTATCTTATATAGTCTTTGGTTTATCCAACAAATATACACTTAGTGAATCGACTATCTTGGTCAGGTCCATATTCAAATTACAAGCCTCAGGGAGCATTGCGAAACCCCAAAATGATAGAGGTAGTGAGCTTATAGCCATCATATATCGAACCATATCAATAGGGTTTGATTTTTCCTCTCAGACACACTAATATGTTGTGGTGTTCCAGGTGAAGTAAGTTGTGAGACGATCCCACAACTTCTTAGATGGTACTGGAAAGCATCGCTAAGGTATTCATTCTCCTCTATCTGAACGAAGAACTTTGAGAGTTTTATTGAGTTGATTTTCTACTTCTCTTGAAGACTTTGAAAATTTCAAAAGCTTCATGTTATGCGTCATCAAGTACACATAAACCATCGACTATAATCGTCGGTAAAGGTAATGAAGTATATTTCACCATTTCTAGTCATTGTCTTAAAAGAGCCAATACATCCGAATGTATGATTACCAATATGTCTTTTGCCCTCTGTTAGTGGCACTAAAGGGCGACTTGGTCATCTTACCTTGTAAACAAGATTCACACTTATTGAATGAAACATTTTCATTTGCTTTCAAAAGACCCTTCTTTTGAGGTGTTTAAATCCGATTATATTATGTGAAGGGTTTGCAAGAACACAAAATCCATGTTTAACCATTTAAACTTTCAGAAAAACGCAGCGGACATATATAGCTTTAAAACCAATTTATAAGCTGAATATTTCATGTTCTTAGTGTCCATTCAATTGTAGAAAAGCAAACCCAAACAAAAGGATCATTCTTATGTGAAGACAAGCTATGTCAATACATAAACGTATAAAATCACAGCTTGAACAAGCTGTGACAACTACCTGTTCCAGCACCAAATGTCGACCAAAATGGGATGTTTGATGCTTGTTCTTTTGGCCAAGACTTCAAGGAGGAGTCCTCAAGTGCTTATACCCCAAGCCTTGTGAAGCATACACAACTCTTGCTAGGAGAGATCACCAAATCAAGACAAAAACTCCTTCAAAGGCTGCTGTTGAGCCGAGACCAAGAGAGAGGTTTTGAGAGTTCTTTTTTCAAAATTGCATGTAATGTGTGTGGTTCATCAGATTTTTGAGTCCAAGACTCAATTAAATGTGTTGGTGGTCAAAACAAGTTTGGTCCAATAGAATGAGAGGGGAGGGGCGGCCAAGAAGGGGTTAAAAACCTTTTCCTCTCAAAACTATCACACATTGAAATGTCATATACTAGACATACAATTAATTGTATGTACAAGATATATAAATGTAATTACATACTATACAATTAACCATTTAATTTATAAGCTGTAATTTCTCACTTAAATTTGGTCATCTAACTAATTTAAACAACATCAAATAATATTGTTGAACAAAATATCCTAATAAGTTGTTCCCACTTACATGCAACTTATTTAGAAAACCCATTTTCTAAATTGGTGTGAATATTTAATTGCATGATCACATCATCAATTAAATATTTAATTGGTGTTTGCCAAGCTTGTTGTTGGGTATAACCCGACTTGGATCATAACGTACTAACCACATCAATATTCTAAGTGTCTTGGGCACACAGAATCCAACAATCTCCCACTTGCCCAAGATTCATAGAAGATTGATGCAAGCAGTAAATACCACCTAACAATGGTTCACTACCCTAATACGCATGACTTGTAGCCATTCAATAACATCATCCCTTTCAAGTACCCTACTTGAAATGATTTAGGTGAATCAATCATCTATCCTTTTGTTACAGATGTCATGTCAAATCAAGAACACAGAATGATCATTCTTGTTGATGTAACTTATCAGGCCTTAGACATCTAACTCTCAACGAATAAGAGGAACAAATTCCATCTTGACTACATATGTTTCTCACAGACACCTTATGTCATACCTGAATATACCCTTATGTACTGTCCACTATTTCAGAACAGTGAAGAAGAAGCTCAAGGTATAATACTTGGTGAATATCAAAACCAATATGTATCTCAGGTCGGAGGATACCAAATGATATTCGCCTTTACTCAAAATTACTTATGATCAATCAATAAGATTCCATGTAGTAAAATTTGAGATGCGGGTTAGTCCAATATTTGTATCCCACAATATCTATGAACCTTGGTAGCAACCCATTGCTCTATTTTCCTTATGAATATCAACCAATCCAAGTTCATAATAGTCTTACCTTCAAACTTGTTCCCACAAGTGTGAACGACTACGGACATTTAGAGTAAACATTTTACTCATGGATTAAACATGCTAAATTGGAATATTATTTGAAACATTATAACCAAATAATTTTATTCAAATAATAGAAAGTTCCACATATCCAAATACAAAATTATAGATCAAATCCAATCACTAGAATATCGAAGTCCCATGGCACAAGTATGACATTCATGCTTTGCCTTTTCAAGGAGCTTCGTGAGAGGATCCGCAACGTTTTGATCCGTGTGAACTTTGCGAATACATATTTCCCTTTTCAACTTCATCTCGTATGTAGTTGAATCTCCGCTCAATATGCCTGGTCTTTTGATGAGCACGGGGTTCCTTGATTTGTGCAATCGCACCCTCGTTATCACAAAAGATCTCTAGGGGGTCCTGAATGGAGGGGACAACCCCTAGATCGGCAATGAATTTCTTTAACCATGCAGCTTCTTGAGCTGCCAATGAAGCGGCGACATATTCTGATTCTGTAGTTGATAGAGCCACCACATCCTGCTTGGAGCTCTTCCAAGAGACCGCCTCCATTCAGAATGAAAATGTATCCCGATTGTGACCGTGAATCATCACGATCGGTTGGAAACTCGCATCCGTGTAACCTTTTACTACGAGTTCCTCGTCACCAGATCCATAGATCAGGAACATATCTCTTGTCCTCCTTAGGTACTTAAGTATGTTCTTAACAGCCATCCAATGACTGTTTCCAGGATTCTGCTGGTAACGGCTTGTCATGCTTAAGGCGCATGACACGTCCGGTCGAGTGCATATCATTGCATACATGATGGATCCTATAGCAGATGCGTATGGGATTGCCTTCATTTTATCTTGCTCTTCCTTTGAGCTTGGACATTGAGTCGTACTCAATATCGTTCCTCTTTGAATAGGTACGGTACCTTTCTTAGAATTCTCCATCTTGAACCTCTTCAAGATTTTATCAATATATGCACTTTGATTCAAACCAATCAACCGCCTTGATCTATCCCTATAGATCTTATTCCCAGAATATAGGCGGCTTCACCAAGATCCTTAATGGAAAAACAACTTCCAAGCCAGGTTTTTACACCTTCCAAGGTTGGAATGTCATTTCCAATAGTAGTATGTCATCAACATACAATACTAGGAAAGTTATTGTGCTCCCACTAGCCTTCTTATACACACAAGCCTCATCAGCGTTTTTGATGAAACCAAATTTCTTTACTTCCTCATCAAAACGGTGATTCCAGCTTCTCGATGCTTGTTTCAATCCATAGATTGATTTCTAACTTGCATACTTTATTAGGATGTATTGGATCGACAAAACCTTCAGGCTGAACCATATAGACATCTTCCTCAAGGTATCCATTTAGGAAAGCGGTTTTGACATCCATTTGCCAAATCTCATAATCATAATGAGCAGCTATGGCAAACAATATCCTTATAGACTTTAGCATCGCAACAGGTGAGAAAGTTTCATCATAATCAACCCCTTGATTTGAGTGAAACCTTTGCTACAAGTCTAGCTTTATAAGTATCCAGTTTCCATGCATATCGGTTTTCTTCTTGAAAACCCACTTACTTCCAACTATCTTGGAGTTAAGAGGTGGTACAACCAAGTCCCATACTTGATTGTCATACATGGATTGCATCTCAACGTTCATGGCTTCAAGCCATTTGTCACAATCCGTGTTGGACATTGCATCATGGTATGTGGTTGGTTCATCAGAATCTATCACATAGCATCCATCCATGAAAAATCCATATTTTCTGGTGGATTACTAGTTCTACCACTTCTGCGAACGTTTGTGTGTATTGATCAACCACTTGATCATCCTCAACATCCTCATGTTGAGTGCTAGTTTCAAACAAACGTGCATCGGGCTGTGGTTCTTGATCTTCCTCAAGATCCACTGTTCTACTGCTAGCTCCTTCCATAAGGAACTTTGCTTCTAAGAACTCACCCTTTCTGGCAACAAACACTTTTGTTCCATTGGATCATAGAAATAATATCCCATAGAATCTCTAGGATATCCAATAAAGATACACTTGGTGGATCGGACATCCAATTTGTTTGGGGTGGGAGTCTTAACATAAGCCTCACACCCCAAACCCTTAAGTACGATAGGGATGGAACTCTTCCATGCCATATCTCAAAAGGTGTCCTTTCCACCTTTTTGGTTGGGGCCATATTAGAATACGGGCCGCGGAGAGCAGAGCGAAACCCCAAAATGATAGAGGTAATGAGCTTCTAGCCATCATAGATCGGACCATATCCAATAAGGTTCGATTCCTCCTCTCAGACACACCATTATGTTGTGGTGTTCCAGGTGGAGTGAGCTGTGAGACAATCCCACAACTCCTAAGATGATCTTGAAAAGCTTCACTTAGGTATTCACCTCCTCTATCGGTACGGAGAACTTTAATTGACTTGTTGAGTTGATTTTCTACTTCATTCTTGAAGTTTTGAACATTTCAAAAGCTTCATCTTTGTGCCTTAATAAGTACACATACCCATAGCGACTATAATCGTCGGTAAAGGTAATGAAGTATCTTTCACCATTCCTAGTCATTGGCTTAAAAGGACCACATACATCCGAATGTATGATTCCTAATAAATCCTTTGCCCTTTCGGTAGTCCACTAAAAGGTGCCTTAGTCATCTTACCTTGTAAACAAGATTCACAAACATCAAATGAATCATATTCATTTGTTTTTAAAAGACCATTCTTTTGAAGTGTTTGTAAACGTTTTTGTTTATGGCCAAGACGACAATGCCAAAGATAGGTATCACTTAAGTCCAACTTGAGTTTCTTGGTGTTAGTTTGGTACAATGAACTATTTAAAGTATTTTCATGAACCAATTCATAAATACCATTAATGGGAATAGCTTTAAAATAGAACATTCCATTAAAAGAAACATGGATATTTTCCTCAACGAATGATAATACATATCCAATTGTTTTAACAGGGCTACAGAGATAATATTCCTAGTCAAACTAGGAGCATACAAAACATTGTTCAAAATTACTTCCAAACCATTTGGAAGTTTCAAGATGTAGTCACCACGGGCTTCTACTTGAACTTTAGCCCCATTCCATGTAGAGGCTCACATCCCCTTTCTTGAAGTCACTTCTTTTGAACCCCTGCAACAAATTGCAAATGTGAGTTCCACATCGGTATCTAATACCCATGTGTTAGAGGATATCATGTTTAAATCAATATGGATCATGTATATTGTACCTGAGGTCTGCCCGGCATCCCTCTTTGCTTTCAACTCTTGGAGATGGACGGGACAATTCCTTGCCCAATGTCCAATCTCCCCACACTTGAAGCATGGGTCATTAGTGGCAACCTTTGCCTTTTCTCTTGTGGTTTGGGTGGCACCCTTGCCACCCCTTTCCCTTTCCCCAAGTAGGTCCCTTACCCTTGGCAACCTTTGCCTTGGGTGCGGGACGAGGCCTTTTATTGTTCCCACCTTCATTGATGGTGAGAACGGGTAAAACCCTTTTAACCCGCCTGGCGCCTCGGCGTTTGAGCATTGAGTGAAGCTCACCAATGCTTTTGTCCCAAGCATTCATGTTGTAGTTCAACACGAATGTCTCGAACCTCTTGGTAAGGCCATTGAGGATCAAATCCGTGGCCAATTCCTTCGAGACGGGACAATAAGCCTCTCGAGGCGGTCAATGTGACTTTTCATCTTAAGTACATAAGATGAAACAGATTGGTTGTCGTCCATACGACATGCATGGAGCGCTCGAACCGTTTCGAAGCGCTCAACCCTTGCTTGCTGTTGGAACGTTTCCTTCAGCTGGGTTATCATGTCATAAGCCCCGTGGTGTTCATACTCCTTTTGGAGATCCGGAGTCATGCTCGCTAGCATGAGACAAGACACTTGGACGGAGTCCTCAGTGTATTTCAGCCAATCATAAAGGCCTCCTCATCATCCTCGCTAGGTTGATCGGGGACAGGGTCGTCTAAAACATACGATCGTCTCTCTTGCTTGAGAACAATTCTCAAGTTTCGATACCAATCGATGAAGTTGTTATGGTTTAGACGTTCCTTTTGGAGGATCGCTCGTAGGGATTGGTTGGACGCGGATGAGTTATCGGAATTATCATTATTAGAGGCCATCCACAAAATTTAACAAAGTTTTATTTAGTATTTTCGATATTGTAATTTTAATAACAAATGTCTTACAAGACTTTTCATATTAAAATCTAGAACCCAATATTACATTTAAATTGTGGTTAGGTGACCTTTATCCCACGTTTTAAATTAATAAGGTGGTCAACGTTTGACGATTGCAACCATTTGCAACTTCTAGAGGTATGGGATCGACTCTTGAACATCATATGTAAAGTCGGCATGAAAATCCCATCAACACCATTTGGAAACCACATTGTAGGTGATCCATTTAACATGGTTTGCAAATCAAGACATCCTACTTACACCCACGTGTGAGTTTGCCAAAACAAATGGTTAGGTGACCTTTATCCCATAAGTAAGGCATTCTCACCTCAAATCACAAGTTCCCTCAAAATGGTTGGGTGACCTTTATCCCACTAAGAGTTCCCAAGTGACTCAAGTGTTGTGTAAAAGGACGGTGTTGATCTCGTTTTTTTAAAAAATTTTAGAGATTTCTTAATTCTAGTTAGGAAAACTCTATGTACTTGTATTTGTATGCTTTCAAATACAAGGTACCCTATGGTTCTTTGATTAAAACCAATTTTAATCTTTAAAGTCATTAAACCATTTTAATTACTTTTATTAACTTTTAAGAACCAACATTTTCAGCTTGTTAAGTTGTTAATGAGTTGTGATGAATATTCAAATACTAACCAAAAAACAAACAACAAACAATCAAACAAGCATATATATATACAAACATGAGTGCATAACCATAGCTACTAAGTTGACAACACTTGTTTGCCATCACAAGTGTTGTCATAAGGTCTTTTCTAAGGTTGAAATCAACACTAAATCCAGGTCATCTTAGACCTCACTTGAACTTGCATCCATATGCTTCAAGTTCCATGTCTTTGATGTCCATCTTTGGGTCTTGAACTTGTGCATCTTCCTTTTACAAAATTGTATCCTAATACATTTTTCTAATAAAAGAAATGCACCTAATCTATTACAAACCCAAATGAATGAATAATTACAACCAAATTGAAACAAAATTACAACCAAATTGAATGAAAGAATACAACCAACACAAGCATCCAAAACATCACAAGGTCAAAGGCTAGGTTATGCACACTATCATCAAATGATCATAACATCAAAACATCTAATGAAACCCCTTTTAAAACCACCAAATTTCAGCCAACATAAACTGAAATTTTTGGTTTTAAACATTGTCCAAACAATCAACACATCAAAATATGTATCTTTCAAGATCTAATCACTAGCATGTGTGATACGATCTTGAAAGTTGGGGAATCATTCAACCAAACAATAACAGCCCAAAATCAGTCTATAACTAGTTTATAATCATGCTTTAAAACCAATTTAAAGACAAAACAAGCAAGTCATCCACATAACCGGCTCTAGATGCCATTGAGGGTTTGCAAGAACACAAAATCCATGTTTAACCATTTAACTTTGAAAAACGCAGCGGACATATATATAGCTTTTAAACCAATTTATAAGCTGATTTTCATGTTCTTAGTGTCCATTCAATGTAGAAAAGCAAACCCAAACAAAAGGATCATTCTTATGTGAATAGACAAGCTATGTCAATACATAAACGTACATAAAATCACAGCTGAACAAGCTGTGACAACTACCTTGTTCCAGCACCAAATGTCGACCAAAATGGGATGTTTGATGCTTGTTCTTTTGGCCAAGACTTCAAGGAGGAGTCCTCAAGTGCTTATACCCCAAGCCTTGTGAAGCATACACAACTCTTGCTAGGGAGAGATCACCAAATCAAGACAAAAACTCCTTCAAAGGCTGCTGTTGAGCCGAGACCAAGAGAGAGGTTTTGAGAGTTTCTTTTTTTCAAAATTGCATGTAATGTGTGTGGTTCATCAGATTTTTTGAGTCCAAGACTCAATTAAATGTGTGGTGGTGGTCAAAACAAGTTTGGTCCAATAGAATGAGAGGGGAGGGGCGGCCAAGAAGGGGTTTAAAACCCTTTTCCCTCTCAAAACTATCACACATTGAAATGTCATTTATACTAGACATACAATTAATTGTATGTACAAGATATATAAATGTAATTACATACTTATACAATTAACCATTTAAATTATAAGCTGTAATTTCTCACTTAATATTTGGTGTCATCTAACTAATTTAAACAACACATCAAATAATATTGTTGAACAAAATATCCTAATAAGTTGTTCCCACTTACATGCAACTTATTAGAAAACCCATTTTCTAAATGGTGTGAATATTTAATTGCATGATCACATCATCAATTAAATATTTAATTGGTGTTTGCCAAGCTTGTTGTTGGGTATAACCCGACTTGGATCAAACGTACTAACCACATCAATATTCTAAGTGTCTTGGGCACACAGAATCCAACATATGTGACCAAGATGACAATGCCAAAGATAAGAATCACTAATTCATTTTAAGTTCCTATGCTTGTTTGGTATAATGCTATTGAGGATGAATCATATGAAGCAATTCATAGATTCCATTAAAGCATAGCCTTGAAATAAAATACATCTCTTGAAACATAAATACCATTATTAACGAACTTTAATTCATAACCACATTGTTTTAAAAGGGAATCATAAATTGTTCCTAGTCAAACATAGGAGCATACAAAATGTTCTTAAAAACAATTCCAAACTATTTGAAAGTTTCAAAATATTGTCTCTTTGGGCTTCGACATCAACTTTTGATCCTTGCCCATGTAGAGACTAGTGTCTCCCTTCTAAACTTCTTATTTGACCCTTGCCACAAATTGCTATGTGGTTCCACATCCAGTATCCAATACCCATGTATTTGAAGAAATAACATTTAAACCAATGAATTATGAAAGTTGTACCTAAGGTTGCGCAGCATCCCTCTGTTTCTCAACTCTTTGAGATAGGTTGGACAATTCCTTTCCAATGTCCTATCTCTCCACACTCAAAGCATGGATTGTTCACCATTACCTTAGGCTTCTTAAGCTTAGGCTTTGGAGGTTCCGCTTTAGCCTTTCCTTTGATGTACCCCTTTCCTTTGGCAACATTTGCCTTGGGATCGGGGAATGGCCTTTTCTTATTTCCTCCCTCATTGATCGAGAGAACATGTAGAATCTTTCTACCCATCCCTGCCTCGGCTATTTTGAGCATTGCGTGAAGCTCACCAATGCTCTTGTCCCACCCGTTCATATTGTAATTCATTATGAACGTCTCAAACCTTTTAGTTAGGCCATTAAGGATCAAATCCGTGGAAAAATCCTTTGAGACAGGGCAATTAAGCCACTCGAGGCGATCAACGTGGCTTTTCATCTTAAGAACATAAGATGATACCAATTGGGTTTCTCCATGCGACACGCATGAAGCGCTCGAACCGTTTCGAAGCACTCTACCCTAGCTTGTTGAAGGAACATTTCCTTCAACTGGGTAATTATGTAATATGCCCCAAGATGCTCCAAGTCCTTTTGGAGTTCGGGAATCATAGTTCCCAACATGAGGCAGGAAACCTGCATGGAATCCTCAGTGTATTGAAGCCAATCATCATAGGCCTCAACATCCTCAGGGTCGGGTTGGTTAGGAATAGGATGGTCAAAGACATAGGCCCTTTTCTCTTGCTTGAGAACAATTCTCAAGTTTCAATACCAGTCCATAAAGTTATTATGGTTAAGAAAATCCCTTTCTAAGATGGTTCTTAGTGATATGGTAGGGACGGTCGGGGTGGTAGCATTATTGTTTGCGGCCATTTCTACAAAATTACAAAGTTCATTTTAGTATTTCTGAAAAATTGCATTTTAATTATTAATACCCTTTACATGTCTCATAGACAAATAATAATTAAAATCTAAAATCCAACGTTACATTTAAATGATGGTTAGGTGACCTTTATCCCTTTATTTAAATTAACAAGGTAGTCAACATTTGACAATTGCAACCTATTGCAACTTCTAGCTTTATGGGATCGGTTAAACATCTTATGTTTAGTCGTGTAAGGCCCCATTCCCGGGATGCTTACAGCTGGTGATTCATCGCACGTAAAACATATACTTTACATTTATTCATCAAAACATTGCAGCGGAAAACATAAACTACATGGCACTTCAATTCATTCTAAAACTTTTGCAAAATAATGCATCGTTTATTGGTTACAAAATTACATTGTTGTATTACATCACCAAGCCTTAATTAAATGGATGCCATCCAAAAAAGCTGAGTAACCGCCTCGTGCCATCCTCGGCAACGTTTACCTGCCAACTGAAAACGTATAAAAGTCAGCGTCGCTGAGTGAGTTCTAGTTTTATAAATAAACATACATAAATCGTTATTTATTTCTTTCAAAAGTCCATACTATACGTTTCATATGTTCATGGTCATACATCATACGTACATACGGATAATATCATGATTATCTTCCATTACGTTCATTAATCTTCGTTCATTCGTTACATCTTGTGACATGTACAATACCCAAACATTGTGCACGAAGCTGGTTACTAGGCCTGAGGTCTTTCATAGACCCTGAACATTATGCATGAGCTGAATCTAGTACCTCGGGAAAGTACATTCACATTCATCTTTTCTTTTCAATTCGGATCAATGCCATATGCTATACCTCGAACATTGTGCACGAAGCTGGTTACTGGGCCTGAGGTCTATCATAGACCCCGAACATTATGCACGAAGCTGAGTCCAGTACCTAGGGCAAGCGGCAAGGATCCATACATATGGTCAATCACAAGTATTGGACCCCATTATGCATCCTTCTGGGGTAGCTAACCCGCACACAGTTGAGCTAACACCCTTCATTGGGTGTGGACCTCCGTACATTTGCTTGCAAGACTTTTTACGTTCATTCATTTGTTAATGCATGCATTCATTCATCATGTTCCTCTTTCATTATCTTTCACTTTACGTTACATAATACTTTCCGTTCATTCATTAACATAACACGCAAACCCATGGAAAGATAAACATACATCATCATAGGAACATAACATACATACCATTCATACATCATCATAGGGCATCATACATACATAACATATATCATACATAGTCATGCAACATCAACATCATCATCATCCATAGCATGCCCATCATACTATCTATGACCCCAAAAGTCAACTTATAGTCCCCCGGGAATTTCCCAAGTAAAATCCTACTTAACAAATTTCCCCCAAAAATCAGAAAAATATTCTAAGTCCTAGGCGCATGGGCACTATTCAGGCACATGGACACTATTCAGACACATGAACACTTAGGCGCATGGGCCTCTTGGGCACATGGGCACTGTTGGGGCGCATGGCCCTACCTTAGTCATCCGACTAACATTTCTACGCGCATGGGCCACTATTCAGGCGCATGGGCTTAACTTAAACATTTCTAAGGTAAATTTTGGGCGCCGAACTTAATTCTTTCTAGGCACTTTCAGACGTATGAACACTAATCTAGGCGCATGAGCATTCTGTAAAACATGTTTCTAGGATATTTTCAATCCTAATCATCAAACCCATTGGTTCTAAGCATAATGTGGCTATTCTAAACATGAATAACCTATAAACATCCAAGAACCAACATCCAACATACACAATGCATACGGGTATTCACATATAAACTTTCTAAAATCATTTTAATACGTTTTCAGCCCCAAGGATAATTAAATCATGTGAAAACCAGGGTCTAGAACTCACCTGGTGCAACTTGGGTGTTCTTCCTTTCAACCCGCTTGCAAGGAGTTCTAAACACCTAGAAATAACATCCAAACACATACACACGAGCACAAACACAACACATAAGCACATAATCACATAACCGGGCTAAAACCCGTCATAAACATATAAAAACCGCGAATTCTTACCTTGAATTCGATTTCTTCTTCTTCCTCTACGAAACCGAGAGTTCCTCTGCTCTCTCTCTCTAAAACCGAAGAAGATGATGATGTGAAATGAGGGTGGGCGGCCATGCCCACCTTTACACCAACTTTTCAAAGATTTTTGTCCTTTTTACATTTTTAGTCCTCCACTTGGACCTTATTGCCTTTCATGCTTTTATTCTTCATATCTTGACTTTAAAAAAAATAACGGGTGTTACAAGTCCACCCCCCTCATATAGGTTTTGTCCCCGAAACCTGTTATCCCTCGAACAGACGAGGATAATGATGCCTCATCTCCTCCTCCGTCTCCCATGTAGACTTGGATCCCTTCATGTGCTTCCACTGTACACGCACAAGAGGAACCACTTTATTTCTCAGCCTCTTCTCTTTACGATCGATGATTGCCACTGGTTGCTCCATATAATTGAGCCTTTCATCAACATCGATGTCCTCCAATGGAAGAATCATGTCTTCATCAGCTAGGCACTTTCTCAAATGAGATACATGGAATGTCGGGTGAATTCCACTCAATTCATCTGGCAATTCCAATCTATAGGCCACCTCTCCCACCCGAGCAATGATTCGGAAAGGGCCTATATATCTTCGACTTAACTTGCCCCGCTTCCTGAATCTGATAATACCCTTCCAAGGGGAGACCTTCAACATAACCGGTCACCCACGTGGAATTTAATTGGTCTTTGTCGTTTATCAGCATACGACTTCTATCTATCTTTAGCTGCTCAAGCTTCTCAGTCGTAGCCTCGATTACGTCGACACTTCCCAACTCTTTCGGGCCAATGTCACCCCAACATACCGGTGTTTTGCATCTCCTATCGTATAACATCTCGTATGGTGGCATACCAAGGCTGGCATAATAACTATTGTTGTACGAGAATTCAGCTAACGGTAAGTGGTCGTCCCAACTTCCACCAAAATCGATTACACATGCCCGAAGCATGTCCTCCAATGTCTGAATCATCCTTTCTGACTGACCATCAGTTTGGGGATGATAAGCCGTGCTAATATGTAACCTCGTCCCCATGGCATCGTGGAATTTCATCTAGAATTTAGATGTAAACCGGGTGTCACGATCGGATACAATGGACACTAGTACACCATGACGAGTTACAATCTCCTTGATGAACAGGTCAGCCAACCTCTCGGATGAATAGGTCTCATGGATTGGTAGGAAGTGAGCACTTTTCGTCAAGTGGTCAACAATCACCCATATGGCATCGTACCCCTTCGGAGTACGTGGCAACTTCGTAATAAAATCCATGGTGATGTGCTCCCACTTCCACTCTGGTATATTTAAAGGTTGGATCTTCCCATACGGCTTTTGATGTTCCGCCTTCACTTGCAAACAAGTAAGGCACTTGTTCACATACCCCACCACATCACGCTTCATACCCGGCCCCCAATAATCCTTCTTCATGTCTTGGTACATCTTTGTGGCACCGGGATGGATAGAGTGTCGGGTCTTGTGAGCTTCGTCCATAATCTTCACCCGTAGATTCCCGAAATGAGGAATCCACACCTGTCCAAATTGAGTTTTAACACCAAGCATGTTTTCACTCAATTCCTTAACCAGACCTCTCATTCTTTCAGAGTTTAGATGATGTTCTTTTAGTGCCTCATCCTAAAACTCCTTGACTTGCTTCATTACATCAGAAGTCATGATTAGTTGGTATGCTTTCACTCGAATTGGCTCGGGCCTCTCCTTCCGGATAAGAGCATTAGCCACCACGTTAGCTTTGCCCGGATGGTAATGGATCTCACAATCATAATCCTTTATGAGCTCCAACCATCGTCTCTGCCTCATATTCAGGTCCTTCTTCTCAAAGAATCTTGTGGTCGGTGAAGATGTTGCACTTCGTTCCATACAGATAGTGCCTCCAAATCTTTAGTGCAAAGACCACGGCCGCTAGTTCCAAGTCATGCGTAGGGTAGTTGACCTCATGAACCTTCAGCTGTCGGGATGCGTAGGATATAACTTTTCCTCTTTGCATTAACACACACCCCACCCCGAGTAAGAAGCGTCCGAATACACCGCCAAATCTTCGCTTCATCGGGTAACGACAAGACAGGAGCTTGAGTCAACCTCGCCTTCAATTCCTCGAATGCCTTCTCCTGAGCCTGACCCCATACATACTTTGCATCCTTCCGGGTCAACTTAGTTAGTGGAGAAGCAATCTTAGAGAAGTCTTGGATAAATCTCCTATAGTAGCCTGCCAAACCCAAGAAATACGAATCTTGGATGGCGTCTTTGGAGACTTCCATTGCATCACTGCCTCTACCTTAGCCGGGTCCACCATAATCCCATGGGATTCACCACATGACCCAAGAACTGAACTTCACATAACCAAAACGCGCACTTTGAGAATTTTGCATACAACTTCTCCCTTCTTAATATCTCCAGAACCTCCGAATGTGACCAGCATGCTCAACCTCACTCTTTGAATAAATCAAGATATCATCAATAAAACAATCACCGATTTATCTAACATTGGCCAACACACTCGATTCATCAGATCCATAAAATCAGTTGGCGTATTGGTCAATCCAAATGACATAACGAGGAACTCATAGTGATCGTAGCGCGTGTGAAAAGCTGTTTTAGGAATGTGCTGCTCCTTCACTTTCAGCTGATGGTAACCAGATCGAAGATCTATCCTCGAAAACCAACTGGCACCTTGGAGCTGATCAAATAGATCGTCTATTCTTGGTAGGGGGTATCGGTTTTTCACCGTCAACTTGTTCAACTCTCGGTAGTCAATACACATCCTCATACTACTGTCTTTCTCTTTCACAAATAATCAGAGCACCCCATGGAGAGATACTCAGTCTAATGAACCCCTTATCCAGCAGTTCTTGTAACTGCTCCATTAATTCTTTCATTTCCGTGGGAGCTAACGGATATGGTGCTTTGGCAACGGGTTGGGCACCGGGTATCAGATCGATTTGGAACTCAACCTCGCGGTCTGGTGGCACACCGGGTAAGTCTTCCGGGAATACGTCGGAAAGTCGCGCACCACTGGTACTTCAGATAATTGCGGCACCGATGCATCCACATCTTTTATGTATGCCAAATAGGCACTACATCCACATCTCATGCACTTTCCCACCACCGCCATTGAAATCACCCTCGGAATTGTCGTGACACGATCACCATAAACCGTCACCTCATTTCCATCAGGCATTGTCAATCGGATCATCTTTTTGCGACACATGATGTTTGCCTCATAGGTTGCTAACCAGTCTATCCCTAGCACTACATCGAATCCACCTAGGGGTATCACGTCTAACCTAGCAGCAAACCTATGGCCATCTAGTTCTATGGCACAGTTCTCTATCACCTAAGTAATTCTAGTGGACTTACCAATAGCAGTTTCTACATTGAATGGCTCACCAATACATTTACTCTTATTGAGAAACTTAGCACCAAAGGCAGGAGAAATGAAGTCCTACTAGGACCAGAATCAACAACACAGATGCAAGAGTTTGGTTTACTAGAAACATACCTGACACCACGTCGGATCTATTCTAGCCTCCTCCCGAGTCATCGTGAAAGCTCGGGCGATTGCCTTCTGCCCTTCTCCTCCGGCCTTCTCACACCCTGGAATCTCGGCCTTTGGCTTCTTGCACTCCCTACTCATGTGACCACTTCCCCCACAGTTGAAACACTTCACACCTCCACAGTCTCTAGCCATATGACCAGGCTCCCCACACTTGAAACAGATATTCGACCCCCATCTACACTCACCACCGTGCTCTTTCCTGCACTTGCCACACTTCTCCACCCAGCACCAGCTGTGCCACACGTCGGTCACCTACCCTTGCGACCTTATTGTTTGGAGTGGCTCTACCACGTCCAAACCATTTCCCATTGCAGTTTCTCCCATCCCTACCCGTCTTCTTCTCCTCAGCCACTACCACCTCATGCTCATCATATGGTCTACTAGCCAAATCAACCACCAACCTAAAAGTGCTCGGCCGGGCGGTGATCATATACCTACGGATATCCGCTGGCAGTCCCTGCATATATCTCTTAATCTTTCGTGATAGTGGCGTCACCTGATCGGGCACCAGTCGTGCCATTTCATTGAACTTTGTGGTGTACTCTTGGTGTGTCATAGTTCCTTCCTCTAGCTGCAGAAACTCTCTCTCGACCTTTTCCATTTTCCAGTGAGGACAAAACTCCTCGATCACCAACTTCTTCAACTCCGACCATCTCATTCTCCCGATCGCCCGACTACCCTCGGCTTGGACGATATTGTCCCACTAGCACAGAGCCGAGTCTATGAATGAGTGGGTAGCGAACTTAACCTTCTGGTCTTCTCGGCACTCGCTTATATCAAGTACCACCTCCATTTCCCTCACCCACCGATGAGCAGTAGCGGCAGTGCCATTCGCATCGAAAGTAGGTGGTTTGCATCTCATAACACCCCGTAGTTGCAGCCTTGGGTCACCTCCGGCACAGGCTCTTCTTCCTCGTCCACATCATCGGATAGAACCGTCTCAGTCTCGGTGTAAGGATCAGCGATCACAAGTTTGATGTATTAGAGTTCAAAGCAGCGGAATAAGAACAGAATTAGACAAATTGTAGCAAGAAATCGATACTTGTATGCATTAAGAGCACATACGGTTATAGTGAGAGAATATATTTCTGATTCAAGGAATGTTTATAGATATGGAATATTTCTGATCAATCATTCACTTTATACAATAGGTTGTTACTCCTTATATAGAGTGCAACAATCACTGTTGTTATCACGAGAAAGGACAACTAGCAGATCTATTACAAGATAACTAAATCTTAAAAACTACTGAAATGTTCACAACTACTGAGAACATCAGAGTGTTAAGTACAGAATAAAAACTACTGATTAGAAACTACTGAAACTACAACGACTGAAGAACAGGCTCTTCAGTCGTTTTACAAAGCTACTGAAATATAAAACTACTGATGAACACAACACTGAAGAAGTATTCTTCAGCTGTTGTGTCAACTACTGAAAAGATAAAACAAAACTACTGAAAGATAAACCGTCACAACTACTGAAGAAGACCTCTTCAGCTGTTGTGACAACATCTGATACTTTGGTCTTCAGCACTTGGTCTCAGACTATCTTCAGCATTGTGTCTTCAGACTTTGTTTTGAGCACTTGTGTCTTTAGACTTTGTCTTCAGCACTTGTCTTCAGACTTTGTCCTTCAGCACTGTGTCTTCAGACTTTGTCTTCAATGTATGGATGGAGCTCTGTATTGGGGAATTGGACACTGGCTGTTCCCCATCCATGAGACTCACTTCCCATGTATAAGCCTGTAGATTCTCCGGTGTATGCTCTGAGAAACATAAGTTGTTCTTCCATATCAGGTTCTCAGCTTCACCCTCAAACAATCCTTCACGCCCATACAGCTCTGAGATGTACTTGGCCTGTTTGCCGTTTTTGAGCTCAACAGTTGTATTTGTCTATATGCAAACTCATCATGATGATTTCCTTCGAGTAGCAGACTTAGCTCACCTGTTTGAAGTTCTCAAGCCTCTTGTAGACTAACCCCTTTTTTGATAATTCTGTTTTCTAGCATCTTCTGGGGTGGTTGTTAGTCTCTGGCCCTTCTTGAAATCTTCGACATCTCCCAGGGTGATACTACAGGGCCACTGTGACTGATCTCTTCATCTACGATCCTCTTGACTTGACCCTGTATCTCACAGGAATGTCTTCTTTCAATCCTGTGAGCCACCCTCGGATCAGGCCATACTCTCACCCTTTCCTTCTGATATTGAAATGTGTTGGCGAGAGTGGCAATCTCAGAGCTTCTTTCTTTCTTCATGCTGATAATTGATGAAGAGGCAGCATAGGTTTTGTCAATGCTTTTCAGCATTTCATCATCATGAAGCTTTGCTGCTGCTCTTCTTCTTCTTCATTTTTACTCTCACAGCATCCATCTGTGAGGTGGGAGTGATGGGCATAGGTTTGGCTTTCGCCAGTGTTAGGACTGCTGACAGAGCACATCCTATCTTCTTCCACATCATCCTCTTCTTCTACTTCTTCTAGCCTCAACACCCTTCTCTTCTCTTCTTCTTAGGTGCATCATCGGCTGTTGGTTTAGATGGTGAGGAGTTGGTTTTGTGGGTTGTGATTGTGGTTGTTTTGGATTTGGGCTTTGAGATTGGTTTGGAGATTTGAGGGTAGGCTGTGTTTGAGTGAGTGGAAGGGAAGGTTGTTCCAGCATCTTTGTTGTGAGTTTGGCCTTTGTAAGTTTTGCCATTTCAAACCTTTTACCAGCCCCAGCCTCATCAAGGGCTTCAATAATAATCCCCTTGTGAAATTTCTCAGACAGAGAGATTCTGGTGGTTATAGCCAGAAACTGTCTCTGGTCCACGCCGAATCTCCATCAAAGATCTTCCTAAGTATTTGGCAATAAAACGGATCATGATCTCCAATCTCTCCTTTTCAAGTGCATCATACCCAGCCCATCGGGTTTGAATCTCTTGCACTTCCAACCTCCTGATTTCACTATCCAATGTGGCTGTATCAAAACCTTGCCTGAAGAGTTGCTCAATGATTTTATCTATGGATCAGCTGTGTGTATCATCAGCATCTTTTACCAGCTCTTTCAAGGATTTTCTTCAGCAGTATTTGATCATCAGCACTTTTCTTTCGTTTATAAGTGATCAGTTGTTGCTTTTCTTTTTTCCACCTCTTGGGCTTGCTCTTGGGCCTTCTCATCCTCTGTTCTTTTCCTCTTCTTTTCTTTCACTGCAGTACTCTCCCCCTTTTTGGATGCATTGGTAGGGGTTTTACCGCAGAAAGTGTCTTTTGCACAGCAGCATCAATCATTGGTTGTAAAGTTGAGGAAAGCCTCTCATCAATGGCGTTAGTCACATGTTAGTGATTATGGGTGTGATGAGAGGAGGGAATTTTGAAGGACAGCACTATTTGCTCAGGAGGGTTCTGTTCCTGAGAAATAGTGCCAGAAGCAGAGGCAGGTGGCTTAGTTGTATGGGTGGCTCATGTTTGGGAACCTTCAACTGAAGGTGCCATCTGTGGTTTGGTGGAGGCAGATGGTCTTTCTCCTGTGAGAGTTGGTCAAGTAGGTTTTGCACCTACTGACTTCCTCTTCAAGGATTGTGTTCTGGGCAAGAACATCGTAGAAAAAGCCCAGGTCATCATCAGCAGAAGCTGAATCACCTGACCTCCTGCTTGAGCAGGATGTACATGCACTGGGTGTAGACCAGTTGTATGCATGTGCCCCTTTGTCTTGGTACTGGGGACTTCCAGCCTCAGGACATGTCCATCATCAGCTGTTGCCTCTGTGAGGTCTTAGCAATGTTACCAGCCTCAGTCTGATCATGTGCAGATGCAGAAGAGGTGGCAGCCTCACTAGATATTCTAATCTCCTATCTACACCAGGAGATAGAAGTGTAAACCCCTGTGCTGTGGGTTCTCAATTGCACTTTGTTCCCTCCCCTCAATGGTAGTGGTATTCCTAGTAGTAAGTGGTATCTGGGGAGGGGGTGAGGAGTGCAATTGAGTCAGCACTTGTGCAACTATCAATGTTGGGCTGTGAGGGGCGGTTGTATGGGGTGAAGGGATAGAAGCATGTGCACCTGGGGAAGCTGGTGCTCTTCAATGGCGATCCCCTCAAGTGAGGAAGATCCCAGATGGGTGGTACCCCTTGTGTGGTTGCTTCAGGCTCCTGTTGAGAGGATCCTGAGCGGTTATGGCTGGAAGAGTCCTTACATCCACTAGGGGTTTTGACTATATCTCCTGCGTTTGTGTTGCAGGGCATCCTCAGGGGACTCATTTCCTGAGTAGCCGTTTTGGGTTTCTTTTTGGTGGGTTTGGTGGGGACTTTTGATTTGGAGGTGGTGGCTGTGGGTTTCAGCTGCGTGGGTTTTGCGCAGCTTGGCAGCCATTTTAGTGTGTGGTCAGAGTTGTGCCGGGAGTATACTTCCGGCAGAACAGCCGTAGCAGGGACTCCCAGGCCAACAAGTCCCTCAGCATTAAGCTGGTTTGTATGATGGCCATTATAAACCGCGGATATAATATCCAACGGTTAGCAGTTAGTTTTTGAGCCATATCCTTGAGCTCCGAAAATATTATTTCTGAAAAGTTTAACGGCTGTTGCTCAAGAATAGAATACATTACCTGCTGCCACTTTGTCGACATTTGATCCCAAGATGAAGTCTTAGGAGCCAAGCATACATTCACCATGTAAAAATTAGGCGTTCAGCGTCATGAAATGTTTCTTCATGATAGTGGAGGCACTAAGATTGCCCTGATATCCATGTTTGGGCAAAGGATAGATCAGTTGTGCCCTTGGGATATCCAGCAGGAGAAATGCATCATCCAGATGCAGAATTTGATGAATTATTGCGGAGTGATGACCACTTCTTTGTTGTTGACGACCGACTGGAGAGATGGTGTGTTGTTCTCCCCAGTGGTAATAGTGACGTTCATCCAAAATTGTTGGAGGGATTCGGCATGTAGTATGGGATTGAGAAGAATGCCGTGTGTATTGGACTGAACCATAAGATCGATAGCAGTATCGAACTTAGCCCAGACAGGCGATTTAATAAGGTAGGCTACACAGTTGTGTCGCGGTTTGATTTGCATGGACGCCATTGAGAAGAGAGAAGTTTTGGAGAGGAACTTTAGGTTTGAAGAAGATGAGCTTGAAGGATTAGGTCAGGGATATTTATAGGGTACCGGTAAGAAACGACTGAAGGATGTGGTGTTAGTCATCAGTAGTTTTAAAACGACTGTTGACATGGTATTATCCTTTCAGACGTTGAAACAGCTGAAGTCGTGGTGTTAGACATCAGTAGTAGAAAACTACTGAAAGCCGTGGTTTTGACTTCAGATGATGAAACAACTGAGGACATGGTGTTTGTCATCAGTAGTTATGAACTACTGAAGACAGTGGTTTTGTCATTTGTTGTAAACAGCTGAAGACTTGGTATTAGTCATCAGTAGTTATAAAACTACTGAAGACATGGTTTTGCTTCAGTTGTTTAGAATGAAACAGCAGTTGTACAAACGACTGAGAGAAATTCTCATCAGCTGTTTTCGTCAATTCTTAGCTTTTCAGCTGTTTCATACTGTCCTCAACACATTCATCAGCCTTTTTGGCTGATTTCAGTTGTTTCATAGGACATCAGTACTTATCTGTTTTTACTGATTTCAGTAGTTGTAACTGCATCAGTAGTTTAACTACATCAGTAGTTTAGAACAGATGAAGTACTTCAGTACTTGTGAGACATTTAGCCTTCAGTAGTTATAAAAACTACTGAGGGTAAAAGAACTCATCAGTACTTATATGTGACATGGTTACCAATGATCATCAGTACTTATTACTAAGATCATCAGTAGTTGTCACTTATTCTAGCTGCAGCATACCAAGCCTTAACACCAGTTTTTGAAAAGTTGAACTATCCAAAGGCTTAGTAAAAATGTCTGCAAGCTCATCAGCACTAGGCACAAACTTAGGATCAATCAGACCTTTTTCAAAACAATCCCTTATAAAATGATGTCTGATCTCTATATGTTTGGTCCTAGAGTGCAGGACTGGATTTTTGACAATGCAAAGAGCTGAAGCACTATCCATTAATAATGGAGTCTTAGTCTCTGTAATGCCATAATCCAAAGTTGGTTTTGAAGCCAGAGTACCTGAGATGTACAACTTGCAGCTGCAATGTACTCTGCTTCAGCAGTTGATGTAGCAACTGAGGTCTGTTTCTTGCTCTTTCAAGAAATCAAGCAGTTCCCTAGAATTGACATCCACCAGAAGTTGATTTCCTGGTCAACTTACACCCTGCATAGTCACTGTCGAAAAAAGCAACTAATTTACCAGAATGTCCAGTAGAATACCATAAACCTAGAGATGGAGTGCCTTGCAGATATCTAAAGATCCTCTTGACTGCAATCAGATGAGACTCTTTAGGCCGCCTGAAATCTAGCACAAACACATGTAGCAACATAATATCTGGTCTAGAAGCTGTTAAATACATCAGGACCCAATCATACATCTGTAAAGTGTTTCATCAACCACTTTACCTTTCTGATCTGTATCCAGTTGTGTGGTGCTGCACATGGGGTAGAACAAGGCTTACAGTTTTGTAAATCAAACTTTTGCAAAAGATCTTTTGTGTATTTGGACTGATGAATGAAAATTCCATCAGCCTTTTGTTTGATTTGCAACCCCAGAAAGAACTGTAACTCTCCCATGGCACTCATTTCAAACTTCTGTTGCATCAACTTTGTAAAGGCATCACACAACTTTGGATCAGAGGATGCAAAAATGATATCATCTACATAATTTTGAACAAGTAGATTATGCTGCCCAGCTTTCTTAATGAATAAAGTCTTATCTATGGAGCCTCTAGTGAAATTATTTTCCAGAAGAAAGTTTGATAATGTCTCATACCAGGCTCTAGGAGCTTGTTTTAACCCATAAAGAGCCTTATCAAGCTTATACACCCAATTAGGATGTTTATTGTCCTCAAAGCCTGGAGGTTGACATACATAAACCTCTTCTTTAATTTTTCCATACAAAAATGCACTTTTGACATCCATTTGAAAAACTTTAAGGTTTTGATAAGCAGCATAAGCTAAAAACAATCGAATTGCTTCCAGTCTAGCTACAGGGGCAAAGGTTTCATCATAATCAATACCTTCTTCTTGTGCAAACCCCTGAACAACCAGTGTGGCTTTGTTCTTAACAATAAGCCCATTTTCATTAGTTTTGTTCCTAAACACCCATTTAGTGCCTATTGCACACTTACCTGGAGGTAGAGGAACCCAGTTCCCACACTTGCTGTTTCTTGAACTGAAGAAGCTCAAGCTGCATGGCATCAACCCATACATTGTCCTTTAAAGCAATGTGATAATTCTTTGGCTCTTGCTGACTGATGAAGAGAGCATAGAACTAGATATTTGACAATTGACTTCTTGTTGATACTCCAGCAGTGATATCACCAATGATTTGAGACATAGGGTGATTCTTCAGATCTTGATACACAATGAGATCTGTGCAAGTGTTTGTAGCAGGCTCAGCAGTAACAGATGGTGATGGTGAATCATTTCCTTGAAACCAATCAGTGGATGGTAATAAAGGAAGTTGAATTCGAAGAGATCTCATCAGCATTTGTTGTGGATGTGCTACTACTGGAGCTACAGGAACATCAGGTCTAGCTGAATCAGGCTTGATCACTAAACCTGAGAGGTGAGTACGGCAATCATCATCATCATCAGCACCAGCAGTACCACCAGGTGGTGAACTGTTGACAGGAGCAACAGCAGGAGTTTGATAAGGAACATATTGCAATATGTCCAAATCAAAACTCCACAGGGCTTTGTGGAATCTTGTCCTTTGGAGATTCATTGAACTTAACATGTAGAGTTTCTTCCACCATCTTTTTTGTCTGCAGTTGAAGACTCTATATGCCTTGCAAGTAGATGAATAACCAACAAAATACCCTGCATCCACCTTAGGATCAAATTTATGGAGTTGATCCTTTGTGTTGAGAATAAAACAGGGACACCCAAATGCTTTGAAAAATGAAATCAGAGGAGCCAAATGATGGAGAACTTCATATGGAGTCTTCATCAACCTCTGATTTACTAAAGCTCTATTTTGCACATAGCAAGCTGTGTTGACAGCTTCAGCCCAAAAGGTCAATGGCAAACCAGAGTCAGCCAGCATGGACCTTGCAGCTTCAATGAGGGTCCTGTTCTTTCTCTCCACTACTCCATTTTGTTTCTGGAGTCCTTGGGATGCTAAACTACCTTTTGATTCCCTTTGAAAGATAGAATTCATCAAGTGTATGATTTCTGAATTCAGTTCCATTGTCACTCCTAATACACTGACTGAAGTGAATACTGCTTCTCAATATACAACACAAAGTGAATAATCTTCTGAGCAACCTCATCCTTTGAATGTAGAAAGAAAGTCCATACAAATCTGGAGTAATCATCCACAATTACCAGACAGTATTTCTTCTTTGCCATGCTCATTACTCTCACAGGACCAAATAGATCCATATGCAGTAATTGCAAGCAGGCAGTGGACTTAGGCTCTTCAATAGGAGGGAATGAGACTTTGTGCTGTTTTCCTTTTAAACAAGCAGTGCAGGTTTTCATCACATTGGAACTCCTTTATTGGTAAGCCTCTGACTAAACTATTGTGGTAAGCTGATTCATTTTTTTGAAATTAACATGACCTAGCCTTCTGTGCCACAGTTTAGATTCTTGAGAAGAGGCTTTGGAAAATAGGCAAGATTGCCTCTTAGATCTATTTCTTGGAAAGATCTAAGGCATACACTCTTCCTGTCCTGTTGGCTTCAGGAGAGTGTGATCATCCAACACCTATCAATCAATGCAAACTTTGGATGACAAAATCCTACAGTTCTGACTGGTGAAAAGAGCAACATGGCCTTTATCACACATTTGACTGACACTCAAGAGATTGTACTTGAGATTTTCCACATGATTAACATCATCAAACTTGATTTCTCCATTGAGACAAAGCCATTTCCATGATGTAACCCTAGCATCATTGCCAAAAGAAACAAATCCCTTCTTTCCTTGAGAGTAGTCATGAAGGAGAGAGCTTTCCCGTCATGTGCATAGATCCCCACTGTCTACATACCAGATGCTACTTTGGCATGTTGAAGAACCCTGCAATAATAAACAATCAGTTTGTTTTGGAGACCCCAACCTTTTTGGTTTGGGCCTGGTCTCATCAATAGATGGTAAACTAACAGGTTTATTTGGAACAAAGCCTGAGGGAAGAAGATGGTGAAGAAGAGGAGTCCTTTGGCTTGGACCTCTCCTTTTCTGTGGTTTCAACATAGGAGCATCTAGTTGGTTAACTCTACCCAACAGATGTTGAACCATCATAACCAGCTGTGTCTGATTTTGTGATAAAGCTTTCAGCTCATCAGACACATTGCCAGTGGAGTTTGATAAGTTCCTATGTTGCACCTTCTTCTTCTGAGCACTCTCAGCTGTCACCTGTTTACCCCTTCCTTTTTGGATTTCTTTGAAGACTTAAGGTTACAGGATTTGATGTTGCTGATACAAATGTGTCTCAAACTCATTTTTCATTTTTACCATTTTCTCTTTAATTCTTCTTTTTTGTTTGAGTTTGGAACCTCTTTTGTACCAAAATCATCTGTAAGATGATTGAACAAACCACATACATCACATGGTTTCTTCTTCATCTTAGGTTGATCATCAACTAAAGAGGGTGAAGCAACTGAGACTTGCTCTTCCATGCTTTGGAAGCATTGTTTGCTTTCTTGACTTCCTCTTTAGTACCTTCAAACTCTTTCTACTGATAGTTATCTTCTTTTCAGTACTGACAGTAGTTGGAGTTTGAACTTCAGGTGTTAAATCTTGCTCTCTAGTCCTTTCAGGACCTTCAAAATTACTCCTGAGTTGATCAACTCATTGATCATGTGAGTGTCAGCAGTGAACCATCAACATCAGCTGATAGGTTCTGAGATAGCTTGATGCTAACTTCTACTTCTGATTGTGCTGTATGAGAAAGTAGATCACATGATGAGATGGATTGGTTATTACTCTCACCATCAGATTCTACCTCTGCTCTTGGAGTAAAATCTGTAGGTGGAGCAGTGTGATTGTAACCAATGCCAAACTTCACATTGGAAGCAATTGCTTACTAAGAAGCATTTCAAAACCTTTGCATGATTGTACCCATCTATCACACTCTACCTGGGTAACTGCAAGGGTTTCTTTGAGATCTTTGTACTTCTCTAGAAGTACCTCTTCTCTAGCCTTATCATCAATTATTTGGCATTTCAGTTTATAAATCTCATCATTTTTATCTTTAAGCACAGACTCAAACTCAGCTTTTCTTTTGGAAAAAATTTGTTCTAGCTCAATGTTCTTATTAATTAAAGCTACATTTTCTTCTCTAATGGAAGCAAATGCTGCTATGCATGTTCAGAACATAATTTGGCTTTTGCCTCAGAGGATACCTGTGATACCTGAGGTGTAGAGGCATTAGAAAATGAAGTATCAGCAGACTCCAAAGCCATAAGAGCTTGATTCCCAAAAGGACTGTCACCACCATGTTGACCAGCACCTGAGAACAGTTGTTCATGACCAGACATGTCATCTGGTAAACTGCTCCAGTCAACAACTCCTGGGGTGAAGAAGCTGTGTTGTTAAGGTTGAGTTGTTGTTGAGATTGGGATGGCTAAGGTTCTGGTAGTGCATGAGGTTGGTGCCATAGGAACTTGAACTTGATTTGACTGTTGCATGTAATAACAAGGGTAAGGATATGGCATTTGACCCTGAGGAACAAAATATGCAGGAGATTGTTGTTGAGGATGATGACTAGAAGTGACAGGATGTTGCCCTCTGTGTTGTCGACTATTGCCTGGAAAAGTCACAAAGGGGTAGTGGAGTTTGATCCAGTTGATCTACACTCTCTTGCAAAGTGTCCAAGCCTTTGGCATTTGTGACACCTCAACTTGCTCTTGTCAAAACCAACTTTGGTTTTGCCAGAGAGTCCTGGGAATTTTCTTCCAGTTCTTTTGTAGAACTTCTGAGATCTGATATTTATCAAGGCCATTTGGCTCAAAATATCCGTCTCTTCTAAGTCGTCATCAGCAATCCCCTTGAGATCATCCATAATGAAGCATAAATTGTCATATTACACCCAGTAAACTGACCATCAACACTCACAAATGCAGAATCAGAAGTGTTTGAAGAGAAATTAATACGCTCATCATACTGGCATTCAGATGAAGCATATTCTGACTCATGACCAACCAAGGCAGTGTTGCCTGGTACAAAGTCTTCAGTGAACTTCCAGATGAAGACAACTTTCTCTTCTGTTCTATCTCTCTCTCAAAACGTGAGCAGTTTCCCATGGAGTTGGGTGAGAGATAGTTTGTCCAAACTTGCACTGGAGCGTAGGACAATAGTATATGTGTCCCCTCTCAGGCAGTGATCTGAGAATTCGTTATCATCTGAATATTTGTGTACTCAAGTTTGACCATTTTTAATTCAGAGATCAAACAAGAGAACCGCTCAAATTGTTGAGTCAGTGTCTCACCCTTTCTATGAGAGAATGTCTCATATGTTGGGCAAGGATTTCTCTATTATTTTCCAAGACCTCATCTGTTCCTCCAAATTGTTCTTTCAAGGCATTCCAGAGGTCATGGGCAGTTTCATGATGCATTAGCCCAGAATAGATTTCATTGGGCAGTGCCATGGCCAGAATTCCATGGCTTTTGCATCAATTTCAAGCAACTCTTATCCTCATCTGAGTATGCTCCCTCCTCTTCGGAACCATTTGATTGGTTTCCGGGTTATTCACCATAGGCTTGGTGGACCATGTACCACTAATGTCCAACAACCTGCGCTGTTAACAGACAGGTGATGGAGCATTCGTCGTTGCCATATGTTATCTGATTCCTAATCAGCATTGGTGGCTTGTTGAGGAACCAGTATTGTGAGGATCATTGGAGGGAGTAGTCATTTTCAGTTCAAAAACAATTTAATTCAAGCTTTTAAAAGTTTTACACAGACCACAACAACTCAATGAAAACCAAGAAAAGATCTCAGGATGAATGACCAGAAATACAGAAAATTCAATCTCTATAACCGTTTCTTGCAAAAACAAAAGCTATTCAATCAAACTTAGATCTTGAATAGCAGTTTCAATGATCAATTATTATCGATCAATGATTAACCTGCTCTGATACCATTTGTCAGGATCAGCGATCACAAGTTTGATGTATTAGAGTTCAAAGCAGCGGAATATGAACAGGAATTAGACAAATTGTAGCAAGAAATCGATACTTGTATGCATTAAGAGCACATACGGTTATAGTGAGAGAATATATTTCTGATTCAAGGAATGTTTATAGATATGGAATATTTCTGATCAAATCATTCCTTTATTACAATAGGTTGTTAGTCCTTATATAGAGTGCAACAATCACTGCTGTTATCACGGAAAGTGATAACTGGCAGGTCTATTACAAGAATAACTAAATCTTAACAAACTACTGAAATGTTCACAACTACTGAGAACATATCAGAGTGTTAAGTACAGAATATAAACTACTAATTAAAACTACTGAAACTACAACGACTGAAGAACAGGCTCTTCAGTCGTTTTACAAAGCTACTGAAATATAAAACTACTGATGAACACAACAACTGAAGAAGTATTCTTCAGCTGTTATGTCAAACTATTGAAAAGATAAAACAAAACTACTGAAAAGTTAAACCATCACAACTACTGAAGAAGACCTCTTCAGCTGTTGTGACACGTCTGATACTTTGGTCTTCAGCACTTGTGTCTTCAGACTATCTTCAGCACTTGTGTCTTCAGACTTTGTTTTCAGCACTTGTGTCTTCAAACTTTGTCTTCAGCACTTGTCTTCAGACTTGTCTTCAGCACTTGTGTCCTCAGACTTTGTCTTCAGCACTTGGTCTTCAGACTTTGTCTTCAGCACTGTGTCTTCAGACTTTGTCTTCAGCACTTGTCTTCAGAATTTGTCTTCAGCACTTGTCCTCAGACTTTGTAATCAGCTATTTTCTTCAGCTGTTGTGGTCTTCAGTAGTGTTGTAACGTCTGTGGACTTAAAGGTTTTCTGATCCGGCTCATTGGTTCTTTTGATCCAACACTCGGGTTGTCTTCTTTCGCCCATAAGTCCACTCCTTTCCTTTCTCTCTCCCTCTCTAGATGCCTTTATCACTTCGGTCGCCACAGACGGTAGGATCGTCTGCATGACTTGGTGGACTTCTTCCCTAACCGCCTCCTTCACTGAGGCTCTCATGTTAGCACTCTCATCTCCGCCCTCCGGATGAGGGGTTTCTAGTTCTTCATGGACCCCTTTCTCGACTCTGGGTCTTCCCCTCTTGGGTCGCGGTTCAGCACCGTGACCTCCACCACGAGACCCCTTCGAAGATCTACCCCCAACCATCATCTAACGCACTGAAAGATTCAAAACACAACATGGTCATTCAGGGAATAGCTCAGTTCATGTCAAGTAGTATTCCCTAATATAGTGTCCAGTTGTGATTAGCCACTTACTTTACTCTTCATACCCCGAGCATTACCTGTCCTGACTACATTAGTATTTAAATACACATACAACACATTACCACATACCAAGCACACATAAACCAGTTAACATTACGAAAATACTGATGGCACGCAGCTACTCAGATTGTCATCCCATTCCCATTTCGTCCCATTCTCAGTTTAAGTTAAGGTTTATTTTGAAAATTTTACCCATTTCACATAAACCTGGCTCTGATACCAACTTGTAAGGCCCCGTTCCTGGGACGCTTACAGCTGTTGATTCATCGCACGTAAAACATATACTTTAATTTATTCATCAAAACATTGCAGCGGAAAACATAAAATAAATGGCACTTCATTTCATTCTAAAACTTTTGCAAAATAATGCATTGTTTGTTGGTTACAAAATTACATTGTTGTATTACATCACAAAAGCCTTAATTAAATGGATGCCATCCAAACGAGCTGAGTAGCCACCTCGTGCCATCCTCAGCAACATTTACCTTCCAACTGAAAATGTATAAAAGTCAGCGTCACTGAGTGAGTTCTAGTTTTATAAATAAACATACATAAATCGTTATTTATTTCTTTACAGAGTCCATACTATACATTTCATATGTTCGTGGTCATACATCATACGTACATACAGATAATATCATTATTATCTTCCATTACTTTCATTAATCTTCGTTTATTTGTCACATCTTGTGACATGTACAATACCCCGACCATTCTACACGAAGTTGGTTACTGGCCTGAGGTCATTCATAGACCCCGAACATTGTGCATGAAGCTGACTCTAGTACCTGGGGCAAGTACATTCACCATTCATCTTTTTTTTCATTTCGGATCAATGCCATATGCTATACCCCGAACATTGTGCACGAAGCTGGTTACTGGGCCTGAGGTCTATCATAGACCGCGAGCATCGTGCATGAAGCTGACTCGAGTACCGGGTCAAGCGGCAAGTATCCCTTACATATGGTCAATCACAAGAATTGGACCCCAGTATGCATCCTTCTGGGGTAGCTAACCCGCACACAGTTGAGCTAACACCCTTCATTGGGTGTGGACCTCCGTACATTTGCTTGCAAGACTTTTTACGTTCATTCATTCGTTAATGCATGCATTCATTCATCATGTTCCTCTTTCATTATCTTTCACTTTACGTTACATAATACTTTTGGTTCATTCATTAACATAACACGCAAAGCCATGGAAAGATAAACATTCATCATGATAGGAACATAACATACATACCATTCATACATCATCATAGGGCATCATACATAGATAACATACATCATACATAGTCATGCAACATGAACATCATCATCATCCATAGCATGCCCATAATACTATCTATGACCCCAAAAGTCAACTTATAGTCCCATGGGAATTTCCCAAGTCAAAGCCTACTTAACACATTTCCCCCAAAAATCAAAAAAATATTCTAAGTCCTAGGTGCATGGGCACTATTCAGGCGCATGGACACTATTCAGACGCATGAACACTTAGGCGCATGGGCGTCTTGGGCGCATGGGCACTGTTGGGGCGCATGGCCATACCCTTAGTCATCCGACTAACATTTCTAGGCCCATGGGCCACTGTTCAGGCGCATGGGCTGAACTTAAACATTTTTAAGGCAAATTTTGGGTGCATGAGCTACTATTTAGGCGCATGAGCTACTATTTAAGCACATGAATAACCTATAAACATCCAAGAACAAACATCCAACATACATAATGCATACGGGTATTCACATATAAACTTTGTAAAATCATTTTAATATGTTTTCAGCCCCAAAGATAATTTAAATCATGTGAAAAACGGGGTCTAGAACTCACCTAGTGCAACTTGGGTGTTCTTCCTTTCAACCCACTTGCAAGGAGTTCCAAACACCTAGAAACAACATCCAAACACATACACACGAGCACAAACACAACACATAAGCACATAATCACATAACCGGGCTAAAACCCGTCATAAACATATAGAAACTGCGAATTCTTACCTTGAATTCGATTCTTCTTCTTCCTCTACAAAACCGATAGTTCCTCTGCTCTCTCTCTCTCTAAAACTGAAGAAGATGATGATGTGAAATGAGGGTGGGCGGCCATGCCCACCTTTACACCAACTTTTCAAAGATTTGTATCCTTTTTACTTTTTTAGTCCCTCCACGTGGACCTTATTGCCTTTCTTGCTTTTATTCTTCATATCTTGACTTTAAAAAAAATAACCGGGTGTTACAAGTCGGCATGTAAAATCCCATCAACACCATTGTACGCCATGCTTCGGTGACCCTATGCACATGGTTTCCAATTCAAGTCATCCTACTTACACACACGTGTGAGTTACACATGCAAGTGGTTAGGTGACCTTTGTCCCACAAGTATGTTAAGCCCACCTCAAACACACAAGTTCCCTAAAAGTGGTTAGGTGACCTATATCCCACAATAGTTCTTAAGTGATTTGAGTGTCTTGGAAAAGGATGGTGTTTAACTTGTTTCCAAAGGGATTTAAGTTTCCATTTATTCTAGTTATGAAAACTCTATGTACCTTGTATTCGCATGCTTTCAAATACATGGTACCCTATGGTTCTCTTTTAATAAAACCTATTTTATTTTGAAATCATTAATACTTTTAATAACCTTTTATTAGTCACTTAATGATTAGAAACCAAAAAATTCAGCTTGTTATGATAGTTTATTTAGATTGTTAAGCATATCCATATATCAAACAATCAACATAAAATGAGTAATCAAATAAGCATATATCAAACAACCACATGTTCATAACCATAGCCACTATGTTAACAACACTTGTTTGCCATCACAAGTGTTGTCATTTGGTCTTTCCTAAGGGTTGTACACAACACAAAAGACAAGATCTCCAAAGACCCCCACTTGAACTTGCATCCAAATGCTTCAAGTCCTTCTCTTGTGTCTTCCTTTTCTATTTCCATCTTGTGCATCTTCTTTTACAAAATTAATATCCTAATACAACTTTTCTAATAAAAGAAAACACACTTAATCTATCTATTACATTACCATTGAATGAATAAATAAATTACATCCAAATACAAACACAAAAGAATAATATTACAACCCATTATGATTGAAATCAACCAAAACAAACATCCATTCAAAACCAAATCAACACAAGGTCAAGGCTAGGTTATGAACCAATATGAAACATCATATACAATCATACAAGAACCAAATAAATCCCCATATGACCCTAAATTTTCAGCCAACATAAACCAAGAATTTAGGGTCTTTTGTCCAAACAAAAACATAATCAACCACTTGATATCTTTCTTTCAAGGTTTAATCACAAGCATGTTAGATATAACCTTGAAAGGTTAGGGATTTATAACATCACCACAAAACATCCCCTTTTGATTGTTAAAGCCCCATAAAACCAATTTTACAAGGACAAATGAAACTAGTCATCCACATTTCCGGCTCTAGATGCCAATGTTGGGTTTGTTGGACTTTAATCAAAGTAGTTTAACCATTTAAACTATGAAAACTCAGCGGAATAAAACCTTAGTATGTTCATTTGTAATCTGAAAAATAAGCTTTATTTCATAACAACAACAAACCCAATAACATAAGGATCATTTATATGTTTGAACTAGCTATCAAGAAGAAATAAACAACCAAAACATAACATACATACTACCATTTATGGAGCTGCAGAAAAACGATTTTCAGTGAAGATGATGAGGTTGTTGAACAGCCAAAACACCAAGGAAAGGTGTCCTCAAGCATCCATACCCACAAGCATCAAGCACACACCATTCATGCTAGCATTTGTACACCAAAACCCCAAGGAAGGAGCTGCTGGAACACCTTCCAGCCGAGATTCTCTTCAAGAAGAGGAGAAAACCTTTTGTTCTTGTGGTCCTTGCATGTGAGAGAGTGAAGAGGATTAAGTGTGTGTGTGTGTTCTAGGTGTTTCAAGGTTCCAAGACCTAAAAAGAAAACAAAGGGAGAGATGCCCTCTACGGAGCGGCCGAAAACCCCAATCTAATTGGGTTTTCCCCCCAAAACTCCCTGTAATATTTTGTTAAACTAGTTATTTAAGATAGTTATATAATTAACCTTTTAACTATATAACACATACACACTTTTATATTTGATGTTATTTAACTAAATTAAACAACATTACAAATAATATCCATGAACAAAATATCCATATAGTTTGTTCAATCTCATATGCAACTTATTTAGAAAACCCATTTTCTAAATTGGTGTATTTATTTAATTGCATGATCATATCATCAATTAAATATTAATTGGTGTTTGCTAAGCTTGTTATTGGGTATGACCCGACTTGGATCATAACGTAGTAACCACATCAATGTTCTATGTGTCTTGAGCATAAAGAATCCAACAGAACTGTTTCTGTGGGGAAGTGTATGACACATGTGTAGCTTTAGTTTGTTTGAGTTTTGACACTTCTGGTTTACATATTTTAGCTTCATTAACAAAATTCATTGTTTGAACATTTTGAACATCTTTACTCTTTTGTTTATTTGGACTATGACATGGTGCACATGGTCGGTTAACTTGTTTGGTCTTTTCTTGACCTTCGTCATCTTGTGCAGTCAAAGCCTTAGGATATTTGCTTGATGATGCAGCTTCAGTTGTGGGTTTGTCTTTACGGTTGAATAATGAGAAAGGATACTGTTACCTGTCTTCTTGGGCTTCACACATTCAGGTTTAAAGTGCCCTTTATCTCCACAGTTAAAATATTGCAGGACCGTTTAAGGGCTTTAACACAATTACAACACAACGACACAAAAAGAGGAGATTAACTAAACTTTAATCAAACAGTGAACTGGGTTAACCAAAGTGATACAAAGAGCACAAGTAAAGTAAGAGACAGAACAAGAGAGTATGGTTTTCAAGAATGCAGTATATTGCTTTCTCTATGTTCTATTACAAGTGTTTCAAAGCATAAGATAAAAGATACAAGAACATGAGATACTTATACTACATCCTACAGCTGGCTATACTTTGAAAGCCAGCTGGATACAATTGACTAGACACACAAACAAAGTCAATTGTTGAGTCAAAAGGCAGATTGTCTTTTGACTTGTGACTATGACATGCCATAGCTCACATCCTTATCTATTACAAAAAGGATAAAGTACATAAAGTAGAAAGTATACACACTCAAGACCTCAATGTACAGTTACAAAAGCATGGACCTTTTCACCAACTCATGTAAGTTGGTGACTTGCAGAGGTACAGCGGAAAGGTGTCCAGCTTTACAGAAAAGTACATCAGAAAAAGCATGTCTTAAAAGTCTTCGAAAGAAATCTGTCTTCAGAACTTGAAGCTTCGGAAGACTTTGTCTCTGAGGCTTCGGAAGACTTCATGTTTGGCTTCGGAAGATATTGGTCTTGGCTTCGGAAGATTTTACACTTAGAGTATTTTCTAATGCGTTGTGTAAAACTTCCGAAGCATCTTCACTTCAGTACTTAGTGCATGTTGCTGAGACACTTTGGATGTTTTGGGTTGCATCAGACTTAAGGAATCCTTACAAACTCCCCCTAGGCTGATGCTACCAAAACACTTAGAAGATCTTCAGATGTGGTAGTCTTCAGTACAATCAAGACCATTCCTTTCTTGATTAGATGGTCAGGATCATCAGATTCTCATAGTATCTTCTCATCTCAAAGGGATCATGCAGAGGTAAGTTGATTATGTCTTGCCAGGAGTAAACATTCTCAACACCTTGATCTCTGATAACATGCCATCTTTCTGGATTGGTAGAATAAGTCCAGGACAAGATGGGTGTCTCAGTTGTTATAGGAGCCACTTGCATAGGAGTTGATTGGGTTGCCTCATCATGCACTTCCTTAGGTTGATCTGATTCAGCCTGAGGTGTAGAGGTAGATGACTTTGGCTTTTTCTTCTTAGTCTTTGGTTTAGAAGCCATTTTCTTCTTCCTCTTAGATGTCTTTAACTGAGAAGACTGGTTTGTAGCACCATGTTGATCATCAGTGTCTTTCTCAGTTGGGTGTTCCTCCCTCATAGGTTCAGAAGGAGAGGGAGTTTGACCCTATCTTGGATCAGAAGATGAAGTTTGCTGAGGCTTAGCTGGAGGTTCTGGTTGAGGTGTCTCAGGTTGTTCAAACTTGACCTCCACTTCAGGTGGAACTTGACTTGGAAGAGAGTGCAAGTCAATCAGTTCTCCACTTTTGATCTTCTGCTCGATCACCCTTATATGCTCATCCATTGTAAATAGAGACATGGGGCCAAGTCTCCTTCCAGAGAATCCATAAAGCTTCAAGAAGCTCATTATTCTTTGTCTGTCAGCAGACTTCTTTGCATTCTTTTGAATGATGGCTCTGACTTTGCAGCTTCTTCCCTTAGCTTCCTTTTGGTTGTTTTTCTTTCTTTGACTAGCTCAAGCTCAAGTTGCTTTAGGTACTCGAACTCAATGAAGTCATAGGACAGGGGAAGAAGTGCATTTGCCTGATAGAAGCCTGTGGCAGTCAAGTAGTTGATCATCTGATCCTATCTTCTTCTTTATCTACCTGAGGTTCTTGTGGAGCCACATCTTCCTGTGCAGGACTTTCTTGAACTGGAGAGAGAGAGTGGGAGAATGCTTGTAAAGCCTTTTTGTCTCTTCTCCTCTTTGAATTAGAGAAGTAACTTGTATCCTCTTTCTCCTTCATCTCTCTTGACACTTCCATGTCAGCCAGTTCATTTAACTCTTCTAAGGGGAGGGAGATGATTCATCAATATCATAGTTCCTGGTTGTAAATAGGTAATCCTGACTGCCTTAACTCATCATCTTGAGTATTTGGTCTGGGGGCAGCCCTGATTGCAGCTTGCATGAAGGTAGATGACCAGAACTTTCTCCCTTAGCTCCTTTTCCTCTCTCTCTCTTCCTCCTCAATTTCCTCAGGAGTCATTTTACTTTTCACTTTGTCACCAACAAACCTTTGTGACTCAGGATGGATTAAGGCTTGGCCTTCATTGCTTGGTGTAGCTTCCATGCTCTGGCCAGAGAGAGGCTGAGAAACACCTTCACAGCAGGTGTTTCAGATGGAGTTTGGACCTCTGCAGCAGTTGTTGATGATGAGACAGTGGTCTCAGGTTCTGCCACTAGGCCTTCAGTCAAGGTTCCCCTATGAAACTAATCTTAGGGTCCACCTCAACATCCAGTTGACCGATGACATTGCCTAATTGCCTATGTCTCCTTCTTAGAGAAAACTCTGCAAGGATCCTTTCTTGGATTCTTTGAGCCAGCCTGTCAG
Source organism: Flaveria trinervia (assembly GCA_025506515.1). Classification (NCBI taxonomy): domain Eukaryota; kingdom Viridiplantae; phylum Streptophyta; class Magnoliopsida; order Asterales; family Asteraceae; genus Flaveria; species Flaveria trinervia. The sequence continues at coordinate 39,648,201 of CM046452.1, read as the reverse complement.
CTTGTCTTGATTGGCTTGGATTGACAAGTGGCATGTTGACTAAATCCAGTCTTTCATAGAAGCTCAGGCTTTGGAACTAAAAAACTTCTTGTTGGCCTTGAACTCTGTGAAGTATAAGGCTCTTCTATCCTCATCATACCTCCACCTTATGATGTAGTTGCTAGTTCCTTGTGGTGGAGATGAGACAGCCCTTGGTATACCTTCCTCAAAAGAGACTCTGATGATTGAGTCTATAGAGTCCACATTAATGTGAATTGAGGAAGTTGCTGAGAATGCACAAAAGCAAGTGAGGATGGTGAGTCCTCTATGTCCATTCTCTTTGAAGAACTCCCAGGTTCTGTGGTTGTAATAACTTTCTCCCCCTTTTTGGTAGCAACACCCACTTGCATAGGTGAGCTGGAGGATAAGTCAATTACTCCACAGGTTCTTGTGTTCCTGGTTGAGGTTGTCCTTAAAGGTCTCTCAGCTAGTTGTTCTGCAGATATGAAATTGAAGTTGCTAATCATTTGTTGGACCAAAAGAACCAATGAGCCAAGATCAGAAAACCTCTAAGTCTCATGATATCACAACAACTGCTGAAGGCTTCATTAGCAGTTCGACAAGTGCTGAAAACTCCAACGGTGAAGATCAAGTGCTGAAGACTTCAACAGCTGACAGAACTAAAGTGCTGAAGTTCAACAAATGAGAACAAAACCAAATGCTGAAGTGAACAAATGTAGAACACAACTGCTGAAGCTGAACAGTGAAGAACACAAGTGCTGAAGCTGACCAAAGTACTGAAGTACACACACACTGAAGAGTTTACAAGTGCTGAAGATCAACAATGATGTACAAAGTCTGAAGACAAAGACTGAAGACATCAGCTGATGATATCTACTGAAGTCATCAGCTGATGAAACGTCTGAAGTTCAAGTCTGAAGATCAAGTACTGAAGTTTCAGTAGTTGTCACACAGCTGAAGAGTACTTCTTCAGTAGTTGTGATACAGTAGTTTTATGTTTTACTTTCAGTAGTTTTGTAAAACGACTGAAGAGCTTGTTCTTCAGCGTTGTAGTTTCAGTAGTTTTATGTTTTCAGTAGTTATAGAACTGATAAACATTAGTATTTTTGTAAGAAGATGTTAGCTGTTTTGACATCTTCAGTAGTTGTGTTTCAGTTGGAATAATTCTGTTAGATGTCACTATCAAGTGACATCAGCAGACATCACATCTCTTATATAAGAGGTGTCGACCTAATTGTAATTGTGACATTCCGTTACCACGAAAGCGAATATTGAATGAAATATATTTGCAGAATTCTCTCTCTATAACCATCTTTGTTCTTCATTGAATATCATTTCGTTCTTGTGAATTGCTAATCATTGTTTGAATTCCGCTGCTATACTCTCAAATCAATCAAACGTAGATCACTGATCCTAACAAGTGGTATCAGAGCAGGTAATCATTGATCGATCTAACAATTGATCATTGAAACTGCTAATTGATATCTGTGTTTGATTGAATTAGCGTATTCGCAAGAACTGGTTATAGATTATTGAATTTCTGCGCTTCGTTCATTTATTTGGGATCTCTTTGGTTCAATTGGTTGTGTGTTTGTTCTAAATCTGTTTTAGCTTAATCAAATTTGATTGAATCTTAGATGACTACTCCTTCTAATGATCCTCACAATACCGGTTCCTCAACCAGCCTCCGATGCTGGTTAGGATCGAGTATAACATATGGCAATGAAGAATGCTTCATCACCTGTCTGTTAACAGTTCAGGTTGTTGGACGTCTGTGGTACATGGACCACATAAGCCTATGGTGAACAATCCGGAAACCAATCAAATGGTTCCGAAGAAGAAGGAACAATACTCTGATGAAGATCGGAACTATTGAGATTGATGCTAAAGCCCATGGAATTCTGGCCATGGCACTGCCTAATGAAATCTATTCAGGGCTATGCATCATGAAACTGCTCATGATCTCTGGAATGCCCTGAAGGAACAATTTGGTGGCACAGATGAGGTCTTAGCAAACAATAGAGAAATCCTTACCCACAATATGAGACATTCTCTCATAGAAAGGGTGAGACACTGACTCAACAGTTTGAGCGCTTTTCTGCTTGATATCTGAGCTGAAAATGGTGAAACAGGAATACACAATAGCCAGATGAACAACAGGTTCCTCAGATCACTGCTTGAGAGATGGGACACACACTATTGTCTACGCTCCAGTGCAAATCTAGATAGCCTATCTCTCACCCAACTTCATGGGAAATGCTTACATTGAAAGAGAGATAGAGCAGAAAAGGAAACTGTCCTCATCAGGAAAGCTCACTGATGACTTTGTACCAGGAATACTGCCTTGGTTGGTCATGAGTCAGAATATGCTGCATCTGAAAGCAATTATGATGAGCATATTGATTTCTCTTCAAATAGTTCTGATCATGCATTTGTTGGTATTGAGAGTCATTCTGGCAGTAATAGTGACAATCTATGCTTTCATTACGGATGATCTGAAAGGAATAGCTGATGATGATCTAGAAGAGATGGATATTCTGAGCCAATGGCATGATTAATATCAGATCTCAGAAGTTCTATAAGAGAACTAGCAGGAAATTCCTGGACTCTTGGCAAAACCAGTTGGTTTTGACAAGAGTAAGTTGAGGTGTCATAAATGCAAAGGCTGGGACACTTTGCAAGAGAGTGTAGATCAACTGGATCAAACTCTTCTGCACCCTTTGTGACTTTTCCTAGTACTAGTCCACAAAAATAGAGGACAACATCTGCTGGTTCTGGTCATCATTCACATCCTAGATCTCCTGCATACTTTGTTCCCCAAGGTCAAATGTCATATTCTTATCCTGCTATTATATGCCTCAACCAAATCCTGTTCAAGCTCCAATTGCTCAACAACCACAAGCATTGCCTGAACCACAACCTTCCCAATCTCATCAACAACTCAACCTCAACAACACAGCTTCTTCACCCAGGAGTTGTTGACTGGAGCAGTTTACCAGATGACTTGTCTGGTCATGAACAACTGTTCTCAGGTGCTGGTCAACATGGGGTGTGAAAGTCCCTTTGGAAATCAGCTCTTATGGCTTTGGATTATGCTGATACTTCATCCACTAATGCCTACACTCAAAGGTATCACAGGTATCCTCTGAGGCAAAAGCCAAATTATGTTCTGAAACATGCATAGCGCATTTGCATCTATTAGAGAAGCAAATGTAGGTTTAATCAACAAGAACATTGAGCTAGAACAAATAATTTCCAAAAGCAAAGTTGAATTTGAGTCTGTGCTTAACGATAAGAATGATGAGATTACAAACTTAAATGCCAAATAAATGATGATAAGGCTAGGGAAGAGATACTCTAGAGAAGTATAAAGATCTCAAAGAAACCCTGCAGTTACCAGGTAGAGTGTGATAGATAGGTACAATCATGCAAAGGTTTTGAAATGTCTTAGTAAGCAATCTGCTTCCAATGTGAAGTTTGGCATTGGTTACAATCACACTGCTCCACCTACAGATTTTACTCCCAGAGCAGAGGTAGAATCTGATGGTGAGAGTAATAACCAATCCATCTCATCATGTGATCTACTTTCTGATACAGCACAATCAAAAGTAGAAGTCAGCACTAAGCCCTCTCAGAACCTATCAGCTGATGTTGATGGTTCCACTGCTGACACTCACATGATCAATGAGTTGATCAACTCAAGAGTTAATTCTGAAAGTCCTGAAAAGATAGAGAGCAGGATTTAACACCTGAAGTTCAAACTCCAACTACTGCCAGTACTGAAAAGAAAAAAACTATCAGTAGAAAGAGTTTGAAGATACTAAAGAGGAAGTCAAGAAAGCAAACAATGCTTCCAAAGCACTGAGAGCAAGTCTTCAGTTGCTTCACCCTCTTTAGTTGATAATCAACCTAAGATGAAGAAGAAAACCATATGAAGTATGTGGCTTGTTCAATCATCTTACAGATGATTGCTGGTACAAAAGAGCTTCCAAACTCAACATAGAAGAAAGAAATTAAAGAGAAAATGGTAAAATGAAAACTGAGTTTGAGACCACATTTGTATCAGCAACATCAAATCCTGTAACCTTAAGTCCTCAAAGAAATCCAAAAAGGAAGGGGTTAAACAGGTAACAGATGAGATTGCTCAGAAGAAGAAGGTGCAACATAGGAACTTATCAAACTCCACTGGCAATGTGTCTGATAAGCTGAAAGCTTTATCACAAAATCAGACACAGCTGGTTATGATGGTTTCAACTATGTGGGAAGAGTTAATCAATTAGATGCTCCTATGTTGAAACCACAGAAAAGGAGGTCCAAGCAAAGGATTCCTCTTCTTCACCATCTTCTTCTTCTCAGGCTGTGTTTCCAAAAAATGTTAGTTTACCATTGTTGATGAGACCAGGCCCAAAACCAAAAAGGTTTGGGTCTCCAAAACTAACTGATAGTTTATTATTGCAGGGTCTCCAACATGCCAAAGTAGCATCTAGTATGTAGACAGTGGGGGATCTATGCACATGACTGGGAACAGCTCTCTTCTTCATGACTACTCTAAGGGAAAAGGGGTTTGTTCTTTTGGCAATGATGCTAGGGGTTACATCATTGGAAAGGCTTTGTCTCTAATAGAGAAATCAAGTTTGATGATGTTAATCATGTGGAAAATCTCAAGTACAATCTCTTGAGTGTCAGTCAAATGTGTGATAAGGCCATGTTGCTCTTTTCACCAGTCAGAACTGTAGGATTACCGTCATCCAAAGTTCTGTATTTGATTGATAAGGTGTTGGATGATCACACTCTCCGAGAGCCAACAGGACAGGAAGATGTATGCCTTAGATCTTTCAAGAAAATAGATCTCAGAGGCAATCCTTGCCTATTTTCCAAAGCCTCTTCTCAAGAATCTAAACTGTGGCACAGAAGGCTGGGTCATGTTAATTTCAAAAACATGAATCAGCTTATCCACAATAGTTTAGTCAGAGGCTTACCAATAAAGGAGTTCCACTGGATGAAACCTGCACTGCTTGTTTAAAAGGAAAACAGCACAAAGTCTCATTCCCTCCTATTGAAGAGCCTAAGTCCACTGCCTGCTTGCAATTACTGCATATGGATCTATTTGGTCCTGTGAGAGTAATGAGCATGGCAAAGAAGAAATACTGTCTGGTAATTGTGGATGATTACTCCAGATTTGTATGACTTTCTTTCTACATTCAAAGGATGAGGTTGCTCAGAAGATTATTCACTTTGTGTTGTATATGAGAAGCAGTATTCCCTTCCAGTCAAGTGTATTAGGAGTGACAATGAACTGAATTCAGAAACCATACACTTGATAACTTCTATTTTTCAAAGGGAATCAAAAGGCAGTTTAGCATCCCAAGGACTCCAGAACAAAATGGAGTAGTGGAGAGAAAGAACAGGACCCTAATTGAAGTGCAAGGTCCATGCTGGCTAACTCTGGTTTGCCACTGACCTTTTGGGCTGAAGCTGTTAACACAACTTGCTATGTGCAGAATAGAGTCTTAGTAAATCAGAGGTTGATGAAGACTCCATATGAAGTTCTCCATCACTTAGCTCCTCTAATTTCATTTTTCAAAGCATTTGGGTGTCCCTGTTTTATTCTCAACACAAAGGATCAACTCCATAAATTTGATCCTAAGGTGGATGCAGGGTATTTTGTTGGTTATTCATCTACTTGCAAGGCATACAGAGTCTTCAACTGCAGAACAAAGATAGTTGAAGAGACTTTGCATGTGAAGTTTAATGAATCTCCTTTGGACAAGATTCCACAAAACCCTGTGGAGTTGTTTGATTTGGACATACTGCAATATGTTCCTTATCAGCCTCTAGCTGTTGCAGATCCATGGATAAATCATCTTCTGCAGCATGTCTTCCACCTGGTGGTATTGATGACGATGATGATAATATCAATACTCACCTATTCAAGTTTAGTGACCAACTGCCTGTGTCTGCTAAATTTGATGTTCCTGTAGCTTCAGCAGTTCCATCCACAACAAATGCTAATGAGATCTCTATTTCTCTACATCTTTTGAGTTACTATCTAATTCTTTTCAAGAGTCTGCATCAACATCTGCTGCTGCTGAAGGTTCTACAAACACTTGCACAGATCTCATTGTTTATCAAGAACTAAAGAATCACCCCATGTCTCAGATTATTGGTGATATCAATGTGGTGTTTCAACAAGAAGTCAATTGTCTAACTTCTGCTCTATGCTCTCTTCATGAGTCAGCTAGAGCCAAAGAACTACCATGTTGCTTTGAGAGACAATGGATGGGTTGAAGCTATGCAGCTTGAGCTAGTTCAGTTCTAGAAACAGCAAGTGTGGGAACTGGTTCCTCCCCCAGGTAAGTGTGCAATAGGCACTAAATGGGTGTTTAGGAATAAAACTGATGAAAATGGGCTATTGTTAAGAACAAGGCTAGACTAGTTGTATAGGGGTTTTCCCAAGAAGAAGGTATTGACTATGATGAACCTTTGCCCCTGTAGCCAGACTAGAGGCAATCAGATTGTTTTTAGCCTATGCTGCATTCCACAATCTTAAAGTTTTTCAAATGGATGTCAAAAGTGCATTTTTATATGGTAAAATAAAGGAAGAAGTTTATGTGTGTCAACCACTAGGTTTTGAGGATAATAACATCCTGAATGGGTGTATAAACTTGATAAGGCTCTTTATGGGTTGAAACAAGCTCCTAGAGCCTGGTATGAGACACTCTCTACTTTTCATCTTAAGAATAATTTCACTAGAGGCTCCATTGATAAAACTCTATTTATTAAGAAGTGGATCAGCATAAGCTACTTGTTCAGATTTATGTTGATGATATCATTTTGCATCCTTTGATCCCCAGTTGTTGATGATTTTACAAGATTAATGAAAAAGAGGTTTGAAATGAGTGCAATGGGAGAATTACAGTTCTTTCTAGGCTTGCAAATTAAACAAAAGGCTGATGGAACCTTTATTCATCAGTCAAAATATCCAAAGATCTTTGAATAAGTTTGATTTACAAAACTGTAAGCCCTGTTCTACTCCAATGTGCAACACCACACAACTGGATGCTGATCAAAAAGGTAAAGCTGTTGATGAAACACTTTACAGATGTATGATTGGGTCCTTGATGTATTTAACAGCTTCTAGACCAGATATTATGTTTGCTACATGTGTTTGTGCTAGATTTCAGGCTGCTCCTAAAGAGTCTCATTTGATTGCAGTCAAGAGAATCTTAGAATTTGCAAGGTACACAATCTTGGGTTTATGGATTCCACTGGACACTCTTGCAAATTAGTTGCTTTTTCAGATAGTGACTATGCAGGGTGCAAGTTAACTAGAAAGTCAACTTCTGGTGGTTGTCAATTCCTAGGCAACTGTTTGATTTCTTGGCAGAGTAAGAAACAAACATCTGTTGCTACATCAACTGCTCAGGCCGAGTACATTGCCGCTGCAAGTTGTACTTCTCAGGTACTCTGGCTTCAGAACCAACTTCTGGATTATGGCATTACAGAGACTAAGACTCCATTATTAATGGATAGTGCTTCAGCTCTGTGTATTGTCAAAAATCCAATCCAGCACTCTAGGACCAAACATATGAGATCAGACATCACTTTATTCGGGATTGTTTTGAAAAAGGTCTGATTGATCCTAAGTTTGTGCCTAGTGCTGATGAGCTTGCAGATATTTTTACTAAGCCTTTAGATAGTTCTACTTTCCAAAACCTTGTGTTAAGGCTTGGTATGCTGCATCTAGAATAAGGACAACTACTAATGATTTCAGTAATAATTAGTGGTGATCATTGGTACCCATGTCACATATAAGTACTGATGAGTCCTTTCACCTTCAGTAGTTTTTATAACTATTGACGGCTAAATGCCTCACAAGTACTGAAGTACTTTATCTGTTCCAAACTACTGATGTAGTTACAACTACTGATGTAGTTACAACTACTGATGTAGTTACAACTACTGAAATCAATACAAACAGATAAGTACTGACGTCCTATGAAACACTGAAAAGCAGATGCAAAGTCTGATGAGTACGTGTGAGGACAGTATGAAATAGCTGAAAGGCTATGAATTGACGAAAACTATGAAGAGAACTTTCTCTTCAGTTGTTTCTCCAACTGTTGTTTCATTCTAAACAACTGAAGCAAAACCATGTCTTCAGTAGTTTTTATAACTACTATGACTAATACCAGTCTTCAGCTGTTTTCAACAACTGATGACAAAACCACTGTCTTCAGTAGTTTCACAACTATTGATGACAAACACCAAGTCTCAGTTGTTTCATCATCTGAAGTCAAAACCATGTCTTCAGTAGTTTTCTAACTACTGATGCCTAACACCATGACTTTAGCTGTTTCAATGTCTGAAAGGGTAATACCATGTCCACAGTCGTTTAAAACTACTGATGACTAACACCAAATCCTTCAGTCGTTTTCTAACCCGTACCCTATAAATATCCCTGACCTAATCCTTCAGAGCTTCATCTTCTTCAAACCTAACGTTCATCTCTCCAAAACTTCTCTCTCCTAAATGGTCCATGCAACTCAAAACCGCGACACAACTGTGTAGCTTACCTCACAAATCGCCATTCTGGGCTAAGTTCGATAATGCTGTGATCTTATGGTCTAGTCACCCTACAAAACGGCCTTTCTTCTCAATCCAATCCTTCATGCCGAATCCGTTAACCAGTTTTGGATGAACGTCACCTTCACCACTGGGGAACAACACAGCGTCTCTCCGGTCGGTCGTCAACAACCATGAAGTGGTCATCACTCCCGATGTACTTCGTCAAACTCTACACCTGGATGATGCCACTTCTCCTGCTGGATATCAAAGGGCACAACTGATTTATCCTTTGCCCACCATGGATATCAGGGCAACCTTAGTGCCTCCACCATACTGAAGAAACATTTCCATGACGCTGAACGTCTAATCTTTCACATGGTAAATGTCTGTTTGGCTCCTAAGACTTCGTCTGGGATCAAATGTCTACAAAGTGGCAGCAGGTAATGTACTCATTCTTGAGCAACAACCTTTAAATTTTTCAGAAATAATATTCTCAGAGCTCAAGGATATGGCTCAAAACAACTGCTAACCGTTGGATATTATATCCACGGTTCATAATGGCCATAATTACTAACCAGCTTCAAGCTGAGGGACTTGTTGGCCTGGGAGTCCCTGCTATGGCTGTTTTGCCTGAAGTATACTCCCGGCACAACTCTGACCACTCACTCAAACTGGCTGCCAAGCTGCGCAAACCCACGCAGCTGGAACCCCCAGCCAACACCTCCAAATCAAAAGTCCCCACCAAACCCACTAAAAAGAAAACCCAAAAGGCTACTCCGGGAAATGAGTCCCCTAAGGATGCCCCTGCAACACAACGCAGGCTATATCCACTGGTTATAACCCCCTAGTGGATATAAGGACTCTTCCAGCCATAGCCGCTCAGGATTCCTCTCAAAAGGAGCCTGCAGCAACCACACAAGGGGTACCCACGCATCTGGGATCTTCCTCACTTGAGGAGATTGCCATTGACGAGCACCTTCCTCCCCAGGTGCAGCCTGCTTTTACCCCATCTCCCTATGCAACCGCCCCCAAAGTCCTACATTGCTTGTTGCACAAGTGCTGACTCAGTTGCACTCCTCACCCCCTCCCCAGATACCAATTACTACTGGGAACACCTCTACCATTGAGGGGGAGGACCAAAGTGCAGCTGAGAACCCACAGCATAGGGGTTACAATGTTCCTTCTCCTAGTGTAGCAATGGAGATTGGACCTTCTGGTGAGGCTGCCACTTCTCCTGCGTCAGCATATGATCAGGTTGTAGTTGGTACCATTACTAAGACCTTACCAAAGGCAATTGCTGATGACGGACATAGTCCTAAGGCAGGAAGTCTCCAGTTCCAAGACAAAGGGGCACATGCTACAACTGAGCTACACTCAGTGCATGTTCATCCTGATCCTATCAGGAGGTCAGATGATTCAGTATCTACTGATGATGACCTGGGCTTCTTTTATGATGTAATCACCCAAAACACCATCCTGGAGAAGGAGGTGAGCAGACTCAAAGAGCTGCTTGCCAAAACTTCTAAGGACCAAAGACCATCTGCCTCCACCAACCCACAGATGGCACCTTCATCTGAAGGTCTCCCAAACACTGAGCCACTCCTAACAACTAAGCCACCTGCCTCTGCTTCTGGCACTATTCTCAGGAACAGAAGCCGCCTGAGCAAATAGTTGCTGTCCTTCAAAATTCCCTCCCTCTCATCACACCCATAATCACTGACATCGTGATTAAAGCCATTAATGAGAGGCTTTCCTCAGTCATACACCCTTTGATAGAGGAGGTTATGGGCAAACACCTTTCTGGCAATCAACCCCTTGCACCCAATGCAACCAAAAAGGGGGAGATTAAGTCAGTGAAGGAAAAAGAAAGAGGAGTACAGAGGAAAAAGAAACAGAAGGGAGAGTTGTGGAAAAGGAGTTGGAGGTGAATGTGGAGACGATAAGGAGTGGAAAAGAAAAGCAACAACAACTGATCACCTATAAAAGAAAGAAAAGTGCTGATGATCAACCTATTGCTGAAGAAAAATCCTTGGAAGAGCTGGTAAAAGATGCAGATGACACACACAGCCGATCCATGGATAAAATCATTGAGCAACTCTTCAAGCAAGGTTTTGATACAGCCACATTAGATAGTGAGATCAGGAAGTTGGAAGTGGAGGAAATTCAACCCGATGGGCTGGGTATGATGTACTGGAAAAGGAGAGATTGGAGATCATGATTCGTTTCATTGCCAAATACTTAGGAAGATCTTTGATGGAGATTCGTGCATGGACCAGAGACAGTATTCTAGCTATAGCCACCAGAATCTGTCTGTCTGAGCAATTCCATAAGGGGATTATCATTGAAGCCCTTGATGAGGCTGGGGCTGGAAAAAGGTTTGAAATGGCAAGACTTACAAAAGCTAAACTCACAACCAAAATGCTGGAACAACCTTCCCTTTCACCCACTCAAAAACAACCTACCCCTCAAATCTCCAAACCATCTCAAAGCCCAAATCCAAACTTCCTCAACCCTCAAAACCAACTCCCTTACCATCTAAACCAACAGCCGATGATGCACCTAAGAAGAAGAAGAGAAGGGTGTTGAGGCTAGAAGAAGAAGAAGAAGAGAGGATGATGTGGAAGAAGATAGGCTGCCTCTGTCTGCAGTTCTAACATTGGCGAAAGCCAAACCCATGCCCATCACTCCCACCTCACAGATGGATGCTGTGAGAGTAAAGATTGAAGAAGAGCAGCAGCAAAAGCTTCATGATGATGAAATGCTGAAAAGCATTAACAAAACTTATGCTGCTTCGTCATCAATTATTCGTATGAAGAAAGAAGCTCTGAGGTTGTACACTCTCACCAACACATTTCAATATCAGAAGGAAAAGGTGAGAGTATGGCCTGATCCTAGGGTGGCTCACAGGATTGTAAAGAAAGATATTCCTTCAAGATACAAGGGCCAAGTCAAAAGGATCGTAGATGAAGAGATCACAGTGGCCCTTGTAGTATCACCCTGGGAGATTGTCGAAGACTTCAAGAAGGCCTATGAGACTAAACAACCACCCCAAAAGATGTTAGAGAACAGAATTATTAAAAAGGGGTTAGTTTACAAGAGGCTTGAGAACTTCAAACAAAATGAGCTCGGTCTGTTACTTGAAGGGACTCATCCTGATGAGTTTGCATACAGACAGATTACAACAGTTGAGCTCAAAAATGGCAAACAGGCCAAGTACATCTCAGAGCTGTATGGGCGAGAAGGATTGTTTGATGGTGAAGCCGAGAACCTGACCATGGAAGAACAAATCATGTTTCTCAGGGCGTACACCAGAGAATCCTACAGGCTTATACACGGGAAGTAGATCTCATGAATGGGATAACAACTCTGTGTCCAGTTCCCCAAAACAGAGTTCCCATTCATATCTTGCCAAACAAATATCTGAGATTTCTTCCTAAGCCGGAGCTTATATGGGTCATCTTCTGTACTGATCAAGAAGGAAAAAGACCAACCTTTTTGCCAACAATAAGTGGGAAAATAAATAAATTAGGGGTTTTGGCTGCATTGGTTTAGGGGGAGTTTGTTGGAGCAAAAGAACCAATGAGTCAAGATCAGAAAACCTCTAAGTCCCACATGATATCACAACAACTACTGAAGGCTTCATCAGCAGTTCGACAAGTGCTGAAAACTCCAACAGCTGAAGATCAAGTGCTGAAGACTTCAACAGCTGAAGAACTGAAGTGTTGAAGTTCAACAGCTGAAGAACACAAGTGCTGAAGCTGAACAGCTAAAGAACACAAGTGCTGAAGCTGAACAGCTGAAGAACACAAGTGCTGAAGCTGAAGACCAAAGACTGAAGTACAACAGCTGAAGAGTTTACAAGTGCTGAAGATCAACAACTGATGTACAAAGTCTGAAGACAAAGACTGAACACATCAGCTGATGATATCTACTGAAGTCATCAGCTGATGAAACGTCTGAAGTTCAAGTCTGAAGATCAAGTACTGAAGTTTTAGTAGTTTGTCATAACAGCTGAAGAGTACTTCTTCCTGTGCAGGACTTTCTTGAACTGGAGAGAGAGGTGGGAGCATGCTTGTAAAGCCTTTTCTGTCTCTTAACCTCTTTGAATTAGAGAAGTAACCTTGCATCCTCTTTCTCCTTCATCTCTCTTGACACTTCCATGTCAGCCAGTTCATTTAACTCTTCTAAGGGGAGGGAGATGATTTCATCAATATCATAGTTCCTGGTTTGTAAATAGGTAATCCTGACTGCCCTTAACTCATCATCTGAGTATTTGGTCTGGGGGCAGCCCTGATTGCAGCTTGCATGAAGGTAGATGACCCAGAAGAACTTTCTCCCCTTAGCCTCCTTTTCCTCTCTCTCTTCCTCCTCAATTTCCTTAGGAGTCATTTTACTTTTCACTTTGTCACCAACAAACCTTTGTGACTCAGGTTGGATTAAGGCTTGGCCTTTATTGCTTGGTGTAGCTTCCATGCTCTGGCCAGAGAGAGGCTGAGAAACACCTTCACCAGCAGGTGTTTCAGATAGAGTTTGGACCTCTGCAGCAGTTGTTGATGATGAGACAGTGGTCTCAGGTTCTGCCACTAGGCCTTCAGTCAAGGTTTCCCCTATGAAACTAATCTTAGGGTCCACCTCAACATCCAGTTGACCGATGACATTGCCTAATTGCCTATGTCTCCTTCTTAGAGAAAACTCTGCAAGGATCCTTTCTTGGATTCTTTGAGCCAGCCTGTTAGCTTGTCTTGAATTGCTTGGATTGACAAGTGGCATGTTGACTAAATCCAGTCTTTCATAGAAGCTCAAGCTTTGGAACTAAAAAACTTCTTGTTGGCCTTGAACTCTGTGAAGTATAAGGGCTCTTCTATCCTCATCATACCTCCACCTTATGATGTAGTTGCTAGTTCCTTGTGGTGGAGATGAGACAGCCCTTGGTATACCTTCCTCAAAGAGACTCCTGATGATTGAGTCTATAGAGTCCACATTAATGTGAACTTGAGGAAGTTGCTGAGAATGCACAACAGCAAGTGAGGATGGTGAGTCCTCTATGTCCATTCTCTTTGAAGAACTCCCTGGTTCTGTGGTTGTAATAACTTTCTCCCCCTTTTCGGTAGCAACACCCACTTGCATAGGTGAGCTGGAGAATAAGTCAATTACTTCCACAGGTTCTTGTGTTCCTGGTTGAGTTGTCCTTAAAGGTCTCTCAGCTAGTTGTTCCTGCAGATATGAAATCTGAAGTTGCTAATCATTTGTTGGACCAAAAGAACCAATGAGCCAAGATCAGAAAACCTCTAAGTCCCTCATGATATCACAACAACTGCTGAAGGCTTCATTAGCAGTTTGACAAGTGCTGAAAACTCCAACAGCTGAAGATCAAGTGCTGAAGACTTCAACAGCTGAAGAACTGAAGTGTTGAAGTTCAACAGCTGAAGAACACAAGTGCTGAAGCTGAACAGCTAAAGAACACAAGTGCTGAAGCTGAACAGCTGAAGAACACAAGTGCTGAAGCTGAAGACCAAAGACTGAAGTACAACAGCTGAAGAGTTTACAAGTGCTGAAGATCAACAACTGATGTACAAAGTCTGAAGACAAAGACTGAACACATCAGTTGATGATATCTACTGAAGTCATCAGCTGATGAAACGTCTGAAGTTCAAGTCTGAAGATCAAGTCTGAAGATCAAGTACTGAAGTTTCAGTAGTTTGTCACAACAGCTGAAGAGTACTTCTTCCTGTGCAGGACTTTCTTGAACCGGAGAGAGAGAGTGGGAGCATGCTTGTAAAGCCTTTTCTGTCTTTTCTCCTCTTTGAATTAGAGAAGTAACCTTGCATCCTCTTTCTCCTTCATCTCTCTTGACACTTCCATGTCAGCCAGTTCATTTAACTCTTCTAAGGGGAGGGAGATGATTTCATCAATATCATAGTTCCTTGTTTGTAAATAGGTAATCCTGACTGCCCTTAACTCATCATCTTGAGTATTTGGTCTGGGGGCAGCCCTGATTGCAGCTTGCATGAAGGTAGATGACCCAGAAGAACTTTCTCCCCTTAGCCTCCTTTTCCTCTCTCTCTCTTCCTCCTCAATTTCCTCAGGAGTCATTTTACTTTTCACTTTGTCACCAACAAACCTTTGTGACTCAGGTTGGATTAAGGCTTGGCCTTTATTGCTTGGTGTCGATTCCATGCTCTGGCCAGAGAGAGGCTGAGAAACACCTTCACCAGCAGGTGTTTCAGATGGAGTTTGGACCTCTGCAGCAGTTGTTGATGATGAGACAGTGGTCTCAGGTTCTGCCACTAGGCCTTCAGTCAAGGTTTCCCCTATGAAACTAATCTTAGGGTCCACCTCAACATCCAGTTGACCGATGACATTGCCTAATTGCCTATGTCTCCTTCTTAGAGAAAACTCTGCAAGGATCCTTTCTTGGATTCTTTGAGCCAGCCTGTTAGCTTGTCTTGAATTGCTTGGATTGACAAGTGGCATGTTGACTAAATCCAGTCTTTCATAGAAGCTCAAGCTTTGGAACTAAAAAACTTCTTGTTGGCCTTGAACTCTGTGAAGTATAAGGGCTCTTCTATCCTCATCATACCTCCACCTTATGATGTAGTTGCTAGTTCCTTGTGGTGGAGATGAGACAGCCCTTGGTATACCTCCTCAAAGAGACTCCTGATGATTGAGTCTATAGAGTCCACATTAATGTGAACTTGAGGAAGTTGCTGAGAATGCACAACAGCAAGTGAGGATGGTGAGTCCTCTATGTCCATTCTCTTTGAAGAACTCCCAGGTTCTGTGGTTGTAATAACTTTCTCCCCCTTTTTGGTAGCAACACCCACTTGCATAGGTGAGCTGGAGGATAAGTCAATTACTTCCACAGGTTCTTGTGTTCCTGGTTGAGTTGTCCTTAAAGGTCTCTCAGCTAGTTGTTCCTGCAGATATGAAATCTGAAGTTGCTAATCATTTGTTGGACCAAAAGAACCAATGAGCCAAGATCAGAAAACCTCTAAGTCCCTCATGATATCACAACAACTGCTGAAGGCTTCATTAGCAGTTCGACAAGTGCTGAAAACTCCAACAGCTGAAGATCAAGTGCTGAAGACTTCAACAGCTGAAGAACTAAAGTGCTGAAGTTCAACAACTGAAGAACACAAGTGCTGAAGCTGAACAGCTGTAGAACACAAGTGCTGAAGCTGAACAGCTGAAGAACACAAGTGCTGAAGCTGAAGACCAAAGTACTGAAGTACAACAGCTGAAGAGTTTACAAGTGCTGAAGATCAACAACTGATGTACAAAGTCTGAAGACAAAGACTGAAGACATCAGCTGATGATATCTACTGAAGTCATCAGCTGATGAAACGTCTGAAGTTCAAGTCTGAAGATCAAGTACTGAAGTTTCAGTAGTTTGTCAGAACAGCTGAAGAGTACTTCTTCATTAGTTGTGATATCAGTAGTTTTATGTTTTTACTTTCAGTAGTTCTGTAAAACGACTGAAGAGCTTGTTCTTCAGTCGTTGTAGTTTTAGTAGTTTTATGTTTTTCTGTAGTTATAGAAACTGATAACACTTAGTATTTTTGTAAGATGTCAGCTGTTTTGACATCTTCAGTAGTTGTGTTTCAGTTGGAATAATTCTGTTAGATGCACTATCAAGTGACATCTGCAGACGTCACATCTCTTATATAAGAGGTGTCGACCTAATTTTAATTGTGACATTCCGTTACCACGAAAGCGAATATTGAATGAAATATATTTGCAGAATTCTCTCTCTATAACCGTCTTTGTTCTTCATAGAATACGTTTCGTTCTTGTGAATTGGCTAATTCATTGTTTGAATTCCGCTGCTATACTCTCAAATCAATCAAACGTAGATCACTGATCCTAACATCATTGACCTGGTTTTGTAAGGTAGTCACCTGAGATTCCAAGTGACTAACCTTAGAGACTAAATAGGTGCATGTTTTTGACAATTTTTGCACCTTTAGTCTCAAATTTCCCTCATCTTCATCAGAAGAATCAGTGGGGGATGAGATGATTGGACCAAAGTCCTCTCACTCACCACCAGCTTGAGTTTCTTGGCTGCTGGTTTTCCTCTGCTCACTGGCAGCCTTGGTTGAGATGCCAGGGAGCTGAGTTGCCATGGTGGAGGTCTTAATGATGTAATCACTTTCAAAAGTGAGAGCCTCTTCCATATGGACATCCTGAACAAGTTCAGAAGTGTCCACCTCAGTAATAGGTGACTGATATGGGATAGACTGAGGAGAGTTAGAGGTACTCATCTCTCTTTGAGTAGGGGATGGGAAGAGAGACTCATGGTACTCATTGAATCCTAAGTCTTCATCAGTATAGAAGGATAGGTTGGGAATTGGTTGGTTGAGATCCAAAGGCTGGGGATGGTAGCTATCCCCGGAAGGTTGTTCACTTGAGTGTTGAGACTCAGAGTGAAGGCTTAAGGCTGTTGGGCTAGTGAGCTCATCAGGCTGAGCATGAGGAACCTCAGCACTGATTCTTGGAAAAATGGGAGTGGTCTGCTCCTCAGGAGAAGTGGAGCTCCAGTATCCACTTCTTCCTGTATGAGTGAGTATATAGGTGCCTCCTCAACTGAATAGTCTGAGCAGGGGTTTGTTTGTATTTTCTTTGGTAGGTGATAGATATTTGGGGCTGTGTAGGTGGTTGGAAAGCAGCAGGTGTGGGTTCAACACTAGCTTGTGCTGCTAGGTTGTCACCTTGAGCAATGAGCTCTAACATTTTTGGGACTAGGGCTGTTTCTACCCCTGAGAAGCCTATAGTGGGCTTCCTCATTATTTTAAAGATGCCGGGCTTCATCTGTCCCAATTTAAGAATATTACTTGTTTCCCTCAACTATGAGCCCAGTTCACAATTGAGAATGTGTTGAACATATCTAGGAAACATGTAATACTCTAAGGAGTCTAAGTTTGCAAGTAAATTAGTATAAACAAATTGTGAATACCTGAACTTGACCCCCTGAACCATTCCATGAACTATAAAGGAGAAATCCTCAGGAATCTGGTCCCATCCACCATGCTTGTTTGATAAGTTGTGGATAACCACGTGGAGCAGGTATTTCCACTGGGATGAGACCTTCCCTTTCCTGAAGGTCTTTACAGAGAAATCTCCTTCGTGGCCCATCTGCTCAAAGGATGATTTACAGCTTCCTTTGGGAAGAACACCTCACCTTCTTCATCATCCAGCTGAAGATGTCGGTTGATGATGGCCGGAGTGATGAAGATTGTTCTCCCTTGCACTGTGGCAGACAGTGCCTTCTCCCCGTCCATAATGACCTCTTGGTAGGTCTTCCAGAATTCAAGCAACTGATCCTCATAGAGTGGAGGATCAATGGTTAGGGAGGTGAAGTAGTGAGACAGAGACAAGAAACAGCAAACCTCTGAGAAATGAGGATCTTTCTCAGAGCATAACAGAGCAACTTGATTATGTTGTCTGTGTAGCTACATGGTAAAGTTGGGATCATTTCTGTGAGCAAGGTTAGCCATTGTGAGGTAGCTTAGAGATGAAGAAGAAATTTCAGAGAGAAGATTTTGGGTTTTAGGTTTGGATGAAAAGCAGATGAGAGAAGAGGGGGAAACCGTTGGGTTTATATGAGAGAGAGGGATTTCAGATAAAGTTTAATGAAAGAGGATAAACTTTGAAATCCGAACATCGGTCCCACCTCTAAAAAGTAGTTTTCTTTTTCTCAAAAAGTAGTTTTCTTGGAATTCGAAAAGCTTCCGAAGGTAAATTATCTTCGGAAGTTTTAATGAAAAAGCTTCCGAAGCTAAAATGACTTCGGAAGAATTTCCTGAGAGTATTTGATGATTTTGCTTCAGAAGAAAAATTTAAGACTTGAAAGCTTTGTATAGGGATCAATATGGCTTCCGAGAGTTAATTATTGCTTCGGAAGGAAATGGTCCTTGAAATAAGTAAGTGTCTAAGATAACTATTTAAGCTTCGGAAGATAAAATTGAAATTTCTTCCGAAGATAAATTTCTTAGATGGTTAAATATTTTGAAGATGCGATTTTCTTCCGAAGTTAAAATGAATAACTTCCGAAGTATAAAATCATCAATTAATCTAAAGAAAATCTTCCAATCCAAGGAAAAACATGAGCTTATGAAGATGATTGACTAGACAACATAGAACACACATTTTTAAGAAATAATAAGAATTAGTTTTAAGAAAAATTTACTCAAGGTTGATCATCCCAATAGCTGATATTAGATATTTAAATCTTTGTTCATCAAAAGCCTTTGTAAACAAATCAGCATATTGGTCATCTGTGTGAATCTTGACAAGTTTAATTAATCCCTTTTCATAATTATCTCTTATTAAATGATACCTGATGTTGATGTGTTTGGTCCTTGAGTGCTGCACAGGGTTCTTAGTGATAGAGATAGCACTATTGTTGTCTATGTGGATAGGAGTCTCTTTGAAGTTAAATCCATAGTCCAGCATCTGATTTTGAATCCAAAGCACTTGAGCACAGCAGCTTGCAGCAGCAATGTATTCACCTCAGCAGTTGATGCAGACACACAGGATTGTTTCTTGCATTTCCATGAGACAATCCTTCCACCAAGGAATTGACATCCCCCAGATGTAGACTTTGCAGTCATGTTGCAACCACCATAATCACTGTCTGTATAGGCATACAGATTGAAATTAGGATTCTTTGGATACCATAGACCAAGTGTTGAAGCACCTTTGAGGTATCTTAAAATTCTTTTCACAGTGATTAAGTGAGACATCTTAGGGTTGGCTTGATATCTTGCACAAATACATGTAGCAAACATGATATCAGGCCTGCTAGCTGTAAGATACATAGAGACCCAATCATAGCCATGTATAAGTGTTCATCTACACACTGCACCTCAAGATCTGGACCAAGGGAGTGGTTTGTGGCTATGGGTGTCTTAGCAATCTTACAATCAGTCATGTTGAACCTCTTGAGTATGTCTTGAACATACTTTGACTGACTTATGAAGATGCCATCCTCAACCTGCTTCACTTGAATTCCCAGAAAGAAGTTGAGTTCTCCCATTGAACTCATTTCAAATCTATCTTTCATCAGCTTCTCAAAGTCTTTACAAAGCTTTGGATTGGTTGAACCAAAGATGATGTCATCTACATATACTTGAACCAACAATAAGTCATTTCCCTGTCCTTTGATGAAGAGAGTTCCATCTATAGCACCTCTCATGTAACCATGTTTACAGAGATACTCAGAAAGTGTCTCATACCACTTCCTGGGTGCCTGATGCAGCCCATAAAGAGCTTTGTCAAGCTTGCAGACATAATCAGGATGATCAGGGTCTACAAAACCAGGTGGTTGTTTGACATAAACCTCCTCATCAATCACTCCATATAAGAAAGCACACTTTACATCAAGTTGATAGACTTTGAAGTTCTTGGATGCAGCAAATGACAGGAATATCCTAACAGCTTCTAGTCTGCTACAGGAGCAAAGACATCAGTGTAGTCAATCCCTTCTTCTTGTGTGTATCCTTGAACAACTATTCTTGCCTTGTTCTTGATGATGATTCTCTATCATCCTTCTTATTCCTAAAAACCCATTGGTGCCAATGGTACTCTTCCCATGAGGAAGTGGACAAAGGTTCCAAACTTTTGCCTTTTGAATTGAAGCAGCTCTTGTTGCATAGCTTTAACCCAACTTCCATCTTTTAGAGCTTCATCAACTTTCTTTGGCTCTATCTGAGATAAGAAACAAGAGTGAAGACAAATATTTGCTTCATGAGTTTGTCCTCTTGTTCTTACCCCTGTGTCAACATCTCCAATGATGTTTATGGTGGGGTGAGACCTGTGGATCCTTAGCTGAGGGATCACAACAAGTTGCTGAGAGAGATCCAAATTTGAGAAATTTAGATCTGGGCTTAAAGATTTACCCTCCACATTATCACTCTTATCAAAATTAACTTGATCCAATGAGTGTGTGACATCATTGATGTTGTCATCTATGGTATGGTTATTAGCATCAAGAAATTCCTGATCACTATCACCATCACCATTGTTGTCTTCTACAATTGAGGTGTCTTTATCTGGTTGAGAAGCCTCTGAGCTAGAATTTGAAGGCATGCCAGATGTATCAGCTGAATTTGTCATTGTTGTGCTGATAGAAACTTCATTTGTTGAAGTAGTTTCAACTGGAGCTGAAGATGTATGACTTGAAGATCTTCCTAGCTCAAATCTTGGGTCAGGATCACCTGTATTTAAATTTTCTGCAGATCCTGAAACATGCTCACAAGATTTGTTAAAACAGTTGGTAACTAAATCAAGATCAAACAGCCAATCCGGACCAGAACCAGCAACACATGGTGTGTGTTCATTGAAAGTCACATTGGCTGACTCCTCAACTATTCTAGTTCTGAGATTGTATACTCTATAAGCTTTAGCTTGAGAGGAGTATCCAATGAAGTGTCCATCGTCTGATTTCTCAGCAAACTTGGCGATTTGATCTTTGGTATTCAAGATGGTGCAGGGACATCCAAATGACCTGAGAAAACCAATGAAAGGTTTCCTCTTGTGCCAAAGTTCATAAGGGGTCTTACCATGTGTCTTAACTACTAAAACTCTATTCTGCACATAGCAAGTAGTATTAACTGCCTCTGCCTAGAAGGACATAGGCAGTTTAGAGTCAGACAACATAGTTCTTGCAGCTTCAATAAGTGTCCTGTTTCTCCTCTCAGCAACTCCGTTTTGCTGAGGAGTCCTGGGAGCACTATATTGTCTTGTAATACCTTTTTCATCACAAAATGTATCAAGGATTTGGTTCTTGAATTCAGTTCCTTGATCACATCTTATGGTTTTGACCTTATGATCACATTGATTCTCAATTTTTAAGATGAAATTCTTCAGAATCTCAGGGGTTTCATCCTTAGTTCTAAGGAAAAAGACCCAAGTGAATCTTGTAAAGTCATCTGTGATCACCAAACAGTAAGTGGTCCTTCCTAAACTCATTACACTGGTGGGGCCAAAGAGATCCATATGTAACAAGTGTAGGGGAGTAGTGATGGAGTTCTTTTCCTTAGGCTTGTGAGATACCTTGTGTTGCTTCCCTTTCAGGCATGCAACACAAAGATCATCACTTGTAAACTCTTTCTTTGGCATTCCAGTTACCAGATCATGTTTAATCAATTTATTTATGTTCTTAAAGTTTACATGGCACATTCTTTTATGCCATAGGAAAGATCATCACTATTTGCTTTAGATAGAAAGCATGAAACTTCTCCAGAAGGAGATGTTTCTTGCAAATCCATCTTGTACATGTTCCCTTTCCTGGGGGCTATGAGCAGGATATGCTCATGAGGAATGACCACTCCTGGCTTGAGAATAATGCACTCATGCTCAGTAAAGAGCATGTTATGACTCTGATCACAGAATTGGGATACACTCAGAAGATTGTACCCAAGCTCCTTAACAAAGTTTACCTTCTCGATGCTGAGATTACCATTTGTGACCTTGCCCCTTCCAGAAATGTAAGCACCTTCATGTCCTCCAAAAGCAACTAGTCCTCCATCAATTCTCTCAAAATTATGGAGTAGAGACCTATTGCCTGTCATGTGCCTGGAACAGCCACTATCAATTATCCAGACATTCTTGTTTGTCTTGAGCTGTTCCTGCACAAAGAAAATGATTAGTTACATTTGGAAACCCAAGCCTTACTTGTCTTGGGCTTACTAAGTGTAATAGAAGGTAATGCAACAGTAATAGATCCTATGGTTGTACTATGGGGATCTTCAGCTGTTGTTGATGGAGAAATTTCAGTCATTTGGTCTTTCTTAAACTTCCACACCACCTTTGGAGTCTTGGACTTGACCTTCAAAACCTTAGAAGCTTTTGGAACTTCACACATTTTGATGACTGAACCTTCGGAAGATTCTATAGTCACTGCAACAGACTTTAGTGCTTCGGAAGAACTCCTTTCTTCCGAGACCAATTTTACTTCCGAAGGTAATTTTCCATTTACCTTCTTCTTTGATTTGGAGCTTCCGAAGGAAACAGACTTTCCTTCCGAAGCTTGAGACTTCTTGAGATTCTTTGAAGTCTTTGAATTGGTCATGTTGATGGTACTTTTAGGATTGTATGGGCAATCCTTGGCAATGTGAGAAGTACTTTCACACATGACACATAACATTTTCTTCTTCAAAGGAGTCTCCTTTTGAGAGCAAGACTGGCTTTGGTCACATTCCTTCTCCACCTTCATCTTGGTAGATGCTAAGACAGTTCTTTTGGGCTGTGAACTGTTCTTGGAGTTTGATGGTCCAGGCTGTGCAGCAGTGGTACACAGCAGCTCAGTCTTCTTCTTTGCACTGTGATGATTTGAACATGAACCAGTACTCTTAGCTGAGGAGTCTTGGTTGATGTCTTCAGTCTTTACTACTTTGAAACCTGCAAAGATAATAACTTGTTTCTACTTAGCATCATAAGTAGCCTTGATTTCTTGAGCCTTCTTTGCTTTCCTTTTGCTCTTCCTGATCAAGTTCTTTCTCTTAGACTTGGTCATCACAGTTGATTTCTTCTCCTCAGAAGGATAGTGGCCCTTGGAAGAATCCTCATCTTCACTCTTCTCAGAGTAATTCTTCACTATCACTTCTTCATCATCCTCACTTATAGGATCTATGAGAGGAAGCTCATCTTCACAAGTTCCACATCTAGGAGATCTTACAGACAAGATTGTGTGTGGAGGAGCTATCTCATTTGATCCTAGTCCCTGTCTGTTTTGATAGCACACTTTGTTGTGCAGGGATGAGGATATCATGTTCTTGAAGGTCTCTTCTTCAAGAACACTCTTTTCTGCCCTCGCTTTGCTGATCACAAGCTCAGCCTGGCACTCAGTTAGCTTGGTTATGAGATCTTGAATTTGAGTTCTAAAGTCTGTGTGTTCATGTTTTAGAGCTGAAATGGTTTTCTCTAAGTCCTCTATTTTCAGTTTATAATCATTTTTAGACTTTCTAAAATCAGATTTTAAAATGTTTAAGGACTCAAGATCAGATCTCATCTCCAAGTTGTAGGACCTATATCTATTTACTTTAGCAATGCATTCAGGAGTACAGAGATGTTCCAATACCTTGGCTTCATCATGATCAGCCATCAGTGCTTGGTTTGGAGAAGCATCTTCCACCTGAAAACTCTAGTCAAAACCTCCTTCTTCAACAGCGACAACAGCATGTTGCTTAGTCTTCTCAGACTGAGAAGCTTTGTCAGTGTAGTTTGGTCTGGGTTGTGTTTGGCCCCTATTTTCTTTAGGTGCCTTACACTCCCTAGCAAAGTGACCCATAAGGTTGCAGTTGTAACACTTAACTTTGCTTTTATCTAGCCCAAACTTTCCACTGATAGCATTGCTTGGAAATCTTCTTCCTGTTCTCTTGTAGAACTTCTTGGCTCTGTGAGTGAGGAGAGCCATCTATTGAACTATCTCCATGTATTCTAGGTCATCTGGATTAATACAGTCCAGGTCTTCAAGAGTGAAGAGATAATTCCCACAGCTTTCATCAGTAGACACAAAGGCTTGAGAAGAACTTGTCTCTTGGAATGGACTTCCTTGAGTAAAGTTCTCTCTTGGTGTCTCCGGGAAGGTGATGAAAGGACCCTTATGTGAGTTGTCAGGGCAGCATATGAGATGATGTTGGGGTTCTATGTTGTCCCTTTCAACTACATGAAGGGCTGAACCCATTTGATTGTTGGAGTTTCCAGATGAACCTTGCATGTTCATTTCCATCTGGTATCCACTGAGAATCCCATACAACTCTGTCAGAGTAAGAGTTTTAAGGTTCTCAGTCCTCTTGATCACCACACAATAGTGTGTCCATTGCCTAGGATGTGAGGACATGAACTTCCTTACAATGTCCCTGTTCTCAAGAGGTACTCCTCCATCCACTAGGGTATCCACAATCTCAACATACCTGAAGTATTGTTGGGTCATGGTTTCACCTGCTTTGAAGGTGAAATTTTCAAACTGCTGCTTTAGAAGATCTTTCTTGTTCTCCTTGGCTTTAGAGGAGCCTTCATACATCAGCTTCAGTGCATCCCACAGCTGTTTAGTTGTTTTGCACTTCTTAAAACCTCTGTATACAGAGTTTGGGAGAGCAGTCTGAAGAGCAGTCATGGCCTTCCTATCAATCTCTACTCTTTTCCTATCTTCATCTGAGTAGTTGGCCATATCTTTAGGGATCATACCAACACCAGTAGCAGAAGGGGTGCTAGGTATGAAAGGTCCATTTACAATAGATTCCCACATTCTTGAGTCAAGAGACCTGATGAAGCCTTCCATCCTCATGCACCAAGTGTCAAAATCATCAAGAGTGATCAGTGGAGATTTGTTCATGGTTCCAGTCACCATATCAGTCTTTGAGATGGAAGCCATTTGAAGAATTTAGTTTTTGTGTGTGTGAGGGATCTTAAGATGGTTAGATCTTATATCAAGAACCTGGAAAGCTCTGATACCAATTGCAGGACCGTTTAAGGGCTTTAACACAATTACAACACAACGACACAAAAAGAGGAGATTAACTAAACTTTAATGAAACAGTGAACTGGTTAACCAAGTGATACAAAGAGCACAAGTAAAGTAAGAGACAGAACAAGAGAGTATGGTATTCAAGAATGCAGTATATTGCTTTCTCTATGTGTCTATTACAAGTGTTTCAAAGCATAAGATAAAAGATACAAGAACATGAGATACTTATACTACATCCTACAGCTGGCTATACTTTGAAAGCCAGCTGGATACAATTGACTACACACACAAACAAAATCAATTGTAGAGTCAAAAGGTAGATTGCCTTTTGACTTGTGACTATGACATGCCATAGCTCACATCCTTATCTATTACAAAAAGGATAAAGTACATAAAGTAGAATGTATACAGACTCAAGACCTCAATGTACAGTTACCAAAAGCATGGACCTTTTCACCAACTCATGTAAGTTGGTGACTTGCAGAGGTACAGCAGAAAGGTGTCCAGCTTTATAGAAAAGTACATCAGAAAAAGCATGTCTTAAAAGTTTTCGGAAGAAATTTGTCTTCATAACTTGAAGCTTCGGAAGACTTTGTCTCTGAGGCTTCAGAAGACTTCATGTTTGGCTTCGGAAGATATTGGTCTTGGCTTCGGAAGATTTTACACTTAGAGTATTTTCTAATGCATTGTGTAAAACTTCCGAAGCATTCTTCACTTCAGTACTTAGTGCATGTTGCTGAGACACTTTTGATGTTTTGGGTTGCATCAGACTTAAGGAATCCTTACAAATATGTAACTTTGGTTTTGTCAAAACCAAAAGTTGTATCCTTTGGGGCTATCAAGTTCTGTCCAGTTTTCTTCACAAACTTCATGGCTCTACGAACAACACTTTCCAATGCCCACATAACGTCCATTCTCTCCAATTCATTCTCATCCTCCTGCTCGTAATCCTCATCAGCCAGATGGCAATTTCCGATCTTTCCTGCAACTAGACCATCATAAGAATGAACAACTACAGCTAAGAGGTCCACATGCTCCTTTTCAGCTTCTACAGTGATATTCCTGAGATTCTCGGTCTTCAACTTCGTATCGTTTGATTCAGGTACTATATATTGGGTGCTAGATGACCCTGACGTTTCAGACCCTGAAGTAGAGGCTTGCGAAGGAGCTGCTGAACTTGACACAAAATGCAGTTTGAAGTGGTGCTCCTGAGCCTTTTGAGGTGGAAGTTGAATTATACAGAGAGGGGTTCTGATCATAAGATCCTTTCTGAGACCTATACTTCATCCTCAGTTCCTCCTCCCGTAGTTTCAGGATGAAGTCGTTTATGTCTAATTTTGCCAATAAATTGTTTTGTCTCAAACTAAACACAAACGAGTCCAACTTCTCTGGCAGACCATCGGCAAAGCTTGATACCTTATCTTCCATTGACTTTGTAACCCCATGAGTGTGCAACTCGCTCATTAAATGGTAGAATCGGTCTATAACATCATCCAAGCTCTCCTTGCCCATCGATGAGAAATTATCGAACTTCTTCTTCAATGCCTTTGCATTTAGAGCTTTTAACGATGCATTCCCATTGTATCATTTTTTCAGAGCCTCCCATAATTTCTTAGCCTGTTTATTCTCAGAAAATTGGTGGAATATATCCTTAGGTATCGACTGAGTCAACAGAGCATACACCTTTTTCTCAGCATTATACTTCACCTTCTGGCTATCAGTCATGCCGCCTAGAGTAAGTTTGACGTCATCAACACCAACCGGTGTACTATAACTAGTCTTGATGGATTTCCAAAGATTGGGATCAACACCATTTAGATAAATTTCAAATCTTTGCTTCCATTGTGGGTAATCATCTAACTTGATAAGCTTAGGCGGCTTATTGTGATTCCCAATCTTATTTTCCAGAAGTAATAGGTTCTGGATACGCGAGTCCCTACTTGTAGTAAATGCCGAGTACTGATCTTTCATTTCTTTATACTTTGAGAGTTAAAAGAAAACGGTTTCACTTGTACGAATGGAGAGATGCGATTGGGTCAATCGTGCGGATGGACTAATGCGGATGAATCAATCATGCAATTGAACCAATGCGGATGAGTCAATCATGCGACTGAACAAGTGCGGATAAACAATGCGAATGGGGTGTTCAGTCGTACGAATGGATGGGCGACTGAGTTCAGTTGTGCGTATGGGAGGTGCGAGTGAGTTCAGTCGTGCGATTGAGCCAATCATGTGACTGAGGCTGATGGATTTGAAAATTCAAAGATTTTTGGTACTTTGGCACAAATATATGATTTTTTTACGAACCCTAATCTACCATAAGTCGAAAAACGTGAACTTTTAGATCTGGAAACATCAAAAACACTGTTTTACTAAAAAAGATGGTGTTTTTGGATGAAAAAACGTGATTTTTACACCAAAACGATCAAATCATACGCAAAATCAAGAGCCAAAGCTCTGATACCACTTGATAGGACGTACGGAGTACTAACTAGTTCTGCGTGTATACCAACTCAAATAGTGTGGAATCCTATTTGATTGGCGGTCCAATTAGGGAGAACACAGTTAAGAGTAGTCTAAAGATTAATGAAACGTAATGAATGATTAGATCTCGATCAACTGTGATCTATGAAGTTGGAATAGGTTTTCTTGAGTCTCTGGACGGCTAGAGTATGGTTATGTGCGTAGGTATTCGAATTGTTTCGTTTTTCCACAAATTAGATGGTATTTATATGTTAGGGTTTTTCATTCGTACGAATGAACCATTAGCAAGGTTCAGTCGTGCGACTGAAGCATGCAATTGATCCATCCGCACGACTGAAGGTCTAGGCATGCGACTGAGTCAATCTTATGTCTCAATTGTGCGACTAATCCAATCTCTTGGTTCAATCGTGCGACTGATCCAGTCTCCTGGTTCAGTCATGTGACTGGTCCATTAGCATGAAGTATTCCTGCGTATGGTCCATTAGCATGGTCCATTCACATGAGAACTTCACACGATTAAGTTTGAACATGTTTCTCAACCATTATTGACTAAGAACTATGTACAATAACCTCAAACCTATATAGTTAGTTCAATATATTTTATTACATAATAAACACTGAAATATTAAACATTATATGCATCAACCACACATTGCATTTCATTAATACCCATTCAATTACATATATGTAAGACATGAAAGACATTTTACATTAAGCCCCTAAACTATGTACATGTGTATCAACAATCACTATCAGCTTTGGAAAGAAAGCATGATACTTCACCCATTGGGGAAACATTGTTCATATCTAGCTTGTACATATCCCCTTTCCTATGAGATCTAAGAAGCACCAATTCTAGAGGAATTGTCATCCCTGGTTTGAGGATAATGCACTCATGCTCTGTGAAAAGCATCTGGTGCTTTTGATCATAAAACTAAGAAACACTTAACAGATTGTGTTCAAGTTGTTTGACAAAGTTAACTTTGTCAACTTTTAACTTACCATTGGATATACTCCCTCTACCAGAAATATATCCTCCAGCCTCACCTCCAATTGGACAGGACCTCTATCATAGTGTTGAAACTGTTGAAGGAGAGATCTGTTCCCTGGCATGTGCCTGGAGCATCCACTGTCTACAATCCAGACATTATTGTTCTTGTCATATGGATGTCCATACACATAAGATGAGATTATTAGTTTTCATTGGAGACCCAAGCTTTCTTGGTCTTGGGTTCCTCCAAAGATAGTGACATAATTGAACCAAAAGTGAAGCATGGGGGTTCAATGGATGTCTTTGAAGAAGAGGCTTGTGCTGCACCATCTTTCTTGATCTTCCAATCCATCCTTTGGTTGATCATGGAAGATGCACTTGTAGAAGCTTTTGCAGCATGGCATTGTTCTGAAGCTACTTTATTTTTGGAAGAAGCTTCCACCACCTTTTCTTCTGAAGCAGTCTTCTTCTGGGATGGTTTCAAGGGAATTTTCCTTTTCTTCAGAATTTTAACTTCTTTTGCTTTCGAAGCCATTTTCCCTTCGGAAGAAGGAGTTTCTTCTAAAGACAACCTGGCTTTAGAAACTAGCTTTCCCTTTTTCATCACTTGGACCATCTGATAAGGTCCAAATGAGAAACCTTCCCTCACTCCTTCTTTTCTAAAAGTATTTGCATAATGTGTGCTAGCATGATTGTAGTAACAATCTTTAGCCATGTGGTTTTGCAAACCACACATTATGCATGTAATGTTAGTCTTTTGGGAGCTTGTAGGTTGTTGTTTCTTAGTCTTTCTCTCTTTGTCAGCAACCTTTCTCTTCAACTTCTGATCCTTTGGTAGGACAGGAGTGTGGGTACTACAATCCTTTCCTAAATCAGAAGTACCTATCATCTAGAATCCAGTAAGCTAAACAAACCCTTTTGTTTTGGGTCAATTATGAGCTTAGACTCGGCCACTTTCTTAGCAGTTCTTCTAGCAGCTTTAGCTCCGCTTCTTTGGGCTTTGGTGGTTAGGGTTTGATCTTCACTGGGAGAGGTGGGTGGATTTACCTGTGCCTTCCCTGTGGTGGCCAGTATTGTTGCATCATTCTTTAACTCATGTAATGAACAACAGCAAATGGGACCTTTTCCACATCTAGGTTGTCTTATGGACTCATAAGAATGTGGTGGAGCAATTTCATTGGTCCACAACCCTCCTTTATTCTCATAACAGATTTTGGAGTGGGAGGATGATGCAATAATAGCTTGGAAATTTTGCTCAGAAATAGCATACTTCCTGGCTTGAGCCTCAGACAATTTGGATATCAAATCCTTTATTTGAGTCTTGTAATTGGTGTGTTCATGTTTTAATAAGGAACCAATTTTCTCTAACTCTTCAATTTTCTTTAGGTAGTCAGATTTTGCCCTTTTAAAATCAGATTCAAAACATTTAAAGACTCAATATCAGATTTAATTTCCCTACTATAGTCTTGATAGAATTTAACCTTAGCTATACAGGAAGGAGTACAAAGATGTTCATATACCTAGTTATCATCTATTTTGGCCATGAGAGCTTGAGCAGGAGTCACATCCTGAACCATAAC
Organism: Flaveria trinervia; assembly: GCA_025506515.1. Taxonomy (NCBI): domain Eukaryota; kingdom Viridiplantae; phylum Streptophyta; class Magnoliopsida; order Asterales; family Asteraceae; genus Flaveria; species Flaveria trinervia. The sequence continues at coordinate 39,618,110 of CM046452.1, read as the reverse complement.
TTCTTGAACCATTGTAGCTGTTTCAGTTGACTTTCTAGTGGGCTTTGATGTAGAGGGATGTGTGGAGGCCTGTGGGGTTCCTGGGTTTGATTTGGGAGCCTTGCATTCCCTTGCAAAGTGACTAAGTAGGTTATAGTTGTAACATTTGGCCTTGGTCTTGTCAAACCCAAACTTGCTGGCAGTTGGGTTTTGAGGGAATTGCCTTCCGGTTCTTTTAATGAACTTCTTCGCTCTGTAGGTTAAAAGAGCCATCTATTGGATGATGTCCACATACTCTACATTGTCTGGACTGAAACACTCTAGATCATCAAAACAGCATTGAAAATCACCAGAGTGCCCACTTCCTGAGACAAAGGCATAGCTGTCCTGAAAGGAGTTGTGCTAAGCCTGTTGAGACCTTGGAATCTTAAGGAAAGTGATGTAAGGTCCAGTAGAGCAGGATGGCTGTTGGTTGTATGTCAAGTATTGCTTTAGCAACCATTAAAGCGTTGCTAGCAGGAAGGCTTAGAGGTCTGCTTGTCGGTGGCCCTTCTTACTCTCTATCTCCAACCGGTATCCATCAAGGATGCCATAAAGTTCAGTCATAGTAAGAGTGTTCAAGTTCTCTGTCCTCTTGATAGAGACACAGTAGAATGTCCACTCATTTGGAAGAGCACTTATGAACTTTCTTGTGAGATCTCTAAGTTCAGGATTGATCTTCGCAGACTGAAGTGAAGAAATAAGATCCATGTACCTGAAATACTGCTGGTTGAGGGTCTCTCCAGCAATATAAGTGAATTTCTCGAACTGTTGCTTCAATGAGTCCTTCTTGGAGTCGTTGGAGCTTGAATACATTTAAGAAAGTGCATCAAACAATTCTTTAGCAGACGTACAATGCTCAAACCCCACCATGATGGAGTTACGTATTGCAGTCATTAGAATGGTCATTGCATTGCTGTCAACGTCCATTTTCTTCCGGTCTTCATCAGAAAAATCTTTAACAGCCTTTTCTATCATGGCACCATTTCCACCAGACGTTGTCACCTTGGGTTTATACGGGTCATTCACAACAGAGTTCCACATCTTGCTGTCTTGGTATCTGATGAAGCCTTCCATTCTTCTGCTCCAAGACCTGAAGTTTTTAGGAGTAATGATGGGAGCTTTGGTCATGGTTCCCATCTGTACTTCAAATTTGTTAAGAGCCATTTTGTGAGAGTTATAAGGAGGAGTGAAAAACAGGTTGATTTGGATGGTTGGATCCCACAATCAAGAGCCTAAAAAGCTCTGATACCAATTGCAGGATCGGTTTGTGTCACTAAACACTTGATTTTTCTCAAACTCACTTAAACAACACTCTCGATGAAAGCAAAGTCTTTAAGAGTTGATAACAATATAATAAGTAATAATAAAACACAAGAAGTAATTTTCAAGGTACTTGCTTATATTGCTTGTCAACTCAAATATTACAAGACTCTTACAAGCATGTGTTTATGAGTTACAATGAGAGACTATATATAATACTACCTACAGCCGGATATACTTTGATACCAGCTGGAATACTCTAACTAAAGCAAATACTACAAAGCTATAGTTTAAGGTATCTCAGATAAAACTTTATCTGAGATATGGTAGTCAGGACATGTCCCTGACTTACCTTTTGTCACCAACTAAAGTTGGTAACTTGTACTAACATAAAAAGGTGAACAGTGGAATAAAGTATGGTCAACTACATGGCTCTTTGAGAAAACACCATGCAGTATCAGAGGTCTGTAGCAGAGTGTCAAAGACCATACTTTTGTCCACTGGTTCATAGCAGTGTCTTTCGAAGGTTAAATGGCTTTGGAAGAACAGTACTTTTGAAGCCATTTATACTTCGGAAGAGGTTGCTTCTTCCGAGGCTTGAAAACTTCTTCTTTTTTCATACTTCGAAAGTAGTCTTCTGATTTCTTCTTTTGAGACTTCTTCTTCGGAAGTGAATACTTAATCTTCAGAAGTAGAGCTTTGCCTTTAGAACTGGAAGTTTTACTTTGTCTTTAGAAGAACTCTACTTCCTTCAAAAGTTCCATAGTTGGCTTCGGAAGCCTTTGTAAGCAGCACCAAAATTTGTATAAGTGATTTGGTTTTGGTTGCACCAACCTTCTTCTTGATCTAACACTATCCACAATGGAAACAGCTATTTGAGATTTACCTAAATGGAGTGGATCACAACCTCTGGACTTCAATAGGGACTGGTTACATGGTACTAGTAAGCGCAAATGGAGTGAAGTTGACGTTGGGTGGAATGCGCAAGGCTCAGAAGATACTCTTCAATGCTGAGAAGAAAGTTTATGCCTTGCTGACTCAGTCAATCCCGAAAGACATCTTTCACCAATTTTCTGAGAACAAACAGGCCAAAAAGTTGTGGGAGGCATTAGAGAAGAGATACAATGGGAATGTGACATTAAAGGCATTGAAGGCAAAGTCTCTCAAGAAGGAGTTTGATAACTTCTATTCTATAGAAAACGAGAGCTTAGATGATATTATTGACAGATTTTATCATCTAATGAGTGAGCTGCACAATCACTGAGTAACCACATCAATGGAAGACAAAGTTTCAAGTTTTGCTGATGGGTTGCCTGAGAAATGGGATTCATTTGTGTCCAACCTGAGACAGAATGACATACTTGCTATGTTGGACATAAATGACTTCATCCCGAAGTTAAGGGAAGAGGAACTGAGGATGAAGTACAAGTCGAAGAAAGGATCTTACATTTAGAATCCTTCACTCTACAACTCGGTTCCCAATCCAATTGGTTCAGGAGCACCACTACAAACAGCTGTTGTTTCCAGTTTCGCGGCTCCTTCCCAATCCACTGCTTCAGGACCAGAAACGTCTGGGTCATCATCATCGACTCAATACATAGTGCCTGAAGCCAATACTACGAAGTTGAAGACCGAGAATCTTGGTAATATCACATTTGAGTTTGCAAAAGATCACATGGATCTTCTAGCAGCGGTGGTTCAATCGTATGATGGTGTAGTTGCTGGGAAGATCGGATTTGTCATCTTCCAGATGAAGACTACGAGCAGGTTGACGAGAACGAGCTGGAAAGGATGGATATCATGTGGGCTCTAGCAAGTGCATTTAGACAAGCTAAAAAGTTCATTAAGAAGACGGGACAGAATCTAGTAGCCACAAAAGATACGACCATTGGTTTCGAGAGAACCAAGGTCACCTGCTTCAATTGTGGTGAAAAGGGGCATTTTAAACATGAATGTATGAAGCCCAGAAAACTGGAATTGTAACCCATTTCCCACTTCAATCGCGAAGACAAAGACATGGTTAGAACTAGTTCTTCAAATAAAGAGACTAAAGCACTAACTGCCCAAGGTAATGAAGGACAAGATTGGTCCTTCCGATTTGTCTCTCCTGGAGAATCAAACATTGCTTTTGTAGCTGAGCAAGCGATGTCAGATACAGATGAATTTGTGAACGTGGTAAACCACTTGGTTGAGGAAGAGCTCAGAGCAACAAGTTAAGAATCTCCAACAATAGAAGAGTCTACCTCTACATTGATGGCTGATTCAACTGACTCCTCATAGGTAAGTTCTTTAGATCAACTATTTAATCAGCATGCTTGTTCTGAATGTGAAAAAATTAGGGAAAGCATAGATCTAAAATTTTCTAGGTTATTAGAACACAATAATAGCTTTGTAAATGACTTACAACTCTGCACTGAAACTAATCATATATCAAAACAAAATGAGTGCAGTTTTAAAGAAAAGATAGAACTTTTGGGTAAACACTAAGGGAAACCGAGGTTGTCGCCTTAAATCAATCTAATGATATAAAGTTTTATTTAAATTAATTAGAAGAAACCAAAAAGGAGAAAGCATTTTTGGAAGTTGAAATTAATTCATTAAAACAAAAACTATATTGTTGGGCGAGTTCTTCTCACGTAGTAAAGAACTTAGTGAAAGAATGAAACAATGGGGAAGGTTTGGGATACAAAGTAGTTCCACCACCACATGAGATCCTTTTGAATGCAAAATTTAGACCTTCAAATAACAACCCAATTAAGGATCATGTGGTGTCTACTCCTCTAGTTAGTGATCCTGATTCCACAGGTAAACTAGTGAAATCTAACACTAAACAAAAGGAGGCTACTTTGAAATCAAAAGGCAAGATGCGAGTTGAGAACTTGGATGATGCATTTAAAAGGATTAATGTAAGGTCAGGTTCACTAAATTTCATTTCAGAACCCAAACTAACTAAACTAGTTAACCACAAACGTGTTAATCATCAAAGTCCAACCGAAGGGCAAGTTAAAGATGTTCAAAATGTCAAAACAATTAATTTTGTTAATATGGGTGAAACATCTAAAAGGGTAATGACAAAACCAAACTAGACACACCTCACACATTCACTAAGCTCAACATTACACAAATGTTTTCCTCAATCTGTAGAAGCAAGATCTTGCTACAGTTGTGGAAAACGAAGACATATTTCTACTAATTGTCCTTATTATCAGACGCCCAGAAAGAAAATTGAACTTTATGATACACAACAAATTTCTTCTAAAATAAGATCTAACACTCCACCTAAGAGTGGTAGTGAACCAAAAGTTCAAACCATAAGTCAGTCGTCTATTTACCACAACAAGCCTTACACAAAACTGGCTTATGGAAACAAAAATCAAGTATAGTGTCTCATAGTGAGAATGATAAGAAGAAAGATATGCTCTCATCCTTTAAAGGAAAATGGATTGAGTTTATGATGTGTGATTCCTCTGGGTCACCCAAGCCGGTTAGGGCTTTCGTCCCAAATTTGAACTAACAAGTTTCTTTGACTGTGAAGGGTGTCTGCTATAGCGTTATCACTAATACCTAGATTATTGATAGTGGGGCGTCTAGGCACATGACAGGAAATTCGTCCCTCCTTTTCAACGTCAAACAAATCAAAGGGGGACATGTTTCATTTGCTGGGAACAAAGGAGGCTACATCACAGCACAATGCGAAGTAGGAAACGAGAAAGTAAAGTTTGACAAAGTGAACTACGTTCAACAGCTTCAGAACAATTTACTTTCAGTCTCCCAGATCTGTGAATAAGGCTTTAAGGTTGTGTTTGACAACAAGAAGTGCTACATGTTGAAGAAGGACTATGTGATTGAGGAGGATAAGGTTCTCATGTTAGCTTCAAGATATAACGACCTGTATGTCTTGGATATATCAAAAGCATCCACAACTGATCACATGATTCAATGTTTCTTGTCAAAGGAAACTGAGAGGGACTCAGTCTCGTGGCATAGGAAATTGGGGCACATCAATCCTAGGAAGATGAATCACTTGATTCAGAATGATCTAGTGAATGGTGTAAATGTCAAGAACTTCCAGCTTCCAGACTTCTGCGTAGCTTGCAAGAAAGGGAAACAGACCAAGAAGGCTCATAAGGCAAAGAAAGTCAACTCTATTGATATGCCTCTCGAGCTTCTGCACATGGATATGTTTGGCCCTGTTAGCATAAAGAGCATTGCTGGAGATCTGTATTGCTTTATAGTAACAGATGATTACTCAAGATTCTCTTGGGTGATGTTTTTGAAAGCCAAATTAGAAACTTTTGAATCATTCAAACATCTGGTATCTACATTGGAATCACTCTACAAGCTGAAAGTTAGGCAGATTCGATAAGATAATGGCACTGAATTCAAGAATCAGTGGATGGAGTCATACGGCAGAGAAAGAGGAATTGTTCATCAATTCGCTTCTGCCTACATTCCACAGATGAACGGCATATCTGAAATAAAGAATCAAAGTTTGATAGAGACTGTCAGAACAATGCTTGCCGACTCAAAACCACCTATTCAATTCCAGAATGAGGCAGTGGCAAATGCGTGTTACACTCTCAATCGTGTCTTACTGGTCAAGTGACATGGGAAAACATGTTATGAACTACTCCAGAGATGTAAACCCAACCTGGAGTATTTAAAACCATTTGGCACACCCTGTACATTGTTGAAGAAGACTCAGAATGGGAAGTTAAACGAGAAGGCAGAAGAAGGGATATTTCTCGGATACAACATACTAGACAAGAGAGTTTACAACAACTCAATGGGTCAGGTAGAAGTGTGGTGCAATGTTGACGTTCAAAGATACACCACCCCCTAACTGGTAAAGGACCGTCAATCTTTTTTGACTATGATGGATTCTTTAAATCCTTCAATCTACCGCCTTCTCATACTGATGACGAGCTTTGTTCTAGGATGATGTACGATGGTCTTAATACTCCTCCACCAGACTCGACATCAGCTGCTCCATTAGATGATTCCTCTAGCCCTTAATGGGAGACCTTGAAGTGAGTGAATCTTAATCTGATGATGAGGTAGTTGATACTGCTAATGTGGACCAGGAGGAACTGGTTCAAACAATGAAAGTACACAAGCATCAAATACCAATGCCTTTGACATATCAAAACCTCATACTCCAAGCACTGCAGATCCTGCACCTGAGTTTAACAATCTGGATAATGAGGTGACTATTTCAATAACTCTTGGATCTCGGCTAAACATTTATCATCCCCTAGACAATGTCATTGGGGATGTTAGATCAGGAGTATAGACTAGAAATCAGCTGTACTCAGCTTATTATGCCTCGGTAATAGAAAAGGGATACCTTCATGATGGAGCATATAGATATTTTGTGTCTCAATTTGAACCAAAATATGTTAGTGAAGCATTAAACGATGAGGCATGGGTCAGTGCGATGCAAGAAGAACTCCTACAGTTCAAGAAGTTAGAAGTATGGACCCTTGTGGACAAATCATAAGGTGCTAAGGTGATTGGCACTAAATGGGTGCTGAAATGAAAGAAAGATAACCAAGGGGTCATAATCAAGAATAAAGCCCGACTTGTAGTTCAAGGATTTCGACAAGTCGAAGTCATAGATTATAATGAAGTGTTTGCACCAGTGGCAAGGATGGAAGCAATCCGTATATTTCTAGCTTATGCATCCTACATGAAGATTAAAGTCTATCAACTAGATGTAAGGCGTGCATTCCTTCATGGTGAAATCCATGAGATGGTTTATGTCAGTCAACCCGAAGGATTTGAGGATCCTTATCATCGGGACAAAGTTTACAAGCTGGATAAGGCTCTCTACGGGCTCCATCAAGCTCTTAGAGCATGGTATGAGAAACTCTCAACTCATCTGGTGAAACACCATTTTCGCAGAGGAGTTATTGATTGTACACTATTCATCAAAGAAAAAGATGGCGACTTACTGCTGCTATAGTTTATGTTGATGACATAATCTTTGTTCTAGAAACGAAGATTTTTGTAAAGAATTCGAATCTGTATTGAAAGCAGAGTTTGAGATGAGTGCCATGGGGGAGAGGAAGTTGTTCCTTGGATTACAGGTGGATCAAACACCAAAGGGAATCTTCCTACATCAGACTAAGTATGTAGGTAATATCCTTAGTCGATTCGACATGGAGAATGTTTCAACAGCTGAAACTCCACTTGCCACAAACCATGACGTGGCACCCGATGAAAATGGTGATCTGGTTGATGCCACCATGTATAGAGGAATGATCGGATCTCTCATGTACCTCACAGCCTCACGTCTTGGTATCATGTACGCGACGTGTCTTTGTTCCAGATATCTGGCGAAACCAAAAGTAAACCATCTCATCAAAGTCAAAAGATTTTTCGTTATCTGAAAGGTACTACAACACTAGGGTTGTGGTATCCTCATGACGATGACTTTGAGCTTACAGCGTATAGTGACTCGGATTATGGCGGTTGTAAAATAAATTACAAGTCAACATTAGCGGGATGTCAGTTCTTTGGTAGACGGTTAGTCACCTGGCAGTGTAAGAAGCAAACCTTCGTTGCTCTGTCAACATGTGAAGCTGAATATGTTGTTGCTGCTAGTTGATGTTCACAAATAATTTGGATTCAACAGCAAATGCGCGACTACGGTTTGCAATTTTCTAACACTCCTATTTTTGTTGATAATTCTGCTACTATTGCTATAACCAAAAATCCAGTCCAACATCCTAAAACTAAACACATTGGTATCAAGTATCATTTTATACGTGATTGTTTTGAAAAGCAATTAATCGATTTTGTTAAAATTAATATGGATTTTCAACGCGTTGACCTCTACACAAAAGCATTTGATAAACCGAGGTTTTTATATCTTTTAGAGATTAATGGTGTGAAAAAGAAAAGTGATGTGATTCAAGAAGACAAAAGTTCGTAGTCCGACTAGTGTAGTTAGTTTATTTTATTTTATTTTATTTCGTTTTATTTTCCTATCTATTAAAAATCCAAAAACACAAAAAGATTTTTGGTTTTAGAATTTTAAGGGGAGAATAGTTTTAGTCTAGTATTTAATTCGTGCAGTATTTAATTACTTAAAAACGACGGGGGAGGGCAGCTTAGCTAAAAGAAATGAAATCAAATATGTGATTCTAATTCATAGTTTATGGAAAATGATAGTACACAGGGAGCGAATCGGTTGGTGTTGGGTTTGCAAGAACATAAAACTAAGTTTAACCCATTAAACTTACTGAAAACGCAGCGGAATATCAACATATTATTGACTTACTTATAAGCTGAAAAATATGTTCTTTAGGTGACCATTTGAATGTATAAAGCAAACCCAAAACAAAAGATCTTAAATATGTGAATAAACAAGCTATAAACACAAGTTAAGCAACATAAAATCACAGCTTCAATGAGCTGTGATTACTACCTTGTTCCAGCCAAAGTTGTCGACCAAGAAAAGGTTGAAAATGCTTGTGAATCGGCCAAGACTTCAAGGAAGAAGCACTCAAGCTTGTATACCCCAAGCCCTTGAAGTAAACACCACTCTTGCTAGGGAGAGCACACGAAAACAACTCAAAAAACCCGAAAATTTTGCTCCTACAGCCTGCTGCCTTTCAAGAGGTGTAGAGAGAGAGAGAGAGGGGTTGTGTGTGTTGCTTGCATTTGTGATGGATCAAATTTTGAGTAGTGTGTCAAGCTAGTAGAGTGTGTCTTTTTTTTTAAAGAAAAGGGGCCAATGAAAGCCAAATGGGGCGGCCGGAAATTGCCCCCCAAAATGGGTTTTCCCTCCTCTTTAAACATACATACACACTCTTGCTAATAAGCCTTTTTGTCACATATTAAATAAGTCATCTACTAGAAATATTTAAATGTGACATGTCTTCTCTAATTAAAAAATTTAATTAAAGTATACTCTCATGTTATTTGTGTTATTTAAACCCTTTAAATAACAAAATAACAATAAACCCATCAACAAATTATCCTCATAATTTGTTCCATTTCATATGCAACTTATTTAGAAAACCCATTTTCTAAATTGGTGTAAATATTTAATTGCATGATCATATCATTAATTAAATATTAATTGGTGTTTGCTAGGCATGTTATTGGGTATAACCCGACTTGGATCATAACGTACTAACCGCATCAATATTCTATGTGTCTTGGGCACATAGAATCCAACAATCTCCCACTTGCCCAAGATTCATAGAAGATTGATGCAAGCAGTAAATACCTCCTAACAACGGTTTACTACCCTTAATACACATCACTTATAGCCGTTCAATAACATTATCCCTTTCAAGTACCCTACTTGAAAAGATTTAAGTGAATCAATCATCTATCCTTTTGTTTCAGATGTCATGTTAAATCCAAGGACACAGAATGATCATTCCTTGTTGATTTAACTTAATCAGGCCTTAGACATCTAACTCTCAACGAATAAGAGGAACAAATTCCATCTTGACTACATACGTTTCTCACAAACACCTCGTATCATACCTGAACATACCCTTATGTACTGTCCATTATTTCAGGGCAGTGAAGAATCAGCTCAAGGCATAATACTTGGTGAATATCAAAACCAAATATGTATCTCGGGTCGGAGGATACCAAATGATATTCGCCTTTACTCAAAATTACTTATGATCAATCAATAAGATTCCATGTAGTAAAGTTTGAGTTGCGGGTTAGTCCAATATTTGCATCCCACAAATATCCATGAACCTTGGTGACAGGATTAGTGATCTCAAGTTGATGGATTAGAGTGTAACGCAGCGGAATAAGAACAAGAATTAGACAAATTATAGCAAGAATTTGATATTCGTATGCATTATGAACAAATACGGTTGTAAAGAGAGAATATATTTCTGTGAAAAGGAATGTTTCAATAATATCAAATGTTTCTTCTCAATCATTCACGATTACAATAAGGTTGGCACTCCCTATATAGAGTGAAATCACTACTGATATCACGAGATAGTGACATCTGGCAGATTTGTTACAAAAATAACTAAAACTTAACAAACTACTGAAATGTTCACAACTACTGAGAACATATCAAAGTGCTAAGCATAAAACATAAAACTACTGATACGAAACTACTGAAACTACAACGACTGAATAACAAGCTCTTCAATCGTTTTACAAAACTACTGAAAGGAAAACATAAAACTACTGAAAGAAAACCGTCACAACTACTGAAGAAGACCTCTTCAGCTGTTGTGACAACGACTGATACTTGGTCTTCAGCACTTTTCTTCAGACTTTGTCTTCAGCACTTGTCTTCAGACTTTGTCTTCAGGACTTGTGTCTTCAGACTTTGTCTTCAACATTTGTCTTCAGACTTTGTCTTCAGCACTTGTCTTCAGACTTTGTCTTCAGCACTTGTGTCTTCAGACTTTGTCTTCAGCACTTGTGTCTTCAGACTTTGTCTTCAGCACTTGTCTTCAAACTTTGTCTTCAGCACTTGTGTCTTCAGACTTTGTCTTCAGCACTTGTGTCTTCAGACTTTTGTCTTCAGCTGTTGTGGACTTCAGCAGTTGTTGTGACGTGTGTGGGACTTAAGGTTTTTCTGATCCGGCTCATTGGTTCTTTTGGTCCAACAAACTCCCCCTGAACCAATGCAGCCAAAACCTTAACTTTATTGAGGTCCCACTTATTGTTGGCAATAAGATTGGTCTTTTTCCTTCTTGATCAGCTAAGAAGATGACCCAATTAAGCACTGGCCTGGGAATAGATTTCTGAAATTTGGTTGGCATAGTATGGATAGGAGCCCTGACTTTGGGGAACTGGACACAGGGCTGTGGTCCTATCCATGAAATCTACTTCCTATGTATAAGCCTGTAGGATTCTCTGGTGTATGCTCTGAGAAACATAATTTGTTTTTCCATGGTAAGATTTTCAGCTCCACCATCAAACAATCCTTCACGCCCATGCAGCTCTGAAATGTACTTAGCCTGTTTGCCATTTTTGAGCTCAACTGTTGTGATCTGTCTGTATGCAAACTCATCTGGGTGAGTCCCTTTAAGTAACAGACTGAGCTCATTTTGTTTGAAGTTCTCAAGCCTCTTGTAGACTAACCCCTTTTGAATTACTCTGTTCTCTAACATCTTTTGGGGTGGTTGTTTAGTTTCATAGGCCTTCTTGAAATCTTCTACAATTTCCCAGGGCGATACTACAAGGACCACTGTGATCTCTTCATCTACGATCCTTTTTACTTGGCCCTTGTATCTCGAAGGAATGTCTTTCTTCACAATTTTGTGAGCCACCCTAGGATCAGGCCATATTCTCACCTTTTCCTTTTGATATTGAAATGTGTTAGCAAGGGTGTACAATCTTAGAGCTTCCTTCTTCATACAGATTATTGATGAAGAAGCAGCATAAGTTTTGTCTATGCTTTTCAGCATCTCATCATCATGAAGCTTCTGTTGCTGTTCTTCTTCTATCTTTATTCTCACAGCTTCCATCTGTGAGGTGGGAGTGATGGGCATAGGTTTGGCTTTAGGCAAAGTTAGGACTGCAGAAAGAGGCAGCCTATCTTCTTCCTCATCATCCTCTTCTTCTTCTTCTTCTTCTAGCCTCAACACCCTTCTCTTCTTCTTCTTGGGTGCATCATCGGCTGTTGGTTTTGAGGGTAAAGGAATTGGTTTAGTGGGTTGTGGTAGTGGTGATTTTGAAGTGGGAGGTTTTGCAGGTTGTTCTAGCATTCTTGTAGTGAGTGAGGCTTTTGAGTGTTTTGCTAGTTCCTTTCTGTTCCCAGCACCTGCCTCATTTAGTGCTTCAATCACCAATCCCTTAGTGTATGCTTCAGACGAACAGATCTTGGTGGTTATCGCCAAGATACTGTCCCTGGTCCATGACTTAATCTCGATCAGTGATCTCCCAAGGTACTTTGCAATGAATCTGATCATGATCTCTAGTCTTTCTCTTTCTAATGCATCATAACTTGCCCATCTTGAGTTAATTTCTTCAACTTCAAGTCTCCTAATCTCTGAGTCAAGCTGTGCAGTATCGAACCCCTATCTATACAGTTGATCAATAATGGAGTCCATTGATTTACTGTGTGTAGCATCCGCCATTTTGATCATCTCATCAAGTTCGAGTTCTTTCTCTTTTCCTTCAACCTTTCTCTTCTTATATGTGACATGAAAGTCTTTGTGACATTCACCCACTTGATCAATGTCAGCTCACTTCACAAACTCCTCTTCCTTCTCAGTCTCCTTTTCTTTCTTCCCCTCTATGCTCTTCCTCTTTGCTTTCATTGGCTGACTCTCCCCCTTTTTGGTTGCATTAGTTGCAAAGGTTTGAGTAGCAGAAAGCCTTGTGCTCACAATCTCCTCCACCAGGGGTTGTATGATTGAGGGAAGCCTCTCATCCATGGTTTTGATCACAATGTCTGTGATCATTGGGGTGATGAGAGGTAGGGATTGCTGAAAGATAGCAGCTGTTTGCTCAGAGGGGTTCTGTCCCTGAGAAGCAGTGCCAGAAATAGAGGCTGGTGGCTCGGAAGTTTGAGTGGCTGAGTGTGTGGGAGACCTTCAGGTCAAGGTGCCATCTGTGGGTTTATGTCGGTGGCAGATGGACTTGCTTGTTGAGAGAATTGGTCAAGTAGTCTTTGTAGTCTACTGACTTCTTCCTCAATAATTGTGTTCTGGGCCAGAACATCATAAAAGAAGCCCAGGTCATCATCAGCAGATGCTGAATCACCTGAACTCCTGCTTGTAGCAGGATGTACATGCACTGGGTGTAGACCAGTTGTAGCATGTGCCCCTTTTTCTTGGAACTGGGGACTTCCAGCCTCAGGACAATGTCCTTCATCAGCTGTTGTCTCTGTTGAGGTCTTAGCTATGTTACCAGCCTTAGTCTGATCATGTGCTGATTCAGAAGAGGTGGCAGCCTCACCAGATGTTTTGGTCTCCATATCCACACCAGGAGATAGAACAGTGAAACCCTCGTGCTGTGGGCTGTCAGGAGCATGTTGATCCTCTTCCTCAATTGCTGTGGTTTTCCCCTTTGTTGGTGTTTGTTGGGGAGGAGGAGAGGCATGAAGCTGAGTCAGCACGTTTGCAATAATGAGAGTAGGACTTTGTGGGGCGGTTGCAGTGGGAGATGGGGTAAAAGCAGTATGCACCTGGGGAGAATGGTGCTCTTCAATGGCAATCTCCTCAAATGAGGAAGATCCCAGATTAGTGGGTACCCCTTCTTTGGTTGCTGCAGGCTCCTTTTGAGAGGAATCCTGAGCGGCTGTGGCTGGTGAAGTCCTTGTATCCACTAGGGGGTTATAACCAGTGGATATAGCCTGCGTTTGTGTCACAGGGGCATCCTCAGGGGACTCATTTCCTGAGTAGCCTTTTTTGTCTTCTTTTTAGTGGGTGTGGTGGGGACTTTGGATTTGGAGGTGGTGGCTGTGGGTTCTAGCTGCGTGGGTTTGCGCAGCTTGGCAGCCATTTTGAGTGATTGGTCAGAGTTGTGCCGGGAGTATACTTCAGGCAATATAGCCGTAGCAGGGACTCCCAGGCCAACAAGTCCCTCAGCTTGAAGCTGGTTTTCAATTATGGCCATTATGAACCGAGGATATAATATCCAATGGTTAGCAAGTTGTTTTTGGGCCATATCCTTGAGGTCTAAAAATAGTATTTCAGAAAAATTTAAAGGTTGTTGCTCAAGGATGGAGTACATTACCTGTTGCCACCTTGTGGACATTTGATCCCATGATGAAGTCTTGGGGGCAAGGCAGATATTTACCAGGTGAAAGATGAGACGTTCGGCATCCTGGAAATGTTTCTTCAATATGGTAAATGCACTCAGGTTACCCTGGTATCCATGCTGGGCAAATGATTGATCGATTGTGCCCTTTGGATAACCAGTTAGGAAAGTGGCATCATCCAAATTTAGGGTTTGGCGAAGAATGTCTGGAGTAATGACCACTTTTTCATGATGGACAAACGATTGAAGAGACTCTGTGTCATTCTCCTGAGAAACAAGAGTAACGTTTGTCCAGAATTGGTTAGAGATTCGGGATATAAGGTGGGATTTAACAGAAAAGCCGTTTTGTAAGGTGACTGAACCATTAAATCAATGGTGTTGTGAAACTTGGTCCAGTATGGCAATTTTGTGAGATGTGCGACACAGTTGTGTCGAGGTTTTAGTTGCATGGTCGTCATTGATGAAGAGAGGTTACAGAGTTTTTTTGAACGTTAGGTTTGAGAAGAGAAAGTAAAAACTCTGAAGGTGGGATAAGGTATTTAAAGGGTAGGGTTAGAAAACGACTGAAGGTTTTGGTGTTAGTCATCAGTTGTTGAAACTACTGATGACGTGGTATTAACTTTCAGAGGTTTGGAATGACTAACCGTATTGGTGTGATCAGCCGTTGTTATAAAACAACTGAAGACTTGGTTTTAACCGTCAGACGTTAAAACAGCTGAAGTCTCTGATTTAGTCATCAGTAGTTATAAAACTACTGAAGATTTAGTCATCAGTGGTTATAAAACTACTGAGGATTTAGTCATCAGTAGTTATAAAACTACTGAAGACAGTTTTGACTTCAGGTGATGAAACAACTGAGGACTTGGTATTAGTCATCAGTAGTTGGGAAACTACTGAAAACTTTGGTTTTACCATCAGTTGTTGTAAACAACTAAAGACTTGGTGTTAGTCATCAGTAGTTGTGAAACTACTGAAGACATGGTTTTGCTTTAGTTGTTTAGAAAGAAACAGCAGTTGGGAAACTACTGAAGACAAAAAGTCTCATCAGTAGTTGTTGTCAATTCATTGCTTTTCAGTTGTTTCATACTGTCCTCAACACGTACTCATCAGACGTTTTCATCTGTTTTCAGATGTTTCATAGGACATCAGTACGTATTTGTATTTCTGACAACAGTAGTTGTAGCTACATCAGCTGTTGTAACTACATCAATTGTTTTAACAAATAAAGTACTTGAGTACTGAGAAGTTAAGCTCTAGTAGTTTAAAGAAAACTTCCGGTGGGAAAATAACTTCAGTACTTATATATATGACAATAATAAACTAATGATCATCAGTACTTGTGAGCTGAGATCATCAGTAATTGTCATTTATTCTAGCTGCAGCATACCAAGCCTTAACACTAGGTTTTGGAAAGTTGTGCTATCCAAGGGCTTAGTGAAAATGTCTACAAGCTCATCAGCACTAGGAACAAATTTTGGATCAATCAGACCTTTTTCAAAACAATCTCTAATAAAATGGTGTCTGATTTCAATATGTTTAGTCCTAGAGTGCTGGACAGGATTCTTGACAATACAAAGAGCTGAAGAGCTGTCCATTAACAATGGGGTATTAGTCTCTGTTATGCCATAATCCAATAATTGGTTTTGAAGCCAGAGTACCTGAGATGTACAGCTTGCAGGAGCAATGTACTCTGCTTCAGCAGTTGATGTAGCAACTGAGGTCTGCTTCTTACTCTGCCAAGAAATCAAGCAGTTGCCTAGGAATTGGCATCCTCCAGAAGTAGACTTTCTTGTCAACTTACACCCTGCATAGTCACTGTCAGAAAAAGCAACCAATTTACCAGAATGTCTAGTAGAATACCATAACCTAGAGATGGAGTGCCTTGCAATTATCTAAAGATCCTCTTGACTGCAATCAAATGAGACTCCTTAGGTGCAGCCTGAAATCTAGCACAAACACATGTAGCAAACATAATATCTGGTCTAGAAGCTGTTAAGTACATCAAGGACCCAATCATACATCTGTAAAGTCTTTCATCAACCACTTTACCTTTCTGATATGTATCCAGTTGTGTGGTGTTGCACATGGGAGTAGAACAGGGCTTACACTTTTGTAAATCAAACTTTTCCAAAAGATCTTTTGTGTATTTGGACTGATGAATGAAAATTCCATCAGCCTTTTGTTTGATTTGCAAACCCAGAAAGAACTGTAATTCTCCCATGGCACTCATTTCAAACTTCTGTTTCATCAACTTTGTAAAGGCATCACACAACTGTGGATCAGAGGATGCAGAAATAATATCATCTACACAAATTTGAACAAGTAGATTATGCTGCCCAGCTTTCTTAATGAATAAAGTCTTATCTATGGAGCCTCTAGTGAAATTATTTTCCAGAAGAAAGTTTGATAATGTCTCATACCAGGCTCTAGGAGCTTGTTTCAACCCATAGAGAGCCTTATCGAGCTTATACACCCAATTAGGATGTTTATTGTCCTCAAAACCTGGTGGTTGACATACATAAACCTCTTCTTTAATTTTCCCATACAAAAATGCACTTTTGACATCCATTTGAAAAACTTTAAGGTTGTGATAAGCAGCATAAGCTAAAAACAATCGAATTGCTTCCAGTCTGGCTACAGGGGCAAAGGTTTCATTATAATCAATGCCTTCCTCTTGTGAAAACCCCTATACAACCAGTCTGGCCTTGTTCTTAACAATAAGCCCATTTTCATCAGTTTTGTTCCTAAACACCCATTTAGTGCCTATTGCACACTTACCTGGAGGTAGAGGAACCAGTTCCCACACTTGCTGTTTCTTGAACTGAAGAAGCTCAAGCTGCATGGCTTCAACCCATCCATTGTCCCTTAAAGCAATGTGATATTCTTTGGCTCTTGCTGACTAATGAATAGAGCATAGAAGCATAAATTAGACAATTGACTTCTTGTTGAAACACCAGCATTGATATCACCAATGATTGAGACATACGGTGATTCTGCAGATCTTGGTACACAATAAGATCTGTGCAAGTGTTTGTAGCAGGCTCAACAGCAACAGATGGTGATGGTGAAGCATTTCCTTGAAACCAATCAGTAGATGGTAATTCAAAGGAAGTTGAAGTTGTAGAAATCTCATTAGCATTTGTTGTGGATTGTGCTACTGAAGCTACAGGAACATCAGGTCTAGCTGAATCAGGCAGTTGATCACTAAACTTGAAAAGGTGATTGCTGATATCATCATCATCATCAGTAACACCAGATGGATGACTAGCTACAGAAGATGATGGATTCATATGATTTGCAACAGCAGGTGGTTGATAAGGAACATATTGCAGAATGTCCAGATCAAACAACTCCACAGGGTTTTGTGGAATTGTATCCTTAGGGGATTCATTCAACTTCACATGCAAGGTTTCTTCAAATATCTTTGTCTGACAGTTGAATACTCTATAAGCCTTGCAAGTGGATGAATACCCAACAAAATACCCTGCATCCACCTTAGAATCAAACTTTTGGAGTTGATCCTTTGTGTTGAGAATGTAACAGGGACACCCAAATGCTCTAAAGAATGAAATCAAAGGGGCTAAATGATGTAAAACTTCATAAGGAGTTTTCATCAACCTCTGATTTACTAAGTCTCTATTCTCTACATAGCAGGCTGTATTGACAGCTTCAGCCCAAAAGGTCAGTGGCAGACCAAAATCAGCCAACACGGACCTTGCAGCTTCAATAAGGGTCCTGTTCTTTCTCTCCACTAATCCATTTTGCTCTGGAGTCCTTGGGATGCTATACTTCCTCTTGATTCCCTTTGATAAGTAAAACTCATCAAGTGTGTGGTTTCTGAATTCAGTACCATTGTCACTCCTCACACACTTAACTGGTAGGGAATACGCTTTTCAACGTGTAACACAAAGTTCATAATGGACTGAGCAGCCTCATCCTTTGAATGCAAGAAGAAGGTCCATACATATCTAGAGTAATCATCCACAATTACCAGACAGTATTTCTTCTTTGCCATACTCATTACCTTCACAGGACCAAAAAGATCCATGTGCAGTAGTTGTAAGCAGGCATTAGACTTGGATTCTTCTATGGTTGGGAATGAAACTTTATGTTGTTTCCCTTTTAAGCATGCAGTGCAGATTTCATTACAATTGAACTCCTTTATTGGAAGACCTCTCACTAAACTCTTGTGGATCAGCTGATTCATGTTTTTGAGATAACATGACCCAGCCTTCTATGCCACAGTTTAGATTCTTGGAGAGAGGCCTTGGAGAACAAGCATGGATGACCTCTTAACTCAATTTTCTTTGACAGATCCAAGGCATATACTCTTCCTATCCTGTTAGCCTTCAAGAGAGTATTATCATCCAGTACTTTGTCAATCAGGCTCAGAACCTTGGAAGACAGAATCCTACAGTTCTGGCTTGTGAAAAGAGCAACATGTCCTTTGTCACACATCTGACTGACACTCAACAGATTATATTTGAGATTCTCCACATGGTTGACATCATCAAATCTAATATCTCCATTAGACACAAATCCCTTTCCAATGATGTAACCTTTATCATCATTTCCAAATGAGACAAATCCCTTCTTTCCCTGAGAGTAATCATGAAGAAGAGAGCTGCTCCCAGTCATGTGCATGGATCCTCCACTGTCCACATACCAGATGCTTCTTTGGCATGCTGAAGAACCTGCACAATCATCAGAACTAGTTAGCTTTGGAGACCCAAACCTTTTGGTTTGGGACTGACTTTATCAACAGATTTAACCATAGCTGGTTTCTTATGATTAACAACTGATGAAGATGGAGATGGTGCTAAAATGGATTTGGGCCTTCAGTTCATTTGACACTCATAACAAGCTTAAATATTAATTGGTGTTGCTAAGCTTGTTATTGGTATAACCCGACTGGGATCATAACGTACTAACCGCATCAATATTCTATGTGTCTTGGGCACATAGAATCCAACAGTTGGGACTTCAAAACTAATGTGCTCAAAATGCGAAATTCAAAGTACAAGTTTGAGAAGTCTAAGCACAACTAAAGAAAAATGATAGTTAAACTTGTTTGCTACTGAGATAACATAGAGAAAGTAGACCTAGAGATTGCTAGTTCATAATATGATGTTTCGGTAGATTCAACACAATAGATGAGTAGACTTCAATGATGAATTAAAAATTCAAACTAATCTGTTCAACTTGCTATGGGTTCTCATCTTATCCCTAGTTAACACAATCAACGCATTTCCAATAAGGGGTGACGAGCAAAATAAACACCACAAATGTGTGCGGATGACCATAATTATGAGCAAAGCACATGTAAAAAATACTAAAAGCAATCAAGCTGATAACATATGTTGTTGGTGCGTTATGTGCAGAAAGAAAAATAAATGCTCTAACAAGAAGATAGGTTGTGTGCCTCTCTGCTATGCGGTGGCACTGACCTGAGGATAAGCATAACCTAAATATTTTAGAATTCATTGTTGTTTGCGCCTCTCTGCTGTGCGATAGCAGTGACCTGAGGCTTGGCATCTCTTTGAAAGCTCTTAGAATAGTCTATTCTTGTCCAATACCCCTAGACTTCTCAAAACATGAGGAATGTTGATTACCAAATAAGTGTGAGATCCACAAATGCATGTTGAATAATTAAATATAATTCATCACGATTGTAACTCAAAAGTCTGTGTATGGATTTATGGGGACAAACATACTGACAATCATCGTGACTACAATTCTTGAAAGTCAAAATCATTATGTGCATCTTATAGCTTTAGTATGATTTCTTGAAAGTGCTAATGACTCAGACACAACAAGAATCTAGCATCAAGTGCATATTAATAAGGGGTTTCCAAACAATTATGTTATACCAGTATGATTCCATAATGAATCGTTCCAGAAATGATCAAATCAACTTGAAGTTGTTCTGCTTAAACCAAAACAACAAAAAATATGTCTTGTCTTCTTTTAAATTTCTAAGGTATTTTCTATTTTCTAGTCGTTTGTAGGATTAATCATCATACTATAAAACTGGATGTACTCTGTGAACCATTTACTAAAATAGGTCACGTCTGAGGTGACAAATCTGTTTAAATTAAATGGGTCACATCTGAGGTGACCAATCAGTTTTTTTTTAATTTAAAAGGATCACGTCTGAGGTGATCAATCGGTCTTAAACTAAAAGGATCACGTCTGAGGTGATCAAATGGTGTTAAAAGGTCATAATGTTTATCAAATGTTAACATTTTAAAGGGTTGAAAGTGTAAAGGGCTCAAGATCATAAGTATGAGCCAATCGCACGATTGGATCATAAGTATGAGCCAATCGCAAGATTGAACCATAAGTATGAGACAGTCACACGACTGGACCATGAGTACGGAACAACCAAGCGATTAGACTACAAGACTGAACCAATCGCACGAATGGGTCAAGGAGTATGAGCTAGTCGTACGACTGAACCCCAGCCGCACGACTAAAGCATGAGTATGGGCTCAGTCGCATGACTGGAGCATGCATGTGGGTCTAGTCATACCAATGAACATTAAGACAGTATAAAAAGAGGGGTGAGTCGGTCGCATTTCTCACCACCCTTCAAAGCATACGAAAAACCCTTCATACAGCCAAAATCTTGTTTCACCTTGATTACTTGCTGATTGTGTTACTAACTGATCTATTGTTCATCTACAGGTATTGTGAGACTGAAATCGATCAAAATGACTGGTGAAATCAAACCCTAACTGACCTAATCGCCTAAAATCAAGAAATCAGTAAAACTCTTCAAATAGACCACTTAAATGGACATAATCGTTGAAATGAAGGACATTAAGTGATATTTCGAGTTTCTGCAAATCTAATGAATCTAAACACGACGTCTAACATCAATAACTGACCAAGATTCAGGGTCAGAGTGTCGCACAGAGTCTTCTGCGAATAGACACCCTCAATGAACTTTAGTTACACGATTAAGCCAGGCGCAAGATTCATTCGCATGATTGAATCATTTGGTGGCTCATTCACATGACTAACTCAACTACAAGGCTTAACACATGACTAAGTTCAGTCGCAAGCTCAATCACATGATTGAATTCAGTCGCAAGCTCAATCGCATGACTAAACTCAGTCGTATGGTTCAATCGCACGATTGAACTAGTTTGATCTAAAATAGTTTAAGTGTCAAGTTTCATCTCAAATACATATCTCTAATGTATATGTTTATTGTATTACAAAAACATGGCTGATTGATGGACCATGACCCCCAAGCACAACATATGTGCTCACTTGGATGCCACCACTCGGAATGCTTCTGAGTTTGCTGGGATCATTGCATTTCTTAGGAGATCGAGGATCTTCAAAGCCATTTCAACACCATGCACACCTTACACATCCATACAGCAGGCATTATGGGAAAGCGCTAAGGTTGACCGATCCGTTGAGCCACACAGTATATGGAGCTCCATATTCAGTAAGAGATCGAGATTACTGAGAATGATCTGAGGTGGGTCTTAGGTCTGGGTGAGGACGGAGCCTACCAAACTAAGCTACATCCCCTAACGGTCCAGGGATGCTTTCTGAGGATCAAGTACACCGGTGACATAAATGCCGGTGTACTGAACAAGAGTAACATGTGCCCAAAATTCAAATATTTGGCACATGTGATCATTAAGTGTATAGCCTCCAGGCGGGGAGGATTTGACGAAATGTCCGACCAAATCCAGAATGCATACGTTGCACTGGTACTGAACCATCCGTTCAGTTTTTCATGCATGATCCTCACTTACATGATAGAGAACCTCGAGGCCAAGGGAAAGGAACGCTTCTGCATGTACCCATGGTTTCTACAGATGATTATTGATGAGAAGCTTCCTATGCTGCCAAAGGAGAAAGATGATGCAATGGTGCTCGAGGTAATGGATGATACTACATTGGGTAGAATGAAGGTCTACTGGGGTAAGCAAGTGAACCCCCGGAGGAGACTATTTGGGCACCTTGCCAGCAAAGACTATGTGGCGCCCGCTCGAAGTAAGTGGCGTCACGATGACAGTGACTCCGACGTCGAGCCCATCATGGCACCCACTGAAGAAGATGACGACGACGACAATGATGATCAAGGTCAAGGTGGTGAGGCACCTGGTGAAACTAAAGGGGCTACCTTCCACCAAGACTTCTTGGTAGATCAGGATGAGGAGTCAGATGATAAGCCTCTAGTGAGGATTGTTGGAGTAGGGTCGTGGCCACTGAAAAAGGCATAGTGGCGATTGGCAGACGCCAGGCTAAGTCAAGGGGTGTTGATGATGATGTTACAGAGCCTACATACACCCCCACCCAGTCCAGTAGCCAAAGGGGAGTGCCTATTGCTAAGGGCTCCAGGAAGAAGAGGATGGCTCGTCCCCACAAGAAGAAGAGCAAGAGGCCAAGGATTACGGTGTTCACATCTCCTGCCATAGCTACTACTTCCACCACCACTACCATAGCTACTACTTCCACCACCACTACCATAGCCACCACCACTACCACACCTCCTATCACCACCATCACAACTACTACTACCACCACCACTCCTCCCACTACTACTATCTTTCATTTCACCACCACAACCACAGCCACTCCACCATATCCCACACACATTCCACCTCCCATATTCACCACATCTACCACCACCGGTCACCAAGCGAGTCCTTCCACACACACTCAATTCACAACTGGATCCACACTACCTGTAACACCCGGTTATTTTTTAAAGTCAAAGAAAGAAAATATAAGGTGAAGAAAAAGAAAAAAAATATATTTTACCGAAGTTAAGGAGTAAAAAGTGTCAAAAAGTACAAAAGGTTTGAAAAAGTGGATGTAAAGTGGGCATGGCAGCCCACTCTTCTCTTACAACACCCAGATCTGTTTTTTTAGAGAGAGAGAAAGAAAAGAGCAGCAGAAAGCTCTCGGTTTAGAAGGAAGAACAAGCTAAAAATTCGAATTCAAGGTAAGAATTCGTGTGTTTAAGTTGTTCTTGACTGGTTCCATCCTCGGTTGTATGCTTATGTGTGTTATGTGTGTTCGGTTGTGTGTTTTTAGTGGGTTTCTAGGTGGTTGAACTCAATTGTAGACGAGTTTGGAAGAAGCCATACTCAAGTGCTTCAAAGGTGAGTTCTAGAACCCCTCTTTTACATGTTTTGAATTGTTTTGGGGATGGAAATGCATGAATGTATGTTTTTTATAAACTGGGTTTCATACCCGTATGTATGACTTTGTGTATGTTGTTGTTATGGTGTGATCCTGGACTGTGTTCATGCTTGATGCTGTTATGCTTGTGGTTCTAACGCTTAGAATGTAAGATTTAAACTTAGAACATGATAGATAGTGCTTGGGAACGGAAATCTGATGTTTAGGGCTCCTATGTCTAAGTTCTAGAATCTGCCCAAGTGTTCAAAAGTCTATGCGGATGAGTATTGGAGAAATGCGGATGAACAGTTAGTGCGGATGAGCATTGACCACTAAGTAAGTCAATGCGATGAGTATTGGAGAAATGCGGATGAAAAGTTAATGCGAATGAGCATTGACTACTAAGTAAGTTAATGCGGATGAGTATTGGAGAAATGCGAATGAACAGTTAATGCGGATGAGCATTGACCACTAAGTAAGTCAATGTGAATGAGTATGGGGAAATGTGGATGAACAGTTAATGTCGATGAGCATTAACCACTAATAAGTCAACACAGATGAGTATTGGGGAAATGCGGATGAATAGTTAACGCGGATGAGTATTGACCACTAAGTAAGAGAAATGCAGAGCAGTACTGAGGAAATGCAGATGAACTAAAACAAATGCGGATGAACAAAAAGGCAAATGCGGATGAACACTTAGAGTAGTTTTTGACTTTCTGGAGAAAAAAGTGAAATTTAGGATTTCACTTGGGATGTTCCCGGGGATTTATGTAAGCTGACTTTTGAGGTCATAGATGTTATGACGGGCATTTTATGATGTATGTTTGATGCTTATGCATGATGATATGTGGATTTATGTTATGTATGTATGATGCCTTGTATGATGATGTTGATTGTGTATGTTGATCTTCCTCTCATTGTATGTTTATTTTCCCATGGCTTTACATTGAATGTTAATGAATGAAATGAAAGTATTATGTAATATAAAGTGGAAGATAATGAAAAGAGTAACATGATGAATGAATGCATGCATTAATGAACGATGGGAAGTAAAGTAAGTCTTGCAAGCCTTGTATGTGGAAACACTCCCAATGAAGGGTGTTAGTTCAACGGTGTGTGGGTTAGCTACACCAGAAGGATGCACACCGGGGTCCATCTTTATGACCGACCATTTGTATACTAGTTACCCATCTCGGTGTTGGTGCCAGGCTATGTGCAGTGTGGAAGTCATTTATGATCTTCAGCCCAGTACTCGAGTTATGCATAATATGGGGGTGTAGTATACAGTGGTTACCCACCTCGGTGCTGGTGCGAGGCGATGTGTAGTGTGGAAGTCATTTATAATCTTCGGCCCAGTACTCGAGTTATGCATAATGTGGGGGTGTAGTATATAGTGGTTTATAGTGGTTACCACCTTGGTGCTGGTGTCAGGCTATGTGAAGTGTGGAAGTCATTTATGATCTTCGGCCCAATACTCGAGTTATGCATAATGTGGGGGTGTTGTATATAGTGGTTTATAGTGGTTACCCACCTCAGTGCTGGTGCTAGGCTATGTGAAGTGTGGAAGTCATTTATGATCTTCGGCCAAGTACTCGAGTTATGCATAATGTGGGGTATAGTATCCAGTGGTTTATAGTGGTTACCACCTCAGTGCTGGTGCCAAGCTATGTGCAGTGTGGAAGTAAATTATGAACTTCGGCCTAGTACCCCATTTGTTTGGGGCATAGCTGATGACTCTGATCGAGATAGTGATGAAGAATGTGATAGAAAAGGAAAGTGCTAAAGAAAGTATGGAGTGGACAGTAAGAGAAGATAATAATGATATTTTCTATGTATATGTACGATGTGTGATCACTTGTGATAGTAATAAAAATGCTTTAACGAATGAAAGTTAATGTAATGTTTTTATAAAACTAAAAATCACTTAGCAACGCTGACTTTTTATGCATTTTCTAGTTGGCAGGTAAGGTTGCTGAGGATGGCACGAGGCAGCTACTCAGCTCTTTTGGGTGGCATCCAAATTTATAATGCTTTTGTGTTGAAATGGAATATGTATTTTGTAATTTGATAACAGTGTATGATTTTGCAAAAGCTTTTGTAATGCAATGAAATGGGTGTTTTTTATATTTCCACTACAACGTTTATTTCAAGTTAAAATAATTATATGTTTTATGAGCGATGATTGGCCAGCTGTAAGCGTCTCGGGAACGGGCCACATGGGGTTAGAGGAACATCTAGCTAACCTAAACAGCATTGTGCTTAGGTTGCTTGCCACTGATGAGCTTAGCGCTTCTAAGTCATACAAGATTATGGAAGTGAATGCAGCTCAAGCCAAGAAGATCAAGGAGCTTAATGAGAAGAGTGTCTTGTATGAGAGAGCTCTAAGTTGAGCCCACCATGCACTTACAAGTCAAAACAAGCTGGTGTTGGCTTCGATGAAGAGGATAGAGGAGCTTGAGAAGAAAAATAAGAAGATTCTGCTAAAGCTTAAGGGGTCAAAGAGTGAGCCTCTAAAGATCGAAGATGGTGATGGTGATGATGATGGTGATGATGATGGTGATAAGGAGGAGGAGGAGGAGGATGAAGATGATACTAAAGAAGATATTGAGGAGGGAGGACCGAGCGGAAAGGATCAAAAGGATGATATTGATCAGGAAGGTCATGCATCTGCATCAGCCTTGAATCCTCAAGCTCAGGAGAGGCAAACTAAAAGAAACCAAGATCAAGGAGCCTCATCCTCCGCTCCTCCAGCTAAGGAACCAACAGATCAAGGCAATTAATGAGTCAACTTACCATGATTCTTGAGTTGCAAAGGATTGTCAGAAGGTCAGTGAGCTACACGCCCAAAGAAGGAGAAATATTCATGATCTGACCGACGACCAACTAGCTGAGATGTTCCGACTCAATCCTAATGAAATTGTCAAAGATGCTCTAGAAGTCGATGTGCTGAGTGATGAGGAGGTACATGATGTTGATGAGATTGAGATTAAGGATGTTACAGCTAAGCATTATCCAGAGTACACTAACCATGAAGGTAATGTTATACCCAACTTGGGTGATACTTTTGGCAGTGCTACATTTGAGAAGCTGGATGAAATGGAGAAAGAGAAGGAGAAGGAAGAAAGCTCAGCCCAAGCTTTGGACGCTAATGTTGATTTGAAGAAAGCTGAATGGGCAGCTTGTTTTGTAGAAATGAAAGCCCAACGCGTGCCGCCAAAGTAGAATGCCTACACAAAGCTCTACAAAGTCAAACGTCATTAGAAAGTGTCTAGCAAAATCATAGCGTGGGTGTATTTTGAGGACTTAGGAGTCTATGCTGTAAAGAGAGAGAATGGAATCGAGTACTTCAGATATCCTCATGATCTGAAGACTCTTCCTAGTTTTGAACTCAACCGTCTTGCATGTTTAGATCTTTTGTATGCAAATCTGAGGAAGATGTCAGGATGGTTCAAGGCTGGGTTGAAGAAGGAATACCACACCAGGTAGGTAAACTTCAGACCACAACAACCGAAGAGGTACATCCATAGGTCTAAAGTGGACCCTATATCTGGGAAGCCGAAAGTTGTGCTGAAGTGGAGTCCTCCACGCACAATGTCAAAGATTACCTTACGGGAAATTCTCCAAGACTTCACTCCACACTTCAAATAGTGGTATTATGATTGGAGGACAGGGGAAGTGGTTATAGTTCTAAACAACATGGAAAGATAAAGACTATCAGGGTATTTGACCCAATGTGTCTTACCAACTTGTCTGATGAAGATGTTTACACTTTATACAAGTGGCCATTATTCTATGACACATAGGACATTGTACAAGCTCTCCAGTTTCAACACTTGATAAGACTGCTTTGCATTTGAAATACATGCAGGAGTTACAAAAGAGGAGAAGTACAAGAAGTTTCAAGAACATGTGAAAAGTGTTAGACGATAGAGGAAACTAGGTCCAAAGGGGAGTTTGTAGATACATGTGTACCTAGTTTATGAGTTTAAATGTTGAAGTCTTTCATGTTTTACACATATGTAATGAATGGGTACAGTGAAATATAATTTTTGGTTGATGTTTACTAATGTTTAATATTTCATATTACTATTGTGTTAAAATATAATGAACTTACTATATAGGTTTGAGGTTGTTGTACACAATTCTAAGCCAATAATGATTGATAATATGTTCAACATTGACGGATGAGTATTCATGCTAATGGCCCATACTTATGGACCATACGCATGAATACATCATGCTTATGGACCAGTCACACGACTGAACCAGGAGACTGGATCAGTCGTATGATTGAGACATAAGATTGACTCAGTTGCACAACTGAACCTTCAGTTCTGCATATGACTCAATCGCATGATTCAGTCGCACGACTGAATCATGCTAATGGTTCACTCATACGAATGGAAACTCCTAACCTATAAATACCACTTAATTCGTGGAAAAACTAAAGAATTCGAAACACTTGATATTCTCACGAATCCTAGCCGTCCAGAACATCCAAGGAAGCCTATCCAAGTTCATAGATCGTTGATCAATTTCTATTCGTTCATAACTTTTAGTTTCAAACGTATATCGATCGGGTATTCGTTCTCACTGATTGGATCACCAATCAAATAGGATTCCGCACGTACACGGTCCTGACAGGGTGCCGTGGTGTGTGCACTCAAATGTGTAGCCATTATCTCTATGGCACCAAGTACATTATTTACACTGACCATAGGAGTTTGCAACACATTCTGGATCAGAAGATGATAAACACATGCCAATGAAGATGGGTCGAGTTACTGAATGACTACGAATGTGAAATACGCTACCATCCTGGCAAGGCCAATGTAGTGGCAGATGCCTTGAGCCGGAAAGAAAGGGAAAACCTTTACGCGTCTGTGCCTTAAGTATTAGTGTGTACACCGACCTTATCGCAAGACTAAAGAAAGCACAAGGCGAAGAGCTAAAGGAAGATAAACTAATAGGGGAAATGTTGACAGGAATGGAGAAGCGACTTGAGCTAAACAGCGATGGTATATATAAATATGAAGGGAGAACATGGGTACCAAAGCACACGGGAATTAGAGAGGTAATCCTTGACGAAGCCCACAAATCTAGGTACTCGGTTCACCCTGGAAGTGACAAGATGTACCAAGATCTAAAGGCACTTTTCTAGTGACCTGGGATCAAGAAATCCATCGCTGTTTATGTTGGCAAGTGTTTAACTTGCGCCATGGTGAAGGCTGAAAACCAAAAACCGTCAGGGACGTTGCAAAAGCCCAAAATTCTAGAGTGGAAGTGGGATAACGTCATAATGGATTTTGTCATAAAGCTACCCAGAACTTTTAGAGGTCATGATGCTATTTGGGTAATAGTGGATAGGCTAACTAAATCAGCTCACTTCTTGTCGATTCGAGAAGATTACGACCTGATGAAGCTGGCTCAACTGTATATAGTTGAAATAGTGACCAGGCATGGTGTGCCTCTGTCAATCATCTCCGACCATGATAGTCGTTTCACTTCATGTTTCTGGAGATCACTCCAGCAAGCCTTGGGAACCCGTTTAGATCTAAGCATTACATACCACCCACAAAATAATGGTCAGAGTGAGCAGACTATTCAAACCCTGGAAAATATGCTAAGAGCTTGTGTGACTAACTTTGGTGGGAACTGGGACAATCATCTTCCTTTGGTAGAATTCTCATGTAATAATAGTTACCACGCAAGTATAAAGCCAGCTCCGTATGAAGCCCGATATGGTAGGAAATGCCGATCACCATTGAACTGGAATGAGATTGGTGACAGCCAAGTAATGGGACCTAACATCATGTTGGAGATCACTGACAAGATATTTAAAATCAAGGAGCATTTGAGAGCAGCCAGGGACAGTCAAAAGAAATATACTGATAGAAGACAAAAACCTTGGAATTCAAGTGGGTGATAGGGTAACGCTAAAAGTGGCACCATGGAAAGGTACCATAAGGTTTGGAAAGAGAAGAAAGCTAAGCCCGAGATACATTGGACCATTTGAGATACTAGCAAGAGTTGGTCTCGTGACATATTAAGTAAAGCTACCTCAGGAGTCAAGTTACATACATGACACCTTCCATGTGTCAAACCTAAAGAAGTGTCTAGTAGACAAGACCTTGGAGATACCATTGAAGGAAGCTAGGATAACCGACAAGTTGAACTTTGTGGAAGAGCCCATAAAGATCACTGACCGGCTGTTCATGAAACTCAGACAAAGTCACATACCCAAGGTCAAGGTAAGATGGAATTCTAGGCGAGGACCTGAGTTCACCTGGGAACGAGAAGATGAAATGAGAAAGAGTTATCTGCACCTCTTCAAACCCACCATTCCGAATCTAATCGAAGCTAAAATTTTGGATGAAATTTCATAAATGGTGGGAGAATGTGACAACCGACCTCTAGATCATAATTCTAACCTTATCAACCTGCATCATTACCCACTCTATTATATTATTGTTAATATCATTTTTTATTTTCTCTTTTCCAAGTTAATTGACTTTGGTACTATTGCCTTAAATAATCCTTTTTGACTTGCCTTAGTTTGGAATCTAGTAAGTGAATTGAGGAAATGCAGAAGGCTAACCTGACATTTATATGTATATGTTCAACCACATTTGTTAATGTGGATGAGGAAATCAACATCCACATTTTCTCCTGGGTTAGCCGCATTTGGTATTGCGGATGAGCAATCCTTCAGCCGCATTTCATCTAGTCATGACTCATTCCGACTTGTGTTTTTGTGATAATTTTGTTAGATCATGCTTTACCATGGGGAAACTTAGTGTTTCAAGAAGGTTAATTAGTCACCCTTGCAAAAATTAAATCATAGTTGAAACAATTAAAATGTGTGCATACACACTTAATTTTTGGTTAATGCATGCACAATGCATATCAACTAACAAATTTTACCCTCTAATATACTACACTACACTACAAAACTACAGTACATAATTACATTAATACAATAAATATTTAATCAAAATACGCCTCACAAGACACCAAATCGGTCACCCCTCTCTCCACCTATCACCTCCTCTCTTCTACACTAAACACCACCACCTCTACCATCCACTCTCATTACATGAAAGACTCACAACACACTCAAACACACTCCACTCATTCTCTCCTTTTTCTCTCTTCTCTCTCGGTTCCTTCCTCCAGAAAACACACACACACACTCATAGTTAGCATAAGATACCGTCCATATTTTCGAAGAGCAACACCAAAACATCATTAGTCAAGCTAAAACCGTGAGAAGGAGAAGCTTTGTGAGCTTTTGGGTGCATGGATTCATCAAGCTCGACTTCTCCAGCCCTTTTTCAAAGCTTTCCAGATCATTCTTGTCTCTCTACACTCTCCAAATCATGAAACATAGAAAGAGTAAGCTTTATCTTACCCGAACCATGTACATCATGTGTTATTCCTTTATTTATCCACCACAAACTTTACTCTCTTTGTTCTAAAAGAAGTCTACTACTCTCACCTTGTTCTTGAGGATATTTTAACACTCTTGAAGGTATCTCACTCGTTACATGAAAAGGTTTTAAACGGTCAATTACAGGTAAAAACGCATTTTAACGGGTTAAACTTAAAATTTAGACTTTCAATGAAAAGGAGCATGAAATACATTTTCTAAAAGATTAAAAACTTATATAAAGTCCTTAAAATAAAATAATGGATCTAAGACTAAAAATATGGAAATCAACACTTAACCGTTAAAAACGTTTGGTTTTACCGTAACCGACAACGTAAGACATAAAAATATAAAACCCAGACCTAAAATCCGAAAACTTAGGGTAAACTTACTTAAAACAAGTTACTTATCTTCAAGAACTATTATATTTGGCCATAAAAGTCATTAAATGCAAGAAATCAAACTTTGGGGTAGATTTTGTAAATTTTGAAAACTTGGAGGACTAAACTATAAATTTTGCTATGCTTCAATAAACCAACCCCTTGGACTAATAATCATTTAGAAGACTCAAACTAACTTATATAATGATCTAACATGGTAAATCATGTATTCTTTCTTAAGAAACCCTAACTTTCTATAAAAGCAACTTTTTATATAAAGACTTAGCAAACCAAAAGTTAGTTAGACATTAATCTCATGACATACCTAGAGCTTCTCCATAACCCGAATTAGTGGCTTAACACTTAAATCTTGATGATAGGGTGCTAGACATGAGACTCTTTCCCGGTACATGAATAATCCTTTGCTTGAATCTTAAGATGAATTTTAGTGTTCTTTTTTTTACTACTGTTTTTGGGATGAAACATGCTATCCTTAAACTAAAATCATTTATGAGCTATTGTATGATATTTGAATGTTGGGGTTAATGTAAGAACCTTCTTTTATTTGTGTCATGATCATTAATTCTTACGTGAACCGCTTGTTTTATATGGGTAGATCTACTTGGGGAATCCCCCACACACAATGCCTTCATGATGAACGGGAAAGGTACCACACTGAGATCCTGTGGGGTCGTTTGTGGCATGTGACAAGTTTTTATAAGATACTAGGTGAACCATCCAGATGGTATGGTCCACTGTTTTGAGGCTGAGTTCTTCCTTCGGGATTAACTGGTAAAACATAACTTTTGAAGAGGCTAGCCGGGATTGAGTGCAAGGTTGATTGTGATCCCCTACAATAGTGAATCTTTGATTATTTTAAATCAAATGTGGATTCTATTGAATCCTTTTGTTTTTAAACTTTAAGCACTTGAATTCACTAACTTTTTAGTTGACACAATTTCTTTTTGAGCATGTTTCAGGTAATCCATGAAAGGACTCTTGTAGTTGTTGAAGACCTAGTCCTAGCACCATGACCATGGCATTGGCTTATTTGACTATAAAACATTTGAACAATTTTACATTTATTGTTGATGGATACATTTTGTACTAATGTTGTATGTACGTTTCATTTGGGGGGGGCTAGACCTACTACTAGCCCTTGGTTCTTTAAACTCTAAATTCCATGTGTTGTTCTCTACTTTTGTGTTCTTATGATGGTTTGTTTCCATTGACGTATGTGTTTCAAGTTTGTGACGTCCCACCTTACCTGGGCCCGGGGTGTGACAGGAGATTTCTCTGTAAAGACCTTCAGCAAAGGGAAGGTCTCATACCAGTGGAAGTACCTGCTCTATGTGGTCATCCACAATTTGGCCAACAAGCATGGGGGATGGGACTAGATTCCCGGATATCTATCCTTTATAGTACATGGAATGGTCCATGGAGTCAAGTTCAAGTACTCACAGTTTGTGTATACCAATTTACTTGTTAACTTACACTCTTAGAGTATTATATGTTCAACACATTGTTAACATACCTGCATCGACCTTCTTTTGAACTTTCTTCATTATTTTCGTTGTATGTGTTTTTAAAAATGTTAGGCTTTTAGGTGTTCGACATCTGTAGTTGGTTTCTTTGATTATTTTATTCTCAAGAATCACGCAATAGCAGTAACTAAACCTGTTTATTATCACACAGGTGTGTCATGTGTGTTGTTACAAAACCCTAGAATTTGGTTTTGTGAAATTACGCAATCTCTATTATGATTGTATTCTTAATCATGCTACTAGCATGAAATTATCATAATATCCTTATTAATGAAAACGGGATGGAATTATCAAGCTTTGCATGTTAGGTGCTAATAATTTAAAATGAACAACTGAGATTACTTCATACGCTTCGCATAAATTTTAGGCTTTGTATACTAACCGACCCCTAATAGATATAATATTAAGAAAGTTGTCTACTTTTGGAGTCATGATTTTAAATCTAATTTTAGTTTTCTTGATATTAATATATTATTTTAACATGCTTATTTTTATGACCTTTTTATTTACATTGTATTTGAAACTAAATCTGTATCAAGTTTAAAGTTTTATCTTTGTTGAAGTTCTAAATAAACCCTTACAGTATACTTATATATACATGGAATAGTAATTTATTAATTTAGCGGAAGGGTTCAAAGGGAGTTTTTAATATAAAAGTTTTATAAAGTAATCTTAAACATTACAATTTAATGGTTAAGTTCAAGTTGTCAGACAAATAATAAGAAAATGTTTATGAATCTAAGGATCACAATTAGGAATTATCAGTGATAGATTGAGTTCGATTTAATGATTACGAAATGATCATTAATCGTTGTTTAATTGATTAATTATTAATATCAATGACAATAAATATTAATGATAAAGAACAAACAGAATGATTTCAACACAATAAATGAATGATCAAAATTTGATTCAAAAAATTTCATTAAAACTAATAAATGTTTATAACTGATCAAATAATGATTGCTATTGACAATGTTTGCTTTGGACGTGTTGATGATTTTGGTGTATTGATGTAAAGGCTGCTAGGGTTTTTGTGTTTGATTGATGGTGTGGATTGATGTGATGTTTGATATTTAGCCCCTATGAGTCAATCTAGGACTAGTATTTATAGGGTCAGGATTTCTGTTAAGAAAACAGTGAATCTCTTGGAGTCTGTGTTTGACTTGTTGACTAGAATTACTTGATAATGCAAGTACAGGTGTTTGGTCTTCCATGGGAGTTTACCCTTTCGTAGAGTCTTCACTTGGTATTCTTCATTGGAGTGCAAGTTGTTCATCTATGGGTCTTAGGCCTCATAGCACTCCCTTGATTTTATCTGCACCGAAGTGTTCTTCCGTAGAGGGTCTTTGGATGTATTTCTTATGAGACGATTATTTACGAAAGAACATAAATGTTCATCCGTAGATGTTTCTTGTACTTAGTCAATTTCTCAATTGACCAAGTATGACGTTTGAACCTACAATCATACACATACATCACCACAGATATAGGTTAACCTATATACATAATGCATTCATCAATGTAATGAATTACAAGAGTTTATTACAAGCAATTATTAAAGTTCTAAGCCTATACAAAAGGATCTAGTCCTATTGTTCCTAGATCTGACAATGCTCCCCCTTAGGCTTAGCAAGTTTAAGATCAACTCTTCAAGCTTGAAAGCTCTTTAACTCTTGCAAAAATCTTGTTGTAGAAGTAAGAGACTACAGTCTTCTGATCATCATACTTGTACTTTATCTCCATCTTGCTTATCATCTTTAAAGTTTCAAAACATAAACCCAAAACATCTTCCTTAGTAGTAAGTGTTTCCACAACACTCTGATTATGAATTATGTCTAGCTCATCTTGTTTTGCGATTCTAAGTTCATAAACTTCTTAGCTGTTAGTTCCAATTAACTGTCTAGCCTCATGTCTCCTTCTTTTGTATGCATTTGCATGCAATTTGTCAATCACTTGAACCAAGTGTACAAGCATAGATTATATTGTGCTTTATCATCAACCAGCTTTGGGAAAAATTTGTCATGCAGATATGAAGTGTAGTTTAGGTGAAGTAGTTTGATTTTCACTGGATCAAAGATCCTATTCGTTCAGCTTTCTTTTTCTCTTCATTTCTCAGCAGAACTAACTCTTTTGTTTTCTCAACATATCCCCATTCTGTTATGGGATATGTATATTGATTTCCATCAAAGCTCTTTTTAGTTGTTGTATTTCTATTGTAGTATCCAACCCTCTATAAAAATTCATCATCTACTAATGTAAAGGAGTTGGATTTTAATCTTTTCTTCCCTTGCTTTCTTCTTCTATGCTCAACATCCTCTCTTTTAGCTTCTTTGATCACATCATCTCTGAAATTTGTCTTTAACTTACCCATTGAAACAGAGAAATCTCTTCCTCTTCGGTGGATTGGGTAATTAGAGATGATTAAGCTTTGCAGATCCTTGATGTCACATTCAGGAGGATTCAGCATTGTTTCTACTTCATGGAAGTATTGGATTCTTCCAAATGTTCTTTTAGTAACTACACAATCCTAAATTGGATCATATTTCCAAGCCATAATCCTGTTTTCTTCCACAGGATTATGTTGACTTTTGTTTAGTAATTTCCCTCACAATAGTTCCCAATGGCCATACTTTTCCAGGAATAACTTCTCGAGGCTTTCTGATAAGCTTTTCTTTCCTTTTGTGCTGGTCTTTGCTCTTAATAGTCACAGGCTCAGCAGAGAGTTTATTTTGAGCTCATAAGCAGGATTTGGAGCTTCGATCCTGAATCTCACACTAGTTTCTAGCTCCACTTTCATCACAAGCTCCATCATTTTTCTCAACTCATCCACTATTCTTCTTTTCAGTTCATGCACTTTGTAATTGTGACCTTGTAGCCAACAAGTCATATTGTATCTGCTTAGCTTTGTTGTATCATAGTGGCCCAACACCTTCTTTGTTTTCAGAATTAACTAAAAGGTTGTGAATGTTTCATAATTGCAATGAAAATGTTGTTTTTAAATGTTTCTGCTGCAATGTTTTTATCAAGTTAATGAAATTATATGTTTTATGTGCTATGATTTACCAGCTGTAAGCATACCAGGAATGGGGCCTTACAAGTTGGTATGAGAGCCAAAGTTTAAGTGAAACGGGTAAACTTTCAGAATAAACCTAAAGTTAAACTGAAAGAGGGACAGAAAGGGAAGGGATGCAGTGAGTAGCTACGTGCCATCAGGTATTTTCTTTATTATTAACCGGTATTACGTGCGCATGTTATGTGGTTTATGTGTTGGTGGTAGATTAAGATGTTGATATAGTTAGGATAAGTAATACTTGGGGTATGAAGAGTAAAGTAAGTGGCTAATCACAACTGGCCACTGTAATTAGGGACTTACTATACTTGACATAAACTAAGTTGTTCCCTTGAATGACCGTGTTGGTGTTTGAATCTTTCAGTGTGTGTGTTAGAGGATGCCGGTGGTAGATCATCTAAAGCTTCACGTGGTGGAGGTTGTGGTGCTAAACCACGGGCTACGAGAGAAAGGCCTAGAGCTAAAGAGGTGGTTCATGAAGAACCAGAGCCCCTCATCCAGAGGGTGGTGATAAGAGTGCTAACTAAGGGCCTCGGTGAAGGAGGCTGTTGTTGAAGAGGTGCATCAGGTCATTCAGAAAATCTTACCATCTATGGTGACCGAAGTTATCAAGGTTGTGAGGGAAGGAGAAAGGAAGGAAAGAAGTAGACCTACGGGCGAAAGAAGACAGCCCAAGATTAAGACAGTTCTATCTGATGACGAAGAAGAGAGGAAGAAGAAGAGCCTACGTCGGAGGCGGCACGAGGCTGTAACTATGGGGCATTTCAAAGGTGTAAGCCCCCTACTTTTGATGGTAATGGCACTGCTGCTGCTGCTCACCAATGCGTGAGGGAAGTCAAAGCTGTTCTGAATATCAGCGAGTGTCGAGAAGACCAGAAGGTGAAATTTGTTGCCCACTCGTTTGTGGACTCGGCTTTGTGTTGGTGGGACAATGTAGTCCAAGCTGAGGGTAGTCGGGCGATAGGAAAGATGAAGCGGTCAAAGTTGAAGAGGTTGGTGATTGAGGAGTTCTGTCATTTCCGTGAGATGACAAAGTTGAAAGAGAGTTCCTTCAGCTGGAGGCGGGAACCATGACACATCAACAATACACCACTAAATTCAACGAAATGGCATAGCTGGTGCCGGATCAGGTGACGCCTCTGTCACGAAAGATTAAAAGGTACATTCAAGGCTTGCCGGCGGATGTTGTAGGCACATGATCGCTGCCCGACCGAGCACGTTTAGGTCGGCGGTTGATTTGGCGGGGAGATTATATGATGAAAGAATTGTGGTGGTGATAGAAGCTAGCAAGAAAGGAGAGGGTGATCAGAATTGGAACAGGAAGAGATTCGGACGTGGCGGAGCTACTCCAAGTAACAAAGGTGCACGGGTGGATGACCGGCGTGTGGTCACATCCGGTGTAGGGTTGAGTGTCAAGTGTGGACAAAAACACCCCGGGGAATGTAGATTGGGGACCAATGTCTGTTTCCGTTGTGCAAGAACCGGACATGTGGCAAAGAACTGCAGTGTGAGGAGGTGTTATTCTTGTGGTGAGGAAGGCCACGTGAGCAGGGATTGCAAGAAGTCGAGGGCTGAAGGTTTAGGAGTGAAGGAGGCCGGAAGAGAAGGGCACCGGGCAAGTGCCAGAGCATTCACGATGACGCAAGGGGAGGCTAGGACGGACCTCGATGTTGTGTCAGGTACGTTTCTAGTAAACCAAATTTTAGTCTCTGGTTATTTAATTCTGGTGCTAGTAAAAGTTTTATCTCTGCTACTTTCTGTGCTAAACTGCCTGTTAGTAGTAGGAGTATAAATACGTCATTTGACGTAGAAACTACCATAGGTAAGTCTACCAGGATTTCTAAGATGATAAAAGGTTGTGACATTGAATTAGAAGGTCATAAGTTTCCTGTTAGACCATTTGTGATGACCTTAGGCGGGTTTGACATGGTCCTAGGAGTGGGTTGGTTGGCGGACTACGAGGCGAACATTATGTGTCACAAAAAGATGGTTTGATTAACAGCGCAAGACGGAGTATGGTGACGGTTTATGGTGATCAAGTCACAACTATTTCGAAGGTGATTTCGATGGCGGTGGCGGAAAGTGCATGAGGGGTGGATGTAGTGCCTACTTGGTCTATGTGAAGGATGTGGATACGCCAGCACCACAACTGACCGATAAAATACCGGTTGTGTGTGACTTTCGAGACGTGTTTCCCGAATACTTACCAGGAGTGCCACCTGACCACAAGATCCAGTTTCAGATTGACTTGATACCAGGTGCCCAACCTGTTACTAAGGCACCGTATTGGTTGGCTCTGACCGAGAGGAAATAGTTGATGGAGCAACTACAAGAGCTACTTGACAAAGGGTTCATTAGGCCGAGTATCTCTCCTTGGGGTGCTCCGATCTTATTCGTGAAAAAGAAAGACGGTAGTAGGAGGATTGGTATAGACTAACGTGAGGTGAACAAGTTGACGGTGAAGAATCAGTACCCATTACCAAGAATAGATGATTTTTTTGATCAGCTTTAACGTGCCAGTTGGTTCTCAAGGATAGATCTTCGATCGGGTTACCAACAACTAAAGGTGAATGAACAAGATATTCCTAAAATAGCTTCTCGCACACATTAGGGACACTACGAGTTTCTTGTTATGTCTTTTGGTTTGACCAACAGGCCAGCTGCTTTTATGGAGGTGACGAATCGAATGTGTCGGCCGATATTGGATAAATCAGTGATTTTGTTTATCGATGATATCTTGATTTATTCCAGAGTGAGGATGAGCATGCCGACCACATTCGAGAGGTGTTGGAGACGTTGAGAAGAGAGAGATTGTATGATAAATTCTCCAAGTGCGCATTCTAGTTGCGCGAGGTTCAGTTTTTGGGTCATGTAGTGAATCCCGATGGGATTATGGTGGACCCGACAAAGGTGGAAGTGAAGATTTAGTAGTTTATTCTGATGCTTCCTACTTGGGGATGGGATGTGTGTTGATGCAGATAGGAAAGGTTATAGCCTATGCATCCTGACAGTCGAAAGTTCATGAGGTCAATTATCCCACTCCCGACTTGGAGCCAGCAGTCATGATCTTTGCGTTAAAGATATGGAGGCACTATCTATACTGGATGAAGTGTACCATATTCAACCGAGATACATAGGGCCTTTTTGAATTACTGCTCGAGTAGGAGAGGTGGCTTATACATTGGAGTTACCAGATGAGTTAAGTAGAACTCACCCGAAATTTCATGTATCTTGTCTGAGAAAGTGCTTAGTAGACGAAGATATGGTCGTACCACTGGAAGATATCGAGGTAGACGAAGGGCTCAATTATGCGGAGCAACCAATGGCGATCATTGATCGTAAAGAGATCAAGTTAAGGAATAAAGTGGTTCCTCTGGTGCGTGTACAGTGGAAGCACAGAAAGGGATCTGAGTCTACATAGGAGACTGAAGAAGAGATGAGACAGCATTACCCCTGATTGTTTGAGGAATAACATGTTCGGGGACAAAACCTAAATAAAGGGTGGACTTGTAACACTCGGTTATTTATAAAAGACAAAGAAAGAAGAATAAAGTGAAGAAAAAGAAAGAAAATATATTTTACCCAAGTTAAGGGGTAAAAAGTGTCCAAAAGGACAAAATGTTTGAAAAAGTGGGTGTAAAAGGGGATGGCCGCCTATCACCTTCTCTTCACCCATATCAATTGGATTTTTAGAGAGAGAAGCGAAGAGAGCAAAAGCATTTGGATTTTGAAGAAGAACAAGTGCAGTAGATCAAATTCAAGGTAAGAATTTATGTGTTTAAGATGTTCTTAACTGGTTCAATCCTCGATTGTGTGCTTATGTATGTTCTGTGTGTTCGGTTGTGTGTGTTTGTGGATTTTAGGTGTTTGAGCTCAATTTGCAAACGGATTTGAAGAAGTCTTACCCAAAGAGCTGCAAAAGTGAGTTCTAGAACCCCTCTTTTACATGTTTTAACTGATTTTGGGGGTAGAAATGCATGAATGTATGTTTTTATAAAACTGGGTTTCATACTCGTATGTATGAATGTGTGTATGTGGCGGGTATGGTTTGATTTTGGACTATGTTCATTTTTGTTGATGTTATGGTTATGTTTCTAAGGCTTAGAATGTAAGATTTAAACTTAGATCATGATAGATGAGCATTGGGGACTGAATCTGATGTAAAGTGTGACCTGGGCTGCTCATGCGCCCAAACAGTAACTCATATGCCTAGGTTTTAGAATCTGCCTAAGTGTTGTTAATGCGGATGAGCAGGAAATGTGAATGAGTAAAGTTCATGCATATGAAAAAATGCGGATGAGTAAGTTCATGCGAATGGACAAATGCGGATGAGTAAGTTCATGCGGATGAACAAATGCGGATGAGTATAGGGAAATGCGAATGAACAAGTTCATGTGAATGAATGTCAATGAAGATGAGTATAAGTCATACGGATGAGCGATGAACAAATGCGGATGAGTAAGTTCATGCGAATGGACAAATGCGGATGAGTAAGTTCATGCGGATGAACAAAGGCAGATGAGTAAGTTCATGCGAATGAACAAATGCGGATGAGTAAAGTTAATGCGGATGAACAAAAGTTAATGCAAACGAACAAATGTGGATGAACAAAAGTTAATGCGAATGACCAAATGTGGATGAGTAAAGTTAATGCGGATGAACAAAAGTTAATGCAGACGAACAAATGCGGATGAACAAAAGTTAATGCAGATGAACAAATGCGGATGAACAAAAGTAATGCGGATGAACAAAAGTAATGCGGATAAACAAAAAGAAATGCGGATGAAT
Source organism: Flaveria trinervia (assembly GCA_025506515.1). Taxonomy (NCBI): domain Eukaryota; kingdom Viridiplantae; phylum Streptophyta; class Magnoliopsida; order Asterales; family Asteraceae; genus Flaveria; species Flaveria trinervia. The sequence continues at coordinate 39,577,748 of CM046452.1, read as the reverse complement.
GCCATGCGACTGAGGCTCATACGCATGAAAATTATCAAACTGAAGGCTATGTGACTGAGAGTCCATACGCCTAAGTGTTAATTCACCCATAGTGTTCATACGCCTAAGTGTTATCATGTGCCTAGAAGGCCATGCAACTGAATAGTGCTCATACGCCCAAATAAGGCTCCTGCGCCCAAAAGAACTGAGTTTATTCTCTGATTTTCAAGGGAAAGTGCGAATGTAGGTTTTGACTTGGGAGGGTCCCGGAGGTTCATGTAAGCTGACTTTTGAGTTCGTTGATGATGTGATTTGAATAGTATGATGATGTGATGTATGATGTATGGTTGATGCTTATTGCATGATGATACGTATGATGTATGTTATCTATGTATGAGGATGCCTTGTATGGCGATGTTTTGGGTGATTATGTTTATTTTCCTGTTACGTATGTTTATCTTTCCTGTGGATTTACGTGTTTTAGATGTGAAAGAAATAATAAAGTATTATGTAACGTAAAGTGAAAGATAATGAAAGAGGAACATAATGATAGAATGCATGCATTAATGAAAGAGAAAGTAGAGAAAGGCTTGCAAGCAATATGTACAGAGGTGCATGGCTCTAAAATGTCCTAAGCTCAACTGTGTATGATTTAGCTAACCCTTAAGGATACACGCAGGGGTTCCAGTCTTGGTGACTGACCAACGGTGTGGTACATGGTTTATAGTGATTAATCACTTCGGTGCTAGTGCCAAGCTATGTGCGGTGTGGAAGTCATTTATGATCTTCGGACCAGTACCCGAGTTATGCATAATGTTGGGGGTATAGTATATAGTGGTTTATAGTGATTACTCACCTCGGTGCTGGTGCCAGGCTATGTGCGATATGGAAGTCATTTATGATCGTCGGCCCAGTACCCGAGTTATGCATAATGTTGGGGTGTAGTATTCATTCGGGATCTTTGTCGCTTTCCCCGAAGCTAGTGCCAGGCTATGTGCAGTGTGGAAGTCAATTATGAACTTCGGCCCAATAACCCATTTGTTTGGGTCATAGCTTATGACACTGATCTGGATAGTGATAAAGAATGTGATAAAGAAGGAAAGAGTTAAAGAAAGTATGTGGTGAACAGTAAAGGAAGATAATAAAGATATTATCTATGTGTATGTATTATGCATGATGACGTACGAAAGTAAAGAACGATTTTAAATGAAGTAAAGTATGTTTTATTTTAAAACTAGAACTCACTCAGCAAAGCTGACTTTTATGTGTTTCCAGTTGGCAGGTAATGTTGCTGAGGATGGCACAGGGCAGCTATTCAGCTCTTTGGATGGCATCCATATTTGTAATACTTTTGTGTTGAAATGCAACATGTATTTTGTAATTTGATAACAATATATTATTTTGCAAAAGCTTTTGTAATGCAATGAAAATGTTGTTTTTAAATGTTTCAGCTGCAATGTTTTTATCAAGTTAATGAAATTATATGTTTTATGTGCAATGATTACCAGCTGTAAGCGTCCTGGAACGGGGCCTTACTTGAAGAGACGCATGCTTGCAGCTCCCCCTTGGCTTCTTGTATTTCTTTCATTATGATCACCAATAATGTTGTCCATTGGATGAGTCTTATGAATCTTGTTGTTGGAATAGACTCAACTGGAATAGATGTTCCCAAGTTAGTCATGTTCATTGATGAAGATGGGCCCAACTGAGATGAGGTATTTATGAAATAATCAAATTATTCATCATGTGGATCATCTAAAGCTGAATAATATCCCTCCTCATTTTGTACATTAGCTGCATTATGAACGCCTTCCCCAAGAACATCTACAGATGGTGTTTGGTGATCTACTGTGTAAGGCCCTATTTCCAAGAAGGCTCACAGTTGGTTAATCATAGCATAAAATCATTTTAATAACAAAACAACGCAACCTAAATAATTAGACATCATTTGTAAATAAAACATAGTACTTTTTCTTAAATTATAATTAAAGATTTCATAAACAGGAACGCCATCCGTAGTATTCCAAGTAGCTCCCTGGTGCCATCCTCAGCATCAGCATACCTGCCAACTATTATGCATAAAAGTCAGCTTTACTGAGTAAGTTCTAGTTTAGGTAAATAAGAAAATATAAACTTTATCCTTCATATAATGACCACGCATACATCATAATACATAACATTTGCGTCTTAATAAGCATGTTCATTGTCTTTCGTTCTTTCATATCTTTCACTTCATCATAAATGAGATTGCACAAAGCAAGAGGTCCATGTTGATCGACAACAAATGTCGATCCTTGTCGGTACACATCATCATGGTAGCTAACCCCTGACAGTTGATCCACACTACAAGGCACATAGCCCGCTCATGAACACGGATCAATCATCATACATCAGACTCACGTAAGTGAAGTCTATCATAGTGCTTGCAAGACTTTTCATCATCAAAAGGGCTCGGGGGTAACATTCATTAAGTTTCACTTTTCATTAATATCATCTTCCACTTTAATATATAATACTTAACTTATTAAGTACACAGTCTGCCAAGTACTAGTCATCATAAAACATAACTGACCCTCCGTGGGACACCGGGGTTCGGGGGCGACAACCCCTGACAGCGGGCTCCTAGGGGTGGCAACCCCTAGTGGGGTCCAAGGGGCAACGCCCCTTGCTGGGGCCGTGCTGCCAGGTCAGCGTGAAAAGTTTTTATTTTTAAACATGTATATAACACATTTCCTTATAGAAAAATCGATCTTCCTTTTAAAACCTCATAAAATCTCGGTCATTTAAATACGTGTATTTAGTATTCATAATAACCCCAAAAATGGAAATACTTACAAATAAGGGGATCTAGAACTCACCTGGATACCATGAGTAACCTCTAAACTATGCTTTCTAGTCTAGGATCACACTACACAACCTGCAGATAAGTTAACACTTAAAGGGGTTAAATTCTGCCAAAATTCACTGCTAATTTTGCTGCCAGATAAGCAGTTTCGCTGTCAGTTTCGCTGTCAGTTTCGATGCCAGTTTCACTGCCAGTTTCGCTGCTGCCAGTTTCGCATGGCAGTTTCGCCCAACTTTCGTTGGAATTCCATGTCTGCAAAACTACTTGTGAAACTATAGTTTCGCAGGGAATCATCATAGTTTTGCAGTTTGAATATGCAATTTTGCTACAGTTTCGCAGATCGCATAAGAATTACAAACCAGCCCGTCTTTAACCCAATATCGCAACTTTTTACTTCCAATCTCTTAGTTAATCATCCATGAGGCTATATCTAAGATTTTTACATGTTTTCATATGTAAAAATGTGACCTTTATGCGTTTCTTTGCAACTTTTCAAAACCCAAAACCCTAGAATCCGGGTTTGATCTATAGAAGGGTTTAGAGGTTGATTCGTACCTTGATTTATTGCTCCTTTCTTATGTTTTGATGCTCTAACACCCAGATCTTCGATCTCTTAACCTTTGAAGCTTCAAATCTTGAGTTTTCTTCACTTTCTCTCTTTACTTTCTCTCTCTACAAATTTAGGAGCTAGTGTTTCAAATGAGGGAGATGGTGGCTGGTTAGGGGATAAAGGGCTGATTATGGGCCCTTAATCACTTAGGCTCTTGCCCATAAGCCTAATTAGCCCATAACCCATTTCCTTCCTTTATTAACTACCCACTAATTAAGCCAATTATCCTCGATGACTCATTTGACTTTTCGGGGTGTTACATACTCATATCAATTCTTTGGAATGCGATAGACAATCTCCAGTATGTAATATATCTACTGATGTGGATGGAACATCTGTTGATGCAATATCTATATCTCTAAATGTAGAACACTCATCTGTTGATGTAGAGTTAGCTGCTGTTGGTGTAGTGTTTTCATCTAAGGATGTATATCTATTTGGCTGGTCTTGTGTGCATTATTTGCATGATTTGTAGTTCCTTGTTTAATAACACTTGAAGTTTGAGTTCTTAGAGGATTAGCAGATAATGACACTTCATTCATGTTTAGAGGCACAAACGGATAGCATGTATCCATAGAACCTGCAATATTCAAACAACAAGGGTTAATGAGTCTGTGAGTGCATCTATATCAAACAGCCATGATGATCCTTTTAACTGATTTTGGAAATAAGAATTTATCAAATGACAAATTAGGGTTTCTTCCATAATGTTTTGTTGTGGAATGCAAATGTTAGGACCTGGTATTTGAACGAAATACCTATTGATTAGCGTGTAAACCAGATCAAATAGTGCGGAATCCTATTTGATTAGCGATCCAATCAGTGAGAACACACGAAGAATCAACAAAGAATTGAAACTAACGTTAGAAATCGAATGGGAATCGATCTAATGTGTTCTATGAACTTGGAGAACGAATTGCGAGGCTTCTGGACGGCTAGGGTAAGTCTGGAGTCGTAATAGAATAAATTTCCCTCGTTTTTCCACGAATTGGGTTGTATTTATAGGTTAGTATTGTTCATTCGTGCGACTGAACATTAGTATGATTCAGTCGTGCGATCGAACCATACGGTTGATCCATCCGCACGACTGAGTGTTCAGTCGTGCGACTGAGCCAATCTTATGTGTCAATCATATGACTGATCCAGTCTCCTGGTTCAGTCGTGCAACTTAGTCAATCGTATGAAGTTATTCATGTGTGTGGTCCATTCGCATGGGCCATTCGCATGAGACTTCATTATGTTAAGTTTGAATGTATTAATTAATAAACATTATGTGTAACCATTCAAACAATCACTAATCTAATTAACCAATTCAATATCGACTCATTAATGAAATATTAGACATTACAAATCACAAACAATCAATGTCATTTCATTAATCATATCAAATTACATCCGAATCAGATAAACAAGATCTATTATATTTCATATCATGATCTAGGGACATACATGTATCAACAAACTCCCCTTTGGACCTAGATCTCTCTAATGTCTTGTTTTCTGCATCACCTCCTCATATTTCTTGTACTTGTCCTCTTTTGTGACTCCCGCATGAATCTCAAACTCGAAGCAGAGTCTTATGACATTTTGGAACTGGAGGGCTTGTACAATATCTTGCGTATCATAGAACAGTGGCCACTTGTATAGCGTGTAGACATCATTTGCTGACAAGTGGGTAAGCCACATTGGGTCGAATACCCTGATCGTATCCATTTGGCCCTCTTTATTTAGGACTATGACCGCTTCAGCTATTCTCCAATCATAGTACCACCACTTAAAGTGTGGAGTGAAGTCCTGTGGCATTTCCCTGAGTGGGATTCTTGACATTATGCGCGGAGGACTCCACTTCAACACTATATTTGGCATTCCAGTAATGGCATCAACCTCAGACCTTCTGATATACCTTGTAGGCTGTTAGGGTCTGAAGTTAACCCACCTGGTGTTGTACTCCTTTAGGGCAGCCTCGAACCAGCCTGACATCTTCCTCAGGTCAGCATACAAAAGCTTTAGTTTGGCTAGCTGGTTGAGCTCAAAACCTGGTAGAGTCTTCAGATCATGTGGGAATCTGAAGTACTCTATGCCCTTTTCCCTCTTAACTGCATATACGTTAAGATCCTCAAAATACGCCAACGCTATGATCCTGCCAGTCACCTTATGATGTTTCTTGACTCTGTAGAGTTTGGTGTAGACATCATGTTTCGGTGTAGCGCGTTGGGCTCTAACTTCTTCAAAACACGCATCCCACTCAACCTTTCGGATATCGACATCATCATTTGAGGCTTGGGCCGTTTCCTCTACTTTCTCCAACTCTTACTCCATTTTGTGTAACACCTCAAAAATATCGCTAACGAGGGATTCACCCAGATTGGGGACCACATTTCCCTCATTGTCAGCATACTGAGGGTAGTGCTCAGCAGTGACATCTTCAATCTCGATTTCATCAACATCGTTGAGCTCTTCGTCACTGGTCGAGTCGCATGTCGGAGCATCCTTCACTATCTCATCTGGATTGAGCTTGAAGATCTCTGCGAGTTGCTCGTTTGATAGGTCGTGAATTATTTCCCCTTCTTCAAGGGTATAACACACCGATCTCCTTACGATCCCTTGCAAATCAAGAATCATTGTTAGCTGAGTCTTGACCTGCTGAAGGGGAGCAACATCAAACTCATCCCTTTGGTAATTTGGATCTGTTTGATTTACACATTCAACATATCAACCATTAGTAATTAATCAAATCAGAAATGCATTAAACTTAATTTAAACCTTTAATACATAGGTTTCAATACATGATTCAAATACAAAAGTAATTAAATACATAAACATCTAATCTTTACTTTTGTCCTGTATCATCGTCTCGTCACTTGGTGGAGCAGAAAAAGAAGCTGGTTGGTCTTGATTCTTCTTAGACCTCTTTTCTTGACCTGAAGCAGAGGCCGATGCAGCTGCATCTCCTCTTGCTGTATCATTATCATCATCCTTCTCCTCTATCCTTTCTTCTTCTGTCCCCTCATCCTCCTCTGTCTCATCCTCATCATCCTCATCATCATCTTCATCATCTCCGTCTCCCTCTTTGATCTTCAAGGGCTCCTCCTTAGATACCTTTAGCTTTAACATGATCGTCTTCTTTGCCTCCTCCAACTCCTCTATCTTCTTGTTTCATGTGACACTATGTGCTTGGAGTTGGGCTATCTCATGGCTCTAAGCAGCCATCTGTTGGGCCTGCTCCTCTATCACTCGAGCATGCTCTTCTATCTGGTGAGACTGAGCAGTAGTGAGATCAGCAAGCTGGCGGATCTGAGCCGCCTTCTCCTCATCTGCAGCTAATAGGCGCATCACCATCCTGTTGAGCGCAGACAGATGTTCCTCTACCCCAATTGGAGGTAGAGGTGATCCATAAGTATGAGATGGATGGGCTGAGGATCTAGCTTGGTGGGTAGTGGTGGTAGTGGTGGTGGTGGTGGCTGTAGTGAAGATGGGTCTGTGAAATAGTGGAGGTGATGTGGGAGTGAAAGATATGGTCGTAGATGGAATTTGTATAGTGGTGGGAGGTGTGGTGGTGGTAGTAATAGCTGTGGTGGTTGTGGTGGCTGTGGTGGCTGTGGTGGCTGTGGTGGTTGTGGTAGTGGATGGTGTGGCTGTGGTGGTGGATGGTGTGGCTGTGGAAGTGGTAGTGGTGGTGGTTGTGGTGGTAACGAAAGTGAGTCATCTTTTCTTCTTCTTCTGACCATAGGGCTGAGCCATCCTTTTCCTCCTCGTTCCCGTTGAGGTGGATACTCCCCCTACAACCCTGCTAGCTAACTCTGGTGCATAACTCGGATCAGTGGCTGTCTCTCCTGAGTCTCTTGGGCGTTCACCCACCGCCCTCAGCCCATGTTCAGTGGGAACAACCTTGCTTCCCACAGGATGTGTGAAGGGCTCCTCTTCCGACTCCTCTTCCTCCTCACCAGGAAAAAAATCCTGATGGAAACTAGCAGACTCGGCTATGTCTCCAGCTGGGGCGGACACTGGAGGTATAACATCAGAAATTGAGCCTCTCGGTGGAGTAGGCATATCATCCCTAGCGTCCCCACTGTCGTCATCATCAGAGTCATGCTCTGGGAGCAGTAGCCTCTCGTCATCAGAATCACTGTCATCATGACACCATTTGCATCTCCCCGGCGCCACATATCTCTCATTGGCCAAATGGCCAATCAACCTCTTCACCTGGGGCTTCACTTGCTTGCCCCTATACACCCTCATCCGACCCAAGGTCGTGTCATCCATAATCTCCAAAGAAACTGCATCATGACTCTCCTTGGGAAGAAGTGGCAGCTTCTCGTTGAAGATCAGCTATAGAAACCTGGGGTACATACAAAATCCTTCCTTCCCCTTTGCCTCCAGGTTCTCCATCAAATAGGAGAAGATCATACTCGAAAAGCTGAAAGGGTGGTTCAGCACCATTGCCACGTAGGCATTCTGAATCTGGTCTGATAGATCATCGAACCCACCCCTCCTCGAAGCATTGCACTTTAGGATCACATGCGCCAAGTACTGTACTGGGGGCATAGGTTGCTCTTGTTGAGCACACCCGAGTTTATGTCCCCAGCGTACTTGATCCTGAGGAAGCAGCCTCTCACAGTCAGTGGATGTAATCTAGTGGGGTGATTCGAATCATCCCCAAACTCAAGAACTCTCTGGATATCAGCAGCAGTAACCTCGATATCATGACCCAGAATTGAGCTCCGTATACTGTATGGCTCATGAGAGCGATCAACTGAGGCATTCTCCCAGAATACCTGGTGTAATGACCTGTAAGGCGTGCAAGGTGTAGATATAGCTTTATGTATCCGGGAACGTCTAAGGAAAGCTATAATCTTTGTGAACTCGGCCCCGTTCTGAGTAGTATGATCCAAGTGAGCACATATGTTGTGCTTTGGATTAACGAACCATCTATCAGCCATTTTCCTGAAACACAAGACACAGAACAATTAGTACATAATACATCAATATTCAGTTCTAAGTGTAATGTTTAAATTCATTTTGATTCATTCGTGCGAATGAATCATGCGACTGAAGTCAGTCGGTTGTTCTGTCATGCGACTGAGCTCGTTCGGGTGAATGAGACATGCGACTGAGTTCAATCTGCTGACTGAGTCTGCGATTGGTTCAGTCGGCCGACTGAGCTCATTCGCATGGTTCATTCGGCCAATTGATCCAATCGCAAGTTTCAATCGTGTGATTAGAGTTCATCCGGACGACCAGTCGCCTATCCCACTGTTCAGTCGCCTGTGGTTCGAATCTTGACCAAAACAAGTGATTTAACATGGGTTACCGGTTCAACAGACTCGCCATTTAGTCACTAATAACCTATTAAACTTGATTTTAACATTTTTCTTAGTTTATGTTGGTTATTAGGACATTTTTCAGTCCGGTTCTTGTTCACTCAAATATCACAAATTTGGGTTCCATTCCTTCTGTTTTTGGTGCGATATCAATGCCATCTACCTTTATATAAGTCAACGAACGTCAGAAGATCAAAAGCAATGTGAAAACAAGGTCTAGAGAAATTTTGGCAGAGTAACGGTACTTGGTGCGATTTAGGAGCGATTGAGGGTGATGAGTGGAATCCGATCGACTATGGCCCTTTAAATACTGAAGCTGAGTTCAATCGGCCGACTGGCCTCATTCGCCCAGTTCAATTGGGCGACTGAGGCTCAGTCATGCGATTGGCCCAGTCAGTCGCATTCAATTGGCCGACTGAGTCTCAGTTGGTCGAATGACTCATTCGTGCCATTTCATTCGCACCCTCAGTTAACGACTGAGTCTCAGTCGGTTGACTGACTCATTCGCACCCTTTCATTTGGTCGAACGGATCATTCTGACAAGCCATTTGGGTGAATGTCTCAATCTCATGTCCAGTCGTGCGAATGGGATCCATTCGCATGGTTGGTCCATACTTATGATCCAGTCGTGCGAATGGGTTACACTTATGAACATTTACCACTTAAACCCTTTTTACCTGTTGAAATTAACATTATGAGCATTTGATCATCTCAAACATTATCATTTTAAATTGAAGAACTTTTGATCATCTCAGACGTGATCCTTTTACACAATTTAGTCACCTCAGACGTGACCCTGTTAAACTTTGAAAACACATGTGGTCATCTCAGACATGACCCTTTTAGTGAGTTGATCCCTTACTGATTTTCATGATATAGTCCGACGAACAAACAAACTAAAATGGGTAACTAACTAGAAATTTGAACTAAATACAAAAATAAAACTTGTTTTTGACTTTTTGTGAGAGATAATCCTAAGATAGACTTCTACTGGATTTGGTTCCAGAATAGGCAGCTTCAATTTAGTTTGACCACACCTGGACCAATTCAAATTTGGAATCATACAGGCAAGTCAAATCATTTGGGACTTGTTATCAAAACCTTTGATGCTCAATTCTTGGTTGTCATCTAGAGTCGTTAGCAACTTTTAGGAAATCATACTGGAACTATTAGATTACCACATTGATTTGAACTTTCAAGGATTGCAGCCACAATGATTGTCAATATGTTTGTCCTCTTAAATCCATACACAGACTTTTGACACAAACTGGTGATAGATTTAGGTTTAATTATTTCAACTACCATTTGTGGATCCCACATTTATATGGTAATCAACATTCCTCAGGAGCTTTTGAGCGGTCTACGGGTATTTTTACAAGAAGAGACTATTCTTAGAGCTTTCAAAGAGAAGCCAATCCTCAGGTCAGTGCCATCGCACAGCAGAGAGGCGGCAAACAATAATGAATTCTAGAATATCTAGGTTATGCTTATCCTCAGGTCAGTGCCATCGCACAGCAGAGAGGCACACAACCTATCTCCTTGTTAGAGCAGCTTAATTTTATTTTGCACAAAATGCACCAACAACATAAGTCATTAGCTTGATAGCATTTTTCTTTCATTTTTTTCGTGCTTTGCTCTATTTATGGTCATCCGCACACATTTTTGGCGTTTACCCGCTCATTACCCCTTATTGGAATATTGTTGATTGTGTTAACCAGTGATAAGATGGAAGCCCACAGTCAGTTGAACAACTTAGTTTGATCTTGAGATCACCAGTCAGGTCTAATCATCTATTGTGTTGAATCTACCGACATATCAATTTTGATCTAGCAACCTCTAGGTCTACTCTCGTTGTGTTACCTTAGGAGTTACTAGTTTTTCTATCATCTTCCCTTTTATATTGCTTAGACTACACAGACTTATACTTTGAATTTTTGCATCTTTTCTAAATAAATTTTTTTTAAAGTCCCTCTTGATTTGTTCCGGTGTACTATCATATTCCAAAGGGTTTGAATCGGTATCACAGATACGATCTACCTTATATCCGCTTTCCACTCCTTCTCCCTCATTTTTTTAATGTTACTTGCTGACTTATTCTCCCCCTAAAATACTAAAATCAAAACTGGTTTAATTATTTTAGGATTTTAATAAACAACAAAATAACATGAGTTTAATTTAAACAGACTAAAATAAACAAATAAAAAAATAAAAAAATTAACTAAACTACATCGGACTACACATGATCATCATCAGGAATAACATCACTTTTCTTTTAACGTCGTTGACCTCTAGCAAATATTGAAAACGTGGTTTATCAAAGGCTTTAGTATAGAGGTCAGTGCATTGAAAATCAATATTAATTTTTACCACATCTATTAAGTTCTTTTCAAAACAGTCTCTTATGAAATGGTATTTAATACCGACATGTTTGGTCTTTGGATGTTGTACTGGATTTTTAGTTATGCAATTGCAGCAGAGTTATCAACAAAAGTAGGAGTAGAAGAAAACTTTAAACCGTAATCCCGCATTTGCTGTTGAATCCAGATGATTTGTGAACAGCAACTTGCAGCAGCAATGTATTCGGCTTCACAGGTTGACAATGCAACCGATGTCTGCTTCTTACACTGCCAGGTAACTAATCTTCTCCCAAAGAATTGACACCCTACTGATGTAGACTTGTAATTCATCTTGCAGCCCCCGTAATCCGAATCACTATACGCCGTGAGCTCAAAGTCATCATCATGAGGATACCACAACCCAAGTGTGGGTGTACCTTTCAGATAACGAAATATCCTCTTGACCCCGATCAGATGGTTGACCTTAGGCTTAGCCTGATATCTAGAACATAAACATGTAGCATACATGATATCAGGTCTTGAGGCAGTGAGATACATGAGGGATCCAATCATTCCTGGTACATTGTGGCATCTACAAGATCTCCATTGTCATCGGGTGCTATATCGTGATTCGTAGCAAGTGGAGTCCCAGCAGCAAAGCATTCTCCATGTCAAAACGACTGAGAATGTCTCCTACATACTTGGTCTGATGTAGAAATGTCCCATTTGGAGTCTGATCCACCTGTAACCCGAGAAAGAACTTCATCTCCCCCATAGCACTCATCTCAAATTCTTTCTTCATAACTGCTTCAAACTCTTCGCATAATTCTTCGTTCGTTGAACCGAAGATTATGTCATCGACATAGATTTGTACTAGCAGTAGGTCTCCATCTTTTTCTTTGATGAACAGTGTGCAGTCAATAACTCCCCTGCGAAATCCGTGTTTCACAAGATGAGTTAAGAGTTTCTCATACCAGGCCCTAGGAGCTTGATGCAGCCCGTATAAGGCCTTGTCAAGTTTGTAAACTCTGTCCCGATGATAAGGATCTTCAAATCCCTCAGGTTGACTGACATACACTGTCTCTCGAATTTCCCCATGAAGGAATGCACTCTTCACATCTAATTGATAGACCTTAATCTTCATATACGATGCATAGGCAAGGAAGATACAGATGGCTTCCATCCTTGCCACTGGTGCAAACACTTCATTGTAGTCAATCCACTCGACTTGGTGAAATCCCTGAACAACCAGTCGAGCGTTGTTCCTGATAATGACCCCTTCGTCATCCTTCTTGCATTTCAAGACCCATTTGGTGCCAATGACTTTAGCACCTTTAGGTCTATCTACCAGAGTCCATACTCCTAACTTCTTGAATTGAAGAAGTTCTTCTTGCATGGCACTCACCCATGCCTCATCGTTTAATGCATCACTTACGTATTTTGGCTCAAACTACGAGACAAAACACCGATAAGCACCATCATGAGTGTAACCCTTTTCCATAACAAAGGCATAATCAGCTGAGTACAGCTGATTTCGGGTTTGTACTCCTGATCTGACATCCCCAATGACATTGTCCAAGGGATGATAGACGTTTAGACGTGATCCTGGAGTAGTAGGAACAGCTACCTTAGAGCCAAGATTATGAACATTTGGTTCTACATCTGAGGTAATTGGAGTTTGAGGCTCCGAAGTCGAAGGTGCATCACTGGTAGATGCTTGTGGACTTTCAGGAACTGGAACCTGTTCCTCCTGACTATTCTGGTCATCTTCTTTAGCTTCATCTTCAGAGGAGGAGTCACTGTCGTCGACTACTCCCCCTGACTGAGTAGATGATTCTCCCTATGAGCTAGATGTTGGTGTATTCAAGATATCATCCATCATCCGTGTAGCTAACTCGTCATCCGAGGGAGAGAAGGGATGTTGAAGGACTTGAAGAATCCATCATAGTCGAAAAAGTAGGCGGGCCTTTGCCAGTAGGTGGTGTGGTATATCTTTGAACGTCAACATTACACCACACTTCTACTAGACCGTTGAGTTGTTGTAAACCCTCTTGTTCGGTATGTTGTATCCTAGAATCCTTCATCCGCCTTCTCGCTGAATTTACCTTCTAGTGTTTTCTTCAGAAGTGTGCACGGCGCGCCAAATGGTTTGAGATACTCCAAATTCAGTTTGCGTCTTTGTAGTAGCTCGTAACATGTCTTTTGGTGGCACTTGACAATCAGAACTCGATTCAGTGTATAACATGCATTAGCTACTGCCTCATCCCAAAATTGGATAGGCAGTTTTGAGTCTGCCAGCACAGTCCGTGCAGTCTCTATCAAGCTTCTGTTCTTTCTCTCAGCAACACCATTCATCTGAGGCGTGTATGAACAAGTGAATTGATGCACAATTCCCTTTTCCTTGCAGTAGTCCGCCATCCACTGCTTCTTGAATTCAGTTCCGTTGTCTAAGCGTACTTGTCTCACCTTTAGCTTGTAGAGAGATTCCAGTGTGGTCACTAACTCCTTGAATGACTCAAATGTTTCTGATTTGGACTTTAGAAACATTACCCAAGAGAATCTAGAGTAGTCATCAGTAACCACAAAACAGTACAAGTCGCCTGCAATGCTCTTGTACTGACTGGGCCAAACAGATCCATGTGAGAAGGTCAAGAGGAAGTTCTATTGAATGAACTTTCTTTTCCTTATGAGACTTCTTCGTCTGTTTGCCTTTCTTGCAAGCTACGCAAAAATCAGGAAGTTGGAAATTCTTGACGTTAACTCCTCTCACAAGATCCTTCTAAATCAAGTGATTCATCTTCCTTTGACTAATGTGTCCCATTCTCCTATGCCAGGAGATGGAATCCTTCTCAGTAGCTTTAGATAGAAAGCACTGAACATCATGATCCATTGTAGAAGCTGTTGAGAGATCCAAAACATAAAGGTCTTTATATCTTGAAGCTGTCATCAGCACTTGGTCCTTCGGAATCACGTAATCTTTCTTTAGGACGTAACACTTCTTGTTGTCGAATGTGACTTTAAAACCTTTATCACAGATTTGGGAAACAGAAAGTAAGTTGTTTTGAAGTTGCTGGGCATAGTTCACCCTATCAAACTTGTTGTTTTGAAGTTGCTGGACGTAGTTCACCCTATCAAACTTAACTTTCTGATTTCCAACTTCTCCCTGAGCTGTGATATAGCCTCCCTTGTTTCCAGCAAACGAAACATGCCCTCCTTTTATTTGCCTTACGTTTGATAAAAGAGCCCTGTTTCCTGTCATGTGCCTGGATGCTCCGCTGTCTACAATCCACGTGTTAGTTTCAGCACTGTAGCGAACACCCTGCACATACAATGTAAAGGATTAGTTTAGGTTAGGAACCCAAGCCTTTACTGGCTTGGGTTTCCCAGAGGCATCACACATCATGAATTCCACCCACTGACCCTTAGAGAGTGAGGGTAGCTCAGGTTCCTTCTTGTCATCATTACCAGACACAGAGGATGATTTTTCTTTCCATAATCGAGATTTGTGCAATGCCTGTTTGTGATAAACATTCGACTGGCTGATGGATTGAACATTAGGTTCGCTAGTTCTTCTAGGTGGAGTTAAAGAGCTCCTCTTATAAGACCTAGGTTTTGAATTCTGAAATTCAATCTTCTTTCTAGGTGTCTGATAGTAAGGACAAAAGGAAGCAATGTGTCCACACTCTCCACAGTTGTAGCATTACCTGCTATCAACTTTATGATTAAACATTCTTTGTGTAGACGTGTGTGACACTCTAGTAACATCACTCACTTTAGGTTTTGACTCTAGTTCTTTTGATGTTTTCTCTTGTTTAACAAAGTTAACTGTTTTAACATGTTTAACATCTTTTTTCTTTTGGTTAACTAGTTTTTGACTTAAAACATGTGAAAGATTAACATTAGAAGTATTTTTAGGTTCTGATTTGACTCTGTTTGACCCTGACTTTAATTTAACCTTTTCAAATTCTTTTTCCAGATTAACACAAGGTAATTTACCCTTTGCCTTTGAAGTGGCCTCCTTTTGTTTGTTTCTAGATTCAATCGATGAACATGAGGAATCTGGATCTCTAACAAGAGGAGTAGACACCACATAATCCTTGATGGAGTTCTATTTTCTGGTCTACTCTTAGTGTTCATCAAGGTCTGAGGTGGTGGTGGAACCACTTTGTAACCCAAACCCTCCCTATTGTTTCTTTCTCTCACTAAGTGTTGGACTATGTGTGATGAACTTGTCCAACTGTACAGTTTTTGTTTTAATGAGTTTACTTCTACTTCTAGAACTACCTTTTGCTTCTTAGTGTCTTCTAGGGAGTTTAGATAGTACCTAATGTCATTAGCTTGGTTAAATGCAACTACTTCGGTTCCCTAAGCTGTTTAGTCAAAAGGTCTATCTTTTCTTTGTAACTATGCTTATTTTGTTTTAATACTCTATTAGCCTCAGTGCACAGTTGCAACTCTTTTACTAAGTTATCATTATGATCTAATAACCTAGCAAATTTCTCATCTATGCTATTTCTAAACGTATTACAATCAGAACAAGCATGATTATCAAACATTTGGTTAGTGGTACTTACCTGAGTTGGTTCATAAGAGTTAGCCATCAACGTAGCATCAGATGTCTCTGGTTCTGGTGATTCTATCTTTTCTGTCTTTGCTGTGGTAGTCTCCTCTTTAGGCTTGTAGCTGACCTCAGTTGCAGTTGTCTCTTCACTATTTGACATCGCTATCTCAACTGCTAGATCTCCTTCACTCGCGGAATCATCGTTAATGTCTTCTACACTTGCAATGTTTGATTCCCTTGGAGAGACAAACCTAAAGCTCCAGTCCTGTCCTTCATCATCATGAGCAGTCAAGGATTTTGGATCCTTGCTTGATGAAGTAGAACTAGTAGCTTGCTTGTCTTGACGGGTGAAGGACGAGAATGGGTTCCCGTTACCCATCTTCTTTGGCTTAACACATTCTCTCTTGAAGTGCCCCTTCTCTCCACAGTTAAAGCAGGTCACTTTGCTCTTGTCAAAGCCAAATGTGGTATCCTTAGTAGCTACCAAGTTCTCTCCGGTCTTTTTCACAAACTTCTTCTCCCTCCGAACAGCACTAGCTAAGGCCCACATTATGTCCACTCTCTCAAGCTCCATTTCGTCCACCTGCTCATAGTCCTCATCTGCCAGATGGCAGTTTCCAATCTTCCCAGCAACAAGTCCATCATAAGAATGAACCACTGCAGCCAAAAGATCCATGTGTTCTCGAGCTACTTCTACAGTCACATTACCGAGGTTCTCGGTCTTCAGTCTAGTAGCATTTGTTTCAGATCCAATATGATGGGTACAAGAAGACCCAGACGTGTCTGATCCTAAAGGAGAAGCATGTGAAGGACTCGATGAGCTAGACACAAATACAGTCTGGAGAGGTGCTCCAGATGTCTTAGCTTGAGGCATGGCATTGTACAAAGCTGGATTCTGAGTATACGAAGACTTCTGAGCTCTGTACTTCATCCTAAGAGCTTCTTCTCGCAGCTTCAGAATGAAGTCATTTATATCCAGCTTTGCCAGCATTCCATTCTGTCTCAGGTTAGACACGAATGAAGCCCACTTTTCGGCAATCCGTCTGCAAAGTTAATAACTTTCTCTTCCATGGTAGTAGCCACCCCATGTGTATGCAGTTCACTCATCAAATGGTAGAATCTATCTATAACATCGTCCAAACTCTCGTTCCCCTCGATAAGAAGTTATCAATTCCTTCTTTAACTCCTTAGCCTTGATGCCTTCAATGAAGCATTCCCGCCGTACCTCTTTTCTAGCTCATCCCCCTAGTTTCTTGGACTGCTTATTCTCTGAGTACTGGTGGAATATGTCTTTAAGGATAGACAGTGTAATCAATGCATAAACCCTCTTCTCTGCATTATATTTAACTTTCTGCGCGTCTGTCATCCCTCCTAAGGTTAGCTTTACTCCATCGACTCCCACCGGCGTACTATACCCAATCTCGATAGCTTCCCACATATTCAGATCCACTCCATTGAGGTAGATCTCAAAACGTTGTTTTAAGTGGGGAAACTCATCTAACGTTAAGAGCTTTGGTGGTTTATTATGATTACCCACCTCACTCTCAAGTAACAGCAGGTTCTGGATCCTAGAGTCCTTCCAACAGTAAATGATGACATTTGATCTTCCATGGCAAATAACTTTAAGTCTACTAGAACAAACTGTCAACTGGTGTGACTGAAGGATGCGATTGGGCTATCCGTGCGAATGAACTTTGCGAATGGTTCAATCGTGCGGCTGAACCAAGCGATCGGTTTAGTCGTGCGAATGAAGCTGATGCATATGAACACTGTGAACGAATGGTTCAATCGTACGAATGGAGATGCGACTAGGTCCAATCGTGTGTCTGAGCAATGCGAATGAGGTCCAGTCATGCGAATGGCTCACCCGTGCGACTGAAGCTGCTGTTTTGCGAAAAATTCTAGGTTAAACGTGTTTTAGCCGTAAAAATTCGAAATTTTTGCAAGGTCTAATCGCCTAAGTCTGTAGAAACCAAACTTTGATGAGCAGGGAACGTCCAAGATCACTTTTGACACAAAAGATTGCGTTTTTAGTGCAAAAACACAAACTTTTTATCAATCTTGATTGAATCACACGTAATCAAGAGCTAAAGCTCTGATACCAATTGTTAGGACCTGGTATTTGAATGAAATACCTAGTGATTAGCGTGTAAACCAGATCAAATAGTGCGGAATCCTATTTGATTGGCGATCCAATCAGTGAGAACACACGAAGAATCAACAAAGAATTGAAACTAACGTTAGAAATCGATGGGAATCGATCTAATGTGTTCTATGAACTTGGAGAACGAATTGGGAGGCTTCTGGACGGCTAGGGTAAGTCTGGAGTCGTAATAGAATAAATTTCCCTCGTTTTTCCACGAATTGGGTTGTATTTATAGGTTAGTATTGTTCATTCGTGCGACTGAACCATTAGTATGATTCAGTCGTGCGATTGAACCATACGGTTGATCCATCCGCACGACTGAGTGTTCAGTCGTGCGACTGAGCCAATCTTATGTGTCAATCATACGACTGATCCAGTCTCCTGGTTCAGTCGTGCGACTGAGTCAATCGTATGAAGTTATTCATGTGTGTGGTCCATTCGCATGGTCCATTCGCATGAGAACTTCATTATGTTAAGTTTGAATGTATTAATTAATAAACATTATGTGTAACCATTCAAACAATCACTAATCTAATTAACCAATTCAATATCGACTCATTAATGAAACATTAGACATTACAAATCACAAACAATCAATATCATTTCATTAATCATATCAAATTACATCCGAATCAGATAAACAAGATCTATTACATTTCATATCATGATCTAGGGACATACATGTATCAACAGCAAATCCTATATGATTTAGATGTTGAAGAATATCCAACTAAGAAACCATCATAGGTTTTATCTAAAAACTTTCCCAGATGTTCTTTTATGTTTAAAACAAACACATGACACCCAAAAGCTCTAAGATATACTATGTAAGGTTTTCTTCTGAATAAAATCTCATATGGTGTTTTGTTATGTTCTTTGACAATTAATGTCTTATTTTGAACATTACATGTTGTTGGATCAAGAAGAAGGCTGGTGCAACCAAAACCAAATCACTTAGACAAATTTTGGTGCAACTTACAAAGGCTTCCGAAGCTAAGTGTGGAACTTTCGAAGGAAATAGAGTTCTTTTGAAGACAAAGTGAAAGATCAACTTCCGAAGACAAACTCTACTTTCGAAGTCAAAGTACTCACTTCCGAATATCAAGTCTAGGAAGAGAAGATCAGAAGACAACTTCCAAAGTATGAATAAAAGAAGAAATCCTCAAGTCTCAGAGAAGTAGCCACTTCCGATGTATAAGTGGCTTCGAAAGAACTTGTTCTTCTGAAGCCAACTACCCTTCGGAAGACACTACTATGAACCAGTGGACATAAGTATGGTGTCCTCTGACACTCCGCTACAGACATCTGATATACTGCATGGCACTTTCTCAAAAGCCATGTAGTTGACCATACTTTATTCCACTGTTCACCTTTAGTAGATAGCACAGTTGCCAACTTTAGTTGGTGACAAAAGATAAGTCATGGACATGTCATGACTACCTTATCTTAGATAAGACATTATCTAAGATACCTTAAACCAAAGCTTTGTAGTATTTGCTTTAGTTAGAGGATTCCAGTTGGTATCAAAGTATATTCGGCTATAGGTAGTATTAATATAGTTTCTCATTGTAACTCATGTACATTCTTGTAAGAGTCTTGTAACACTTTGAGTTGAGAAGCAATATATGCAAGTACCTTGAAAATTAATTTTCCATGTTAATTGTTACTTATCATATTATTACCCACTCTTAGAGACTCTGCTTCATCCGAGTGTAGTTTAAGTGGGTTTGAGAGAAAAACCAAGTGTTTAGCTAACGGGTTTGTTAGAACATAAAAGCAAGTTTAACCATTTAAACTTTCAGAAAAACGCAGCGGAAAACAACTTTAAAACGATTTATAAGCTGAAAATTATGTTCTTTAGGTGACCATATAAGTGTTTAAAACAAACCCATAAATCAAAGGATCATAATATGTGAATAAACTACCTCTTTCAAACTACCAATATGGCAGCCACAAAGAGGCTGCCAAACTACCTCTTTCAGCAGTAAGAAGTCGACCAAAGAAAGAAGTTAGAAGGGTGAAATATGGCCAAAGCTTCAAGGTTGGATGTCCTCAAATGTTGACTCCCACAAAGCTCTAAGTAAGCATCATTCTTGCTTGGATTTGGACACCAAAAAACACCAAAATCAAAGCTGCCAAAAGACCTTCAAGATAGTGAACTTCCAGCAGCAAATTTGATGATGTGGGAAGATGAAATCGACCAAGGTTCCAAGAGGAGGAACCCTCAAGTGTGTATACCCCAAGCTTATCTTGCAAACACACCTTCTTGTTAGGAAGAAACACCACAAAAGCTCCAAAAACCTCAACTTTCAGCTGCTAGAACCGAGATTTTGAGAGAGAATAGAGAGCTTTTTCTTGTTTGCATGTATTGTGAATTATATAGAAAAGGAGAACCCCAAGACCAATTAATGTTGTATTATTCTCAAAACAAAATGGTCCAATGAGAAAATAGAGGGGGGGACGGCCAAAAACTCATTCAAAATGGGTTTTCCCTCTTTAAATTAAACACATACACACACATTAAAATGGTCTTGCAAATAGACATATAATTACCATTTAATGTATGTACAAGTTTTATAACTTATAAAATTAACCAATTAACTTATAAGTTATAATTTCTTATTATTATTTGGTGTTATTTAACTCATTTAAATACCACTTCAAATAATATTGTTGAACAAAATATTCTAATAAGTTGTTCCTTCTCATATGCAACTTATTTAGAAAACATTTTCTAAATTGTGTAAATATTTAACTGCATGATCATATCATCAATTAAATATTAATTGGTGTTTGCTAAGCTTGTTATTGGGTATAACCGACTTGGATCTTGACATACTAACCGCATCAATGTTCTATGTGTCTTGGGCATATAGAATCTAACAATCTCCCACTTGCACAAGATTCATAGAAGATGATGCAAGTAGTAAATACCGCCTAACAACGGTTTACTACCCTTAATACGCATGACATATAGCCATTCAATAACATCATCCCATTCAAGTATCCTACTTGAAATTATTTAGGTGAATTAATCATTTATCCTTTTGTTACAGATGTCATGTTAATCCAAGAACATAGAGTGATCATTCCTTATTGATTTAATTATCAGGCCTTAGACATCTAACTCTCAACTAATAAGAGGAACAAAATTCCATCTTGACTACATACGTTTCACAAACACCTCATGTCATACCTGAACATACCCTTATGTGTTGTTACTATTCAGGACAGTGAAGAATTAGTTAGGTATAACACTTGGTGAATATCAAAACCCCAATATGTATCTCAGGTTGGAGGATACCAAATGATATTCGCCTTTACTCAAATTTACTTATGATCAATCAACAAGATTCCATGTAGTAAAATTGAGATGCGGGTTAGTCCAATATTTGTATGCCACAAATATCTATGACCTTGGTAGCAACCCATTGCTCTATATTTATCCTTGGAATATCACCAATCCAAGTTCATAATAGTCTTACCCTCACACTTGTTCCACAAGTATGAACGACTACGGACATTTAGAGTAAACAATTTACTCATGGATTAAAAATGCTAAATTGAAGCATTATAACCAAATAATTTTATTCAAATAATAGAGAGTTCCACATATCCAAATACAAATTTACAGATAAAATTCAATCACTAGAATATCGAAGTCCCATGGCACAAGTATGACCTTCATGCTTTGCTTTTCAAGGAGCTTCGTGAGAGGATCCGCAAGTTCTGATCCATGGCACAAGTATGACCTTCATGCTTTGCCGTTTGATGAGGAGATCAAGAAATTTGGCTTCATCAAAAACACTGATGAGGCTTGTGTGTATAAAAAGGCTAGTGGAGCACAATAACTTCCTAGTATTATATGTCGATGACATTCTACGGTTGGGAAGACGTTCCAACAATGGAGGTGTAAAAGCATGGCTTGGAAGCTGCTTTTCCATTAAGGATCTTGGTGAAGCCGCTATATTTTGGGAATAAAGATCTATAGGAATAGATCAGGCGGCTGATTGGTTTAAATCAAAGTGCATACATTGACAAAATCTTGAAAAGGTTCAAGATGGAAAACTCTAAGAAAGGTACTGTACCTATCAGAGGGGGACAATATTGAGTACGACTCAATGTCCAAGCTCAAAGGAGGAGCAGGAGGAGAAGAATAGAATGAAGCAATCCCAATAGCGTCTGCTATAGGATCCATCATGTATAATGAATGCACTAGACTCGGACGTGTCATGCGCTTTAAGCATGACAAGTAGATACCAGCAAAATCCTGGTGATAGTCATTGGATGGCTGTCAAGAACATTCTAAAATACCTAAGGAGGACTAAGGACATGTTCTGATGGGGCTGGTGAAGAGGAAATCGTTGTAAAGGGTACACGGATGCGAGTTTCGAAAACGATCGAGATGATTCACGATCTCAATCAGGGTTACATTTATCCGAATGGGGAGCTGTTTCTTGGAAAGATCAAACAAGATGTCGTAGCGGTTGTCCACTACAGAGTCAGAATACATCGCCGCTTCATTGGCAGCATGGAAGCTTACATGGTTGAAGAATCATAGCCGATCTAGGGGTAGTCCCTTCATTCGGATCCTAAGAGATTTTTGTGATAACAAGGGCGCGATTGCACAAATCAAGGAACCCCGTGCACATCAAAAAAACAAGGCACATGAGCGGAGATTCAAATACATAAGGGATGAAGTTGAAAAGGAAAGATATGTATTCACAAGGTTCACATGATAAAACATTGCGGATCCAATCACAAAGCTCCTTGAAAAGGCAAAGCATGAAGGTCATGTTTGTGCCATGGGACTTCGAATTCTAATGATGGATGATTTTTATTTTTGACAGGATCAGTGATCACAAGTTTGATGTTTATCAGAATGTAAAGCAGCGGAATACACACACGAATTAGACAAATTGTAGCAAGCAAACAATATTTGTAAGCGTTAAGATCGCATACGGTTATAGGGAGAGAATATGAATTTCTGATTTCTAGGAATGTTTATAGATGGAAATTTCTAATCAAATCAATCAATCATTCCATTCAATTGCTCATATCGCTCATTATTACAATAGGTTGTCACTCCTTATATAGAGTGCAACAGTCACTGCTGTTATCACGGAAAGTGACAACTGGCAGATCCAATACAGAAATAACTAATCTTAAAAAACTACTGAAATGTTCACAACTACTGAGAACATATCAGCAGGTTAAGTACAAAATATAAAACTACTGAAACTACAACGACTGAAGAACAAGCTCTTCAGTCGTTTTACAAAACTACTGAAACATAAAACATAAAACTACTGATATCACAACTACTGAAGAAGTACTCTTCAGCAGTTGTGACAAACTACTGAGGCTTCAGTACTTGATCTTCAGACTTTGACCTTCAGGCGATTCATCAGCTGATGACTTCAGTAGATATCATCAGCTGATGTCTTCAGTCTTTGTCTTCAGACTTTGTACATCAGTTGTTGATCTTCAGTACTTGTGAACTCTTCAGCTGTTGTACTTCAGTACTTGGTCTTTCAGCTTCAGCACTTTGGTTCTTCAGCTGTTAAGGTCTTCAGCACTTGATCTTCAGCTGTTGAAGTCTTCAGCACTTGTCAAACTACTGATGAGGCTTTCAGCAGTTGTTGTGATACCGTGTGGGACTTAGAGGTTTTCTGATCTGGGGTCATTGGTTCTTTTGGTCCAACAAACTCCCCCTGAACCAATGCAGCCAAAACCTCTAACTTATTTAAACTCCCACTTATTGATGGCAAAAATGTTGGTCTTTTTCCTTCTTGATCAGTAGAGAAGATGACCCATGTACGCTCCGGCCTGGGAAGAACCTCAAATATTTGTTTGGCAGAGTATGAATGGGAACTCTGTTTGGGGAACTGGACACAGAGTTGTTATCCCATTCATGAGATTCACTTCCCCATAATGAGTCTGTATGACTCACGGACATAGGCCTCAAGGAGAACAATTGTTCCTCTTGAGAGAGTTCTTCAGCTCCTCCTTCGAAGAAGAACTCTGGACCATAGTACTCTGATAAGTACTTCATGGTCCTGCCATTTTTCAGCTCCACCGTAGTTACCCCCTGTATACAAATTCATCCGGATGGTTGCCTTCAAGGAGTAACTGGAGCTCATTCTTTTGATGTCTTCAAGCTTTTGTATAACAACCCCTTCTTAATCATCTTGTTTCTAGTAAGGCTTGAGGTGTCTTCTTTGCTTGGTGAGCTTTCTGAATTCATCAATGATTTCCCAAGGTGAGACTACAACGGCCAGCATGATGGTAGATTCTATTGTTTTTCGTACTTGGCCGTTGTATCTGTGTGGGATAGTTCTTTTATGGATTCTAGAACTCACCCTGGGGTCTGGCCATACTCTCACTCTCTCCCTCTGATACTGAAAGGTGTGTCTGAGAGTGTACAGCCTTTGAGCATGCCCTTTCATGGCTTGATAGATGATGACTGAGGAAATTCCTTGTCAACCATCTTCAACAGTTGCTCATCGTGCTGTTTTGCTGTTCTTCTTCTTCTATTACTCTGACCATTTCCCTTTGAGAGTCGGGTGTGATCATGGATTGACTCTGGGGCTTTGGTAGCTTCAGAACAGCAGAGAGTGGCAGACTATCATCTTCATCCTCTTCTTCTGCTTCTTCTTCCATCCTCAGCACCCTTCTCCTTCTACTGGGGTGCATCATGGATGATGGTGGGTTGGTGAAGGGATTGGTTTTGAAGAGAGAGGATGTTTGATTTTGGCTTAGAGGTTGGTTGGGAGATTTGAGGGATAGGATCTGTTTGAGTGAGTGGAAGGGAAGGTGATCTAGCATCCTGTAGTTAATTTGCTTTTGTAAGTTTAGCCATCTCTACCTTTTGCCAGCCCCAGCCTCATCAAGGGCTTCCACAATGATCCCTTTGTTGAATTGCTCAGACAGACAGATTCTGGTGGCTATAGCCAGAATGCTGTCCCTGGACCATGCGCGGATCTCCATTAATGATCTTCCCAAGTATTTTGCAATGAAGCGGATCATTATTTCAACCTCTCTTTCTCAAGAGCATCGTACCCTGCCCATCGGGTTTGTATCTCTTGTACCTCTAACCGTCTGATCTCACTATCCAGTGTGGCTGTGTCAAACCCCTGCCTGAATAGTTGGTCAATTATCTTATCCATGGAGCGGTGTGGTGGTGTCAGCTTCTTTGACCAGCTCCTCCAAGGATTTTTCTTCAGCAGTATGATCATCAGCACTTCTCTTTCGCTTGTACGTGAGCAGAGGTTGTTTTTTTGCTTTCTTGTTCTCCTCTCCTCAGATCTCTTCTTTTATCTTTCACTGCAGTACCCTCCCCCTTTTTGGTTGCATTGGAGGAAGGGGTGGTACCGCAGAAAGAGTCTTGTGGACAGCAGCATCAACCAGGGCTGTAATGTTGAGGAAAGCCTCTCATCAAGGGCTTTGATCACTATATCAGTGATTATGGGGGTGATGAGAGGGAGGGATTTTCGGAGGATAGCACCTATTTGCTCAGGAGGGTTCTGTTCCTGAGAAGTAGGGCCTGAAGCAGAGGCGGGTGGTGATTTTGGGGTGGCTCTGTGTTTGGAAACCTTCAAGGGAAGGTGCCATCTGTGGGTGTATGATGTGGCAGATGGACTTGCATCCTGAGACATCTTGGCCAGCAGCTCTTTGAGTCTGCTAACCTCATCCTCTAGAATGGTGTTTTGAGCAACTACATCGAAGAAGAAGCTCAGGTCATCATCAGTTGATACTGAATCACCTGACCTCCTGCTTAGAGCAGGATGAACATGCACTGGGTGTAGACCAGTTGGTGCATGTGCCCCTTGTGCTTGGTACTGGGGACTTCCAGCCTCAGGACAATGTCCATCATCAGCTGTTGCCTCTAGGGAGGTCTTAGCAATGTTACCAGCCTCACTCTGGTCATGTGCTGAGTCGAGTCAGAGGAGAGGTGGCAGCCTCACTAGATATTCTAAGCTCCTTCTCTACACCAGGAGATAGAATTGGGAAACCCCTGTGCTGTGGGTTCTCAGATGCACTGTGTTCCTCCCCCTCAATTGTAGAGGTATCCCAGTTGGAAGTGAAGTGGTTTTGGGGAGGGGGTGAGGAGTGCAATTGAGTCAGCACTTGTGCAATATTAAGGTTGGCTGTGAGGGGCGGTTGTTTGGGGTACAGGGGTAGAAGCAGTGTGCACCTGGGGTGGATGGTGCTCTTCAATGGCAATCTCCTCAAGTGAGGAAGATCCCAGATAAGTAGGTGCCCCTTGGGTTGCTGCAGGCTCCTGTTGAGAGGAAGCCTGAGCGGCTGTGGCTGGAGGAGTCATGGTATCCACTAGGGGGTTTGGACTAGTGGATATATCCTGCGTTTGTTGTGCAGGAGCATCCTCAGGGGACTCAATTCCCTGAGTAGCCATTGGGTTTCTTTTGGTGGGTTGGTGGGGACATTGGATTTGGAGGTGGTGGCTGTGGGTTCCAGCTGCGTGGGTTTTCGCAGCTTGGCAGCCAGTTTGAGTGTCCGGTCGGAGTTGTGCGGGGGAGTTTCGGGCAAAACAGCCGTAGCAGGGACTCCCAAGCCAACAAGTCCCTCAGCATTAAGCTGGTCTATTATAATGGCCATTATGAACCGTGGATAAAGTATCCAACGGTTGGCAGTTGGTTTTGAGCCATATCTTTGAGCTCTGAAAATATTAATTCTGAAAAGTTCAGTGGTTGTTGCTCAAGGATAGAATACAATACCTGCTGCCATTTGGTGGACATTTGATCCCAAGACGATGTCTTAGGGGCCAAACATACATTGACCATATGAAAGATCAGGCGCTCAGCGTCATTAAATGTTTCTTCATGATGGTGGTGGCACTGAGATCACCTTGATATCCATGCTGAGCAAATGAGAGATCTATAGTGCCCTTCGGATATCCAGCAGGAGAGGTAGCATCACTCAGTTGAAGAATTTTACGGATTGTTGCAGGAGTAAACACTACTTCGTTGTTGTTGACGACTGACCGGAGGGATAAGGTGTTGCTCTCCTCAGTAGTAACATTAACGTTCATCCAAAATTGGTTCAAGGATTCGGCATGTAAAACGGGGTTCAGAAGGAATGCCTTGTTGTATGGGACTGGACCATAAGATCGATAGCAGTATCGAACTTAGTCCAGATCGGCGATTTTGTGAGGTAGGACACAGTTGTGTCGCGGTTTAATTTGCAAAGACGCCATGGAAATTTGTTGGAGAGGAACGTTAGGTTTGAAGAAGATGAAGCATGGAGAGCTCAGGTTAAGGGTATTATAGGGTACGGGTGAGGATACGACTGAAGGATGTGTGTTAGTCATCAGTAGTTTTAAACGACCGTTGACATGGTATTATCCTTTCAGACGTTGAAACACTGAAGTCGCGGTGTTAGGCATCAGTAGTTTAGAAAACTACTGAAGACCGTGGTTTTGACTTCAGGTGATTGAAACAACTGAGGACGGTGTGTGTTTGTATCAGTAGTTATGAAACTACTGAAGACAGTGGTTTTGTCATCAGCTGTTGTAAACAACTGAAGACTTGGTATTGGTCATCAGTAGTTATAAAACTGCTGAAGACGTGGTTTTGCTTCAGTTGTTAAAATGAAACAGCAGTGGTACAAACGACTGAAGGGAAAGTTCTCTTCAGCTGTTTTCGTCAATTCTTAGCTTTTCAGCTGTTTCAAACTATCCTCAACACATTCATCAGTCTTTATGGCTGATTTCAGTTGTTTCATAGGACATCAGTACTTATCTGTTTTTACTGATTTCAGTAGTTATGACTACATCAGTAGTTGTAACTACTTCAGTAGTTTAGAGCAGATGAAGTACTTCAGTACTTGTGAGAACTTTTAGCCTTCAGTAGTTATAAAAAGTACTGAGGTTAAAAGAGCTCATCAGTACTTATATGTGAGACATGCACTCATGATCATCAATATGAATTACTGAGATCATCAGTAGTTGTCACCTATTCTAGCTGCAGCATACAAGCCTTAACACCAGGTTTTGGAAAGTTGAACTATCCAAAGGCTTAGTAAAATGTCTGCAAGCTCATCAGCACTGGGCACAAACTTAGGATCAATCAGACCTTTTTCAAAACAGTCTCTTATAAAATGGTGTCTGATCTCTATATGTTTGGTCCTAGAGTGCTGGACTGGATTTTTGACAATGCAAAGAGCTGAAGCACTATCCATTAACAATGGAGTCTTAGTCTCTGTAATGCCATAATCCAAAAGTTGGTTTTGAAGCCAGAGTACCTGAGATGTACAGCTTGCAGCAGCAATGTACTCTGCTTCCGCAGTGGATGTAGCAACTGAGGTCTGTTTCTTGCTCTGCCAAGAAATCAAGCAGTTGCCTAGGAATTGACATCCACCAGAAGTTGATTTCCTGGTCAACTTACACCCTGCATAGTCACTGTCAGAAAAAGCAACTAATTTACCAGAATGTCTGGTAGAGTACCATAAACCTAGAGATGGAGTGCCTTGCAGATATCTAAAGATCCTCTTGACTGCAATCAGATGAGACTCTTTAGGTGCAGCCTGAAATCTAGCACAAAACATGTAGCAAACATAATATCTGGTCTAGAAGCTGTTAAATACATCAAGGACCCAATCATACATCTGTAAAGTGTTTCATCAACCACTTTACCTTCTGATCTGAATCCAGTTGTGTGGTGCTGCTCATGGGAGTAGAACAGGGCTTACAGTTTTGTAAATCAAACTTTTGCAAAAGATCTTTTGTATATTTGGATTGATGAATAAAAATTCCATCATCCTTTTGTTTGATTTGCAACCCCAGAAAGAACTGTAATTCTCCCATGGCACTCATTTCAAACTTCTGTTGCATCAACTTTGTAAAGGCATCACACAACTTTGGATCAGAGGATGCAAAAATAATATCATCTACATAAATTTGAACAAGTAGATTATGCTGCCCAGCTTTCTTAATAAATAAAGTCTTGTGTATGGAGCCTCTAGTGAAATTGTTTTCCAGAAGAAAGTTTGATAATGTCTCATACCAGGCTCTGGGAGCTTGTTTTAACCCATAAAGAGCTTTATCAAGCTTATACACCCAATTAGGATGTTTGTTGTCCTCAAAGCCTGGAGGTTGACATACATAACCTCTTCTTTAACTTTTCCATACAAAAATGCACTTTTGACATCCATTTGAAAGACTTTAAGTTTTTGAAAAGCAGCATAAGCTAAAAACAATCGAATTGCTTCCAGTCTGGCTACAGGGGCAAAGGTTTCATCATAATCAATACCTTCTTCTTGTGCAAACCCTGAACAACCAGTCTGGCCTTGTTCTTAACAATAAGCCCATTTTCATCAGTTTTGTTCCTAAACACCCATTTAGTGCCTATTGCACACTTACCTGGAGGTAGAGGAACCAGTTCCCACACTTGCTGTTTCTTGAACTGAAGAAGCTCAAGCTGCATGGCATCAACCCATCCATTGTCCTTTAAAGCAATGTGATAATTCTTTGGCTCTTGCTGACTGATGAAGAGAGCATAGAAGCAGAAATTTGACAATTGACTTCTTGTTGATACTCCAGCAGTGATATCACCAATGATTTGAGACATGGGGTGATTCTTCAGATCTTGATACACAATGAGATCTGTGCAAGTGTTTGTAGCCGGTTCAGCAGCAACAGATGGTGATGGTGAATCATTTCCTTGAAACCAATCAGTGGATGGTAATTCAAAGGAAGTTGAATTCGAAGAAATCTCATCAGCATTTGTTGTGGATGGTGCTACTGGCGCTACAGGAACATCAGGTCTAGTTGAATCAGGCAGCTGATCACTAAACCTGAAGAGGTGAGTACTGCAATCATCATCATCATCAGCAGTACCACCAGGTGGTGAACTGTTGACAGGAGCAACAGCAGGAGTTTGATAAGGAACATATTGCAGTATGTCCAGATCAAATAACTCCACAGGACTTTGTGGAATCTTGTCCTTTGGAGATTCATTAAACTTAACATGTAGAGTTTCTTCAACCATCTTTGTTCTGCAGTTGAAGACTCTGTATGCTTTGCAAGTAGATGAATAACCAACAAAGTATCCTGCATCCACCTTAGGATCAAATTTGTGGAGTTGATCCTTTGTGTTGAGAAAAACAGGGACA
Source organism: Flaveria trinervia (assembly GCA_025506515.1). Taxonomy (NCBI): domain Eukaryota; kingdom Viridiplantae; phylum Streptophyta; class Magnoliopsida; order Asterales; family Asteraceae; genus Flaveria; species Flaveria trinervia. The sequence goes on along the minus strand of CM046452.1, from coordinate 39,547,818 downwards.
CCCAAATGCTTTGAAAAATGAAATCAGTGGAGCCAAATGATGGAGAACTTCATATGGAGTCTTCATCAACCTCTGATTTACTAAAACTCTATTTTGCACATAACAAGCTGTGTTGACAGCTTCGGCCCAAAAGGTCAATGGCAAACCTGAGTCAGCCAGCATGGACCTTGCAGCTTCAATGAGGGTCCTGTTCTTTCTCTCTACTACTCCATTTGTTCCGGAGTCCTTGGAATGCTGAACTGCCTTTTGATTCCCTTTGAGAGATAGAAGTCATCAAGTGTATGATTTCTGAACTCAGTTCCATTATCACTTCTAATACACTTGACTGGAAGGGAATACTGCTTCTCAATGTACAGCACAAAGTGGATAATCTTCTGAGCAGCCTAATCCTTTGAATGTAGAAAGAAAGTCCATACAAATCTGGAGTAATCATCCACAATTACCAGACAGTATTTCTTCTTTGCCATGCTCATTACTCTCACAGGACCAAATAGATCCATATGCAGTAATTGCAAGCAGGCAGTGGACTTGGACACTTCAATAGGAGGAAATGAGACCTTGTGCTGTTTTCCTTTTAAACAAGCAGTGCAGTTGTTTTCACACTTGAACTCCTTCATAGGCAAGCCCCTGACTAAACTATTGTGTATAAGCTGATTCATGTTTTGAAATTAACATGTCCAAGCCTTCTATGCCATAGTTTAGATTCTTGAAAAGAGGCCTTGGAAAATAGGCAAGGATGGCCTTTGAGATCAATTTTCTTGGAAAGATCTAAGGCATACACTCTTCCTGTCCTGTTGGCTTTCAGGAGAGTGTGATCATCCAACACCTTGTCAATCAAACTCAAACTTTGGATGACAGAATCCTGCAGTTTTGGCTTGTGAAAAGGGCAACATGGCCTTTATCACACATTTGACTGACACTCAAGAGGTTGTACTTGAGATTTTCCACATGATTAACATCATCAAATTTGATTTCTCCATTGGAGAAAAGCCCTTACCGATGATGTAACCCCTAGCATCATTGCCAAAAGAGACAAATCCCTTCTTTCCTTGAGAGTAGTCATGAAGAAGAGAGATGTTCCCAGTCATGTGCATAGATCCCCACTGTCTACATACCAGATGCTATTTTGGCATGTTGAGGAACCCTGCAATAATAAACAATCAGTTAGTTTTAGAGACCCAAACCTTTTTGGTTTTGGGCCTGGTCTCATCAATAGATGGTAAACTAGCATGTTTATTTGTAACAACAGCCTGAGAGGAAGAAGATGGTGCAGAAGAGGAGTCCTTGGCTTAGACCTCCTTTTCTGTGGTTTCAACATAGGAGAATCTAGTTGGTTAACTCTACCCAACAGATGTTGTACCATCATCACCAGCTGTGTCTGATTTTGTGATAAAGCTTTCAGCTCATCAGACACATTGCTAGTGGAGTTAGATAAGGTCCTATGTTGCACCTTCCTTTTGAGCACCCTCAGCTGTCACCTGTTTAACTCCTTCCTTTTGGATTGCTTTAAGGACTTAAGGGTTACAGGATTTGATGTTGCTGATACAAATGTGGTCTCAAACTCAGTTTTCATTTTTACCATTTTCATCATAATTTCTTCCTTTTGTTTGAGTTTGGAACCTCTTTTGTACCAACAATCATCTGTAAGATGATTGAACAAACCACATACTTCACATGGTTTCTTCTTCATCTTAGGTTGATCATCAACTAAAGATGGTGAAGCAACAGAAGACTTGTTCTTCAATGCTTTGGAAGCATTGGTTGCTTTCTTGACAGCATCTTTAGTAGTCTTCAAACTCTTTCTACTGCCAGTTTTTTCTCTTCAGTACTGACAGCAGTTGAAGTTTGAACTTCAGGAGTTGAATCCTGCTCTCCAGTCCTTTCAGGACCTTCAGGATTGACTCCTGAGTTGATCAACTTATTGATCATGTGAATGTCAGCATTTGGACCATCAACATCAGCTGATAGGTTCAAAGAGGACTTGATACTGACTGCTACTTCTGATTGTGCTGTATCAGAAGGTAGATCACATGACTTGATGGATTGGTTATCACTCTCACCATCAGATTCTACCTCTGCTCTTGGGGTAAAATCTGTAGGTGGAGCAGTGTGATTGTAACCAATTCCAAACTTCACATTTGAAGCAGATTGCTTACTAAGAAGCATTTCAAAACCTTTGCATGATTTACCCATCTATCACACTCGACCTGGGTAACTGCAAGGTTTCTTTGAGATCTTTGTACTTCTCTAGAAGTACATCTTCTCTAGCCTTATCATCAATATTTTGCAATTCAGTTTATAAACCTCATCATTTTTATCTTTGAGCACAAACTCAAACTCAGCTTTGTTTTTGGAAATTACTTGTTCTAGCTCAATGTTCTTATTAATTAAAGCTACATTTGCTTCTCTAATGGAAGCAAATGCTGCTATGCATTGTTCAGAACATAATTTGGCTTTTGCCTCAGAGGATACCTGTGATACCTGTGGTGTAGAGGCATTGGAAGATGAAGTATCAGCAGACTCCAAAGCCATAAGAGCTAGATTCCCAAAGGGACTGTCACCACCATGTTGACCAGCACCTGAGAACAGTTGATCATGACCAGACAAGTCATCTGGTAAACTGCTCCAGTCAACAACTCCTGGGGTGAAGAAGCTGTGTTGTTGAGATGAAGGTTGTTGATGAGATGGGGAAGGCTGAGGTTCTGGTAATGCATGAGGTTGTGGTGTCATAGGAACTTGAACTTGACTTGACTGTGGCATGTAATAACAAGGGTACTGATAAGGCATTTGACCCTGAGAAACAAAATATGCCGGAGATTGTTGTTGAGGATGATGACTAGATGTGACAGGATGTTGCCCTCTGTTTTGTTGACTGTTGCCAGGAAAAGTCACAAAGGGTGCAGTAGAGTTTGATCCAGTTGATCTACACTCTCTTGCAAAGTGTCCAAGCCGTTGGCATTTGTGACACCTCAACTTGCTCTTGTCAAAACCAACTTTGGTTTTGCCAGAGAGTCCTGGGAATTTTCTTCCAGTTCTTTTGTAGAACTTCTGAGATCTGATATTTATCAAGGCCATTTGGCTCAAAATATCCATCTCTTCTAAGTCATCATCTGCAATCCCCTTGAGATCATCCATGATGAAACATAAATTGTCATTATTACCTCCAGTTAACTGACCATCAACACTTACAAATGCAGAATTAGAAGTGCTCGAAGAGAAATTAATATGCTCATCATACTGGCATTCAGATGAAGCATATTCTGACTCATGACCCACCAAGGCAGTGTTGCCTTGAATAAAGTCTTCAGTGAGCTTTCCAGATGAAGACAGCTTTCTCTTCTGTTCTATCTCTCTCTCAAAAGTGAGCAATTTCCCATGGAGTTGGGTGAGAGATAGTTTGTCCAAACTTGCACTGGAGCGTAGGACAATAGTATATGTGTCCCATCTCTCAGGCAGTGATCTGAGAAATCTGTTATTCATCTGAATATTGGTGTATTCAAGTTTGACCATTTTTAGTTCAGAGATCAAACAAGAAAACCGCTCATATTGTTGAGTCAGTGTCTCACCCTTTCTATGAGAGAATGTCTCATATTGTTGGGCAAGAATTTCTCTATTATTTGCCAAGACCTCATCAGTTCCTCCAAATTGTTCTTTCAAAGCAATCCAGAGGTCATGGGCAGTTTCATGATGCATTAGCCCAGAATAGATTTCATTGGGCAAAGCCATGGCCAGAATTCCATGGGCTTTTGCATCAATCTCAAGCAACTTTTATCCTCATCTGAGTATTGCTCCCTCCTCTTCGGAACCATTTGATTGGTTTCCGGGTTATTCACCATAGGCTTGTGTGGACCATGTACCACAGATGTCCAACACCCTGCGCTGTTAACAGACAGGTGATGGAGCATACGTCTTTGCCATATGTTATACTCATTCCTAACCAGCATAGGAGGCTTGGTTGAGGAACCAGTATTGTGAGGATCATTGGAGGGAGTGGTCATTTTCAGTTCAAAACCAGTTTGGTTCAAAGAAGTTTTAGACAAACCACAACAAACTCAATGAGAACCAAGAAAAGATCTCAGGATGAATGAGCAGAAATACAGAAAAATTCAATCTCTATAACCGTTTCTTGCAAAAACAAAAGCTAATTCAATCAAACTTGGATCTTGAATAGCAGTTTCAATGATCAATTATTAGATCGATCAATGATTAACCTGCTCTGATACCATTTGACAGGATCAGTGATCACAAGTTGATGTTTATCAGAATGTAAAGCAGCGGAATACACAAACGAATTAGACAAATTGTAGCAAGCAAACAATATATGTAAGCGTTAAGATCGCATACGGTTATAGGGAGAGAATATGAATTTCTGATTTCTAGGAATTTTATAGATGGAGAATATTTCTTATCAAATCAATAAACATTCCATTCAATTGCTCATGCGACACTGATTACAATGGGTTGTCACTCCTTATATAGAGTGCAACAGTCACTGCTGTTATCACGGAAAGTGACAACTGGCAGATCCAATACAGAAATAACTAATTCTTAACAAACTACTGAAATGTTCACAATACTGAGAACATATCAGCAGGTTAAGTACAAAATATAAAACTACTGAAACTACAACGACTGAAGAACAAGCTCTTCAGTCGTTTTACAAAACTACTGAAACATAAAACATAAAACTACTGATATCACAACTACTGAAGAAGTACTCTTCAGCAGTTGTGACAAACTACTGAGGCTTCAGTACTTGATCTTCAGACTTTGACCTTCAGGCGATTCATCAGCTGATGACTTCAGTAGATCATCAGCTGATGTCTTCAGTCTTTGTCTTCAGACTTTGTACATCAGTTGTTGATCTTCAGTACTTGTGAACTCTCAGCTGTTGTACTTCAGTACTTTGGTCTTTCAGCTTCAGCACTTTGGTTCTTCAGCTGTTAAGGTCTTCAGCACTTGATCTTCAGCTGTTGAAGTCTTCAGCACTTGTCAAACTACTGATGAGGCTTTCAGCAGTTGTTGTGATACCGTGTGGGACTTAGAGGTTTTCTGATCTTGGCTCATTGGTTCTTTTGGTCCAACAATTTTTTTTGGAACTTATGTTATTTAACTTAATTGTATAGTTATAACCTTCATTTGTTCTTCTATTTTACCATGTTTTAAATCCGTGAATAAGTAAGTTATTCTAAACGTTCATAGTCGATCATGCTTGTGGGAACAACTATGAATGTAAGACTATAATGAACTTGGATTGGTTGATATTCATAAGGTTGAATATAGAGCAAGAGGTTGCTACAAAGTCCATTGATATCTATGGGATATAGATATAGGACTGACCCGCTCACAATTATTTCTAAATGAATCTTTTGATTAGTCATAAGAGATATTGAGTAAAGGCGAATATTATTGTATCTCAGACCTGAGATACATATTGGGTCTTGATATTCACCAAGTATTGTACTTGGACTTAGTTCTTTACTGTTATGAAAGATTGGCAGTACATAAGGCTAGGTTCAGGTATGATATAAGGTGATTGTGAGAGACGTATGTAGTCAAGATGGAATTTGTTCCTCTTATTTGTTGAGAGTTAGATGTTAAGGCCTGTTAAAGTTGAATCATCGGAGAATGACAATCCGGGTCTCTGGATTCAACATGACATCTGAAACAAAAGGATAGATGATTGATTCACCTAAAACATTTCAAGTAAGGCACTTGAAGAGGATGATGTTATTGAATGGCACTTAATCATATACACTAGGGGTAGCAAAACGTTGCTAGCGTTATTTGCTGCTTGCATCAATATACTATGAATCTTATGCAAGTGGGAGATTGAAAGAAGTGATCTGCCCAAGAAACATATTAAATTGATGTGGCTAGTGTGATATGATCCAAGTCGGGTCATACCCAATAACAAGCCAAAAAAACACCAATAAATATTTGTCCGTCGATGTGATCATACGAATAAATATTAGCACCAATTTAGAAACTGGGTTTTCTAAATACATTGCTTTTGTAAATAAACATGATTATATAGATAATTTGTTCATGAGAAATATTTGTTTCATTATTTAAATTAGTTAAACAATGACAAATAATAGTGTGTTATTGTTATAAAATAAAAGGGGTTTAATTTTATAAAAACATAAGGTTGAAAGTGTACTTTTTACAAAATAAAATTGAGAGGGAAACTCCCCTTTTGGGAGTATTTCGGCCGCCCCTAAGGGGCTTTGGAACTCTCCCTTTTGTATTGTTCCAAGCAACCAAGTCACTACACTATTCCAAAGAAAACACACTTTTCTCTCACACACACAAAGCAATAGGAATCCTCTCATCTCTCTCTCTAGAACTCGGTTTTTAGGGCTGCAAACAAGCTCATTTTCAGCCTTCAAGCAGGGATTCTTGGCTGGAAATCGACTTGGAAGAGAGGTTCTTTTAAGTGGTGCAACACAACCTAGCAAGTGGGTGTTTGGAGGAGCTTGGGGTATTACTTCTTGAGGATTGCTATTTGGAGTCTTGCCTTCAAGAACATCATTTTCTCATCTCAAAGAAAGCTTTGAATGTATTTCATTATCTTTCATTGCTTGTTTTGTTAGTTACTTGTTCATGCAAATAGATCCATCTAAAAGGGTTTTATCAACATAAAATGTTTTATATAAACTTCTAACAAGATGTTAAAATGATTATCCGCTGGTTTTATGTTTAAAGGGTTAAACAACTTTGATAAACTTGTTAAAATCCCTTCAATGGCATCTAGAGCCGGTTGCATGGACACTAACTTCTTTAGATCATTTTGTGTCTTTTCTTGGGTTATTAGAAACCCTAGAACTCAGGTTTTTGCTTGGTTTCTCTTGATTCAAGTTGGTTAATCTTATATGCATTGAGATGGCTTGAATCTTGTGGTTTTTGTTTTGTGAAAAATTGAAAAATCCAATTTTTTTTATGTTACTGCTGTGCGACAGCAATGTGTTTTAAAAAACAACTTTTTTTTGTTGGATTTTTTAATTAAATGAAGCCATCCTTGAGTGGATGATTTCCTTTTGGGATATGTTGTTTGGTTATGCATAACAAAGCCTTGACCTTGTGGATTGATGAATTGATTGTCATGTTTTATTCATTGGTTATGTTATAATTTTATTATATGTTGTAAGTCTTGTTTTGTAATTTATTTATTCATTTGGTTTGTAATAAATAGATTAGGAGTTTTTCCTTTATTAGAAAATTGTATTAGGATACATATTTGTAAGGATGCTCAAGATAAAGATTTGAAGAAAAGATGGACAAAGAGGATGCTTGAAGATGTGGTTCAAGTGGGAGTCCTTTTGCCATCCTTGTGTCATGTTCTTAACCTTAGGACAAGACCTTTTGACACACTTGTTTTGGCTAACAAGTGTGCTCAATTTAGTATGCTTTGTTATGCATATGTGAATGGATTGTTTATGCTTGGTGATTGCTTATGTTGATATTTGAATATGATTAACAAACCGTCTATTAAAACATGCTATAACAAGAAATTGGTTCTCTAATCATTAAGCACAAATAGAATGGTTTTATAAAAGGGTAATGATTTACAAAATAAAATGGGTTTTATTTAAAAGAACAAATTGGGTACCATATGGTTGAATGCATACAATCATACGGTACATAGGGCTTTCCAACTAAACTAATTCCCTTTTGAAACAAGTTTAACACCATCCTTTTACACAACACTTAGGTTACTTGCAAACTCTTAGTGTGATAATGGTCACCTAACCATTTTGAGGGAACTTGTAACTTGAGGTGAGAATACCATGTTTGTGGGATAAAGGTCACCTAACAACTTATGTAGTAAACTCACACGTGTGTGTAAGTAGGACGACTTGATTTGTGAAATATATTGATGGATCACCTAAAATATGCTTTACAAAGGTGTTGATGGGATTAACATGCGCGTTTCAAACATAAGATGTTCAAACGATCCCATACCATTAGAAGTTGCAATAGGTTGCAATTGTCACTCATGATACCTTGTAATTTAAATATGGGATAAGGTCACCTAACCAATATTTAAAAATAACGTTGGATTCTAAAATTTTATTTATTAATCGTCTATGAGACATAAAAGAATATAATAAATGAAATATTATTATCAATGAATACTAAAATTGAACTTTGTAAAATCTGTAGATGGCCGACAACAACAACGCTAATAACGATGTACCAACCCAAAACAACCAATCTCTTAGGGCGATCCTTCAAAGGGATCATCTAACACCTAACAACTTCATGGATTGGTACCGCAACTTGAGAATCGTTCTCAAGCAAGAAAAGCGGGCCTACATCCTTGATGATCCCATCCCCGATGAACCCAATGAGGAGGATGAAGGGGCCTAACGATTGGATTAAATATATGGAAGACTCCATCCAAGTCTCTTGCTAATGTTAGCAAGTATGACACCCGACATCCAAAAGGAATATGAGCTCCATGGAGCTTATGACATGATCACCAGTTGCGGGAAACATTCCAGCAACAAGCTAGGGTGGAGCGCTTCGAAACGGTTCGAGCGCTTCATGCCTGTCGGATGGAGGAATTCCAATCGGTTTCATCTTATGTTCTCAAGATGAAAAGCACATTGACCGCCTTCAAAGGCTAAATTGTCCTGTCTCAAAGGAGTTGGCACGGATTTGATCCTTAATGGCCTAACTAAAAGGTTTGAGGCATTCGTCATGAATACAACATGAACGGATGGGACAAGAGCATTAATGAACTTCATTCAATGCTCAAAACGGCCGAGCGGGAATGGGTAAAAGGGTTTTACCCGTTCTCACCATCAATGAAGGTGGGAGGAAGAAAAGGTCTCAACCCTCCTAAGGAAATTGTTTCAAAGTGAAGGGGCACGTTGGGGGAAAAGGGAAGATGGTCGTTAGGGCAGGCGCTCCGAAGCCCAAGGAGAAGAAGCAGAAGGTTGCTGCAAACGACCCATGCTTCAAGTGTGGTGAGATAGGGCATTGGATGAGAAATTGTCCAGTCTATCTCAAAGAGTTGAGAGAAAAGAGGGATCGGGGCAAACCTCAGGTACAATTTACATGATACATATTGATCTTAATATTACATCTTCTAACACATGGGTATTAGATACCGGATGTGGAACTCATATTTGCAATTTGTTGCAGGAGTTCAAAAGAAGTAGGGACTTCAATCAAGGGGATGTAGCCTCTTCATGGACAATGGAACCAAAGTCAATGTTGAAGCTCGTGGGGAGTACATCCTAAAACTTCCAAGTGGTTTGGAAGTAACCTTGAAGAATGTTTTTATGCTCCTAGTTTGACTAGGAATATTATTCTGTTTCCCAATTAAGACATTATGGTTATGTATTATCTTTTTTGAAAATGATATATTCATGTTTCTTTAAATGATATGTTCTATTTTAAAGCTATCCCATAATGGTATTTATGAACGGTTCATGAAAATACTTTAAATAGTTCATTGTACCAAACTAACACCAAGAAACTCAAGTTGGATTTGAGTGATACCTATCTTTGGCATTGTCGTCTTGGTCATATAAACAAGAAACGTATACAAACACTTCAAAAGAATGGTCTTTTAAGAAAAAATGAATGTGATTCATTTGATGTATGTGAATCTTGTTTACAAGGAAAAATGACTAAGGCACCCTTTAGTGGAACTAACGACAGGGCAAAAGACTTATTAGGTATCATACATTCGGATGTATGTGGTCCTTTTAAGCCAATGACTAGGAATGGTGAAAGATAATTCATTACCTTTACCGACGATTATAGTCGCTATGGGTGTGTACTTATTAAGGCACAAAGATGAAGCTTTGAAATGTTCAAAATCTTCAAGAATGAAGTAGAAAATCAACTCAACAAGTCGATTAAAGTTCTCCGCACCGATAGAGGAGGTGAATACCTAAGTGATGCTTTTCAAGATCATCTTAAGAGTTGTGGGATTGTCTCACAACTCACTACACCTGGAACACCACAACATAATGGTGTTTCTGAAAGGAGGAATCGAACTTATTGGATATGGTCCGATCTATGATGGCTAGAAGCACACTACCTATCATTTTGGAGTTTCGTTTGCTCTCCGCGGCCCGTATTTTAAATATGGCCCCAACCAAAAAGGTGGAAAGGAACCTTTTGAGATATGGCATGAAAGAGTTCCATCCCTATCATACTTAAGGATTTGGGGTTGTGAGGCTTATGTTAAGACTCCCACCCCAAACAAATTGGAAGTCCGATCCACCAAGTGTATTTTTGTAGGATACCCTAGAGATTCTATGGGATATATTTCTATGATCCACTGGAACAAAAGGTGTTTGTTGCCAGAAAGGGTGAGTTCTTAGAAGCAAAGTTCCTTATGGAAGGAAATAGCAGTAGAATAGTTGATCTGAGGAGGATCAAGAACCAAACCCGGTGCACGTTTGGTTGAAACTAGCACTCAACATGAGGATGTTGAAGATGATAAAGTGGTTGATAAATACACACAAAACGTTCGCAGAAGTGGTAGAACTAGTAATCCACCTGAAAGATATGGATTTTTCATGGATGAATGCTATGTGGTAGATTCAGATGAACCAACCACATACCATGATGCAATGTCCAATTCGGATTATGACAAATGGCTCGAGGCCATGAGCGTTGAGATGCAATCCATGCATGACAATCAATTATGGGACTTGTTGTACCACCTCTTAACTTCAAAGTAGTTGGTAGCAAGTGGGTTTTCAAGAAGAAAACGATATGCATGGAAATTGGATACTTATAAGGCTAGACTTGTAGCAAAGGGTTTCACTCAAACTCAAGGGGTTGATTATGATGAAACTTTCTCACCTGTTGCGATGCTAAAGTCCATAAGGATATTGTTTGCCATAGCTGTCATTATGATTATGAGATTTGGCAAATGGATGTCAAAACCGATTCCTGAATGGATATCTTGAGGAAGATGTCTATATGGTTCAGCCTGAAGGTTTTGTCGATCCAAAACACCCTAATAAAGTATGCAAGTTAAAGAAATCAATCTATGGATTGAAACAAGCATCAAGAAGCTGGAATCACTGTTTTGATGAGGAGATCAAGAAATTTGGCTTCATCAAAAACACTGATGAGGCTTGTGTGTATAAAAAGGATAGTGGGGGCACAATAACCTTCCGAGTATTATATGTCGATGACATTCTACTGTTTGGGAATGACGTTCCACAATGGAAGGTGTAGAAGCCTGGCTTGGAAGCTTTTCCTTAAGGATCTTGGTGAAGCGCCTATATTTTGGGAATAAAGATCTATAGGAATAGATCAAGGCGGCTGATTTGTTTAAATCAAAGTGCATACATTGACAAAATCTTGAAAAGGTTCAGATGGAAAACTCTAAGAAAGGTACTGTACCTATCAGAGGGGACAATATTGAGTACGACTCAATGTCCAAGCTCAAAGGAGGAGCATAATAGAGTGAAGGCAATCCCATATGCGTCTGCTATAGGATCCATCATGTATGCAATGATATGCACTAGACGGACGTGTCATGCGCTTTAAGCATGACAAGTAGATACCACAAAATCCTGGTGATGTCATTGGATGGCTATCAAGAACATTCTAAAATACCTAAGGAGGACTAAGCACAGTTCTTGATCTGGGGATGGTGAAGAGGAACTCGTTGTAAAGGGTTACACGGATTCGAGTTTCCAAAACGATCGAGATGATTCACGATCTCAATCGGGGACATCTTTATCCTGAATGGGGGAGCTGTTCTTGGAAAAGCTCAAAGCAAGATGTCGTAGTGTTGTCCACTACAGAGTCAGAATACATCGCCGCTTCATTGGCAGCACAGGAGGCTGCAGTGTTGAAGAAATCATAGCCGATCTAGGGGTAGTCCCTTCCATTCAGGATCCTCTGGAGATTTTTGTGATAACGAGGGTGCGATTGAAAAAATCAAGGAACCCCATGCACATCAGAAAACAAGGCACATTGAGCGGAGATTCAACTACATAAGGGATGAAGTTGAAAAGGGAAAGATATGTATTCACAAGGTTCACACTGATAAAAAACATACGGATCCACTCACAAAGCTCCTTGAAAAGGCAAAGCATGAAGGTCATGTTTGTGCCATGGGACTTCGATATTCTAATGACTGGATTTGATTTTTTTTTTTGGAACTTATGTTATTTAACTTAATTATATAGTTATAACCTTCATTGTTCTTCTATTTTAGCATGTTTTAAATCCGTGAATAAGTAAGTTATTCTAAACATCCATAGTCGATCATACTTCTGGGAACAACTATAAATGTAAGACTATAATGAACTTGGATTGGTTGGTATATCATAAGGTATGTATATAGAGCAAGAGGTTGCTACCAAAGTCCATTGATATCTATGGGATATAGATATAGGATGACCCGCTCTCAATTATTTCTACATGGAATCTTTTGATTAGTCATAAGAGATATTGAGTAAAGGCGAATATTATTGTATCCTCAGACCTGAGATACATATTGGGTCTTGATATTCACCAAGTATTGTACTTTGACTTAGTTCTTTACTGTTATGAAAGATTGGCAGTACATAAGGCTAGGTTCAGGTATGATATAAGGTGATTGTGAGAGACGTATGTAGTCAAGATGGAATTTGTTCCTTATTTGTTGAGAGTTAGATGTCTAAGGCCTGTTAAAGTTGAATCATCGGAGAATGACAATCCGGTGTCTCTGGATTCAACATGACATCTGAAACAAAAGGATAGATGATTGATTCACCTAAAACATTTCAAGTAAGGCACTTGAAGAGGATGATGTATTGAATGGCACTTAATCATTACACTAGGGGTAGCAAACCGTTGCTAGGCGTTATTTGCTGCTTGCATCAATATACTATGAATCTTATGCAAGTGGGAGATTGAAAGAAGTGATCTGCCCAAGAAACATATTAAATTGATGTGGCTAGTGTGATATGATCCAAGTCGGGTCATACCCAATAACAAGCCAAAAAAACCAAATAAATATTTGTCCGTCGATGTGATCATACGAATAAATATTAGCACCAATTAGAAACTGGGTTTTCTAAATACATTGCTTTTGTAAATAAACATGATTATATAGATAATTTGTTCATGAGAAATATTGTTTCATTATTTAAATTAGTTAAACAATGACAAATAATAGTGTGTTATTGTTATAAAATTAAAAGGGGTTTATTTTATAAAAACATAAGGTTGAAAGTGTACTTTTTACAAAATAAAATTGAGAGGGAAACTCCCCTTTTGGGAGTATTTCGGCCGCCCCTAAGGGGCTTTGGAACTCTCCCTTTTGTTATTGTTCCAAGCAACCAAGTCACTACACTATTCCAAAGACAAACACACTTTTCTCTCACACACACAAAGCAATAGGAATCCTCTCATCTCTCTCTCTAGAACTCGGTTTTTAGGGCTGCAAACAAGCTCATTTTCAGCCTTCAAGCAGGGATTCTTGGCTGGAAATCGACTTGGAAGAGAGGTTCTTTTAAGTGGTGCAACACAACCTAGCAAGTGGGTGTTTGGAGGAGCTTGGGGTATTACTTCTTGAGGATTGCTATTGGAGTCTTGCCTTCAAGAACATCATTCTTCTCATCTCAAAGAAAGCTTTGAAATGTAGTTTTCATTATCTTTCATTGCTTGTTTTGTTAGTTACTTGTTCATGCAATAGATCCATCTAAAAGGGTTTTATCAACATAAAATGTTTTATATAAACTTCTAACAAGATGTTAAAATGATTATCCGCTGTGTTTTATGTTTAAAGGTTAAACAACTTTGATAAACTTGTTAAAATCCCTTCAATGGCATCTAGAGCCGGTTGCATGGACACTAACTTCTTTAGATCATTTTGTGTCTTTTCTTGGGTTATTAGAAACCTAGAACTCAGGTTTTGCTTGGTTTCTCTTGATTCAAGTTGGTTAATCTTATATGCATTGAGATGGCTTGAATCTTGTGGTTTTGTTTTGTGAAAAATTGAAAAATCCAATTTTTTTTATGTTACTGCTGTGCGACAGCAAGTGTTTTTAAAAAACAACTTTTTTTGTTGGATTTTTTAATTAAATGAAGCCATGCTTGAGTTGGATGATTTCCTTTTGGGATATGTTGTTTGTTATGCATAACAAAGCCTTGACCTTGTGGATTGATGGATTGATTGTCATGTTTTATTCATTTGTTATGTTATAATTTTATTATATGTTGTAAGTCTTGTTTTGTAATTTATTTATTCATTTGGTTTGTAATAAATAGATTAGGAGTTTTTCCTTTATTAGAAAATTGTATTAGGATACATATTTGTAAGGATGCTCAAGATAAAGATTTGAAGAAAAGATGGACAAAGAGGATGCTTGAAGATGTGGTTTCAAGTGGGAGTCCTTTTGCCATCCTTGTGTCATGTTCTTAACCCTTAGGACAAGACCTTTTGACACACTTGTTTTGGCTAACAAGTGTGCTCAATTTAGTATGCTTTGTTATGCATATGTGAATGGATTGTTTATGCTTGGTGATTGCTTATGTTGATATTTGAATATGATTAACAAACCGTCTATTAAAACATGCTATAACAAGAAATTGGTTCTCTAATCATTAAGCACAAATAGAATGGTTTTATAAAAGGGTTAATGATTTACAAAATAAAATGGGTTTTATTTAAAAGAACAAATTGGGTACCATATGGTTGAATGCATACAATCATACGTACATAGCTTTCCAACTAAACTAAATCCCTTTTGAAACAAGTTTAACACCATCCTTTTACACAACACTTAGGTTACTTGCAAACTCTTAGTGGGATAATGGTCACCTAACCATTTTGAGGGAACTTGTAACTTGAGGTGAGAATACCATGTTTGTGGGATAAAGGTCACCTAACCACTTATGTAGTAAACTCACACGTGTGTGTAAGTAGGACGACTTGATTTGTGAAATATATTGAATGGATCACCTAAAATATGCTTTACAAAGGTGTTGATGGGATTAACATGGCGTTTCAAACATAAGATGTTCAAACGATCCCATACCATTAGAAGTTGCAATAGGTTGCAATTGTCACTCATGACTACCTTGTTAATTTAAATAATGGGATAAGGTCACCTAACCAATATTTAAAAATAACGTTGGATTCTAAAATTTTATTTATTAATCGTCTATGAGACATAAAAGAATATTAATAAATGAAATATTATTATATCAATGAATACTAAAATTGAACTTTGTAAAATCTTGTAGATGGCCGACAACAACAACGCTAATAACGATGTACCAACCCAAAACAACCAATCTCTTAGGGCGATCCTTCAAAGGGATCATCTAACACCTAACAACTTCATGGATTGGTACCGCAACTTGAGAATCGTTCTCAAGCAAGAAAAGCGGGCCTACATCCTTGATGATCCCATCCCCGATGAACCCAATGAGGAGGATGAAGGGGCCTATAACGATTGGATTAAATATATGGAAGACTCCATCCAAGTCTCTTGCGTAATGTTAGCAAGTATGACACCCGACATCCAAAAAGAATATGAGCTCCATGGAGCTTATGACATGATCACCCAGTTGCGGGAAACATTCCAGCAACAAGCTAGGGTGGAGCGCTTCGAAACGGTTCGAGCGCTTCATGCCTGTCGGATGGAGGAATTCCAATCGGTTTCATCTTATGTTCTCAAGATGAAAAGCCACATTGACCGCCTTCAAAGGCTAAATTGTCCTGTCTCAAAGGAGTTGGCACGGATTTGATCCTTAATGGCCTAACTAAAAGGTTTGAGGCATTCGTCATGAACTACAACATGAACGGATGGGACAAGAGCATTAATGAACTTCATTCAATGCTCAAAACGGCCGAGGCGGGAATGGGTAAAAGGTTTTACCGTTCTCACCATCAATGAAGGTGGGAGGAAGAAGAAAAGGTCTAACCCTCCTAAGGAAATTGTTTCCAAAGGGAAGGGGCACGTTGGGGAAAAGGGAAGATGGTCGTTAGGGCAGGCCTCCGAAGCCCAAGGAGAAGAAGCAGAAGGTTGCTGCAAACGACCCATGCTTCAAGTGTGGTGAGATAGGGCATTGGATGAGAAATTGTCCAGTCTATCTCAAAGAGTTGAGAGAAAAGAGGGATGCGGGGCAAACCTCAGGTACAATTTACATGATACATATTGATCTTAATATTACATCTTCTAACACATGGGTATTAGATACCGGATGTGGAACTCATATTTGCAATTTGTTGCAGGAGTTCAAAAGAAGTAGGGACTTCAATCAAGGGGATGTTAGCCTCTTCATGGACAATGGAACCAAAGTCAATGTTGAAGCTCGTGGGGAGTACATCCTAAAACTTCCAAGTGGTTTGGAAGTAACCTTGAAGAATGTTTTGTATGCTCCTAGTTTGACTAGGAATATTATTTCTGTTTCCCAATTAAGACATTATGGTTATGTATTATCTTTTTTGAAAATGATATTCATGTTTCTTAAATGATATGTTCTATTTTAAAGCTATTCCCATTAATGGTATTTATGAATTGGTTCATGAAAATACTTTAAATAGTTCATTGTACCAAACTAACACCAAGAAACTCAAGTTGGATTTGAGTGATACCTATCTTTGGCATTGTCGTCTTGGTCATATAAACAAGAAACGTATACAAACACTTCAAAAGAATGGTCTTTTAAGAAAAAATGAATGTGATTCATTTGATGTATGTGAATCTTGTTTACAAGGAAAAATGACTAAGGCACCCTTTAGTGGAACTAACGAAAGGGCAAAAGACTATTAGGTATCATACATTCGGATGTATGTGGTCCTTTTAAGCCAATGACTAGGAATGGTGAAAGATAATTCATTACCTTTACCGACGATTATAGTCGCTATGGGTTTGTGTACTTATTAAGGCACAAAGATGAAGCTTTTGAAATGTTCAAAATCTTCAAGAATGAAGTAGAAAATCAACTCAACAAGTCGATTAAAGTTCTCCGCACCGATAGAGGAGGTGAATACCTAAGTGATGCTTTTCAAGATCATCTTAAGAGTTGTGGGATTGTCTCACAACTCACTACACCTGGAACACCACAACATAATGGTGTTTCTGAAAGGAGGAATCGAACTTATTGGATATGGTCCGATCTATGATGGCTAGAAGCACACTACCTCTATCATTTTGGAGTTTCGCTTTGCTCTCCGCGGCCCGTATTTTAAATATGGCCCCAACCAAAAAGGTGGAAAGGAAACCTTTTGAGATATGGCATGAAAGAGTTCCATCCCTATCATACTTAAGGATTTGGGGTTGTGAGGCTTATGTTAAGACTCCCACCCCAAACAAATTGGAAGTCCGATCCACCAAGTGTATTTTTGTAGGATACCCTAGAGATTCTATGGGATATTATTTCTATGATCCACTGGAACAAAAGGTGTTTGTTGCCAGAAAGGGTGAGTTCTTAGAAGCAAAGTTCCTTATGGAAGGAACTAGCAGTAGAATAGTTGATCTTGAGGAGGATCAAGAACCATAACCCGGTGCACGTTTGGTTGAAACTAGCACTCAACATGAGGATGTTGAAGATGATCAAGTGGTTGATAAATACACACAAAACGTTCGCAGAAGTGGTAGAACTAGTAATCCACCTGAAAGATATGGATTTTTCATGGATGAATGCTATGTGGTAGATTCAGATGAACCAACCACATACCATGATGCAATGTCCAATTCGGATTATGACAAATGGCTCGAGGCCATGAGCGTTGAGATGCAATCCATGCATGACAATCAATTATGGGACTTGGTTGTACCACCTCTTAACTTCAAAGTAGTTGGTAGCAAGTGGGTTTTCAAGAAGAAAACCGATATGCATGGAAACTTGGATACTTATAAGGCTAGACTTGTAGCAAAGGGTTTCACTCAAACTCAAGGGGTTGATTATGATGAAACTTTCTCACCTGTTGCGATGCTAAAGTCCATAAGGATATTGTTTGCCATAGCTGCTCATTATGATTATGAGATTTGGCAAATGGATGTCAAAACCGCTTTCCTGAATGGATATCTTGAGGAAGATGTCTATATGGTTCAGCCTGAAGGTTTTGTCGATCCAAAACACCCTAATAAAGTATGCAAGTTAAAGAAATCAATCTATGGATTGAAACAAGCATCAAGAAGCTGGAATCACTGTTTTGATGAGGAGATCAAGAAATTTGGCTTCATCAAAAACACTGATGAGGCTTGTGTGTATAAAAAGGCTAGTGGGGGCACAATAACCTTCCGAGTATTATATGTCGATGACATTCTACTGTTGGGAATGACGTTCCAACAATGGAAGGTGTAAAGCCTGGCTTGGAAGCTGCTTTTCCATTAAGGATCTTGGTGAAGCCGCCTATATTTTGGGAATAAAGATCTATAGGAATAGATCAAGGCGGCTGATTTGTTTAAATCAAAGTGCATACATTGACAAAATCTTGAAAAGGTTCAAGATGGAAAACTCTAAGAAAGGTACTGTACCTATTCAGAGAGGGACAATATTGAGTACGACTCAATGTCCAAGCTCAAAGGAGGAGCATAATAGAGTGAAGGCAATCCCATATGCGTCTGCTATAGGATCCATCATGTATGCAATGATATGCACTAGACCGGACGTGTCATGCGCTTTAAGCATGACAAGTAGATACCAACAAAATCCTGGTGATAGTCATTGGATGGCTATCAAGAACATTCTAAAATACCTAAGGAGGACTAAGCACATGTTCTTGATCTGCGGGACTGGTGAAGAGGAACTCGTTGTAAAGGGTTACACGGATTCGAGTTTCCAAACCGATCGAGATGATTCACGATCTCAATCGGGGTACATCTTTATCCTGAATGGGGGAGCTGTTCTTGGAAAAGCTCAAAGCAAGATGTCGTAGTGTTGTCCACTACAGAGTCAGAATACATCGCCGCTTCATTGGCAGCACAGGAGGCTGCATGGTTGAAGAAATTCATAGCCGATCTAGGGGTAGTCCCTTCCATTCAGGATCCTCTGGAGATTTTTTGTGATAACGAGGGTGCGATTGAAAAAATCAAGGAACCCCATGCACATCAGAAAACAAGGCACATTGAGCGGAGATTCAACTACATAAGGGATGAAGTTGAAAAGGGAAAGATATGTATTCACAAGGTTCACACTGAAAAACATTACGGATCCACTCACAAAGCTCCTTGAAAAGGCAAAGCATGAAGGTCATGTTTGTGCCATGGGACCTCGATATTCTAATGACTGGATTTGATTTTATTTTTTTTGGAACTTATGTTATTTAACTTAATTATATAGTTATAACCTTCATTTGTTCTTCTATTTTAGCATGTTTTAAATCCGTGAATAAGTAAGTTATTCTAAACATCCATAGTCGATCATACTTCTGGGAACAACTATAAATGTAAGACTATAATGAACTTGGATTGGTTGGTATTCATAAGGTATGTATATAGAGCAAGAGGTTGCTACCAAAGTCCATTGATATCTATGGGATATAGATATAGGACTGACCCGCTCTCAATTATTCTACATGGAATTTGATTAGTCATAAGAGATATTGAGTAAAGGCGAATATCATTGCATCCTCAGACCTGAGATACATATTGGGTCTTGATATTCACCAAGTATTGTACTTTGACTTAGTTCTTTACTGTTATGAAAGATTGGCAGTACATAAGGCTAGGTTCAGGTATGATATAAGGTGATTGCGAGAGACGTATGTAGTAAAGATAGATTTGTTCTCTTATTGTTGAGAGTTAGATGTCTAAGGCCTGTTAAAGTTGAATCATCGGAGAATGACAATCCTGTGTCTCTGGATTCAACATGACATCTGAAACAAAAGGATAGATGATTGATTCACCTAAAACATTTCAAGTAAGGCACTTGAAGAGGATGATGTTATTGAATGGCACTTAATCATATACACTAGGGGTAGCAAACCGTTGCTAGCGTTATTTGCTGCTTGCATCAATATACTATGAATCTTATGCAAGTGGGAGATTGAAAGAAGTGATCTTCCCAAGACACATATTAAATTGATGTGGCTAGTGTGATATGATCCAAGTCGGGTCATACCCAATAACAAGCCAAACAAACACCAATAAATATTTGTCCGTCGATGTGATCATACGAATAAATATTAGCACCAATTTAGAAACCGGGTTTTATAAAAACATTGCTTTTGTAAATGAACATGTTATATAGATAATTTGTTCATGAGAAATATTTGTTTCATTATTTAAATTAGTTAAACAATGACAAATAATAGTGTGTTATTGTTATAAAATAAAAGGGGTTAATTTTATAAAAACATAAGGTTGAAAGTGTACTTTTTATAAAATAAAAAATTGAGAGGGAAACTCCCCTTTTGGGAGTATTTCGGCGCCCCTAAGAGGCTTGGAACTCTCCCTTTTGTTGTTGTTCCAAGAAACCAAGTCACTACACTCTTCCAAAGACAAACACACTTTTCTCTCACACACACAAAGCAATAGAAATCCTCTCATCTCTCTCTCTAGAACTCGGTTTTTAGGGCTGCAAACAAGCTCATTTTCAGCCTTCAAGCAGGGATTCTTGGCTGGAAATCGACTTGGAAGAGAGGTTCTTTTAAGTGGTGCAACACACCTAGCAAGTGGGTGTGTTGTTTAGAGGAGCTTGGGGTATTACTTCTTGAGGATTGCTATTTGGAGTCTTGCCTTCAAGAACATCATCTTCTCATCTCAAAGAAAGCTTTGAAATGTAGTTTTCATTATCTTTCATTGCTTGTTTTGTTAGTTACTTGTTCATGCAAATAGATCCATCTAAAAGGGTTTTATCAACATAAAATGTTTTATATAAACTTCTAACAAGATGTTAAAATGATTATCCACTGCGTTTTATGTTTAAAGGGTTAAACAACTTTGATAAACTTGTTAAAATCCCTTCAAAAAGATCTCTAGGGGGTCCTGAATTGAAGGGACAAACCCCAGATCGCAATGAATTTCTTAACCATGCAGCTTCTTGAGCTGCAAATGAGGCGGCGACATGTTCTGATTCTGTAGTTGATAGAGCCACCACATCCTATTTCGAGCTTTTCCAAGAGACGCTCCTCCATTCAGAATGAAAATATATCCCGATTGTGACCGAAAATCATCAGGATCGGTTTGAAACTCGCATCCGTGTAACCTTTTGCAATGAGTTCCTCATCCCCAGATCCATAGATTAGAACATATCTCTTGTCCTCCTCAGGTACTTAAGTATGTTCTTAACGGCCATCCAATGACTGTTTCCAGGATTTTGCTGGTAACGGCTAGTCATGCTTAAGGCGCATGACACGTCCGGTCGAGTGCATATCATCGCATACATGATGGATCCAATAGTAGATGCGTATGGTATTGCCTTTATTTTATCTTGCTCATCCTTTGAGTTAGGACATTGAGTCGTACTCAATATCGTTCCTCTTTGAATAGGTACGGTACCTTTCTTAGAGTTCTCCATCTTAAACCTTTGCAAGATTTTATCAATATACGCACCTTGATTTAAACCAATCAACCGCCTTGATCTATCCCTATAGATCTTTATTCCCAGAATATAGGCGGCTTCTCCAAGATCCTTAATGGAAAAACAACTTCCAAGCCAGGTTTTTACACCTTCCAAGGTTGGAATGTCATTTCCAATAGTAGTATGTCATCAACATACAATACTAGGAAAGTTATTGTGCTCCCACTAGCCTCTTATACACACAAGCCTCATCAGCATTTTTAATGAAGCCAAATTTCTTTACCTCCTCATCAAAATGATGATTCCAGCTTCTCGACGCTTGCTTCAATCCATAGATTGATTTCTTTAACTTGCATACTTTATTAGGATGTTTTGGATCGACAAAACCTTCAGGCTGAACCATATAGACATCTTCCTCAAGATATCCATTTAGGAAAGCGGTTTTGACATCCATTTGCCAAATCTCATAATCATAATGAGCAGCTATGGCAAACAATGTCCTTATAGACTTTAGCATCGCAACAGTGAGAAGGTTTCATCATAATCAACCCCTTGAGTTTGAGTGAAACCCTTTGCTACAAGTCTAGCCTTATAAGTATCCAAGTTTCCATGCATATCGGTTTTCTTCTTGAAAACCCACTTACTTCCAACTACCTTGGAATTAAGAGTGGTACAACAAGTTCCCAAACTTGATTGTCATACATGGATTGCATCTCAACGTTCATGGCCTCAAGCCATTTGTCACAATCCAAATTGGACATTACATCATGGTATGTGGTTGGTTCATCTGAATCTACCACATAGCATCCATCCATGAAAAACCGTATCTTTCAGGTGGATTACTAGTTCTACCACTTATGCGAATGTTTTGTGTGTATTGATCAACCATTTGATCATCTTCAACATCTTCATGTTGAGTGCTAGTTTCAACCAAACATGTATCGGGTTGTGGTTCTTGATCCTCCTCAAGATCCACTGTCTACTGCTAGTTCCTTTCATAAGGAACTTTGCTTCTAAGAACTCACCCTTTCTGGCAACAAACACCTTTTGTTCCAGTGGATCATAGAAATAATATCCCATAGAATCTCTAGGATATCCAATAAAGATACACTGGTGGATCGGACTTCCAATTTGTTTGGGGTGGGAGTCTTAACATAAGCGTCACATCCCCAGACCCTTAAGTAGGATAGGGATGGAACTCTCCATGCCATATCTCAAAAGGTGTCCTTTCCACCTTTTTGGTTGGGGCCATATTTAGAATACGGGCCGCGGAGAGCAAAGCGAAACCCCAAAATGATAGAGGTAATGTGCTTCTAGCCATCATAGATCGGACCATATCCAATAAGGTTCGATTCCTCCTCTCAGACACACCATTGGTGTGGTGTTCCAGGTGGAGTGAGTTGTGAGACAATCCCACAATTCCTAAGATGATCTTGAAAAGCATCACTTAGGTATTCACCTCCTCTATCGGTGCGGAGAACTTTAATCGAGGTGTGAGTTGATTTTCTACTTCATTCTTGAAGATTTTGAACATTTCAAAAGCTTCATCTTTGTGCCTTAATAAGTACACATACCCATAGCGACTATAATCGTCGGTAAATGTAATGAAGTATCTTTCACCATTCCTAGTCATTGGTTTAAAAGGACCACATACATCCGAATGTATGATTCCTAATAAATCTTTTGCCCTTTCTCTAGTTCCACTAAAGGGTGCCTTAGTCATTTTACCTTGTAAACAAGATTCACATACATCAAATGAATCACATTCATTCGTTTTAAAAGACCATTCTTTTGAAGTGTTTGTATACGTTTCTTGTTTATATGACCAAGACGACAATGCCAAAGATAGGTATCACTCAAATCTAACTTGAGTTTCTTGGTGTTAGTATGGTAAAATGAACTATTTAAAGTATTTTCATGAACCAATTCATAAATACCATTAGTGGGTATAGCTTTAAAATAGAACATATCATTTAAAGAACATGAATATCATTTTCAATAAAAATAATACATAATCATAAAGTCTTAATTGGATACAGAAATAATGTTCCTAGTCAAACTAGGAGCATACAAAACATTCTTCAAATAACATCCAAGCCACTTGGAAGTTTTAAGATGTAGTCTCCACGAGCTTCAACTGGACTTTGGTCCATTGCCCATGAAGAGGCTCACATCCCCTTGATTGAAGTCCCTACTTCTTTTGAACCCCTACAACAAATTGCAAATATGAGTTCCACATCCGGTATCTAATACCCTGTGTTTGAAGATGTAACATTAAGATCAATATGAATCATGTATATTGTACCTGAGGTCTGCCCGGCATCCCTCTTGGCTTTCACTCTTGGAGATGGACAGGACAATTTCTTGCCCAATGTCCAATCTCCCCACACTTGAAGCATGGGTCATTGGTAGCAACCTTTTGCTTCTTCTCTTGCGGTTTAGGTGGCACCCTTGCCACCCCTTTCCCCTTTCCCCATACGGGTCCCTTACCCCTAGCAACCTTTGCCTTGGGTGCGGGATGAGGCCTTTTCTTGTTCCCACCTTCATTGATGGTGAGAACGGGTAAAACGCTTTTACCCATGGCCGCCTCGACCGTTTTTAGCATTGAGTGAAGCTCACCAATGCTTTTGTCCCATGCATTCATGTTGTAGTTCAACACGAATGTCTCGAACTTTTTGGTAAGGCCATTAAGGATCAAATCCGTGGCCAATTCCTTCGAGACAGGACAATTAAGCCTCTCGAGGCGGTCAATATGACTTTTCATCTTAAGTACATAAGATGAAACAGATTGGTTTTCGTCCATACGACATGCATGGAGTGCTCGAACTGTTTCGAAGCGCTCAACCCTTGCTTGCGTTTGGAACGTTTCTTTCAGCTGGGTTATCATGTCATATGCTCCGTGATGTTCATACTCCTTTTGGAGATCCGGAGTCATGCTCGCTAGCATGAGACAAGACACTTGGACAGAGTCCTCAGTGTACTTGAGCCAATCGTTGTAGGCCTCCTCATCATCCTCAGTAGGTTGATCGGGGATAGGGTCGTCTAAAACATATGATCTTCTCTCTTGCTTGAGAACGATTCTCAAGTATCGATACCAATCAATAAAGTTGTTATGATTTAGACGTTCCTTTTGGAGGATCGCTCGTAATGATTGGTTGGACGCGGATGAGTTATCGTGATTTTCATTGTTGGTGGCCATCTACAAAATTTAACAAAGATCTATTTTAGTATTTTCGATATTGCTATTTTAATAATTAATGCCTTTTAAGGTCATTTTTATATTAAAATATAGAACCCAACATTACATTTAAATTGTGGTTAGGTGACCTTTATCCCATGATTTAAATTAATAAGGTGGTCAACGATTGACGGTTGCAACCATTTACAACTTCTAGAGGTACGGGATCGACTTTAAACATCATATGTAAAGTCGGCATGTTAATCCCATCAACACCATTTGGAAACCATATTGTAGGTGATCCATTTAACATGGTTTGCAAATCAAGACATCCTACTTACACACACGTGTGAGTTTGCCAAATGAGTGGTTAGGTGACCTTTATCCCACGAATATGGCATTCTCACCTTAAGTCATAAGTTCCCTCAAAGTGGTTAGGTGACCTTTATCCCACTAAGAGTTCCCAAGTGACTCAAGTGTTGTGTAAAAGGACGGTGTTGATCTTGTTTTCAAATGTTTAGAGATTTCATAATTCTAGTTTAGAAAACTCTTTGTACTTGTATTTTCATGCTTTCAAATACAAGGTACCCTTTGGTCTTTTGATTAAAACCTATTTTAATCTTTAAATTCATTAAATCATTTTAATAACATTTTATTACCTTTTAATGATTAAGAACCATCATTTTTATAGCTTGTTAAGTTTGTTAATTAGTTTGTAATGCATATAAAAATATCAACCATACAATCAAATAACAAACATACAAACAAGCATAAACATAAACAACCATAATGTGCATAACCTTAGCTACTATTGTGACCACACTTGTTTGCCATCACAAGTGTGGTCATTTGGTCTTTCCTAAGGTTGGAATACAACACAAAATTGAGGTCTTCTTAGACCCCCACTTGAACTTGCATCCATATGCTTCAAGTTCTTCTTTTGTGTCTTCCTCTTGTGCCTCCTTCCCAGCATCTTCTTTTACAAAATACATATCCTAATATGTATTTTCTAGAAAAAAACTAATCTATTATTACATCCCAATGAATAAATAGACAAAATACAAGCACAAAACTTTACAACCCAATTGAATGATTATAATCAAATAAATACATTCAATCGAAACCAAAACAACACAAGGTCTTAAGCTAGGTTATGCACTATCATATGAACAATCATTGACATCATTCAACAAACAAAATAAACCCCATTAAACCCTAAATTTTCAGCCAACATAAACTGAAAATTTGGGTTTGTTTGTTCAAACAAACAACAACCAAACATGTCAACCAATTGATATTTCTATCTTTCAAAGTTTAATCATAAGCATGAAGATATAACTTTGAAAGACATGGGGTTTATTCAATCAACCAAAATCAGCCTATTATGAGTTTATAATTATCCTCTAAAACCGATTTTAAAGTACAAAACCAAGCAAGTTATCCACATAACCGGCTCTTGATGCCGTTAACGGGTTTGTTAGAACATAAAAGCAAGTTTAACCATTTAAACTTTCAGAAAAATGCAGCGGAAAAACAACTTTAAAACCGATTTTATAAGCTGAAAATTATGTTCTTTAGGTGACCATATAGTGTTTAAAACGAACCCATAAATCAAAGGATCATAATATGTGAATAAACATGCTATGTGTACATAAAAACAACACAATATGGCAGCCACAAAGGGCTGCCAAACTACCTCTTTCAGCAGTAAGAAGTCGACCAAAGAAAGAAGTTAGAAGGGTGAAATATGGCCAAAGCTTCAAGGTTGGATGTCCTCAAATGTTGACTCCCAAAAAGCTCTAAGTAAGCATCATTCTTGCTTGGATTTGGACACCAAAAACACCAAAATGAAAGCTGCCAAAAGACCTTCAAGATAGTGAACTTCCAGCAGCAAATTTGATGATGTGGGAAGATGAAATCGACCAAGGTTCCAAGAGGAGGAACCCTCAAGTGTGTATACCCCAAGCTTATCTTGTAAACACACCTTCTTGTTAGGAAGAAACACCACAAAAGCTCCAAAAACCCTCAACTTTCAGCTGCTAGAACCGAGATTTTGAGAGAGAATAGAGAGCTTTTTCTTGTTTGCATGTATTGTGAATTATATAGAAAAGGAGAACCCCAAGACCACTTAATGTGTGTATTATTCTCAAAACAAAATGGTCCAATGAGAAAATAGAGGGGGGACGGCAAAACTCATTCAAAATGGTTTTCCCTCTTAAATTAAACACATACACACACATTAAAATGGTCTTGCAACTAGACATATAATTACCATTTAATTGTATGTACAAGTTTCATAACTTATAAAATTAACCAATTAACTTATAAGTTATAATTTCTCATTATTATTTGGTGTTATTTAACTCATTTAAATACCACTTCAAATAATATTGTTGAACAAAATATTCTAATAAGTTGTTCCTTCTCATATGCAACTTATTTAGAAAACCCATTTTCTAAATTGGTGTAAATATTTAACTGCATGATCATATCATCAATTAAATATTAATTGGTGTTTGCTAAGCTTGTTATTGGGTATAACCCGACTTGTATCATGACATACTAACCGCATCAATGTTCTATGTGTCTTGGGCATATAGAATATAACATTAGTGACATAAACCGATCCTGCAATTTGTATCAGAGCTTTTTAGGCTCTTGATTGTGAGATCTTACCATCCAAATCGACCTGTTTTTCACTCCTCCTTACAACTCACTCAAAATGGCCCTCAACAAATCTGAAGTAGAGATGGAACCATGACTAAAGCTCCTATCATTACACCTGAAAACTTCAGGTCATGGAGCAGATGCACGGAAGGCTTCATCAGGTATCAAGACAGCAAGATGTGGTATTCTATTGTCAATGGGTCGTATAAACCCAAGGTGGCAGCACCTGGTGGAAACGGTGCTATGATAGAGAAGGCTGTTGAAGACTACTCTGATGAGGACCGGAAGAAGATGGACATTGAAAGCAATGCTATGACTATTTTTATGACTGCAATACCCAACTCCATTATGGTAGGGTTTAAGCATTGCAAGTTAGCCAAAGAACTATTTGATGCACTTGCTCAAATGTACGCTAGCTCAAATGACTCCAAGAAGGACTCACTGAAGCAGTAGTTTGAGAACTTCACCTACATTGCTGGAGAGACTCTTAGTCAGCAATACTTCACGTACGTGGATCTCATTTCTTCCCTTCAGTCTGTGGGAATCACTCCTGAACTTAGAGACCTCACAAGAAAGTTTACGAGTGCTCTTCCAAATGAGTGGACATTCTACTGTGTCTCTATCAAGAGGACAGAAAACCTAAATACTCTCACTATGACCAAACTCTATGGCATCCTTGATATATACCGTTTGGAAATGTAGAGCAAGAGAGGCCATCAGACAAGCAGACCCCTGAGTCTTCCTGCTAGCAACGCCTTAATGGTTGCTGAAGGTTCAAGACCCACACAACCTAAACAGTACCTGACATACACACAGTAGCCATCCTGCTCATTTGGACCATACATTATATTTCTTGAGACTCCCAGGTCTTAACAGGCTCAGCATGGTCCCTTTCAAGACAACTGTGCCTTTGTTTTAGGAAATGGACACTCTAGTGATTTTCAGTACTACTTTGATGATCTAGAGTGCTTTAGTCCAGATGATGTAGAATATGTGGACATTGTCCAACAAATGGCTCTTTTAACCTACAGAGCAAAGAAGGTCTTCAAGAGAACTGGAAGGTAGTTTCCCGAGAACCCAACCAAAAGCAAATTTGGATTTGACAAAACCAAGGCCAAATGTTACAACTGTAACCAGCTTGGTCATTTTGCAAGGGAATACAAGGATCCCAAATCAAATCCGAGAACCCCACAGGCCTCCACACATCCCTCTACATCAAAGCCCTCTGGAAAGTCGACTGAGACAGCTACAATGGCTCAAGAAGTTGACTGGTGCTTTATGGTGCAGGATGTGAGTCATGCTCAAGCACTCATGGCAGGAACAGACGACAACAAGGTATATGAACATATCTTTACTCCTACATGTGTTACTAAGGTTAAACTGTATCGGGACTACAATATGGAAATTAAATCTGATATTGAGTCTTTAAATGTTTTGAAATCTAATTTTAAAAGGGTTGTATCTGACTAGCAAAGACAAATTAAAGAGTTAGAGAAAACTATTTCCCTATTAAAACATGAACACACAAATTACATGACTCAAATAAAGGATTTAATATTCAAATTGTCTGAGGCTCAAGCCCAGCTTGTCATTGCTGAGGCTCAAGCCAGGAAGTATGTTATTTCTGAGCAAAACTTCCATCTATTATTGCATCATCCTCCCACTCCAAAAATTTGTTATCAAAACAAAGAAGGGTTGGGGACCAATGAAGTTGCTCCACCATATTCTTATGAGTCCATAAGACAACCTAGATGTGATACTGAAGAGCAGGAGGTCCCATCTGCTGCCCATCTTCACTTGAGTTGAAGAATAATGTAATAATAGAGGCCATCACAGGGAAGGAACATGTAAATCAACCCACCTCTCCCAGTGCTGATCAAATCCTAACCACCAAAGCCAGAAGAAGCAGAGCTAAAGCAGCAAGAAGAACTGCCAAGAAAGTGGCTGAGTCTAAGCTGATGATTGACCCTAAACAAAAGGGTGTATTTATCTCAGCTGGATTCCAGGTGGAAGGTAACTCTGATTCAGGAAAGGGGTGTAGTACCAACACTCATGTCCTACCAAAGGATCAGAAGTTAAAGGGAAAGGTTGCTAATGAAGATAGAAAGCACAAGAAACAGCTATCTTCAATTCCCAAAAGATTAACATTGCATGCATAATGTGTGGTCTGCAAAACCATATGGCCAAACATTGTTACTACAATCCTGCTAGCATACATTATGCAAGTAATGTTAACATGCAAGGAGTCAGGAAGGTTTCTCATTTGGACCTTATCAAATGGTCCAAGTGATGAAACAGGAAAGCTATTTTCCAAAGCAAGGTTGCTTTCGGAAGATTGTCACTCTTCCGAAGGGAAAATAGCTTCAGAAGCTAAAGATATTAAAAATGAAAAGAACAAAAGAGCTTCCTTGAAACTACCCTTGAAGAAGACTGCTTCGGAAGAAAAGGTGGTGAAGGGTTCTTCCGAAAAGAAAGAAGCTTCAGAAGAATGCCATGCTACAAAAGCCTTAAAAGGCTCATCTTCTTTGATCAACCAAAGGATGGATGGGAAGATCAAGAAGGCTGTTGCAGCCCAAACCTCTTCTTCAAAGACATCCATTGAACCCCATGCTTAACTTTTGGTTCAATTATATCACTAACATTAGAAGAACCCAAGACCAACAAGGCTTGGATTTCCAATCAAAACTAATCATCTCATCTTATGTGCAGGGACATCCATATGACAAGAATAACAATATTTGGATTGTGGACAGTGGATGCTCTAGGCACATGACAGGGAACAGATCTCTCCTTCAATAATTTCAACATTATGATGGAGGTCCTGTCTAGTTTGGAGGTGAGGCCGGAGGATATATTTATGGCAAAGGAAGTATATCCAATGGAAAGTTAAAAGTTGACAAAGTTCACTTTGTCAAACAACTTGAACACAATCTGTTAAGTGTTTCTTAATTCTGTGATCAAAAACATCAAATGCTTTTCATAGAACATGAGTGCATTATACTCAAACCAGGATGACAATTCCTCCGGAATTGGTGCTTCTTTGATCTCCCAGGAAAGGGGATATGTACAAGCTAGATATGAACAATGCTTCCCCAATGGGTGAAGTATCATGCTTTCTTTCCAAAGCTGATGGTGATGAGTCAAACTATGGCATAAACAAATGTATCATGTAAATTTTAAAACAATGAATAAATTGGCTAAAAATAACTTGGTACATGGTTTGCCTAAAAAGGAATTTTTCTACAAAGATAACTGTGTTGCATGCCTGAAAGGGAAGCAACACAGGGCATCTTTACAAGATTTACATATGGATCTATTTGGTCCCACAAGTATAATGAGCATTGGAAGGAAATCATACTACCTTGTGATTCTTGATGATTTTACAAGATTTACATGGGTATTCTTTATAAGATCTAAAGACGAAACTGCTGAAACACTAAAATCTTTTATTCTTAAACTAGACAATCAAATTGATCACAAGGTTAACATAATTAAAAGTGATCAAGGGACTGAGTTTACGAACTTTGTTCTTGACTCATTTTGTAACTCAAAAGGGATTTTCAGACAATATAGTGCTCCTAGAACTCCTCAAGAAAATGGTATTGCTGAGACAAGGAACATGGCACTTATTGAGGCTGCTCGAACTATGTTAGTTGATTCCAAACTACCTCTAACATTCTAGGTAGAGGCAGTCAGCACTGCATGCTATGTGCAGAACAGAGTTCTGGTAGTTAAGCCACATGGAAAAACCCCTTATGAGCTATGGAACAAGAGGCCATCATTAATTGGCTTTCTAAGGTCCTTTGATAGTAGGTGTACCATACTTAACACAAAGGACAATTGGCAAAATTTGCTAAAAAGTCGAATGATGCTATCTTTGTTGGATACTCTTCTTGCTCGAAAGCTTATAGAGAATACAACATCAAGAATCAACAATTTGAGGAATCATCCAACATAGTTGTTAATGAGCACACTCCTTGTGTTAGAGGGAATGGACTTGATCATATTTTTGAATTAGAATTGTTTCCAAATATTCTAAACCATCTTGTGAGAAAGTTTCAGTTGGAACAGGTACTCAAGGAAATTCAAAAGATATCCAATTGTTTGAGTTACCTAGACCTAATCCAAGTTCTCCAAGAGCTACAACAAATCAAGCTTCCACTATTGGCAGATTTGACAGTATGACTATCTCAAGGGATAGTGGAGCCTTAACCAGTGAATCACATGTTGTTCCTCTAAGTTCATCAAGTGACCCAACACAACACCAAGCTGATGGAAGTAGCATTTTGAAGGAAAAGGAAACTGTTAATGCTTCTTCACAGCCAACAAATAATGATGTTTCTCATTCATTCAATCAGTTCTCATTGAATGATTTTGAAACAATAGCTGGACAAAGTGTTCTAGCTCCTTAGCAAAATATGTCTAATTTGGATCTATCTTTGCAACTGGAAGTGATTCCTCGTCTACAAATTCACAACACTCATCTAGCTAAGAACATCATAGGGGATGTCACTGAAGGCGTGAGAACAAGAGGACAGACTCTTCATGGGAATGTCTGCCTGTACTCATGCTTCCTATCTCAGATGGAACCCAAGAAGGTAGAAAATGCCTTAAAAGATAGTAGCTAGGTTGAATTGATACAAGAGGAGCTGCTTCAATTTAAGAGACAAAAGGTTTGAAACCTATGTCCGCTACCATCTAGTCAAGTACCTATAGGTACCAAATGGGTTTTCAGAAACAAGAGAGATGATAGAGGCTTGATTATCAAGAATAAGGCAAGACTAGTGGTTCAAGGATACACCCAAGAGGAAAGAATTAATGATACTGATGTCTTTGCACCTGTTGCTAGACTTGAGGCAGTTATGATCTTCCTTACTTATGCTGCATCCAAGAATTTCACTGTCTACTAACTTGATGTCAAGTGTGTCTTTCTATATGGTGATATAGATAGGGAAGTCTACGTGTTCCAGCCTCCAGGATTTGAATACCCACAGCACCCCAACTATGTGTGCAAATTGGATAAAGCTCTATATTGGTTGCTCCAAGCACCTAGGCTGTGGTATGAGACTTTGTCTGAATTTCATCTGAAGAATTGTTACACTAGAGGTACCATTGACAAGACTCTCTTCATAAGAAAGTCTAGAAAGGATATTTTGCTTGTTCAAGTCTATGTTGATGACATCATATTTGGTTCTTCAAACGACCAAATGTGCAAAGACTTTGAAAGCATTATGAAGAAGAAGTTTGAGATGAGTTCCATGGGAAAAATGGACTTTTTCCTTGGAATTCAGGTGAAGCAAATGAAGGAAGGGTTCTTCATCAATCAATTCAAGTATGTCCATGACATCTTAGAAAGACTTGAAATGAAAGATTGTAAGCTAGCCAAGACACCCATACCCAGAAACCATAATCTATGCCCTGATTCTAAGGGGGAGGATACTGATCAACATCAGTATAGGGTGATTATTGGTTCTCTGATGTATCTAACAGCTAGTAGACCTGATATCATGTTTGCAACTAGCATTTGTGCAACATATCAGGCTGCTACAAAGGTGTCTCACCTAGCTTTTGCCAAGAGAATCCATAAATACCTTAAAGGAGCACCTACTTAGGAACAACAAATTTATCTTTATGGATACTCTGAGTGACTATGGTGGCTACAACATTGACAAGAAATCAACATCAGGAGGATGTCAATTTCTTGGTGAAATGATCATCTCATGGCAATGCAAGAAAAAATCTTATGTCTTTACATCAACTACTGAAGCTGAATACATTGTTGCTGCAAGTTACTGTGCTCACCTACTATGGATTCAAAATCAATGTTTGACTATGGATTCAACTTTATGAGCACTCCTATCCACATTGACAATAACAGTGTTATCCCCATCACTGAAAATCCTATGAAGCACTCCAAGACAAAGCATATTGATATCAGGTATCATTTCATTAGAGATATTCATGAGAAAAATCTAATCAAGCTAATCAAAGTTGATTCATTTGAACAATATGCTGATCTGTTCACCAAAGCTTTTGATGAACAGAGATTTAAGTATCTCATTACAGCTATTGGATGATAAACATTGATTAGCTCACCTCTTTTGGAAACCTTTTAATATGTAATGTCTTATCTCAATTCAAACAAAAGGTCTCTCTCTGAAATTTTCTCTAAGTACAAATTCCTCAGAAGAGGAATTACCCTCGGAAGATGTTTTACATATCTTCCAAATCAAAATTCCTCCAAGGATAATTTTCTTCTCAGAAGAGTTTTAGTCTCAAAAGAAGCGATTGATTACATATTGGATCTACTTCCGAAGCTTATAAAACTCTCCATTCAAAAGCAATCTTTACTCTCGAAAGCAACAATTTGTCTTCAGAAGTAAAAATTGCCTTCGAAGACAAATTACCTTCGGAAATGATTTATATTCGGAAGAGAAACTTTACTGTGTAATGGAAATCTTTTGGGTCCCACACTGTAAAAAGTAAAGATCTTGTTAATGATGTCGGATTATTTAACAGAACTAAACCTTACCGCCCCTGTCAAATCTCCCACTAAAACATCACAACATCTTATCCAAACCACCTCTACCGCCATTCCACCCTCTTTTAAAAAATCCCGACTATTCACTTTCATCTTCTTACCAAATTTTTACTGCCCTAAAAGCTTTCTTCCTTCCCAATTTACCCAAGCTCAAACTCATCCACTTTCACCTTTCACAAATGGCACTTAACCCTCAGCACAATCAAGTCGCACTTCGTGATTCCTCAAGAGATGTTGACTTCTCTAAAATCAATTCCTTTCTTACCCAATCATCCTATTACACCGCCCTAACTATTAATCCCACTGTGTATTCCAATCACATGGCTGAATTTTGGGATAACGGTAAGATTGAAAACCTAAATGGGATTCGTGTAATTCGATCGAGCATTTGTGGCCAAGAGTTGGTCATTACTGAGCAAATCATCAGGGAGCATCTTAAGCTTCATGATGAAGGTACCCCCATAGAGTTCCCCAAAGCAGATTTGGACAACACTTACATACAAATAGGATTGGTGGAAACGTCAGCAGGTCCACTATTTACAAATTCAATTTTTCTTACAACTGGAAGTTCCTACCGCATGTCATTCTTCACAATCTGTCCAATAAATCTGGGGTGGGATCAAATTCCATACGAACTAGGGTGCCTAGTTCATGGAATGGTGAGAGGCCTCAAATTCAACTACTCAAGATTTGTGCTGACCAATCTTATGGAAAATCTCCAGCGGGACACGTTCTTTATGCATCCCAGATTTCTCTAGCATATTATCAACTGTGAGCTGGACCAGAGTCAGCTTGTCTGCATAGCTGCTCTGAGTGTCCCTCGAATAAGGCCAGCCATCTTCAAAACTTTGAAGAAGGTGTCCACCAACTTCACTGGAAGGTACACTTCTTTGCTTCCAAGTATGACCGAACGAATAGCTCCTGGTGACATTCATGTTCACCCTACAGGTGATGAACCTACACCAGCAAATGTCCCCAAACTACGAACTCTACCTTCTCACCCCATTACCATTACTTATCAAAGATGCCCCAAATGAACCCTTTTTCAATCTACTCTGATTGAACAAGCTCCTCCTATTCAATCCAAAAAGACTAGAGTGGAACATAGGGCTCCCACTTAGTCCAAGGTCTTACCATCCTTCACATTTGACCTGAATATGGGTCTTGAGTCTCCTCAGTCTCAAACTCATGAGCCTGAAACCCAAGCTGAAAGCCCTTAGGGTGAGTATCTATACTCCTCTGAGCAACCACAAAGGGACAGCCACACAAAGGCTCAATGCCTATAGACATTGATTAAGGTCCCGGGTTAATAGGTTTACCTCTCTATCTTTCACTGACCTTCTTTTCAAAACTGATGAAGAGATTACGTCCCTCCTGGCAATGAATTTGATCTACAACACACTCTCAAAGATCAACAGAGCCTAGAGAGACCTCTTATCTCTAGCCCTCATCAGCAAACCTTTACTAAGGTGAGTCCTACTGATGTGGAGGGAACTCATGCAGATTTAGCTACCACTACAGAAGGTGCGTCAATGGACCTTATGGACAATGGTAAAATTTTTGAGACTGAATTTGTGGTAACCATGCCTTTTGATGACTTTGAAAGAGACATCATTAACTAGGGTGCCAAGAAACCACATCTAGTGGTAAGGATGAACATACCAGGTATGTTACCTCATCTACCCATGATTCTTCAAAAGAAGATGAGGGAAGAAAGCAACTCATCATCAACGACCTACTGTCTAAAGTCTCAAATCTTGAATCCAAAGTTAGGACTTTAGAGGATAGGTCCACCACTCAGCAACTTGAGATTGACAATCTCAAGGCTCAACTAGCTGAGAAACAGATTGAGAGATCTGTTAGGCATGTACCCACTCAGGTCTCCTTGACCTCTTCCTCCAGCTCATCTAGCTCTTAAGATGATGCTACTAAAAAGGGGGAGAGTGTTTAGAGACAAACATCTGAGGAACCATTGAGCCAAACTTCAACTTCCAAATATTCAGCTCCCATTGCAACTACCTTTTTTGAGCCATCCCAAGTCGTACTGCAAATTGACTCAAGGATGCTCAGAGATCTCTATAGACTCTTCTCCAAGTTTTGTTAGGATCTCAGCATCTAGTTTGATCAATTAGATTGGATTTGCAGCGAAATGAGCTCACGAATTAACAAATTTAAACAAGAACACACGAAATTTATCAATGAAACAGTGTTTGTTATAGAGAGAGAAGTTCTGCCAAAAGGAATATATTCATTCAATACACACTTCGGTTGGCTTCACACACACCGTTACAATTAGGTCATCTTTCCTTTTATAAGGAAAGCTGACGTCAGCTGATGTCACTTGACAGTGACATCTAACTGTTATTTAACTACTGAAAGTTAACATAACTACTAAAGATGTCAAACAGCTGACATCTTCTTACAAAAAATACCAAGTGTTAACTATCACTACAACTACTGAGAAGAAACTACTGAAAAAAAAACGACTAAAAAACATGCTCTTCAGTCGTTTTACAAGTACTGAAATAGAAAAGAAAACTACTGAAAGGAAACCATCACAACAACTGAAGAATGTTTCTTCAGCTGTTGTGACAAACTCTGAAGGCTTCAGTACTTGGACTTCTTGAACTTCAGTTGTTGTCATCAGTCTTTGTACTTCAGCTGTTGATCTTCAGTACTTTAGTCTTCAGCTATTAATCTTCAGACTTTGGTCTTCAGCTATTGAAGTCTTCAGTACTTTAGTCTTCAGCTGTTGATCTTCAGACTTTGGTCTTCAGCTGTTGAAGTCTTCAGTACTTTAGTCTTCAGCTGTTGATCTTCAGACTTTGGTCTTTAGTTGTTGAAGTCTTCAGTACTTTAGTCTTCAGCTGTTGATCTTCAGACTTTGGTCTTCAGCTGTTGATCTTCAGACTTTGGTCTTCAGCTGTTGAAGTCTTCAGTACATTAGTCTTCAGCTGTTGATCTTCAGACTTTGTCAAACAGCTGATCAAGTCTTCAACAGTTGTTGTGATGTCTTGTGGGACTTAAAGGTTTTCTGATCTGGCTCATTGGTTCTTTTGGTCCAAAAACTCCCCCTGAACCAATGCAGCCAAAACCTTTAAGCTTATTGAAGATGTCCCACTTATTATGGCAGAAAGATTGGTATTTTTGTCTTCTAGATCAGCTCAGAAGTGACCCTTGTAAGCACAGGCCTGGGAAGAAGTCTCAATGATCTGTTTGACAAAGGATGGATGGGAACTCTGTCTTGGGGAACTGGACATAGAGCTTTTACCCCATCCATGAGATCAACTTCCCAACTATAAGTCTGTAAGACTCCCTTGTATAGGCCTCAATGAAGATTACTTGTTCCTCCATGGTAAGCTCTTCTGCTTCTCCTTCAAAGAGTGACTCTGGCCCATAATACGCAGAGAGGTATTTGACCTACTTCCCATTTTTTAGTTCCACAGTTGTTATGACTCCATATGCAAATTCATCCGGGTGAATACCCTCTAAGAACAACTGGAGCTCATTCTTTCTAACTTCCTTAAGCCTCCTATACACTAACCCCTTTTTCACCACTTTATTCTCCAGCGTCTTTTGTGGGGTCAGTTTAGCTTTATAGGCTTTCTTGAAGTCATCTAGGATCTCCCAAGGTGATACTACAAAGGCCAGTGAGATCACTTCATCTACAATCTTCTTTACTTGGCCAATGTATCTCTGTGGAATATTTTGCTTTTGAATCCTATGAGACACCCTGGGATCAGGCCAAATCCTCACTCTCTCTTTTTGATATTGAAAGGTATGTCTGAGACTGTATAATCTCTAAGTATGTTTCTTCATATTGATGATTGAAATGTGGCAGCGTATGCTTTGTCGACTCTTCTCAACAGTTCCTCATCATGTTGTTTGTGAAGCTCTTCTTCTTCTAACTTCACTTTCACAATTTGCCTTTGAGATTCAGGAGTAATTGTTGGAGGGTGACTTATGGCCTTAGGCAACTGTATAACAGCTGAGATTGCAGCCTGTCTTCATCTTCATCATTATCTTCTTCTTCCTCTTCTAGCCTCGTACCCTTCTCTTCCTCTTCTGGGGTACATCATCGGCTATTGGTTTTGTGGGTAAGGGAATTGGTTTAGTGGGTTGTGGTTGTGGTGGTTTTGGTGTGGGAATTTTGACAGGCTGTTCTAGCATTTTGGATGTAAGTGAGGCTTTAGATTGTTTGACCAGTTCAGTCCTGCTCCCAGCACCAGCTTCATTCAAGGCTTCAATGACCAGCCCTTTAGTATATACTTCAGATGAACAGATCTTGGTGGTTATTGCCAAGATGCTATCCCTGGACCATGACTTGATTAAAATCAATGATCTTCCAAGATACTTAGCTATGAACCTAATCATGATTTCTAGCCTTTCCCTTTCCACACACTGTAACTTGCCCATCTTGCTTGGATTTCTTCAATCTCCAATCTTCTAATTTCTGAGTCAAGTTTTTCAGTGTCATGACCTTGCCTAAACAGCTAATCAATGATGTTATCCATTGATCGGTTGTGTTGGGCATCAGCCTCCTTCACCATTTTCTCCAACTCCTTCTCCTTCTTTCCACTCTTCCTTTTCTTGTATGTGACATGAAAGTCTTTAGTACTTTCAGTCACTTTCTCCATTTCAGCTTCCTTTTCCTTCTCCTTCTCAGTCTCTACACCCACTCCTTCTCATTTTCCACCTCTATCTCTTTTTCTTTCTTTTTCCCATCTTCAATCCTCTTTCGTTTTGCTTTCACTGACTGAATCTCCCCCTTTTTGGTTGCATTGGTTGCAAGGGTTTGATTGTCAAAAAGCCTTGTGCTCACAACTTCCTCTATCAAGGGTTGGATAACCGAGGGAAGCCTCTCATCAAGGGTTTTAATCACTATATCAGTGATAATTGGTGCAATGAGAGGTAAGGAATTTTGAAAGATAGCAGCTATTTGCTCAGGGGGGTTCTGTCCCTGAGAGATAGTGCCAGAAGTAGAGACAGGTGGCTGAGTGTTTTGGGTGGCTCTGTGTATAAAAGACCTTCAGAGGAAGGTGCCATCTGTTGTGGATTGGGGCAGATGGACTTAGATCCTGAGACATTTTGGCAATCAGCTCGTTGAGTCTGCTTACCTCATTCTCTAGGATGGTATTTTGGGCTAAAACATCATAGAAGAAGCCCAGGTCATCATCAGTGTTTGCTGAATCACTTGACCTCCTGATAGAATTAGGATGTACATGCTTTGAGTGTAGATCAGTATCAGCATGTGCCCCTTGTTCTTGGTACTGGGGACTTCCTGCCCCAGGACTATGTCCTTCATTGGCAGTTGCCTCTGGTGAGGTCTTATGGATGTTACCAACTGCATCCTGATCATATGCTGAAGCAGCAGAAGTGGCAGCCTCACTAGATGTTC
Source organism: Flaveria trinervia (assembly GCA_025506515.1). Classification (NCBI taxonomy): domain Eukaryota; kingdom Viridiplantae; phylum Streptophyta; class Magnoliopsida; order Asterales; family Asteraceae; genus Flaveria; species Flaveria trinervia. The sequence continues at coordinate 39,508,581 of CM046452.1, read as the reverse complement.
GAATCTCTGTTTCTACACTTGGAGATGGAACAGTGTAACCTCTGTGTTGTGGGTTAGCAGCAGCACTTGGATCCTCCCCCTCAATTGTTGAGTCTATCCCAGTTTTGATTGGTATCTGGGGAGGGGGTGAGGAATGCAACTGAGTCAACACTTTTGCAACTATTATGGTAGGACTTTGGGGGGCAGTTGCAGTGGGAGATGTGTGTAGAAGCAGTATGCACCCGGGGAGAGTGGTGTGTTTCAATGGCAACCTCCTCAAATAAGGAAGGTTCTAGATGTATAGGTGCCCCGAATGTGGTTGCTGCAGGCTCCTGTTGAGAGGAAGCCTGAGCGGTTGAGGTTGGGTGAGTACTTGTAGCTACTGGGGGATTATGGCCAGTAGATATATCCTGTGTTTGTGTTGCAGGGACATCCTCAAGGGACTCATTTCCCTGATTAACCGTTTTGGGATTCTTGTGTTTGGGTTTGGTGGGGACTTCGGATTTGGAGGTGGTGGCTGTGGGTTCCAGCTGCGTGGGTTTTCTCATGAATATCTCTAATGAAATGGTACCTGATGTCAATATGCTTTGTTTTGGAGTGCTTCACCGGATTTTCAGTAATGGAGATAGCACTATTGTTGTCAATATGAATAGGAGTATTCATAAAGTTGAATCCATAGTCTAACATCTGATTCTGAATCCACAGCAACTAAGCACATCAGCTAGCAGCAGCAATGTATTCAGCTTCAGCAGTTCATGATCTTGCTAAGATGAATGATCTACTTGATTTAAACATATAACAACATCAACCATTAGTCAATAATCAAGACAGTAAACATTAGATGAATATACATATTATGTACACAAGTTTAATACATAATTCAATTACAAAAGTTTTCAAATACATAAACATCTAATAATTCTTTTTTTCTTGATCTGTAGTCTTTTCAGCTTGAGCTAGATGTGTACATCACACAATCTTCAATCTGTTCCTCAAAAGATTCTTGATCGGGCTGAAATTATCACACTGCCAATGCACCAGGAACTTAGGTTCAACTTCACGGTCATCACCTTCTTCTAGGATCTTTAGTACTTCTTCAGCAAGCTTTTTGAAGGATTTGATCTGCCCAAGAGACATATTAAATTGATGTGGCTAGTGTGATATGATCCAAGTCGGGTCATACCCAATAACAAGCCAAACAAACACCGATAAATATTTATTCGTTGATGAGATCAAACAAATAAATATAAGCACCAACTAGAAACCGGGTTTCCTAAAACATTGCTTTTGAAAATGAACAACATTATATGTATAATTTATTCCTTAGAAATTGTTTGTTTTATTATTTAAGTTAGTTAAATAATATCAAACAAAAGTATGTTAGATTTTATAAAATTACAAGGGTTTTAACTTTATAAAAAGGAGTGCAAGAGTTATTTTTATAAAACATTTCAAATGGGAGGGAAACCCACTAAGTGGGACCCTCATTCGGCCGCCCCATGTGGGTTAAGCCTTATGCAACATAGATCAACTAAACATTTTTCTTTCACAAGGCAAAGAACTCTCTCATTCTTTCTCTCTAGAAATCGAGTTCTAGAGCTGAAAATACAAGTTTTTTCAGCCTTGAAACTAGTTCTTCTTGGCTGAAAAATCGACCATAAGTCCTTTTGAGTTGGTGTTGCAAGTCCTAGCAAAAGGTGTTTGTACAAGCTTTGGGTATCATCTCTTGAGAACTTCTACCTTGAAGTTTAGACATTCGAGCATCATCATCCAACATCCATCTCCACATTTCTAAAGTAGCATATGTGGTTGATGTATATACATGTTATGATAGTATGTTCTTCCATATAATATGATCCTTGTTTTGGGTTTTGCTTAAACATATGTATATGATACATAAACTCACGTTTTTTTTATAAACTCCGCTGCGTTTTACATGTTAAATGGTTAGTATGTCTTTGATAAACATCTACAAAACCCATCACTTTTGGCTCTGTTGTGGATCATCTACTGTTCATAAGCCTGAGAGATATTCCACTGCAACCAATAAGCATAGGCATCTTGTACATTAGTGACATAACCTTGTTAGTTTGTTGAGAGTCTTCTTCATCCATACCACCACCCATTTGCATAGCATTATTCCCATCTTTGTCCAAAACATCATCTTCTTCCTCTCCGTCAAGCAGGAGAGGATCATGTGATAGCATATGGGCAGGTGGTTTAACATTAGTGCTAAGTATGCATTCAGGTTTGGTTGGACATCTCATTAATTTCTCCTCCCCTTGACGCTATGCACTTACGGATGACATGAGCTAAGCACTTGAACAGGAGGCTCAAGTTTCTCTTGTTGAGCATACCTGCGTTGATGTCCCTAGTGTACTTCATCCTCAGTATAGCAGCTACATGTGCACATACATTATGCTTGATGTTCATTATCCATCGTTTAGCCATAGTGCTGCAACACAAGACACATACGTTAGAATTTGTGTACATGGATGACATTTGGATTTTAATGACCTTGATTCATTTAGTTCAGTCGTGCGAATGGACAATGCCACTGAGCCTTAGTCAGGTGATTGGGCTCAGTCGTACAATTGAGCCTGCGACTGAGCTTAGTCATATACTGTCCCATGCGGTTGGACTAGTCATGCGACTGAACCCATAAGCATGGTTCATACGTGTGATTGAGTCATTCGGCTGGCTCAATCGTGCGACTGGAGTTCATCAGTGTGTCCATTCGCATACCTCACTGTTAAACACAAAAGGATTTACTCTTTATCGAAACATGACATTTCACTTTTGTGTTTAGACTCATCTGGACCGTAGAGACTCGAATTAGCACTTAGATTCATTTAGGCCAACATGTGTGACCATTTAAGTGTTCTATTCTTAAAAGGAGTCTTGGTTAAGAGTTTTAGTGAGTTCAACACTTAAAACCTGCATTTAAGACATTCATTTTGACCGAGTTACGTTGGAGTGTACCTGTAGATGAGTAGAGTAACAGTTAGAATCACATTCACAATGCTACATTAATGAAACACCATTTTGGCAGAGTACCAGTGCTCTAGTGTGAGTTGAGGGCGAGTTGGGAGTGATGAGTAACGGCGACTGACTCCCCCTCTATTTATACTAGAGTGTGTTCTAGTCGTGCGACTGAACCTAATCGCATAGCTGGTTCGTGCGACTGAAGATCAGTCGATCACCTTCAGTCGTGCGACTAGAAGTTAGTCATGCGACTGTGTCATTCGGTCACCTTCATCCATGCGATTGGTTCAGTTTTGTATTCCAATCGTGTGATTTTACTCATGCTTATGGTCCAATACCACGTCCAGCCCATCCGTGTGTGTTAATCATGCGATTGGGCTCATTCGTACGGGCCATTCGTACGACTAGTCCTGCGAATGGATCATACTCATGATTTTGACTTTATAGCCATTTGACACCTAATTCCTTTTTAACTTTTGATTAAACATTTTGAGCATTTGATCATCTCAGACATGATCATTTTAAATTAGAACCTTTTGATCACTTCAGTCATAATCCTTTTAAACAAAACACATTTTGTCACCTCAGACGTGACCCATTTAACATTTGTAGATCAAATCATTCAGGACGTGTTACCAAAGTCTTTTGATGCTAGATTATTGTTTTCATCGAGAGTCATTAGTAAGTTTAGGAAATCATACTAGTACTACATGTTGGACCAAAAGAACCAATGAGCCAAGATCAGAAAACCTCTAAGTCCCACACGGTATCACAACAACTGCTGAAAGCCTCATCAGTAGTTTGACAAGTGCTGAAGACTTCAAGAAGGCCTACAAAGCTAATCTAACCCCTCAGAAGATGCTGGAAAACAAAATAGTGAAAAAGGGGTTAGTTTACAAGAGGCTTGAGGAAGTCAGGAAAAATGAGCTCCAGTTGTTCCTAGAGGGTAATCACCCGGATGAGTTTGCTTACAGAATAATAACAACTGTGGAGCTAAAGAATGGGAAACAGGCCAAATACATGTCTGAGTATTATGGGCCGGAATCATTGTTTGAAGGAGGTGCTGAAGAGCTAACCATGGAGGAACAAATCACCTTCCTTGAGGCCTACACAAGAGAGTCGTACAGACTCATTATGGGGAAGTGAATCTCATGAATGGGATAACAACTCTGTGTCCAGTTCCCCAAAACAGAGTTCCCATTCATACTCTGCCAAACAAATATTTGAGGTTCTTCCCAGGCCGGAGCGTACATGGGTCATCTTCTCTACTGATCAAGAAGGAAAAAGACCAACATTTTTGCCATCAATAAGTGGGAGTATAAATAAGTTAGAGGTTTTGGCTGCATTGGTTCAGGGGGAGTTTGTTGGACCAAAAGAACCAATGAGCCAAGATCAGAAAACCTCTAAGTCCCACACGGTATCACAACAACTGCTGAAAGCCTCATCAGTAGTTTGACAAGTGCTGAAGACTTCAACAGCTGAAGATCAAGTGCTGAAGACCTTAACAGCTGAAGAACCAAAGTGCTGAAGTACACAGCTGAAGAACACAAGTGCTGAAGCTGAAAGACCAAAGTACTGAAGTACAACAGCTGAAGAGTTCACAAGTGCTGAAGATCAACAACTGATGTACAAAGTCTGAAGACAAAGACTGAAGACATCAGCTGATGATATCTACTGAAGTCATCAGCTGATGAAACGCCTGAAGGTCAAAGTCTGAAGATCAAGTACTGAAGCCTCAGTAGTTTGTCACAACTGCTGAAGAGTACTTCTTCAGTAGTTGTGATATCAGTAGTTTTATTTTCTTTGTTTCAGTAGTTTTGTAAAACGACTGAAGAGCTTGTTCTTCAGTCGTTGTAGTTTCAGTAGTTTTATATTTTGTACTTAACTTGCTGATATGTTCTCAGTAGTTGTGAACATTTCAGTAGTTTGTTAAGAATTAGTTATTTCTGTATTGGATCTGCCAGTTGTCACTTTCCGTGATAACAGCAGTGACTGTTGCACTCTATATAAGGAGTGACAACCTATTGTAATGAATGAATGAAATGATGAATTGAATGGAATGAATGATTGATTCGATTAGAAATATTCTTCATCTATAAACATTCCCAGAAATCAGAAATACATACTCTCCCAATAACTGTATGCGATCTTAATGCTCACATATATTGTTAGCTTGCTACAATTTGTCTAACTCGTGTTTGTATTCCGCTGCGTTATATTCTGTTACATCAAACCTGTGATCACTGATCCTGTCACTACAAGATTCACACATTGATTTGGACTTTCAAGACTTGTAGCCACGATGATTGTCAGTATACTTGTCCACTTAAATTCATACACAGACTTTTGACACATATTGGTGATACATTAAGGTTTAATTATTTCAAAAACCATTTGTGGATCCCACGCTTATATGGTAATCAATATTCCTCAGGAGATTTTTGAGCGGTCTACGGGTATTTTCATAAGAAGAAACTATTATTAGAGCTTTCAAAGAGAATCCAAGCCTCAGGTCAGTGCCACCGCACAACAAAGAGGCGGCAAACAACAATGAATTCTAGAATATATAGGTTATGCTTATCCTCAGGTCATGCCACCGCACAGCAAAGAGGCACACAACCTATCTTCTTGTTTGAGCAATTTTATTCTTTTTGCACAGATCGCACCAACAACATAGGTTATTAGTTTGATTGCTTTTTTCATTTTTTATCATGTGCATTGCTCAATTTTTGGTCATCCACTCATATTTGTGGCGTTTATTTTGCTCATCACCCCTTATTGGAACTCTGTTGATTGTGTTAACCAGGGATAAGATGATAACCCACAGCTTGTTAAACAACTTAGTTTGATCTTGAGATCACCAACGAGGTCTACTTATCTATTGTGTTGAATCTACCGACACATCATCTAATGGTCTAGCAAACTCTTAGGTCTACTTTCTCCGTGTTACCTTAGTAATAACTAGTTTTACTATCATTTTTCCCTTTATTTTTGCTTAGACTTCTCAGACTTATACTTTGAATTTCGCATCTAATTTAATTTAAATCTTTTAAAGTCCCAAATACTTTGTTCCTATAAACTATCATTTTCCATAGTCGTTGAATCGATATCTCAGATACGATCTCATTGCTTTTAGCTTGCATGTATCCCTCCTTTGTTTTTTTTGGTTAACTTAACCTATTCTCCCCCTAAAATTCTAAAACCGTAAACAATTTGCATTTTTAGGATTTTAATAGGCGAAGAAATAAAAACAAAAAAATTAAATAAATAAAATAAAATAAAATAAAATAAAATAAAAGAAAAATGGACTCGACGCATCGGACTAAACATGTTCATCTTCTGGAATAACATCACTTTTCTTTTTAACGTCGTTGACCTCTAACATATATAGAAAACGTGGTTTATCAAAGCCTTTCGTGTAGAGGTCAGCGCGTTGAAAATATGTATTTATTTAACCACATCGATTAGATTCTTTTCAAAACAATCACGTATAAAGTGATATTTAATGCTGATGTGTTTGGTCTTAGGATGTTGGACAAGATTTTTAGTAAAGGCTATTGCAGCAGAATTATCAACAAATATAGGGGTGTTACAAAATTGCAAACCGTAGTCCTGCATTTGCTGTTGAATCCAGATGATTTGAGAACAGCAGCTTGCAGCAGCAACATATTCAGCTTCACAAGTTGACAATGCAACTAATGTCTGCTTCTTACACTGCCACATGACTAATCTTCTCCCAAAGAATTGACACCCTGCTGAGGTGGATTTGTAGTGCATCTTGCAGCCGCCATAATCCGAATCACTGTACGCGGTAAGGTCAAAATCATCATCATGACGATACCACAACCCAAGTGTTGATGTACCCTTCAGATAACGGAATATCCTCTTGACCCTATAAGATCGTTAACTTTTGGTTTCGCCTGATATCTTGATCAAAGACATGTCACATACATGATATCAGGTCTTGAGGCAATGAGGTACATGAGGGATCCAATCATTTCTCGGTACATGGTGGCATCAACCAGATCACCATTCTCGTTGGGTGCTACATCATGGTTTGTAGCAAGAGGAGTCCCAGCTGCGGAAGCATTCTCCATGTCAAACCGACTGAGAATATCCCCTACATACTTGGTCTGATGTAGAAATATCCCCTTTGGTGTTTGATCCACCTGTAACCTGAGAAAGAACTTCATCTCTCCCATGGCACTCATTTCACATTCTTCCTTCATTACCACTTCAAATTCTTTACATAAGTCCCCGTTCTTGGAACCCAAGATTATGTCATCAATATATATCTAAACAAGCAGTAGATCACCATCCTTTTCTTTGACGAACATTGTATAGTCAATTACACCTCTGCGAAATCTGTGTTTCACCAGGTGCATTGAGAGTTTTTCATACCATGCTCTCGAGGCTTGATGAAGCCCGTAGAGAGCCTTATCCAGTTTGTAAACTCTGTCCCGATTATATGGATTCTCATATCCTTTGGGTTGACTGACATACACTGTTTCCTGGATTTCACCATGAAGAAATGCACTCTTTACATCCAGTTGATAGACTTTAATCTTCATGTAAGAGGCATAGGCTAGGAAGATGTTGAAGGACTTGAAGAATCCATCATAGTCGAAAAAGAATGCGGGTCCTTTCCAGCAAGAGGAGTGGTGTATCTCTGAACGTCGACGTTACACCACACCTCTACTTGACCCGTTAAGTTGTTGTAAACTCTCTTATTTGGTATGTTGTATCCTAGAAAAATGACCTCTTCAGCCTTCTCGCTAAACTTTCCTTCCTGAGTTTTCTTCAACAATGTACATGGTGCTCCAAACGGTTCGAGGTACTCCACATTTGGGTTACGTCGTTGAAGTAACACGTAGCACGTCTTGCCATGACGTTTTACCACCAGATTTCTATTTAACATGTAACATACATTGGCAACTGCCTCATTCCAAAACTGGATAGGCAGTTTCGAGTCTGCTAGCATTGTCCGTGCTGACTCTATTAAGCTGCGTTTCTTTCTCTTAGCAACTCCATTCATCTGAGGAGTGTAGGCGGAAGTGAACTGGTGCACAATTCCCTTGTCTTTGCAGAACGCCTCCATCCATTGATTCTTGAACTCGGTTCCGTTGTCTGAGTGTACTTGTCTTACCTTCAGCTTGTAGAGTGACTCCAGTGTAGTTACTAAGTCTTTGAATGACTCAAATGTTTCTGATTTTGATTTCAGAAACATCACCCAAGAGAATCTTAAGTAGTCATGTGTAACTACATAGCAGTACAAGTCGCCTGTGATGCTTCTTGTACTGACTGGACCAAACAGATCCATGTGAAGAAGCTCAAGAGGCAGTTCTATGGAATTAACTTTCTTTTCCTTATGAGACTTCTTTGTCTATTTGCCTTTCTTGCAGGCGACACAAAAATCCGGGAGTTGGAAGTTCTTGACAATGACTCCTTGCACTAGGTCATTCTAGATTAAGTGGTTCATCTTTCGTGGATTGATGTGCCCCATTCTCCTATGCCAGGAGATAGAATCCTTCTTAGTAGCTTTTGACAAGAAGCATTGAACTTGGTGATCCGTTGTGGAGGCCTTTGATAGATCCAAGACGTAAAGGTCATTATATCTTGAGGCTGACATTAAGACTTGGTCCTCCGGAATCACATAATCCTTTTTGAGGACATAGCACTTCTTATTGTCAAAAACTACCTTAAATCCCTTGTCACATATTTGGGAAACAGAAAGCAAATTATTTTGAAGTTGTTGAACATAGTTTACCTTGTCAAAGTTCACTTTCTGATTCCCCACTTTCCTTTGATGCATGATCGTTGAAGGGTTAGTTACAACACAACAACACAAAGAGGAGATTAACTAAACTTTAATCAAACAGTAAACTGGATTAACCAAGTGTTGAGATACTAAGAACAAAGTAGTGCAGGAGACAAAGAACACAAAGAACACAAGTGTTTTGTTTTCAAGAATGCAGTATATTGCCTTCTCTATGTTCTATTACAAATTTTACAAAGCATATTCGAAAGATACAAGAACATGAGATACTTATACTACATCCTACAGCCGGTTATACTTTGAAAGCCAGCTGGATACAATTGACTGGACACAAACAAAATCAATTGTAGAGTCAAAAGGCAGATTGCCTTTTGACTTGTGACTATGACATGCCATAGCTCACATCCTTATCTATTACAAAAAGGATAAAGTACATAAAGTAGAAAGTTACAGACTCAAGACCTTAATGTACAGTTACCAAAAGCATGGACCTTTTCACCAAACCATGTACATTGGTGACTTGCAGAGGCATAGCGGAAAGGTGTCCAGCTTTATGGAACAGTACATCAAATAAAGCATGTTACTAAAAGTCTTCAGAAGAAATCTGTCTTCATGAACTTGAAGCTTCGGAAGACTTTGTCTCTGAGGTTCATGTTTGGCTTCGGAAGATATTGGTCTTGGCTTCAGAAGATTTCACACTTAGAGTATTTTCTGTTTCATGTGTGAAACTTCCTAAGCTTCTTCTTTAATGCACTTGTGCAGCATGTAGGAAAGACTAAAGATGTTTAGGTTGCATCAGCCTCTTCATTAATCTCTACAAACTCCCCCTAGGTTGATGCTACCAAAACACTTTGAAAACTTCAGATATTAACAGTCCTCATTAGGATGATCACCATTCCTTTCTTCATAAGATGATCAAGATCCTTTAGGCTGTCAAAGTGTCTTCTCATGTCAAAGAGGTCATGCAGAGGCAACTGAAACATATCTTGCCATGTATAAATGTCTTCAATGCCTTGATCTCTAATAACATGCCATCTTTTTGGATTTGTGGTGTATGCCTAAGACAAGATGGGTACCCCTGATGCTAGAGGAGCTTTTTGAATTAGAGTTGGTGTAGCATCCTCTGGCTTCACATCCTCAGGTTGTTCTGACTCATCCTGAGGTTTAGAAGGGAATGCAGGCTTCTTCTTATTCTTAGACTTTGGTCTAGAAGCCATCCTCTTCTTTCACTTTCCAAATTTTAACTAAGGAGACTGGCCCGCAGCACCAGATTGATCTTCACTGTCTTTCTCAGTTGGGACTTCCTCTCTCTTAGGTTCAGATGGAGAAGGAGGTTGACCCTGCTGTGGATCAGAAGATGAAGCTTGCTGATCATTAGCAGGAGGTCCGGGTTGTGTTGTGTCTGGTTGTTTAACCTTAACCTCCACTTCAGGTGGAGCCTGACTTGGAGTGGAGTGTAAGTTAGTGAGCTCCCCACTCTTCTGCTTGATTACCCTGATATGCTCATCCATAGTGGATAGAGACATGGATCCAAGTCTCTTTCTGGAGAATCCATACAGCTTCAAGAAGCTTATCATCCTCTGCCTATTAGCAGACTTCTTCATGCTCTTTTGGATGATGGTTCTTGATTTTGCAGCTTCTTCCCTTAGCTTCTTCTTTGTTGTCTTTTTTTCCTTGACTAACACAAGCTCAAGTTGTTTTAAGTAATCAAACTCAATATAATCATAAGGTAAGGGAACAGTGCATCTGCCTGATAAAGGCCTATCGCACTCAGGTAGTTAATCATCTTGATTCTGTCTTCTTCCTTATCTTCCTGAGGTTCTTGTTGAGCCACATCCTCTTGTTCAGGACTTTCTTGAACTGGTGAGAGGGTAGGCATACCTTTGTACAGTCTTTTTCTTCTTCTCTCTTCTTTGACTTGTACTAGGAGTTCTGCATCTTCTGCCTCCTTCTTCTCTCTTGACCTTTCCAGGTCAACCAGTTCATTCAATTCATCCAAGGGAAGAGAAATGACACTATCTATGTCATAGTTCCTAGTCCGCAGATAGTTAATCCTGACTGCCCTTAACTCATCATTCTGAGTATCTGGTCTGGGGGCAGCCCTGATTGCAGACTCCATAAGTCTTAGAGACTCAGCAGAGGAACTTTCTCCCCTTAGCCTCCTTTTCCTCTCTCTCTCCTCCTCCTCAATCTCCTCAGATGTCATCTTTCTTTTCCCTTTGTCACTCACAGACCTTTGTGACTCAAGGTGGAGAGAGCTTTGGCCTTCATTGCTTGTTGCAGCATCTGAGCTTAGGCCATAGAGAGGTTGAGAAGCACCTTCACCAGCAGTGTCTCAGAAGGAATATGGATCTCTGCAGTAGTTGGAGATGATGAGACAGGGCTCTCAGGTTCTGTCACTAGGCCTTCAGTCAAGGTTTCCCCTATGAAGCTAATCTTAGGGTCTACCTCAACATCTAGTTGACCGATGACATTGCCTGATTGCCTAAGTCTCCTTCTTAAGCTGAACTCTATAGTGATCCTGTCTTGGATTCTTTTAGCCAGTCTATCAACTTGTCTTGATTGGCTTGGGTTGACAAGTGGCATGTTGACTAGATCCAGACCTTCATAGTAGTCCAAGGTCTAAAAATTGAAGACTTCTTGCTGTCCTTGAACTCTTATGATGATGAGGGCCTTCCTATTGTTGTCATACCTCCACCCAATGATATGATTGAAAGATGGTGAAGGTGACATAGCCCTTGGTATCCCATCCTCAAACAGACTCTGTATGAAGGAGTCTGTGTAGTCCACATTAATGTGAACTAGAGGAGGTTGCTGAGAATGCACAGTTGCAAGTGAGGATGGTGAGTCCTCAATGTCCATTCTCTCTAAAGAACTCCCATGTTTTGTGGCTGTAATGACTTTCTCCCCCTTTTTGGTAGCATCACCCACTTGCATAAGTGAGCTAGAAGATAGGTCAATCACATCCACAGGTTCTCCTGTTCCTGGTTGAGCTCTCCTTAAGGGTCTCCCAGCTAGTTTTTCCTTAAGATATGAAATCTCAAGTTGCTAATCATTGATCCTGTTGTGTAAGGTGGTCACCTGAGATTCAAGGTGACTGACCTTTAAGACTAGGTAAGTGCATGTTTTAGAAAATTTTTGCACCAGTAGTCTCAGATTCCCCTCATCTTCATCAGAAGATTCATTGGGGGATAAGATGATTGGACCAGAGTCCTCTCTCTCTCACCACCAGCTTGAGGTTCTTGGCTGCTGGTTTTTGATAGGATCAAATGAATCAATCTGTGATGATTTATGAACACAATTCAAAGAAATTCACACAAAGTAATCAAATCAAAACAAGATATCAACAAAATTCATGTTTTCATTAATATCAAGCTAAGACAATTACAAGTATGAAAGCAGGTTCGAATCTCTTTTTATCTACCTGCAAGTCTAAGCTATTTATACTGAAAACAAAAAGTAAAGAACTAACAAATTACACGAATAGTCCCTATACTATTACAAACTATAAAACGACAAATAAAGACAACATGTTAATCTTTCTTAGAGCACTTAACAATACTCCCCCTAAGATTGACATGGTCTTCTGTCTTCAAAAACTTCAAGCTTTGTCTACTTTTCCATCTTCAACTTTATCTTCAACCTTTGACTTCATCATTCAAAGTAATCTTATAGTTCTTCTTTAACTTTAAACATTGGCTTCTGTTTGTATATCTCTACATCTTTCAAAGCTTTTGATATTGCAGACTTGAATTTACTTGCAAGAATTCCTTGTTCGGGTTTAGCTTCATTAGTTTAATCTCCATCTTGTTCATTCTTTCCAACGTGTCTTTTGAAAGACATGAAATATCAATATTAGCGTATAACTCGATAGGCTTGTTACTTTCCTTTGAGTATACTTCTAACACTCCTTTCCTTGATATTCTTATGAATTCAATATCTTTAATATCTTTCTTGACTATGTTGGCATAAGCAAGAGCCTTTCTCAGCGATATTCTTTCCATGGTAGCATTCATCACATTAATAATGGAAATTAAATATTTCTTATCTTGCTCTGCTATTTCAGGAGATACTTTCTCAAATTTTTGTACAGACAAAAATGAGATATAGCTCGGATGTAATAGCTTTAGCTCAAAAACTCCAAATAAAGTAATCATGTACTCATCCCATCTTTCTAGATTTCGGACCAACTTCAGCTCAAATGTCTCAGTGCTATAAAACCATCTGAGAATTGGCTTTGAGTTTTGATTACCATCTATCACTTTCAGACCAGGAGTTGTAACTTTCTCAAAATATTTGTCACAAAATTCAATCATAGAATGTTCCTTCTCTGAATGTACTCCCTTGAGCTTTTTGTTTTTCTTCAGAGTAGCAAAGTACTCTTTATCTTCTTAATCACACCTCGTGCTAAGAAAATTACTTGATCTATCTAATCCTCTTCTTAATAATTCTACAAACATCTTGCCACATTTTGAATCAAAAGGTTTGATCAGAGGTAATCTATTCAGCTCTTTGAAATCTTGCACTGGAAGTTTTATGATACTAGAGTAAAAGTGATATACATCACACACAGCATTTACTCTCTTTATCAAAAATGCATCGAATACTTCATCATACTTCCATGCAATAATCTTTACTTGATTGGTAAAATCTGGAGCAATCATAGCATTCAGCAGTTCAGAAACTGATTGTCCTTTTTGCAATACGTTTCTTACCAAGTCTCCAGTTATTCTTGAAGTATCAAGAATATGCTTTGTTCAGTTGATGCTTTGTAACTTTGTCTATCTGGATCAGCAAACATATCAATCAACTCTTTTCTATGAGCATGAGCATCATCAAATCTTGACATTTGTTTGATCTCCTGAGGCTTTAACATTCTTGTTCTCTTTGTTATTTCAAGATACTGAGGATTATCTGTATTAAGTACTATCATTTTCTTCATTTGTTTCTCAGTCTCTTGAAAACTTCTGACAAGATTCCTCAAAGTACAGATTGTAATCTCTTTAGCTTCCTCCAAGGGTAGTTTCTAGATTGCAACCATGATCTTAGAGCTGGAATACTCATATCATCTGGATCAATATGGTGCAACTCAGAACTAGATAGTTCTTCTACATTTATTACTTCTTTTGATCTTGTCCATTCACCATGCTCAACAACAATCTCATTTGGATCTATTGAAGCAACTGACTCTGCATAGATACATTTCTCATATTCATCGTTAATCTGAGAAACAGTCAGTCCATCCAAATATACTCGATTATATTCATCTTCACAAGATAATTGTATCTTTCTTCAAAGTCTTGTGGTACCTCATCTTGTTCTTGAGTATGTTCTTGTGAAGAGAAGTGTGATACAAATTGAGTTTCATCAATATCTTCATTATCAAGAACTTCATCATACCATCATCATTGTATACTTCCTCAATATCGTTAAAGCATCAAACTGTTCTTGAACATTTTGTTCTTTAATAGATTCTTTAGTTCTTTGAAGCTTAGAAGAAGATCAGTTTGAATTGTATCTTCTACTTCATTCAATTTTCTTTTGCCTTTTATCTGCTCAAGATTTTCATCAACATGTATCTCAGTACTTATCACATGTACTGGTGAGATAGACTTCTGAGCTTCTTTTTCTTTTAGCAATTCAGCTTTGAGATTTTCATTTTCTTCGGTTAATTTCTTGAATTTCTCCTCAAGAATATCATAATCTTTGATCATAACTTCAAAGTTTTTTATTACATCTTCTTTATCTTTGGCAAACCTTACAATCTTTTCATCTTTTAAGGCATTTTCTTCAGTCAACTTTATGTTTTAATCCTTAAGCTTTTGAATTTCTTTTTCAAGAGATATGTTTATCTCTTTCATTCTTTTATTCTCCACTTTCAACTCTTCAATCTCTTTCTCTTTGCTCAAATTTTCTTTTTTCAATCTGACAATCTCATCAATGTCAACTATTTCCTCTGTTTGTATAGACACATTGTGTGACATACTAACAGAAATTCCTTCTTCCTGTGTGTATCCTTGTGCAAAAAGTCTCGCTTTGTTCCTTATTACAACACCACGATCATCAGTCTTATTTCTAAATAACCATTTCGTGCCAATTGCATTTTCTTCTTCAGGTAGATCCACCAAATTCCACACTTATTGTTTGCGGAATTGAAGTAATTCTTCTTGCATGGATTCTATCCAACCATTGTCCTTTAATGCTTCGGTAACATTTTTAAGAACAATTTGAGAAAGAAAACAAGAGTATAAGCATACGTTTACTTGAATAGATTTACTCCTTGTTGTTCTCTCATTCAATGAACCAATAATCTGAGAAATTGGATGATTCTTGTGAATACGAGATGTAGGAGTCTCATCACATTGAACATTAACATCCAGATTTGTTTGATTCAAATTGTAAAACTCATGTATCAAAGTAGAATAATGTGGATTGAAGTTTGGAACTTGAGAAGGTGATTTGATGAAGTAATCAAAGTATTACCTGTATACTACACCAGAGATGGATGATGTTCCAGACTCAGGTATCACAAACTCATTACCATCACTAGGAATATTTTGTGATTCTTCCTGATTAATTGACTCTGAATGATCTAAAACTATATTTTCATGGTTTTGTCTTGTTGAATCCTTGACAAATAACAAAAATGGGTAGTCTGAGCTTGAATCATCTGGGTCATCAGAATTTGAATCTTCACTGAAATATCCAAGATCTCCTCTTGAGTTCTTGTTATCTGTAGAATCAAGACAATTTGATTGATCAAACAAATTAGATTGAAAAGAGTTTGATAATGAATCTAAGTCAAATAGCCATGCAGGACCATTTGAAACTGATGGAAAAGAATTTTCCAGAAATTTAACGTTGAATGTTTCAAGGATTACATTCGTCCTAGAGTTGTAAACTTGATAGGCTTTTGAAACAGATGAATATCCAACGAAAAATCCATTATCAGATTTTTGCTTCAAATTTTCCTAATTGATCACTTGAATTAAGAATCATCACAGGACAACCAAATGATTTTAAAAAATTTATGTTCGGTTTTCTACCAAACATTAACTCATATGGAGTTTTCAGTTTATCTTTCACGATTAAGATTCGGTTCTGAACGAAACACGTAGTTGATATTGCTTCATCCCAAAAAGTTATAGGAATTTTTGCATCAGCTAACATATAGAACGAGCAGCTTCAATCAGTGTTCTATTCTTTCTTTCAGCAACTCCATTTTGTTGAGGAGTTCTAGTAGCACTAAACTGATGAGCTATCCCTTCTTATTATAGAACGAGCAGCTTCATCCTTTCTGTGTACAAAACATTTCAATGTTAGCATTTTTGAATTCCATTCCATTATCACTTCTTATTATTTTCACTTTAGATTCTAATTTATTTTCAACTTTAATGATAAATTCTTTTAGTAAATCAGCTGTTTCAGCTTTGGCATAAAGAAAGAAAACCATGAAAATATTGTGTAGTCATCAATGATAACTAAACAATATGATTTTCGTCCAATACTCTTGACATTTGTTGGTCAAAAAAGGTCCATATGTAACATCTCAAGAGGTTGGATGTTGAGTTTATAGGCTTGGACTTATAAGACGCTCTGTGTTGCTTTCCCTTCAAGCATGCTGAGCAGTGATCATTTGTTGCAAACTTCTTAAATGGAAGACCAATTACATGATTTCCTGCTACAAGCTTGTTCATGTTTTTGAAAATTGAATGACCGAGACGTCTATGCCAAAGCTGGCTTTCATCATTTGATGCCTTAGCAATTAGGCATGTTGTTTCAGTTGAAGGATCAACTTGAGACATATCCAATTTGTATACATCTCTATCTCTCTCAGCTATAACAATCACACCCAATCTTTGCTTATTTTGAAACCTGGCTTCAAATCATAACAAAATGAATCATCAAATAGAACAGAATATGATTTGTCACATATTTGAGATACGCTTAAAAGATTAAAGTTCAACTGTGAACAAAAGTTGACTTTATCAAAGCTTATTATCCCATTGGATACTGTTCCTTCTCCGGTTATTTTTCCTCCAGCATCACCACCAAAGGCGACGTGAGTTCCATCTTTTGACTTAAAGTCTTGTAGCAAGGCAGTATTGCCTGTCATATGCCGACTACACCCACTATCCACATACCATGTATTGATTAGTCTTTTTGGGCGTACCTGCACTACAAGAAAGTTAAGTTGAGATATCTAACCAAGCCGAGATGGTCTTGGGCTTTCCAAATTTATCAACAATTGTAAATTGTTTATAATGGAGATTATTCAAATCAGGTTTGTTTTTGATGAATTTACCAATTTTATTTTGGAAATTGTTTGATTTATTTTTGTGAACATTCATACCATTTGATTGATCATCTTTTGAAATGTATTGATGACTAATATTTTTATTAGTCATCCTTACAGATCTTGGTATGAATTGTTCTTTCTTGTTATGTTTTAAGCTCACATAATTGTTCTTAGGAAAAGATCTCAAACCTACATTAGGTATTCTTTGAAATCCATTAGTTTGATTTCTCAAATATTGTGGATTAACAAATCCTTTGCTCATGTGTGATTTTGCAAAGTTTCTAGTGAGAGATCTATTTCTAAAGTAACAATTTGCAGTGTTGTGAGTCTTTTCATCATAATTAGTACAATATTTGTTATAATAACAATCTGCTGTCGAATGATTTCTCATGTCACATATGTGACAGTACTTGTTGAAGTAGCACTTAGCAGTATTGTGATTTTTCATATCACAAATTTCACAGTACTTTTATGGAGTTAAAAACAACTTTTTGTTAACTTTTGAAAATGACATAATGTTTGATTTTGGTGTCAAATAGTTAAACTGTTGTCTTTCATTTTTCACATTTTGATTTTGTGTCAGATTATTGTTCATTTGTTTAAAATGAACTTCCTTCTTGAATGTATTAGTAACAAATATTTTTGCTACAGCGGAAGTCTTTGAATCTAAACTAGATTTTAGATCAGAGTGTGATTTGTTCATAATATTTGCTTTATTATTTGGAAGAGAATTCATATTTAACATACCTGCTGACACAAATTTATTGGTTTAAGCTTTGATATTTGATTTGTTGTTTTAATCAAATTTTCTGAACTTTTGTTTTGTTCAGATGTTGCTTTTGCAGATTTCTTTCTTCTTCTTTGATTCTTTGATTTAGAAGAACTTGGTTTATTTTCAGATTGAACATCATCAGAGGAAGATTCCTTTTCTGATTGAAATTGTTTCAGATTGATGGTGTTTGAATCTTCTGATGTTCCTATCTGTTGTTATCCTTGTTTTGAACTCTCACTTCTTCTATTACATCATGAATTTGATCAGAAGAGATATTTGTTTTGGTTTTTTTGGTTCATATGATTTTATCTTGATTGGATGACCATTTTTGATTTTTTCTTGATCTTTTTCAACAAACACCTGAACATTTTCTTTTTCTTCTTCTGCATTCTTATTTTTATCCGGAAGGCTTTAACTTTTTCTTTATTTTCAGGTGAATGATCATGAGTATTGAAGTTCTCTGGTAGTGTGTTTATGATAGATTCAGGCATAGGTTCATGAGTGAAACCTAACCCTGCTTTTTGTTTATCTTTTCTTTCACTAATAAGTTTTCTACTATCATTTTTGAGCTCTTTACTTTTGCCAGATCAACTTGAGTAGCAGCATGTGCTATTTTCTCTAGTTCAAGATTCTTGGTCATCTCTTCTAGTTGTTTTGTAACAATTTCTAAATCTTTGATGTTTTGTTCCATGAAGTTTGAAGAGAGATAATCTTTTGATCTGTAGTTTTATGATCAGATTTAAGTTGGTTATGCATAGATTCCTCTTGTTTTAGCTTTTCACAGATTTTGAATGAATAGTTTCTATAGTGTTCAACATGTTCATAGCATGATTTGGTGCAAAGTTTTTCTCTTACTTCTGATGGTATTTCAGGAAATTTTGGAACTATGGTTTCAGGTTTTGAAGTAGAAGAGTTAACCTTTGGTTGATCAGACTGAGCCATTAGAGCTACTTCCTCTGTATCCTCCTTAGGATTAGACTTGTCACTCCAATCATAGTCATCTTCCTCTTCGTCACTTTCCACTTTTGGGTCATTGTTTTCTGACCAATCTTCTTCTTGAATTTCTGCAATAAGAGATAAACTTGATGTTAATTCATTTGTAAACTGATCTGCATATGCACTCCAATCATATCCATCTTTTATGCTGACTACTAGTGCTTTCTTTGTTTCATCAGATGATTTGGTTTCATCTTTAAGCTCTGGCATAGGAAGACTTTGATAAGGCTTTTGAAAAGTCTTCTGAGCTTGTTGAAACCTTTGATTGCTTGAGCATGATTGAGCACTTCTTCCATTAATCCTTGGAGCTTTGCATTCTCTTGAAAAGTGTCCATAACTGTTACAATTAAAACATCTAGCTTTTGACTTGTCAAATCCAACAATCTTGTTTACACTTGGCTTGTATTTCTTGTTGACATAAGAATGTTTTTGAGTCCTGTAGGCAATCATCACCATCTGCCAGTTCAGGTCCATCTCTTCAACATCTTCAGGATCCATCTCAAATAAATCCCGCAAAACAAAATCTAGTTGAGTTAAATGTCTACCTTGATATGCTTGAAAGCTGGCCATAAATGCAGTGAATGCAGTTTTGGACTCCTCATCCTCTAATAAGATATTATCACATCTTTAACTTTGCTAGATTTAGCAGAGTTATATGATAAAGAAGTCTCTGTTTGAATATTTGATGATTGGGACTGTGGTTTAGGAGGAGATTGAGAATGAGACTGAGTTGTATAAGCAGGTGCACTGGTAAATGATGAGTCAGTGAAAAATCCTGCTCCAACAAACAGATCTCCCTCTTCTTCAGGACTTTTCTCACTCTTTGCCATGAATGCATTCTCTATAGTGGTTGCAGGAGAAGCAACAAACTAATATTGAGACATTGATGCTGCTCTATCATTATTCCTTGAGCTTTCATCAATCTCCACTGATTCTATTTTTGCAATAAGAAGATCTAGATCCATTGGAAACTTCTCAGTATGCTTTGGTAGAGTTACAGTTTGTTTCCATGATGATGGTAAAGCATTGAGTAGTCTGAGATTTAAATCTTCAAGATCAAGTTTGATACCAGCTGTTGACATCTCAGTTATGAGTTGAACAAATATGTTCATCATTTGATTTATTGTCTCTCTAGACAAATGTTGAAACAATTCTAATTGTCTTTTCAGCTTTTGTTTCTTTAGATTTTGAATCTCCTTACCTCCTTCACAAATGATCTTCAATGCTTTATATAGTGTATATCCAGTTTGATATGCATCAAGCCTTGTAAGAACTTCCAATGGTAGTCCTTTACACATCAATGAATAGGCTTTAATATCATTCTTAACTCTTTTCAGATCATCTCCTTGAAGATCATCTTCTGGATAAGGTTCTGGAGAATCTTTAGTGTACACAAACCCTCTGTCAGGTCCATCAGTATTATAGGAATCTATGGTCCTTTTTCTATAGATTTCCAAAGATCAGTGTCAATGGAATTAAAATGTTGTTTTAGCCTAAGAGACCATTTTTGAAATCAGCTCTACTTTTAAGTTTTGGAACTCTGTTTTCAGAATCTTCTGATTTCACCATTCTTATATTTTTGTTGTTTTCTTATATTTTGAATTTTAAAAAAATTGAAAACGTTTTCAAAGAATTTTTTTAAAAAAAAAATTCTAAGTATCAAGGTTGAAACGTCTGAACAGTGTTCAAACGCCTCAACAGTTGATGCGTCTAAGTTGAGAGTTGTCTAAGGGAATGCCTTAGAAAATTTTTCAAAACGCCTAAAATTGATGCGTCTGAACAGTTGTAAAACGTCTGAAACAGTTGTGATGCATCTACACAGTGTTGATGCGTCTACACAGTGTTGATGCACCTACACAGTTATCAAACGTCTAAACAGTTCAAATACTTCTCAACAATGATACGTCTGGACTCTCGAACAGTGATCACACGTCTGAACTGAAAACGTCTACATAGTGTTGGTGCGACTAAACAGTAGTCAAACGCCTAACACTTGGACAATTTTTCAGCAAACTTCAACCCTAATGCGTCACATTCATCATGTTCATATGAAAATAACAGACTCAAATCTTCTGAATTATTCAAATGTTGATGAAATCAATTGAAACTTTTCAATTAAGCAAGTTTTATGCCGATAAACATTCTTCTTCATATCAATTTCTTCAATTTCAACAACAAATCACTCAATTTTTGAAATTTCAGTTCCAAAACTTCAACTCTTTTTCGAACAACAAATTCAACAAATTTACTTGAATTTGATGAATTGAACTGCTAATTGTGCTTCAAATCATGTTTCTGATGATATAACACAACTGAAATTCACAAATTTTCAATTGAATTGTATCTTAATCACAGATTCAGTGAGATTTTTGAGGTTTTCAAGTTCGATAAACTTCAAAAAAAATCAATCACTAATAGCTTACCAACAGCTCTGATACCATTTGATAGGATCAAATGAATCAATATGTGATGATTTATGAACACAATTCAAAGAAATTCACACAAAGTAATCAAATCAAAACAAGATATCAACAAAATTCATGTTTTCATTAATATCAAGCTAAGACAATTACAAGTATGAAAGCAGGTTCGAATCTCTTTTTATCTACCTGCAAGTCTAAGCTATTTATACTAAAAACAAAAAGTAAAGGAACTAACAAATTACACAAATAGTCCCTATACTATTACAAACTATTAAATGACAAATAAAGACAACATATTAATCTTTCTTAGAGCACTTAACAGTTTTCCTCTGCTCACTGGCAGTCGCAGTTGAGATGTCAGTGGGCTGAGTTGTCATGGTTGAGGTCTTAATGATGTAATCACTTTCAGAAGTGAGAACCTCTTCCATATGGACATCCTGAACAGGTTCAGGAGTGTCCACCTTAGTTGTAGGTGACTGATGTGGGATAGATGTAGGAGACTCGAGAGTACTCATCTCTCTTTGAGTAGAGGGAAAGAAGAGAGATTCATTATACTCACTCAAACCTATATCTTCATCAGTATAGAAATCAAGGTTGGGAATTGGTTGGTTGAGATCTATAGACTGGGGATGGTAACTGTCCCCTGAAGGTTGATCACTTGAGTGTTGAGACTCAGAGTGATGGCTTAAGGTAGTAGGGCTAATAAGCTCATCAGGCTGAGCATGAGGAACCTCAGCACTGATTCTTGAAGAGATGGGAGTGGTCTGCTCCTCAGGAGAAGTGGGAGCTCCAGTGTCCACTTCGTCCTGTATGGTTGAGTATATAGGGGCCTCCATAGAATGAATAGTCTGAGCAGGGGTTCGTTTGGATTTTCTTTGATAGGTAATGGAGATTTGAGGTTGTGTGGGTGTTTGGGAAGTAGCAGGTGTGGGTTCAACACTAGCTTGTGCTGCTAGGTTGTCACCTTGAGCAATGAGCTCTAACATTTTTCGGACTAGGGTTGTTTCTACCCTAGAGAATCCAATAGTGGACTTTCTTAGTATTTTAAAGATGTCGGGCTTCATTTGTCCCAATTTAAGAATGTTACCTGTTTCCCTTAACTGTGAGCCCAGTTCATAGTTAAGAATGTACTGGACATATCTAGGAAACATGTAATACTCTAAAACAAATTGTGAATACCTGAACTTGACCCCCTGAACCATTCCATGAACTATAAAGGAGAGATCCTCAGGAATCTGGTCCCATCCACCATGCTTGTTGATAAGTTGTGGATAACCACGTGGAGCAGGTATTTCCACTGGGATGAGACCTTCCCTTTCCTGAAGGTCTTTACAGAGAAATCTCCCTCATATCCCATCTGCTCAAAAGAATGATTGACAGCTTCCTTTGGGAAAAACACATCACCTTCTTCATCATCCAGCTGAAGATGTCTGTTGATGATGGCCGGAGTGATGAAGATTTTTCTCCCCTACACTGTGGCAGACAGTGCCTTCTCCCCATCCATAATGACCTCTTGGCAGGTCTTCCAGAATTCAAGCAACTGATCCTCATAGAGTGGAGGATCAATGGTTAGGGAGGTGAAGTAGTTTGACATAGTTAGAAAACGGCAAACCTCTGAGAAATGAGGATCTTTCTCAAAGCTTAACAGAGCAACCTGATTATGTTGTCTGTGTAGCTACATGGTAAAGTTGGGATCATTTCTGTGAGCAAGGTTAGCCATTTTGAAGTAGCTTAAGGATGAATAAAGAAGAATGAAAGAAATTTCAAGAGAGAAATTTGGGGTTTTAGGTTTGGAGGAAGAACAGATGATAGAAAGAGGGGGGAAAACCGTTGGGTTTATATGTGAGAAGGATTTTAGATAAAGTTTAATGAAAGAGGATAAATTTTGAAATCCGGATGTCGGTCCCACCTCTGAAAAAGTAGTTTACTTTTGCTCAAAAAGTAGTTTTCTTGGAAGTCAAAAAGCTTCTGAAGGTTAATTATCTTCGGAAGTTTTAATTAAAAAGCTTCCGAAGCTAAAATGACTTCAGAAGAGTTTCCTGAGAGGTTTGAGAATTTTGCTTCGGAAGAAGAATTAAAACTTGAGTGCTTGTATATAAACTAACAAAGCTTTCGAGAGTTAATTTTGCTTTGGAAGTAAATGGTCCTTGAAAATGAGTAAGTGTTTGAGACAAGTATTTAAGCTTCGGAAGATAAATTTGAAGACTCTTTCGAAGGTAAATTTCTTTGACAGTTATTTATTTTGAAGGCATGATTTACTTCCAAAGTTAAAAGCATAACTTCCGAAGTATCATAAATTTTCAAAAGTCTAAGGAAAGTCTTCAAAAAGAAATTTTCATCCAAAGAAAAACATGAGCTTATGAAAGTGATGAACTAGACAACTTAGGACACATATAAATTTTAAAGAAATAATAAGAATTAGTTTTAAGAAAAGCTTACTCAAAGTTTATTATCCCAATAGCTGATATTAGATATTTAAATATCTATTCATCAAAGGCCTTTGTAACAGATCAGCATATTGTTCATCTGTGTGAACTTTGACTAGTTTAATTAATCCCTTTTCATAGTTATCTCTTATTAAATGATACCTGATATTGATGTGCTTTGTCCCTGAGTGTTGCACAGGGTTCTCTATGATTGAGATAGCACTGTTGTTGTCTATGTGAATGGGAGTCTCCTTGAAGTTTAACCCATAGTCCAGCATTTGATTTTGAATCCAAAGTACTTGAGTATAGCAGCTTGCAACAGCAATGTATTCATCTTCAGCAGTTGATGCAGAGACACAGGATTGTTTCTTGCATTGCCATGAGACAACCCTTCCACCAAGAAATTGACATCCCCAGATGTAGACTTTGCAGTCATGTTGCAACCACCATAATCACTATCTGTATAGGCATACAGATTGAAGTCAGAATTCTTGGGATACCATAGTCCAAGTGTTGATGCACCTTTGAGGTATCTTAGAATCCTCTTGACAGTGATAAGGTGAGACATCTTAGGGTTGGCTTGATATCTTGCACAAATACATGTAGCAAACATGATATCAGGCCTGCTAGCAGTAAGATACATAAGAGACCCAATCATAACTCTATATAAGTGCTCATCTACACACTCCCCCTCAAGATCAGGACCAAAAGAGTGGTTTCTAGCTATGGGTGTCTTACTAATCTTACAGTCAGTCATGTTGAATCTCTTGAGTATGTCCTGAACATACTTTGACTGACTTATGAAGATGCCATCTTTAACTTGCTTCACTTGAATTCCCAGAAAGAAATTGAGTTCCCCCATGGCACTCATTTCAAATCTGTCTTTCATCAGCTTCTTAAAGTCTTTACAGAGCTTTGGATTAGTTGAACCAAAGATGATGTCATCCACATATACTTGAACTAGCAATATGTCTTTTCCTTGTTCTTTGATGAAGAGAGTTCCATCTATAGTACCTCTCATGTCATGTTTGCAAAGATACTCAAATAGTGTCTCATACCATTTCCTGGGTGCCTGATGCAGCCCATAGAGAGCTTTGTCAAGCTTGCAGACATAATCAGGATGATCAGGATCTACAAAACCAGGTGGTTGTTTAACATAAACCTCTTCATCTATCACTCCATACAAAAAGGCATACTTCACATCAAGTTGAAACACCTTGAAGTTCTTGGATGCAGCAAATGCCAGGAATATCCTAACAGCTTCTAATCTTGCCACTGGAGCAAAGACATCAGTGTAGTCAATCCCTTCTTCTTGTGTGTATCTGTTGGACCAAAAGAACCAATGAGCCAAGATCAGAAAACCTCTAAGTCCCACATGATATCACAACAACTGCTGAAGGCTTCATCAGCAGTTCGACAAGTGCTGAAGACTTCAACAGCTGAAGATCAAGTACTGAAGACTTCAACAACTGAAGACTAAAGTGCTGAAGCTCAACAGCTGAGGAACACAAGTGCTGAAGCTCAACAGCTGAAGAACACAAGTGCTGAAGCTGAACAGCTGAAGAACACAAGTGCTGAAGCTGAAGACCAAAGTACTGAAGTACAACAGCTGAAGAGTCTACAAGTGCTGAAGATCAACAACTGGTGTATAAAGTCTGAAGACAAAGACTGAAGACATCAGCTGATGATATCTACTGAAGTCATCAGCTGATGATATCTACTGAAGTCATCAGCTAATGAAACGTCTGAAGTTCAAGTCTGAAGACCAAGTACTGAAGTTTCAGTAGTTTGTCACAACAGCTGAAGAATACTTCTTTAGTAGTTGTGATATCAGTAGTTTTATGTTTTTATTTTCAGTAGTTTTGTAAAACGACTGAAGAGCTTATTCTTCAGTCGTTGTAGCGTCAGTAGTTTTATGTTTTTCAGTAGTTGTAGTAACTGATAACACTTAGTATTTTTGTAAGAAGATGTCAGCTGTTTTGACATCTTCAGTAGTTTGGTTTCAGTTGGAATAATTCTGTTAGATGTCACTATCAAGTGACATCAGCAGACGTCACATCTCTTATATAAGAGGTGTCGACCTAATTGTAAGTGTGACATTCTGTTACCACGAAAGCGAATATTGAATGAAATATATTTGCAGAATTCTCTCTATCTATAACCGTTTTGTTCTTCATTGAATATCTTTTCGTTCTTGTGAATTGGCTAATTCATCGTTAGAATTCCGCTGCTATACTCTCTAATCAATCAAACGTAGATCACTGATCCTAACAAGTGGTATCAGAGCTGGTTAATCATTGATCGATCTAACAATTGATCATTGAAACTGCTAATTGATATCTATGTTTGATTGAATTAGCATATTCGCAAGAACTGATTATAGATTATTGAATTTCTGACGCTTTCGTTCATTTATTTTGAGATCTCTCTTGGTTCAATTGGTTGTTGTGTTTTTGTTCTAAATCTATTATAGCTTAATTGAATTTGATTGAATCTGAGATGACTACTCCTTCTAATGATCCTCACAATACCGGTTCCTCAACCAAGCCCCGATGCTGGTTAGGACCGAGTATAACATATGGTAGCGAAGAATGCTTCATCACCTGTCTGTTAACAGTTCAGGTTGTTGGACATCTGTGGTACATGGACCACATAAGCCTATGGTGAACAATCTGGAAACCAATCAAATGGTTCCGAAGAAGAAGGAACAATACTCTGATGAAGATCGGAAACTGTTTGAGATTGATGCTGAAGCCCATGGAATTCTGGCCATGGCACTGCCTAATGAAATCTATTCAGGGCTTATGCATCATGAAACTGCTCATGATCTCTGGAATGCCCTGAAGGAACAATTCGGTGGCACAGATGAGGTCTTAGCAAACAACAGAGAAATTCTTGCCCAACAATATGAGACATTCTCTCATAGAAAGGGTGAGACACTGACTCAACGGTTTGAGTGTTTTTCCTGCTTGATCTCTGAGCTGAAAATGGTGAAACAGGAATACACCAATAGCCAGATGAATAACAGGTTCCTCAGATCACTTCCTGAGAGATGGGACACATACACTATTGTCCTACGCTCCAGTGCAAATCTGGATAGCCTATCTCTCACCCAGCTTCATGGGAAACTGCTTACATTCGAAGAGAGATAGAGCAGAAGAGGAAACTGTCCTCATCAGGAAAGCTCACTGATGACTTGTACCAGGGAATACTGCCTTGGTTGGTCATGAGTCAGAATATGCTGCATCTGAAAGCAATTATGATGAGCATATTGATTTCTCTTCAAATAGTTCTGATCATGCATTTGTTGGTATTGAGAGTCATTCTGGCAGTAATAGTGACAATCTATGCTTCATCATGGATGATCTGAAAGGAATAGCTGATGATGATCTAGAAGAGATGGATATTCTGAGCCAAATGGCACTGATTAATATCAAATCTCAGAAGTTCTATAAGAGAACTGGCAGGAAATTTCTCCTATTGAAGAGCCTAAGTCCACTGTCTGTTTAAAAGGAAAACAACACAAAGTCTCATTCCCTCCTATTGAAGAGCCTAAGTCCACTGCCTGCTTGCAATTACTGCATATGGATCTATTTGGTCCTGTGAGAGTAATGAGCATGACAAAGAAGAAATATTGTCTGGTAATTGTGGATGATTATTCCAGATTTGTATGGACTTTCTTTCTACATTCAAAGGATGAGGTTGCTCAGAAGATTATTCACTTTGTGTTGTATGTTGAGAAGCAGTATTCCCTTCCAGTCAAGTGTATTAGGAGTGACAATGGAACTGAATTCAGAAATCATACACTTGATGACTTCTATATCTCAAAGGGAATCAAAAGGCAGTTTAGCATACCAAGGACTCCAGAACAAAATGGAGTAGTGGAGAGAAAGAACAGGACCCTAATTGAAGCTGCAAGGTCCATGCTGGCTGACTCTGGTTTGCCACTGACCTTTTGGGCAGAAGCTGTTAACACAGCTTGCTATGTGCAGAATAGAGTCTTAGTAAATCAGAGGTTGATAAAGACTCCATATGAAGTTCTCCATCACTTGGCTCCTCTAATTTCATTTTTCAAAGCATTTGGGTGTCCCTGTTTTATTCTCAACACAAAGGGTCAACTCCAAAAATTTGATCCTAAGGTGGATGCAGGGTATTTTGTTGGTTATTCATCTACTTGCAAGGCATACAGAGTCTTCAACTGCAGAACAAAGATAGTTGAAGAGACTTTGCATGTGAAGTGTAATGAATCTCCTATGGACAAGATTCCACAAAACCCTGTGGAGTTGTTTGATTTGGACATACTGCAATATGTTCCTTATCAACCTCCAGCTGTTGCAGATCCTGTGGATAAATCATCTTCTGCAGCATGTCTTCCACCTGGTGGTATTGATGATGATGATGATAATATCAATACTCACCTATTCAAGTTTAGTGACCAACTGCCTGTGTCTGCTAAATTTGATGTTCCTGTAGCTTCAGCAGTTCCATCCACAACAAATGCTGATGAGATCTCTGATTCCTCTACATCTTTGAGTTACCATCTAATTCTTGGTTTCAAGAGTCTGCATCAACATCTGCTGCTGCTGAAGGTCCTACAAACACTTGCACAGATCTCATTGTTTATCAAGAACTGAAGAATCACCCAATGTTTCAGATTATTGGTGATATCAATGCTGGTGTGTCAACAAGAAGTCAATTGCCTAACTTATGCTTCTATGCTCTCTTCATCAGTCAGCTAGAGCCAAAGAACTACCATGTTGCTTTGAGAGACAATGGATGGGTTGAAGCCATGCAGCTTGAGCTACTTCAGTTCAAGAAACAGCAAGTGTGGGAACTGGTTCCTCTTCCCCCAGGTAAGTGTGCAATAGGCACTAAATGGGTGTTTAGGAATAAAACTGATGAAAATGGGCTTATTGTTAAGAACAAGGCTAGACTGGTTGTACAGGGGTTTTCACAAGAAGAAGGTATTGACTATGATGAAACCTTTGCCCCTGTAGCCAGACTAGAGGCAATCAGATTGTTTTTAGCCTATGCTGCATTCCACAATCTTAAAGTTTTTCAAATGGATGTCAAAAGTGCCTTTTTATATGGTAAAATAAAGGAAGAAGTTTATGTGTGTCAACCACCAGGTTTTGAGGATAATAAACATCCTGAATGGGTGTATAAACTTGATAAGGCTCTTTATGGGTTGAAACAAGCTCCTAGAGCCTGGTATTAGACACTTTCCACTTTTCTTCTTAAGAATAATTTCACTAGAGAATCCATTGATAAAACTCTGTTTATTAAGAAGGTGGATCAGCATAAGCTACTTGTTCAGATTTATGTTGATGATATCATTTTTGCATCCTCTGATCCCCAGTTGTGTGATGATTTTACAACATTAATGAAAAAGAGGTTTAAAATGAGTGCAATGGGAGAATTACAGTTCTTTCTAGGCTTGCAAATTAAACAAAAGGCTCATGGAACCTTTATTCATTAGTCAAAATATACAAAAGATCTTTTGAATAAGTTTGATTTACAAAACTGTAAGCCCTGTTCTACTCCCATGTGCAACACCACACAACTGGATGCAGATCAGAAAGGTAAAGCTATTGATGAAACACTTTATAGATGTATGATTGGGTCCTTGATGTATTTAACAGCTTCTAGACCAGATATTATGTTTGCTACATGTGTTTGTGCTAGATTTCAGGCTGCTCCTAAAGAGTCTCATTTGATTGCAGTCAAGAGAATCTTTAGATATTTGCAAGGTACACAATCTCTGGGTTTATGGTATTCCACTGGACACTCTTGCAAATTAGTTGCTTTTTCAGATAGTGACTATGCAGGGTGCAAGTTAACTAGAAAGTCAACTTCTGGTGGTTGTCAATTCCTAGGCAACTATTTGATTTCTTGGCAGAGTAAGAAACAACATCTGTTGCTACATCAACTACTGAGGCCGAGTACATTGCTGCTGCAAGTTGCACTTCTCAGGTACTCTGGCTTCAGAACCAACTTCTGGATTATGGCATTACAGAGACTAAGACTCCATTATTAATGGATAGTGCTTCAGCTCTGTGTATTGTCAAAAATTCAGTCCAGCACTCTAGGACCAAACATATAGAGATCAGACATCACTTTATTCGGGATTGTTTTGAAAAAGGTCTGATTGATCCTAAGTTTGTGCCTAGTGCTGATGAGCTTGCAGATATTTTTACTAAGCCTTTGGATAGTTCTACTTTCCAAAACCTTGTGTTAAGGCTTGGTATGCTGCAGCTAGAATAAGTGACAACTACTGATGATTTCAGTAATAATTACTGGTGATCATTGGTAACCATGTCACATATAAGTACTGATGAGTCCTTTCACCTTCAGTAGTTTTTATAACTACTGACGACTAAATGCCTCACAAGTACTGAAGTACTTTATCTGTTCTAAACTACTGATGTAGTTACAACTACTGAATGTAGTTACAACTACTTATGTAGTTACAACTACTGAAATCAGTACAAACAGATAAGTACTGACATCCTATGAAACATCTGAAAAGCAGATGCAAAGTCTGATGAGTAAGTGTTGAGGACAGTATGAAACAGCTGACAGGCTATGAATTGACGAAAACTACTGAAGAGAACTTTCTCTTCAGTTGTTTCTACAACTGCTGTTTCATTCTAAACAACTGAAGCAAAACCATGTCTTCAGTAGTTTTATAACTACTGATGACTAACACCAAGTCTTCAGCTGTTTACAACAACTGATGACAAAACCACTGTCTTCAGTAGTTTCACAACTACTGATGACAAACACCAAGTCCTCAGTTGTTTCATCATCTGAAGTCAAAACCATGGCCTTCAGTAGTTTTCTAACTGCTGATGCCTAAAACCACGACTTCAGCTGTTTCAACGTCTGAAAGGGTAATACCATGTCAACAGTCGTTTTAAAACTACTGATGACTAACACCAACCCTTCAGTCATTTTCTTACCCCTACCCTATAAATACCTGTCCTCTTCTTGAATGTTTCATTAGCCGTTATTTTCTGAGCTTCTCTCTCTCAAACATGGCGACCATGAGTCTGAAACCATGACATAACTGCGTTGCTTACCTTACAAAGTCGGCTTTCTGGAACAAATATGATA
Source organism: Flaveria trinervia (assembly GCA_025506515.1). Lineage (NCBI taxonomy): Eukaryota > Viridiplantae > Streptophyta > Magnoliopsida > Asterales > Asteraceae > Flaveria > Flaveria trinervia. Next base: position 39,477,809 of record CM046452.1, on the reverse strand, counting down.
ATGCCATTGACTTAATGGTGGATTCCCCATATCGCACAGCTTTTCTCTTGAATCCAACCATCTACCCTGAATCCCTCAGTCAATTCTGGTCAAATGCTTTTGTTCATACAGATGAGTCTACCGGCCAGATCTCTGTTCGGTCCCTTGTCAACCAGAAATCAGTGGTCGTTACAGCCGACATCATTCGTCAAGCATTACACTTACATGACTCCACCGCTGTGACTGCATACCCAAAGGGCATAACAGATATGTCATTTATAAATCATGGGTATGAAGGTGATCTTCGGGCTACAACCGTTCTAAAGAAACATTTCCATGACGCTAAGAAAGTTATTTTTCACATGGTAAATGTCTGCTTAGCCTCCAAGACGTCTTCTTGGGATCAAATGTCATCCCAATGGCAACAGGTATTGTATTCTATTCTAGAACACCAACCACTAAATTTTTCTGAAATCGTGTTTCTAGAAATAAAGAACTTGGCTCAGAAACCTGTGGCAAACCGATGGCCATTATATCCCAGGTTTCTGATGGCCATTATTTTAGATGAATTAAAATCTAATGGCCATGTTGGCCTTGGAGTCCCTGCACTAGCTGTTTTGGCTGAGGTATACTCCAGGCACAACTCAGACCTTACACTCAAAGAAGCTGCCCGAATGCTAAAGCCCAAGCACAGGGAACCCACAGCTTCCTCCACCAGAACCAAAGTCCCCACTAAACCAAAACCAAAACACCCCAAAACAGCTATTCAGGGAGATGAGTCCCCTGAAGATGCTCCTGTACCACCAACGCAGGATATACTTGCTGGCTTAAACCCCCCAGTAGTATCAGAGACTCTACCAGCCATAGCCGCTCAGGATTCCTCTCAAAAGGAGCCTGCAACCACCACACAAGGGGTACCCACACATCTGGGATCTTCCTCACTTGAGGAGATTGCCATTGAAGAGCACCATCCTCCCCAGGTGCACACTGCTTCTACCCCATCTCCCCATGCAACCGCCCCCCAAAGTCCAACCATAATTATTGCAAACGTGCTGACTCAGTTGCATGCCTCTCCTCCTCCCCAACAACCACCAACAAAGGGGAGAACCACAGACATTGAGGAAGAGGATCACCATGTTTCTGACAACCCACAGCACCGGGGTTTACAAATTCTATCTCCTGGTGTAGATAGGGAGATTAGAATATCTAGTGAGGCTACCACCTTTTCTGAATCAGCACATGATCAGAATGAGGCTGGTAACATAGCTAAGACCTCACTAGAGGCAACAGCTGATGAAGGACATAGTCCTGAGGCTGGAAGTCCCCAGTTCTAAGAAAAAGGGGCACATGCTAAAACTGGTCTACACCCAGTGCATGTAAATCCTGCTACAAGCAGGAGGTCAGGTGATTCAGCTTCTGCTGATGATGACCTGGGCTTTTTCTATGACGTTCTAGCCCAAACACCATCCTGGAGGCTGAGGTAAGCAGACTACAAGAACTGCTTGCCAGAAGTCTCAGGATGTAAGTCCATCTGCCCCCACCCCCACAGATGGCACCTTCATTTGAAGGTTCCCCAAACACTTTACCCTCTCATTTCACTGAGCCTCCAGCTTCTGCTGTTGGCACTATCTCTCCGGGACAGAACCCCCCAGAGCCGATGGTTGCTGTATTCCAACAATCCCTACCTCTCATCACTCCCATCATCAATGACATTGTTTATAAAGCCATTGATGAGAGGATCTCCTCAAATCTACAACCACTCACTGATGATGATGTGCAAAAGAAACTTTTTGCGGTACAAACCCCTGCCACCAATGCATCCAAAAAGGGGGAGAGTACTACAGTGAAAGAAAAGAAAAGAAAAAGAACTGAGGATGAGAAGGCACAAGAGAAAACCCAGGAGTTGGAAAAAGAAAAGGAACAACAACTGATCACTTACAAAAGAAAGAAAAGTGTTGGTGATCAAACGAATGCTGAAGAAAAATCCTTGGAAGAGCTGGTAAAAGATGCAGATGATACACACAGCCGATCCATGGACAAAATCATTAAGCAACTCTTCAAGCAAGGCTTTGACACAGCCACACTAGACAGTGAGATCAGGAGGTTGGAAGTAGAGGAAATTCAAAACAGATGGGCTGGATATGATGTGCTGGAGAAAGAGAGATTGGAGATCATGATTCGATTCATAGCCAAATACTTAGGAAGATCACTGATGGAGATTCGTTCATGGACCAGAGACAGCATTCTGGCTATAGCCACCAGAATCTGTTTGTCTGAGCAATTTCATAAGGGGATTATCATTGAAGCACTTGATGAGGCTGGGGTGGAAAAAGGTTTGAAATGGCAAGACTCACAAAAGCCAAACTCACAACCAAAATGCTTGAACAACCTTCCCAATCACCACTCAAAAACAGCCTACCCCTCAAATCTCCAAACCAATCTCAAAGCCCAAATCCAAACATCCTCAACTTCAAAACCAATTCCTTTACCACAAAAACCAACCAACCATCATCCAGTGATGCACCTAGAAGGAGGAGAAGGGTGCTGAGGATAGAAGAAGATGAAGAAGAAGAGGATGAAGATGATAGTCTACCCTCTCTGTGTTCTAAGGCTACCAGAACCCAGGAGTCAACTCATGATCACACCTGACTCTCAAAGGGAAACCGTTAGAGTCAAAATAGAAGATGAAGAACAGCAGAAGCAGCATGATGAGCAACTACTGTAGATGGTCGACAAGGAATTTCCTCAGTCATCATCTATACAAGCCATGAAAGGGCATGCTTAGAGGGTACACTCTCAGACACTATTTCAGTATCAGAAGGAGAGAGTGAGAGTATGGCTAGACCCCAAGGTGAGTTCTAGAATCCACAAAAGATCCATTCCACACAAATACAATGGCCAGGTTAGAAAAACAATAGACTCTACAATCATGCTGGCCATTGTAGTCTCACCATGGGAAATAATCGATGAATTCAAGAAGGCTCATCAATCAAAAATGACCCCTCAAGCCTTACTGGAAAACAAGATGATCAAAAGGGGTTATTATATAAGAAGCTTGAAGACATTAAGAAGAATGAGCTCCAGTTACTCCTTGAGGGCACTCATCCTGATGAATTTATCTATAGGGAGGTAACTACTGTGGAGTTGAAAAATGGCAGGATTGTGAAGTACTTATCTGAGTACTATGGTCCAGAGTTCTTCTTTGAAGGAGGAGTAGAAGAACTCTCCAAGGAGGAACAGGTTGTTCTCCTTGAGGCCTATGTTCGAGAGTCGTACAGACTCATAATGGGGAAGCAATCTCATGAATGGGATAACAACTCTGTGTCCAGTTCCCCAAAATAGAGTTCCCATTCATACCTTGCCAAATAGATCTCTGAGGTTTCTTCCCAGGCCAGTGCTTATATGGGTCATCTTCTCTACTGATCAAGAAGGAAAAAGACCAACCATTTTGCCAACAATAAGTGGGAAAATAAATCAATTAGAGGTTTTGGCTGCATTGGTTCAGGGGGAGTTTGTTGGACCAAAAGAACCAATGAGCCAAGATCAGAAAACCTCTAAGTCCCACATGATATCACAACAACTGCTGAAGGCTTCATCAGCAGTTCGACAAGTGCTGAAGACTTCAACAGCTAAAGATCAAGTACTGAAGACTTCAACAGCTGAAGACTAAAGTGCTGAAGCTCAACAGCTGAAGAACACAAGTGCTGAAGCTCAACAGCTGAAGAACACAAGTGCTGAAGCTGAACAGCTGAAGAACACAAGTGCTGAAGCTGAAGACCAAAGTACTGAAGTACGACAGCTGAAGAGTCTACAAGTGCTGAAGATCAACCACTGGTGTATAAAGTCTGAAGACAAAGACTGAAGACATCAGCTGAAGATGTCTACTGAAGTCATCAGCTGATGAAACGTCTGAAGTTCAAGTCTGAAGACCAAGTACTGAAGTTTCAGTAGTTTGTCACAACAGCTGAAGAATACTTCTTCAGTAGTTGTGATATCAGTAGTTTTATGTTTTTACTTTCAGTAGTTTTGTAAAACGACTGAAGAGCTTGTTCTTCAGTCGTTGTAGTGTCAGTAGTTTTATGTTTTTCAGTAGTTGTAGTAACTGATAACACTTAGTATTTTTGTAAGAAGATGCCAGCTGTTTTGACATCTTCAGTAGTTGTGTTTCAGTTGGAATAATTCTGTTAGATGTCACTATCAAGTGACATCAGCAGACGTCACATCTCTTATATAAGAGGTGTCGACCTAATTGTAAGTGTGACATTCTGTTACCACGAAAGCGAATATTGAATGAAATATATTTGCAGAATTCTCTCTATCTATAACCGTTTTGTTCTTCATTGAATATCTTTTCGTTCTAGTGAATTGGCTAATTCATCGTTAGAATTCCGCTGCTATACTCTCTAATCAATCAAACGTAGATCACTGATCCTAATAGTATCCTTGAACAACTAGTCTAGCTTTGTTCTTGATGATGATGCCTCTATCATCTTTCTTGTTCCTAAACACCCATTTGGTTCCAATGGTAGTCTTCCCAGAAGGAAGAGGACAAAGGTTCCAAACTTTCTACCTTTTGAATTGAAGCAGCTCTTATTGCATAGCTTCAACCCAACTTCCATCCTTTAGAGCTTTATCAACTTTCTTTGGCTTTATCTGGGATAGAAAACAAGAGTGAAGACAAATATTTGCATCATGGGTTTGTCCTCTTGTCTTTACCCCTGAGAAAACATCTCCAATGATGTTTGTGGTAGGGTGAGACTTGTGAATCCTAAGCTGAGGGATCATAGCAAGTTGTTGAGAAAGATCTAAATTAGAGAAATTTAGATCTGGCATGGATGTTTCTCCCACCATATCAGCACACTTTTCAAGTGAAACTTGATCCAAGCAGTGTGTGACATCATTGATGTTCTCATCAATGGTGTGGTTAGTGGCAGCAAGAAATTCTTGGTCACTGTCACCACCACGATTGCTGTCTTCCATAGTTGAGGTGTTCTTATCTGGTTGTAGAGCCTTTGAGCTGGAATTTGAAGGCATACCAGATGTATCAGCTGAATTTGTTATTGTTGTACTGACAGAAACCTCATTTGCAGAAGTGGTTCCAACTGGAGCTAAAGATATATGTCTTGAAGATCTTCCTAGCTCAAATCTTGGATCAGGATCATCTGTATTTAAATTGCTGCAGATCCTGAAACATTCTCACAAGATTTGTTAAAATAGTTGGTAACCAAATCAAGATCAAACAACCAATCAGGACCAGAACCAGCAACACATGGTGTGTGTTCATTGAAAGTCACATTGGCTGACTCCTCAACAATTCTAGTTCTGAGATTGTATACTCTATAAGCCTTAGCTTGGGAAGAGTATCCAATAAAGAGTCCATCATCTGATTTCTCAGCAAACTTGGCAATTTGATCTTTGGTATTCAAGATGGTACAAGGACATCCAAATGACCTAAGAAAACCAATGAAAGGTTTCCTCTTGTACCAAAGTTCATAAGGAGTCTTGCCATGAGTCTTAACTTCTAAAACTCTGTTCTGCACGTAGCAGGCAGTGTTGACTGCCTCCGCCCAGAAGGTGATGGGCAGTTTAGAGTCAGACAGCATGGTTCTTGCAGCTTCAATCAGTGTCATGTTTCTCCTCTCAGCAACACCATTTTGCTAAGGAGTCCTGGCAGCACTGAATTGTCTTGAAATACTATTTTCATCACAGAATGTATCAAGGATATGGTTCTTGAATTTGGTTCCTTGATCACATCTTATGATCTTGACCTTGTGATCAGACTGATTCTCAATCTTTAAGATGAAATTCTTCAGAATCTCAAGAGTCTCATCCTTAGTTCTAAGGAAGAAAACCCAAGTGAATCTTGTAAAGTCATCTGTGATCACTAGATAGTATAAGGTCCTTCCTAAACTCATTACACTGGTGGGGCCAAAGAGATCCATATGTAACAAGTGTAGGGGTGTAGTGATGGAGTTCTTTCCTAGGCTTGTGAGATACCTTGTGTTGCTTCTCTTTCAAGCATGCAACACAGTGGTCATCACTTGTAAACTCTTTCTTTGGCATTCCAGTTACCAAATCATGCTTAATTAATTTATTCATGTTCTTAAAGTTTACATGGCACATTCTGTTATGCCATAGGAAAGACTCGTCACTATTGGCTTTAGACAGAAAGCATGAAACTTCTCTAGAGGGAGAGGTTTCTTGCAAATCCATCTTGTACATGTTTCCTTTCCTGGGGGCTCTAAGCAGGATATGCTCATAAGGAATGACCACACCAGGCTTAAGAACAATGCACTCATGCTCAGTAAAGAGCATGTTATGACTCTGATCACAAAATTGAGATACACTCAGAAGATTGTATCCAAGCTTCTTAACAAAGTTTACCTTTTCTATGCTGAGCTTACCATTTGTGACCTTGCCTCTTCCAGAAATGTAACTGCCTTCATCTCCTCCAAAAGCAACTGGTCCTCCATCAATCCTTTCAATGTTCTAGAGTAGTGACCTATTGCCTGTCATGTGCCTGGAGCAGCCACTGTCTATGATCCAGACATTTTAGTCTGTCTTCAGTTGTCCCTGCACAAAGAGAATGATTAGTTACATTTAGAAACCCAAGCCTTGCTTGTCTTGGGCTCATTTGCAGAAGGTAATTCAACAGTAATAGATCCTGGGGTTGTACTAAGAGGATCTTGAGCTGTTGTTGATGGAGAAATCTCAGTCACTTGGTCTTTCTTAGACATCCACACCACCTTTGGAGTTTTGGAATTGACCTTCAAAACTTTAGAAGCTTTTGGAACTTCAGAAGTTTTGATGACTGAACCTTCGGAAGATTCTGCAGACACTACAGCAGACTTCAGTGCTTCAGAAGAATTCCTTTCTTCCGAGACCAAATATTCTTCCGAAGGGAATTTTCCACTTCCCTTCTTGATAAATTTGGAGCTTCCAAAGGAAACAGGTTTTCCTTCCAAAGCTTGAATCTTCTTAGAACTCTTTGAAGCCTTTGTTTTGGTCATATGGATAGTACCTTTAGGATTGAAGGGACAATCCTTGGCAATGTGAGTGATACTTTCACACATGACACGGTTCATCTTCTTCTTCACAAGAGCCTTTTCTTTGGAATAGGACTGTCTTTGGTCACATCCTTTATCCACCTTCATCTTTGCAGATGATAAGACAATCCTCTTAGGCTGAGGACTATGCTTGGAGTTTGATGGTCCAGCCTGTGCAGTAGTGGTACACAGCAGATCAGTCTTCTTCTTGTTGCTAAGATGAGTTGAACAAGAACCAGAACTCATAGCAGAAAAGTTTTGGTTGATGTCTTCAGTCCCTACCACTTTAAACCCTGTAGAAATAAAAACTTGTTCTGCTTAGAGTCAAAAGTAGCCTTGATCTCTTGAGCCTTCCTTGCCTTCTTTTGCTCTTTCTGATCAAGTTCTTTCTCATGGACTTGGTCATCACTGTCTTCACTTTCTCCTCAGAAGGATAGTGGCCCTTTTTGGAATCCTCCTCTTCACTCTTTCAGAGGGATTCTTCACAATCTCTTCTTCATCCTCTTCATCATAGGATCTATGAGAGGAAGCTCATCTTCATAAGTTCCACACCTAGGAGATCTTACTGACAAGATTGTGTGTGGAGGAGCTATCTCATTAGATCCCAGTCCCTGCTTGTTTTGATAGCACACTTTGTTGTGCAGGGATGAGGATATCATGTTCTTGAAGGTCTCCTCTTTAAGAACACTCTTTTCTGCCCTGGCTTTGCTGACATAAGCTCGGCCTGGCACTCAGTTAACTTGGTTATGAGATCTTTGATTGAGTCCTGAAATCTGTGTGTTCATGTTTTAGAACTTAAATGGTTTTCTCTAAGTCCTCTATTTTCAGCTTATAATCATTTTTAGATTTTCTAAAATCAGATTTTAAATGTTTAAGGACTCAAGGTCAGATCTCATTCCAAATTGTAGGACTGTACCTGTTAACTTTAGCAATGCATTCAGGAGTACAGAGATGTTTTAATACCTTGGCTTCATCATGATCAGCCATTAGTGCTTGGTTTGGAGAAGCATCTTCCACCTGAAAGCTCCAGGCAAAGCCTCCTTCTTCAACAGCAATAGCAGCTTGCTGCTTTGACTTCTCATTATGGAGAGTTTTGTTAGTGTAGTTTGGTCTGGATTGTGTTTGGCCATCATTTGTTCTAGGTGCCTTACACTCTCTGGCAAAGTGGCCCATCAAGTTACAGTTGTAACACTTGACTTTGCCTTTGTCCAGTCCAAACTTTCCATTGGTTGCATTGCTTGGAAACTTCCTTCCAGTCCTCTTGTAGAACTTCTTGGCTCTGTGAGTGAGAAGAGCCATCTGCTGGACTATTTACATATATTCCAATCATCTGGATGGATACAATCCAGGTCTTCAAGAGTGAAAAGAGAGTTGCCACAGCTTTCATCAGAAGACACAAAAGCTTGAGAAGAGCTTGTCTCTTGGAATGGGCTTCCTTGAGTGTAGTTCTCCTTTGGTGTCTCTAGGAAGGTGATGAAAGGACCCTTTGGTGAGTTGTTAGGGTAGCATAAGAGATGATGTTGGGTTCTATGCTATCCATTTCAATCACATGCAGGCTGAACCCATCTGATTATGGAGTTTCCAGATGAACCTTGCATGTTCATCTCCATCTGGTAGCCACTGAGAATCCCATATAACTCTATCAGAGTAAGAGTTTTGAGATTTTCAGTTCTCTTGATCAGCACACAGTAGTGTGTCCATTGCCTAGAAGTGAGACATGACTTCCTTACAAGGTCTCTATTTTCAAGAGAAACTCCTCCATCCACTAGGGTATCCACAATTTCAACATACCTGAAATACTGCTGAGTCATGGTTTCACCTGTTTTGAAGGTGTTTTCAAACTGCTACTTTAGGAGATCCTTCTTGTTCTCCTTGGCTTCAGAAGAACCCTCATACATTAGTTTCAGTGCATCCCATAGCTGCTTGGCTATTTTGCACTTCTTGAAACCTCTGTATACAGAGTTTGGAAGGGCAGTTTGAAGAGCTGTCATGGCTTTTCTGTCTATCTCTACTCTCTTCCTATCTTCATCAGAGTACTTAGCCACATCTTTGGGAATCATACCAGCACCAGTAGTAGAAGGGGTGCTGGGTATGAAAGGTACATTCTCAATAGACCCCACATTCTGAATCAAGAGACCTGATGAAACCTTCCATTCTTAAACACCAGGTATCAAACTCATCAAGAGTGATCAATGGGGACTTGTTCATGGTTCTAGTTTCCATATTAGTTTTGGAAATGGCTGCCATTTGAAAAGTTTAGTATTTGTGTGTGTGAGGGATCTTAGATGGTGAGATCTTATATCAAGAGCCTGAAAAGCTCTGATACCAATGCAGGATCGTTGAAGGGTTAGTTACAACACAACAATACAAAGAGAGATTAACTAAACTTTAATCAAAAAGTAAACTGGATTAACCAAGTGTTGAGATACTAAGAACACAAGTAATGCAGGAGACAAAGAACACAAGTGTTTGGTTTTCAAGAATGCAGTCTATTACCTTCTCTATGTTCTATTACAAGTATTACAAAGCATATTCGAAAGATACAAGAACATGAGATACTTATACTACATCTTACAGATGGCTATACTTTGAAAGCCAGCTAGATACAATTGACTAGACATAAACAAAATCATTGTAGAGTCAAAAGGCAGATTGCCTTTTGACTTGTGACTATGACATGCCATAGCTCACATCCTTATCTATTACAAAAAGGATAAAGTAATTAAGTAGAAAGTTACAGACTCAAGACCTCAATGAACAGTTACCAAAAGCATGGACCTTTTCACCAAACCATGTAAGTTGGTGACTTGCAGAGGCATAGCGGAAAGGTGTCCAGCTTTATGGAATAGTACATCAGATAAAGCATGTCACTAAAAGTCTTCGGAAGAAATCTGTCCTCATGAACTTGAAGCTTCGGAAGACTTTGTCTCTAAGGCTTCGGAAGACTTTGTCTCTGAGGCTTCGGAAGACTTCATGTTTGGCTTTGGAAGATTTCACACTTAGAGTATTTTCTGTTTCATGTGTGAAACTTCCTAAGCTTCTTCTTTAATGCACTTGTGCAGCATGCAGGAAAGACTAAAGATGTTTAGGTTGCATCAGCCTCTTCATTAATCTCTACACTTGAGCTGTGATGTAACCTCCTTTGTTTCCAGCAAATGAAACATGACCTCCTTTGATTTGTTTGATGTTTGATAGGAGTGCCCGATTTCCAATCATGTGCCTTGATGCTCTGCTATCTACAATCCAAGTGTTTGTTTCAGCATTACAGCGAACACCCTGCACATTCAGTTGAAAACATTAGTTAAGGTTAGGGACCCAAGCCTTAACTGGCTTGGGTGACCCAGAGGCATCACACATCATAAATTCTACCCATTGTCCATTAGAGGGTGAGGGAAGATCCTTCATCTTCTTGTTCTCATTATCAGATCCAGGGATGGACTTTTCTTTCCATAAACCAGTTTTACGTAAGGCCTGTTTGTGATAAACAGACAACTGGCTGATGGGTTGAACTTTAGGTTCACTGACACTTTTTGGTGGAGTCATGGAGCTTCTCTTGGAAGAGCTAAGACACGATGTGACCATACTTTCCATAGTTGTAGCATGATCTGCTTTCGACTTGACGATTTAACTATTTCTATGGAGAAGTATGTGACATTTGTGTGACTTTATTCAGTTTGAGCTTATTCACTTCCTGTTTTAATGGTTTAACTTGTTTAACAAAATTAATTGTTTGAACGTTATTAACATCTTTACTCTTTTGTTTACCTAGACTTAGACATGATACGCGTGATTGGTTAACATGTTTGGTCTGTGTTGGATCAAGAAGAAGGCTAATGCAACCAAAACTATGTCACTTAAGTTATTTTGGTGTTGCAAGCAAAAGGCTTCCGAAGCTTTGCATGGAACTTTCGAAGGTTGTAGAGTTCTTCCGAAGACAAAATGAAAGATCAACTTCCGAAGACATAACTCTACTTCCGAAGACAAGTGCATACTTCCGAAGTTCAAGACTTAGAAGAATAAAGAAAAGACCACTTCTGAAGTATGATGAAAAGAAGAAGTCTCCAAGCCTTGGAAGAAGCAGCCTCTTCCGAAGTATAAGTGGCTTCAGAAGTACTTACTCTTCCGAAGCCATTTAACATTCGGAAGATACTGCTATGAACCAGTGGACACAAGTATGGTCTCTGACACTCCGCTGCAGACTTCTGATACAGCATGGCTTCTTCCTAAAGAGCCATGTTGTTGACCATACTTTATTCCACTGTTCACCTTTTCATGATAGTACATGTTACCAACTTTAGTTGGTGACAAAAGGTGAGTCGGGGACATGTCCTAACTACCAAATCTCAGATAAGACTTTATCCGATATACCTTAATCTTTAGTCTTGTAGTATAGACTATAGTATAGGATCCCAGCTGGTATCAAAGTATATCTAGCTGTAGATAGTATTATATATAGGTTTTCCTTGTAACTCATTGCAACAGATATAGATCATCTGCTTGTAAGAGTCTTGTATTTTGAGTTGAGAATCAATATATAAAAGTATCTTGAAAATTATCTTTCTGTGTTCTTTATTACTTTCTATATTGTGATCAACTCTTATTTATTCTTCATACACCCGAGTGTTGTTCTAGGTAAGTTTGAGAGAAAACATTGTGTTTAAGTGGCAAACACCGATCCTGCAATTGGTATAAAAGCTTCTCAGGCTCTTGATTGCGTGATCTCACCATCCAAATCAACCTGTTTTTACTCCTCCCTACCATTCACTCACTCAAATGGCCCTTAACAAATCCGAGGTAGAGATGGGAACAATGACAAAAGCTCCCATCATTACCCCTGAAAACTTCAGGTCTTGGAGTAGAAGAATAGAACGCTTCATCAGATACCAAGACAGCAAACTATGGAACTCCATTGTTATGGATCGTATAAGCCAAAGGTGGCATCTCCTGGTGGAAACGGTGCCATGATAGAGAAGGCTATCGAGGACTATTCTGATGAAGACAAAAAGAAGATGGACATCGATAGCAATGCTATGACTATTCTCATGCTGCAATACCGAACTCTATTATGGTGGGGTTCGAGCATTGCAAGACCGCCAAAGAATTGTTTGATGCACTTGCTCAGATGTACTCAAGCTCCAACGACTCAAAGAAGGACTCACTGAAGCAACAGTTTGAGAACTTCACTCATATGCTGGAGAGACCCTCAGCCAGCAGTACTTCAGGTACATGGATCTTATCTCTTCCCTTCAGTCTATGAAGATCACTCCTGAACTCAGAGATCTCACCAGAAAGTTCATGAGTGCTCTTCCTAACGACTAGACATTATACTGTGTCTCTATCAAGAGAACAGAAAAGTTGAACACTCTTTCCATGACTGAACTCTACGGCATCCTTGATGGATATCGCCTAGAGATGGAGAGTAAGAAGGGCCACCAAACAAGCAGACCCATGAGCCTTCCTGCTAGCAATGCTTTAATGGTTGCTGAAGGCTCATTAACCCCTCAACCTCCGCATTTCCTGATTTATCAGCAGCCGTCCTGCTCTTCTGGACCTACATCACTTTTCCTGAGACTCCAAGGTCTCAACAGGCTCAACACAACTCCTTCCAAGAAAGTTGTGCCTTTGTTTCAGGAAGTGGACACTCAGGAGATTTTCAATACTGTTTTGATGATCTTGAGTGTTTTAGTCCAGATGATGTAGAATACGTGGACATTGTCCAGCAGATGGCTCTCTTAACTTACAGAGCGAAGAAGTTCTTTAAGAGAACTGGAAGGCATTTCCCTCAAAACCCAACTACCAGCAAGTTTGGGTTGACAAGACCAAGGCAAAGTGTTACAACTGTAACCAACTGGGTCATTTTGCAAGGGAATGCAAGGCTCCCAAGACCAATCCAGGAACCTCACAGGCCTCCACACATCCCACAACCTCAAAGCCCACTAAGAGGTCAACTGAACCAGCTGCAATGGCTCAAGAAGTTGACTGGAGCTTCATGGTACAGGATGTGACTCTTTCTCAAGCTCTCATGGCCGGAACAGATGGTGCCCAGGTATATGAACATCTCTGCACTCCAGCCTGTATAGCTAAAGTTAAACTTTATCAGGATTACAATATGGAAATCAGATCTGATATTGTGTCTTTAAATATTCTAAAATCTGATTTTAAAAGAGCTGAATCTGACTATCAAAAGAAAATTGATGAGTTAGAGAAAACTGCATCTCTTTTAAAACATGAACACACCAACTACAAGACTCAAATCAAGGATCTGATATCCAAATTGTCTAAGGCTCAAGCCCAACTTATCACTGCTAAGGCTCAGGCCAGGAAGCATGCTATTTCTGAGCAGAACTTCCAACTTATTCTTGCATCATCCTCCCATTCCAAACTCTTTTATCAAAACAAAGGAGGGTTGGGAACCAATGAAATCGCTCCACCACACTCCTATGAGTCTATTAGACATCCTAGATGTGATACTGAAGAGCAAGAGGTTCCAACTGCTGACCTTCCTTTCCAGAGTTGAAGGATGAGGCATCAATAGTGGCCACCATAGGTAAGGAACAGGTAGATGTACCCATCTCCTCTGTGAAGATCAAATCCTAACCACTAAAGCCAGAAGAAGTAGAGCTAAAGCTGTTAGAAGAACTGCCAAGAAGGTGGCTGAGTCCAAACTAAAGATTGACCCCAAACAGAAGGTGCCTTTATCTCAGCTGGATTCCAAGTGGTAGATACTTCTAATTCAGGAAAGGAATGTAATACCAGCATTCCTATCCTCCCAAAGGAACAGAAGTTAAAGGGAAAAGTTGTTGAGGAAGAAAGAAGCCCAATAAACAGCAACCCTCACTTTCCCAAAAGACTAACATTGCATGCATCATGTGTGGCCTGCAAAATCACATGGCAAAAGATTGTAACTACAATCCTGCAAGCACACATTATGCAAATAATGTTAGGAAAGAAGGAGTCAAGGAAGATTTCACATTTGGACCTTTTCAAACAGTTCAAGTGATGAAAAAGGGAAGGCTAGTCTCGGAAGCCAAGTTGCTTTCGGAAGAAACTCCTTCTTCCGAAGGGAAAATGGCTTCGGAAGCAAAAGCTACTAAAGCTCGGAAGAACAAGAAAGCTCCCTTGAAACCATCTAAGAAGAAGACTGCTTCGGAAGAAAAGGTGGTGAAGGCTTCTTCTGAAAAAGAAAGAAGCTTCGGAAGAAGGCCATGCTGCAAAAACTTCAACAAGCTTATCCTCCAAGGTCAGCCAAAGGGTGGACTGGAAGATAAAGGAAGATGTTGCAGCCCAAACCTCTTCTTTAAAGACCTCTATTGAAACCCATGCATAACATTTGGTTCAATTATGTCATTATCTTGGAAGAACCCAAGACCAGCAAGGCTTGGGCTTCCAAACAAAACTAACAATCTCATCTTATGTGCAGGGACATCCATTTGACAAGAACAACAATGTATGGATTGTAGATAGTGGATGCTCCAGGCACATGATAGGGAACAGATCTCTCCTTCAATAGTTTCAGAACTATGATGGAGGTCCTGTCGAATTTGGAGGTGAGGCCGGAGGATATATTTCTAGCAGCGGGAGTATATCCAACGGTAAATTAAAAGTTGACAAAACCCACTTTGTCAAGCAGCTTGAACACAATGTGTTAAGTGTTTCTCAATTTTGTGATCAAAAGCACCAAATGCTTTTCACAGAACATGAGTGCATTATCCTCAAACCAGGGATGACAATTCCTCCGGAATCAGTGCTTCTTAGATCTCCCAGGAAAGGGGATATGTACAAGCTAGATATGAACAATTCTTCCCCAATGGGTGAAGTATCATGCTTTCTTTCCAAAGCTGATGGTGATGAGTCAACACTGTGGCATAAACGTATGTGTCATGTAAATTTTAAGACAATAAACAACTTGGCTAAAAATAACTTGGTACATGGTTTGCCTAAAAAGGAGTTTTTCTGCAAAGATAACTGTGTTGCATGCCTGAAAGGGAAACAACACAGGACATCTCATAAATCCAAATGTGTTAACTCTATCACTACTCTATTACACTTATTGCACATGGATCTTTTTGGTCCCACAAGTATAATGAGCATTGGAAGGAAACCATACTGCCTTGTGATAGTTGATGATTTTACAAGATTCACATGGGTATTCTTTTCAAGAACTAAAGATGAAACTGCTGAAATATTAAAATCTTTTATTCTTAAAATAGAAAATCAAATTGATCACAAGGTTAAAATAATTAGAAGTGATCAAGGGACTGAGTTTAAGGACTTCATTCTTGACTCATTCTATAACTCAAAAGGGATTGCCAGACAATATAGTGCTCCCCGAACTCCTCAACAAAATGGTGTTGCTGAGAGGAGAAATAGGACACGTATTGAAGTTCCTCGAACTATGTTAGCTGATTCAAAGCTACCTCTAACATTCTGGGCAGAGGCAGTCAGCACTGCATGCTATGTGCAGAACAGAGTTCTTCTAGTTAAGCCACATGGAAAGACCCCTTATGAGCTATTGAACAAAAGGCCACCGTTCATTGGCTTTCTAAGGTCCTTTGGCAGCAGGTGTACCATACTTAACACAAAGGACAATTTAGCAAAATTTGCTGAAAAGTCGGATGATGCTATCTTTGTTGGATACTCTTCTAGCTCCAAAGCTTACAGAGTATACAACATTGAATCAACAATTTGAGGAATCATCCAACATAGTTGTTAATGAGCACACTCCTTGTGTTAGGGGGAATGGCCCTGATCATATCTTTGATTTAGAATTTTTTCCAAACTATTCTAAACCATCTTGTGAGAATGTTTCAGTTGGAACAGGTGCTCAAAATGATGCTGATGCTACTGCTAATGATCAACTGTTTGAGCTTCCCAGACCTAGTCCAAGTTCTCCAAGTGCTGCAATACACCAAGCTTCCACTATTCATAGATCTAATAGTTTAACTATAACAAGGAACAGAAGCTTCAACAAGTGAATCAATTACTGAGCCTCAAACACATCAGGTGATCCACCACAGCACCAGGCAAAAGGAAGTAGTATTTTGAAGGAACAGGCAACTGTTAATACTACTTCACAGCCAACCATTGATGATGTTTCTCAATCATTCAATCAGTTCTCATTGAATGACTTTGAAACAGTAGCTGGACAGAGTGTTCTAGTTCCTGAGCAGAATATGTCCAACCTAGACTTATCTCTGCAACTGGAAGTGATTCCTCGTCTTAGGATCACAACATTCATCCAACTAAGAACATCATAGGGGATGTCACTGAGGGTGTGAGAACAAGAGGACAGACTCATCAAGGGAATGTCTGCTTGTACTCATGCTTTCTATCTCAGATGGAACCCAAGAAGGTAAAAGATGCCTTGAAAGATAGTAGCTGGATTGAATCGATGCAAGAGGAGCTGCGAGATAGAAGGTATGGAACCTATGTCCCTACCATCTGGTCAAGTACCTATAGGCACCAAATGGGTTTTCAGAAACAAGAGAGATGATAGAGGCTTGATCATCAAGAATAAAGCAAGACTTGTAGTTCAAGGATACACTCAAGAGGAAGGAATCAATTATACTGATGTCTTTGCACCAGTTGCAAGACTTGAGGCAGTTAGGATCTTCCTTGCTTATGTTGCATCCAAGGACTTCACTGTCTATCAACTTGATGTCAAGTGTGCATTCTATATGGGGATATAGATAGAGAAGTCTATGTATGCCAACCTCCAGGATTTGAAGACCCACAGCACCCCAACTATGTTTGCAAATTGGATAAAGCTCTGTATGGGCTGCACCAAGCACCTAGGCTGTGGTATGAGACTTTGTCTCAGTTTCTTTTGAAGAATGGCTACACTAGAGGTACCATTGATAAGACTCTCTTCATCAAAAGTCTGGAAAGGACATCTTGCTCGTTCAAGTCTATGTTGATGACATCATATTTGTTTCCTCAAATGACCAAATGTGCAAGGACTTTGAGAGCATTATGAAGAAAAGTTTGAGATGAGTTCCATGGGAAAAATGGACTTTTTTCTTGGAATTCAAGTAAAGCAGATGAAGGAAGGATTTTTCATTAATCAATCTAAGTATCTCTAACATCTTAGAAAGATTTGAAATGAAAGATTGCAAGCCTACCAAGACACCCGTACCTAGAAACCATAATCTTTGTCCTGACCTTGAGGGGGAGGATACTGATCAACATCAGTATAGGGATATTATTGGTTCGCTGATGTATCTCACAACTAGTAGACCTGATATCATGTTTGCTACTTGCATTTGTGCAAGATATCAGGCTACTCCAAAGGTGTCTCACCTAGCTGATGTTAAGAGAATCCTCAGATACCTCAAAAGAGCACCTAAACTAGGTCTCTTGTATCCCAAAAACAAGGATTTCAATCTCTAAGGATACTCTGAAAGTGACTATGGAGGCTGTAATGTTGACAATAAATCAACATCAGGAGGATGTCAATTTCTTGGTGGAAGGATCATCTCATGGCAATGCAAGAAACAATCTTGTATCTCTACATCAACTACTGAAGCTGAATACATTACTACTGCTAGCTGTTGTGCTCAATTGCTATGGATTCAAAATCAGATGTTAGACTATGGATTTAACTTTATGAGTACTCCTATCCATATTGACAACAACAGTACTATCTCAATTACTGAAAATCCGGTGAAGCACTCCAAGACAAAGCATATTGACATCAGGTATCATTTCATTAGAGATATTCATGAAAAAATCTAATTAAGCTAATCAAAGTTGATTCAAATGAACAATATGCTGATCTGTTCACCAAAGCTTTTGATGAACAAAGATTTAAGTATCTCATAATAGCTATTGGGATGATAAACATCGATTAATTTAATCTCTTTTGAAACCTTTTAATATGTAAGTCTTGTGTCAATACAATTTAAGCCATGTTACAGAAGTTCTCTCTAAAATTTTTAAGGGTAAATTTCTTCCGAGAGAAATTAACCCTCGAAGACATTCTCATATCTTCCAAAGCAAGATTTCTCAAAGGATAACTTTCTTCTCGGAAGAATTTTGGCCTCGGAAGAAGTGATTGATTACATATCAGATCTACTTCCGAGGTTTACAACCTCCATTCGGAAAGGAACTCTAACCTTCGGAAGCAATGTTTTTAGCTTCGAAGTTAGAACTGCCTTGGGAAGACAAATTACCTTCGAAATGTTTTACATTTGGAAGAAAGATTCTACTGTGTAACGTAAATCTCTTGGGCCCCACACTGTAAAAAGCAATGATTTTGTTAATGATGTCGGATTATTTAACTGATTTTAACCTTACCGCCACTGTCAATTCATCCACTAAACCATCACATCACCTTATCCTAACCCCCATTACCGCCTTACCACCCTCTTTTAAATAATCTCGACTGTTCAATTTCATCTTCTTACTTGCAATTTTACTGCCCTAGAAATTTCTCCTCTCTAACTTTACCCAAGCTCAAAATCATCTACACTCACCTTTCCCCAATGGCACTCAACCCTCAGCACAACCAAGTCGCACTTCTGATTCTTCAGAGATGTTGACTCTCTGAAACCATCTCCTTTCTCACCCAATCAACCTACTACACTGCCCTTACCGTTAACCCCACTATTTACTCCAACCAAATGGCCAAATTTTGGGAAATGGTCATCGAAACCCTAAATGGGATTCGTGTACTACGGTCCAGCATCTGTGGACAGGAGTTGATCGTCACTGAACAACTCATCAGGGAGCACTTGAGCTTCATGATGAAGGAGCTCCTACTGAATTCCCTAAGGAAGATTTGGATAGCACTTATATCCTAATGGCATATGGTGGAGACATCAGCAGGTCGACTGTTTACAAGTTCAACTTCTCCTACAATTGGAAGTTCCTCCTGCATGTTGTTCTTCATTGCTTGTCTAACAAATCCGAGAGTATGGGATCAAATCCCTTATGAACTAGGATGCTTAGTTCATGGATTGGTGAGAGGCCTGCGCTTCAATTACTCACGATTTGTGTTTCAAATCTGATAGGGAATCTGCAAAGGGAGACATTCTTCATGTATCCTAGATTCCTTCAACACATAATCAACTGTGAGTTGGACTAGAGCATGCTTGTCTGTGCAGCTGCTCTGACTGTTCCCCACATGCGGCCTACCATCATCAAAACATTGAAGAAGGTATCCACCAACTTCACTGGAAGGTACACCATTCTGCTTCCAGGTATGATTGAGTGCATAGCTCCTGGTGACATCCCGTTCACCCCACAGGTGATGAACCCACACCAGCAACCACCACCACAATGCCAACACTACCTTCTCCACCCATTACCATCACTTATCAAAGACGCCCCAAACGAACCCTTGTTCAATCTACTCTGATTGAACAAGTCCCTCCTGTTCAATCCAAAAAGACTTTAGTGGAAACATGGGCTCCCACTCAGTCAGAGGTCTCTCCATCCTTCTCCTTTGACCTCAATTTGGGTTTTGAGTCTCTCAGTCTCAAACCCAGGAGCCCGATACCCAAACCAACAGCCTCAGAATGAGTATCTACACTCTTCTGAGTAGCCAACAAGGGACAGCCCCACCAGATGCTCAATGCCTGTAGACATTGACAAAAGTCCATGGTCAGTAGGCTTAACCTCCCTATCTTTCACTGACCTTCTATTCAAAACTGATGAAGAGATAACATCTCTCCATGGTAATGAAGTTGATACTACAATACCCTCTTCGAGATCAACAGAGCCCAGATAAATCCCTTATATCTAGCCCCCATCAGCAACCAATAACTGAGGTGAGTCCCACTGATGTAGAGGGGACTCATGTAGATTCAGCTACCACTATAAAAGGTGCCTCAATGGACCTTGTGGACAGTGGTAACATCTCTCAGACTGAATCTACGGCAACCGAGCCCTTTGATGACTCTGAAAGAGACATCATTGAGCATGGGAAACCAGGGTGCCAAGAAACCACATCTGGTGGTGAGGCTGAACATACTAGGTATGTTACCTCATCTCCCCGTGATTCTTCAAAAGAAGATGAGGGAAGCATGCAACTCCTTGTTAAAGACCTTCTATCTAAAGTCTCAAACCCGAATCCTTGGTTAGGACTTTAGAAGCAAGGTCTGCCACTCAGCAACTTGAGATTAACAATCTCAAGGCTCAACTAGCTGAGAAACAGACAGAGAGGTCTGTTAGGCATGTACCTATTCAGGTCTCATGACTTCTTCCTCTAGCTCATCTAGCTCTCAAGATGATGCTACCAAAAAGGGGGAGAATGTTCACAGACAAGCACATGAGGAACCACAGAGCTGACCTTCAACTTTAACATCTTCTTCTCCCATCATCATAGTGAGTGAGCCACCTCAAGTCATTCTTCAGATTGACCCAGGATGCTCAGTGATCTCTACAGAATCTTCACCAAGTTTCTGTTGAGATCCTCCTTTGAGCAGCCAAGCCATGATGTTGTAATGATCTACTTTGGAGCTGAAGAGCTTTAGAGGCTGACTGCACCTTCTACCACTGTGGAAGAAGTTGGTCAACCTAAGGTCCACATGGAACCTAAGATTCAATTCGAAGGGGAAATGGGGACGATGGCCCAGCAACTGAAACAGTTGGGACAGAATCTGCATCTCCTCAAACTTCGAAGCTGAAGTTAAAGCCCCGGAAGAACAAGTTGAATCTTCGAAGCTGAAATGGAAGCTGCGGAAGGACTGTTTAAGATGTCCGAGGAACTGACATCACAGATGCAATCCTTGAAATGGCATCTGAGGTGAACGCGAGGACCCGCTGAATCAACCTCCATTCCAGACACCATCTCTGCCTCTCTCACAATCAGAAACCTCTCTCCGAGAACCACCATAGTCAGGATCTTCAAAAGACAAAGGCAAAAAGGAAAATGACTGCGGAAGACCTTCAGGAAGAGGAGAAGATTAAGAAACTCAAGAAGAAAGGAAGACTTCAAACTGAGAAGTTGCTAGCTGGCAGTACAAAAGCAGTTGCATCCAATCAGAAGGTTGTCATCAATAAAAGGAGAGAGGAGATCATTGATCAGCTCATTGATTTGGGAGCTGCCAATGAAGAAACACTCCTGCTACCATTAAAGGAGTTGGTGGATCTACAGAAGGCAACCAGGCTGAAACTTGAGGAAGAAGCAAGGTGGCCTTGGAGATAGAGGAAAAGAAACAGAAGGAGGCCAAATTGCAGCTAAGGAGAGACAGGGTGGAACTTCCTACTCTCTAGAGGCTTTGATCTTCAAGAACTTTCTCCACAAAATGATGATACGATCTCTGGCTCTACAACAAAGAGCAGGATCAAATGGAGAAAGAAAGGAAGAAGGCTGCAAAAGAAAAGGCCAGAGAGAAGAAGAAGAAGGAAGAAGAAGCCAGGATCACTGCCTCCAAGAAGCTCACTGAGAAGGCCTGGATGAAAGACTATATTTGGGCTCATGGCTTCTCTGGAAGGCAGGTGGGTCCCATGTCTGAAAGGACACTCCAAAGGATTGTTAGTGAAATTATGGCTGACATCTAGATGTGGAAAAGGAAAGAGATGTATAGAAGGGTAAAAGGATGACCGTCACTGCTACCACCCAACCACAACCTGAACCTTTCACCCCTGAACCCACATCACTACCACAGCTACTCCCTCACCTCAACAACCCAAACTTCCCATCATCCAACCCAAAACACTAGCCAGAACCTCTGAACCTAAACCTACCCAATTACCATCCAAATCATCCCCTCAGCCTTCTCAACATCTCTCTCCTGAGGAGTTTAAGGCAATCAGGATGAAGCTCGCCAACTGCACCACTCTGAGCAAAGTCTCTTGTGTAGAAGACTCTGTCAACATGACCTATGTTGATGGTTCTTCAAGTTCCCTCACAAGAGATAAATTCCTTGATCTGCCTAGAGGAACTTTGGATCAGGCTGTGAGTTTTTAGGGCCTCAACTCAGACTCTTTAAATGATGAAGAGAAGAAGCTCAGAAGGAAACTGGTGACTCTACTAGATACAAAAAAAAGGACAAGATTCCTAGTCAGTCTCTTGTGCCTAGAAGGAAGATAATCCAGTGAAGGTTTGATGAACCTTCTCACAACTTTGTTGTGAAGAGAGAATGGTGAGTTCAATAGACTCAATGCAACCTCTCTGCTACACTCCAGCAGGTTCGACATTGCTGAGCTAGCAGAGAAGCCATTCTTCAACCCCTCCAACTTTGAAACTACTGCACTCATCAGAATCATCTCAGCAGTCTTCATCTAGCTGAGTTAACTGCAAAGGCAAAGATTGAAGAAGAGTTGAAGTTGAGAAGACATGAAGACAAGGAAAGATCTCCCACCAAAGGTACTGCCTTTCTACAGATGGTGGAAGGTCCTGATTGGAACCTATACTTTGATGGGAATATGACTATAGTTCCTATCAACTAACTCTTTTCAAAGGGCACAACAAAAGGGTACATGTTATCTAAAGTGACAGACTGGACTTCCTATCTAACAAGGATCTGTACAAGCTTCTCAGCACCACATCAAGGAAGAACAAGGAGACAGACAAATATTTACTCTCCTTGGTGCTAAAAGTTTTGAGAAGTCGAGACAAGTGAAGTTTTGGTAGCATCAGCCTAGGGGGAGTTTGTTGGATCAAGAAGAAGGCTAATGCAACCAAAACTATGTCACTTAAGTTATTTTGGTGCTACAAGCAAAAGGCTTCTGAAGCTTTGCATGGAACTTCCGAAGGTTATAGAGTTCTTCCGAAGACAAAATGAAAGATCAACTTCCGAAGGCAAAATGAAAGATCAACTTCCGAAAACAGAACTCTACTTCTAAAGACAAGTGCATACTTCCAAAGTTCAAGACTTAGAAGATAAAGAAAAGACCACTTCCGAAGTATGATGAAAAGAAGAAGTCTCCAAGACTTGGAAGAAGCAACATCTTCCGAAGTATAAGTGGCTCAGAAGTACTTACTCTTCCGAAGCCATTTAACCTTCGGAAGACACTGCTATGAACCAGTGGACACAAGTATGGTCTCTGACACTCCGCTGCAGACTTCTGATACAGCATGGCTTCTTCCTAAGAGCCATGTTATTGACCATACTTTATTCCACTATTCAAGTTTTCATGATAGTACTGTTATCAACTTTAGTTGGTGACAAAAGGTAGTCAGGGACATGTCCTGACTACCAAATCTCAGATAAGACTTTATCCGATATACCTTAATCTTTAGTATTGTAGTATAGACTTTAGTTATAGGATCCCAGCTGGTATCAAAGTATATCCGGCTGTAGTATTATTATATATAGGTTCTCCTTGTAACTCATTGCAACAGATATAGATCATCTGCTTGTAAGAGTCTTGTATTTTGAGTTGAGAATCAATATATAAAAGTATCTTGAAATTTATCTTTCTATGTTCTTTATTATTTTCTCTATTGTGATCAACTCTTATTGATTCTTCATACACTCGAGTGTTGTTCTAGTGTTTTGAGAGAAAATAGTGTTTAAGTAACAAACCCCGATCCTGCAGTCTGTTTGGGTTCAGAATTAAACTTGGTTGAACTAGACTTTACTTTAACCTTCTCAAATTGTTCGTCCAGATAACACAAGGCATTTTACCTTTTGATTTTGAAGTGGCATCCTTTTGTTTAGTGCCAGATTCATTTGGTTTACATGTGGAATCTGGATCACTTACAAGAGGAGGACACCACATGATCCTTGATTGGGTTATTATTTATTGATTTAATTTTGGCATTCATCAAGGTCTCATGTGGTGGTGTAACCACTTTATATCCAAACCCCCCCATTGTTGCGTTCTCTCACTAATGTTGACAATGAGAAGAACTTGTCCAACTATGCAGTTTTTGTTTTAGTGAATTTACTTCTACTTTCCAAACTGCTTTTTGTTTCTTAGTGTCTTCTAGGAAGTTTAGATAGAACTTAATGTCATTTGCTTGGTTAAAAGCTACAACTTAGTTCCCTAAGTTGTTTATTCAAGTTCTATCTTTTCTTTATAACTGTGCTCATTTTGTTTTAAGACTCTATTTGCTTTTATGCACAGTTGCAAGTCCTTTACTAAGTTATCATTATGTCTAATAACCTAGAAAATTTCAAATCAATGCTTTCTCTAAATTTATTACAATCAGAACAAGCATGATTATTGAAAAGTTGAGTAGTGGGACTTACCTGAGAGGGTGTGGTTGAGTCAGCCATCAAAGCAGAGTCTGACTTTGCTGGTTCTGGTGATTCTAGATTGTTGAACTAGTTCCTTCTTTAGGCAGGTGATCAACCATAGTTGTAGTTTCTTCAATATTTTACATCACGAGTTCCACTATAATATCACATTCGCTTGCTGAGTCGTCATCTAGATCCTCAACAATAGCAATGTTGGATTCTCCCGGAGACACAAACCGAAAGCTCCAATCTTTTCCTTTGTCATCCAGAGCAGTCAAGGCCTTAGGATCCTTGCTTGACGAAGTAGGACTGCTTGTGGGTTTATCCTAACGATTGAATGATGAAAATGGATTCCCATTTCCTGTCTTCTTGGGCTTCACACACTCACGTTTGAAGTGCCCCTTCTTCCCACAGTTGAAGCAGGTAACTTTGGTCTTGTCAAAACCAAAGTTGTGTCCTTAGTGGCAATCAGATTATGTCCGGTCTTCTTGACAAACTTCTTAGCTCTCGAACAGCACTTGCTAAGGCCACCGATGTCTATTCTCTCTAGCTCTGTGTCGTCTACCTGTTCGTAGTCCTCATCTGCCAGATGGCAGTTCCAATCTTCCCATCAACTAGTCCATCATAGGAGTGAACGACAGTGCTAAGAGATCCATGTGCTCCTTTGCTACCTCCATTGTAACATTCCTGAGATTCTCATTCTTCAGTTTTGTAGCATTGGCTTCAGGTGCTATGTATTGGGTACAAGATGACCCTGACATATCAGATCTTGAAGTGGTAGCTTGAGATGGACCAGCTGAACTCGACACAAATGCCGTTTGAAGTGGCGCTCCAGACGTTTTGGCTTGTGGAGTTGAGCTGTACAGTGTCGAATTCTGATCATATGAAGAGTTTTGGGCCCTGTACTTCATCCTCAACTCTTTCTCTCTCAGCTTCAGAATGAAGTTGTTGATATCTAACTTCGCCAGCAAATCATTCTGTCTGAGGTTGGATACAAAGGAAACTCACTTCTCTGGCAACCCATCTACAAAGTTTGAAACCTTGTCTTCCATAGACGTGGTGACTCCATGAGTGTGTTGCTCACTCATTAGTGGTTGAACCGATCAATGATGTCGTCCAAGCTCTCCTTCCCATTGACGAGAAGTTGTCAAACTCCTTCTTCAACGCTTTAGCCTTTAGAGCTTTTAACGACGCATTTTCATCATACCTCTTTTCTAATGCATCCCACTGCTTCTTAGCTGCTTGTTCTTAGAAAATGATGGAAGATGTCCTTAGGAATTAACTGAGTTAGCATGCATATACTTTTCTCTACATTGTACTTTACCTTTTGGCCGTCAGTCATACCGCCTAAGGTAAGTTTGACTCCATCTGCACCTACAGGCATGTTATATCCTATCTCTATCGACTCCCACAGATTGGGATCTACTCCATTTAAGTAAATCTCAAATCTTTGCTTCCATTGTGTGTAATCATCTAACGTTATGAGCTTAGGGGGCTTGTTATGATTTCCCACTTCATTTTCTAGAAGCAACAAATTTTGAATCCTAGAATCCCTTCCTGCGGTGAATGCTGAATATTGATCCTCCATTACTATTGAATTTGGTCTTTAGAACAAAATTGTTTTACTTGTGTGAATGAAGAAATGCGATTGGACAATTCGTGCGATTGACCAATGCGAATGGCTCAGACGTGAAATGAACCAATGCGGATGGCTCACTCGTGCGAATGGACAAGTGCAAATGAACAATGCGACTAGGCAATTCAGTCATACGTATGGATGAACAACTGAGTCCAATCGTGCGTATGAGAGATGCGTTTGGATTCAGTCGTGTGATTGAGTCAACCATGCCACTGAAGCTGCTGAATCTTGAGAATTCGAAGGTTTAAGGTATTTTGACGCAGAAACACGAATTTCTCAAGAACCCTAATTGTCGTATGCCGGAAAAACATTAACTTTGTGACCTGGAGACGTCTAAAACACGGTTTGACACAAAAGATTGGGTTCTTTGAGTGAAAAACACAATGTTTATATCAAAACGATTGAATCACACGTAAATCAAGAGCCAAAGCTCTGATACCACTTGTTAGGGACCGTGTACAGGACGGAGTACTAACTGATTTACGTGTATACCAACTCAAATAGTGCGGAATCCTATTTGATTGGCGATCCAATTAGTGAGAAAACCCGATCGATATACGAATAAACTAAACATTAAGAATAATAGGAATTGATCAAGAATGATCTATGAACTTGGATTGGCGTTCTTGGATGTTCCGGACGGCTAGGGTATGAGTAGGAGTCGAAATATTGAAAGTGTTCTATTTTTCCACGAATTAAGTGGTATTTATATGTTAGGGTTAGTCAATCGTACGACTGGACCATTAGCATGGTTCAGTCGTGCGACTAAAGCATGCGACTGAGTCAATCACACGACTAAAGGTTCAGTCATGCGATTGAGTCATCCGTATGTCTCAGTCGTGCGACTGATCCAGTCTCTTGGTTCAGTCGTGTGACTGGTCCATTAGCATGAAGTATTCATGTGTATGGTCCATTAGCATGGCCCATTCGCATGAAAACTTCATACGACTAAGTTTGAATATGTTTCTCAATCATTACTTGACTAGGATCTATTCAAACTACCTCAAACCAATATAGTTGGTTCAATATGCATTAATAAATGATAAACATAAAACATACACTGAAACATTAAACATTAAGATCAACAACCACACATTATGTTTCATCAATTCATTTGTTCATTACATTTAGGACATGACAGGACATATTTACATTAAGATCGTAAACTAGGTACATATGGATCAACAATACAAACACACATAAGCACAACCGAGGACATAACCGGTTAAGAACACTATAAAAACATGAATTCTTACCTTGAATTCGCACTTTCTTCTTGTTTCTCTTCAAAACCGAGAGTTCTCTGCTTCCTGCTACTTTCTCTCTCTAAAAATCCGAAAATTTATGTGTAGAAAGGGTGATGGGCGGCCATGCCACCTTTATCATCAACTTTTCAAATATTTGTCCTTTTTGTCACTTTTAACCCCTAAACTTGGGTTTTATTTCTTTTCCTTCTTTTTACTTCACTTTATTCTTTTTTTCTTTGTCTTTAAAATAACCGGGCGTTACAAGTCCACCACCCTTAAATAGGTTTCGTCCCCAAAAGCTGTTATTCCTTGAACATCCGTGAGTAATGCTGCCTCATTTCTTCTTCAGTTTCCCACGTTGACGAGGATCCTTTCCTGTGCTTCCACTATACATGCACAAGGGGAACCACTTTATTTCTTAGTCTCTTCTCTTTTCGATCGATGATTGCCACTGGTTGCTCCACATAATTGAGTTGTTCGTCTACTTCGATATCCTCCATTGGAACAATCATATCTTCATCTGCCAAGCACTTCCTAAGATGAGATATGTGGAATGTCAGGTGAATTCAACTTAACTCCTCTGGTAACTCCAATCTATAGGCCACCTCTCCTACTCGAGCATTGATTTGGAAAGGGCCTATATACCTTGGGCTCAACTTGTTCCGCTTCTTGAATTGGATAATGCTCTTCTAAGGTGTGACCTTCAACATAACCCGGTCACTCACCTAGAACTCAATCGGTCTGTGTCGTTTATCAGCACAGGTCTTCTGTCTATCTTTGGCTACCTTCATGAAGGCCTTGATCTTTTGAAGCTTCTTAGTCATAGCCTCGATTACCTCGACACTCCCTAGTTCTTTCTGACCCATATCACCCCAATAGACGAGTGTTCTGCATCTCCTACCGTATAGCATCTCATAAGGCAGCATACCAATGTTCGCATGATAATTGTTGTTGTATGAGAATTCAATCTACGGTAAGTGGTCATCCCAACTTCCCCCAAAATCAACAACACATGCCCGAAGCATGTCCTCCAATGTCTGAATGGTACTTTCAGACTGACCATCAGTCTGGGGATGATAAGATGTACTGATGTGTAACCTTGTCCCCATCGTGTCGTGGAATTTCTTCCAAAATTTGGATGTAAACCAGGTGTCACGATGCGACACAATAGACACCGGTACCATGACGAGTTACAATTTCCTTAGATGAATAGATCAACCAACCTCTCGGATGAATATGTCTTGCGGATCGGTAGGAAGTGGCACTCTTTGTCAATCGGTCAACAATCACCATATAGCATCATACCCTTTCGGGGTACGCGGCAGCTTCATAATGAAATCCATGGTGATGCTCCCACTTCCATTCTGGTATATCCAAAGGTTGGATCTTCCCATACGGCTTTTGATGCTCGGCCTTCACCTGTAGACAAGTAAGGCATTTACTCACATACTCCACTACGTCACGTTTCATACCCGGCCACCAATAATATTTCTTCATGTCTTGATACATCTTTGTGGCACCGGGATGAATAGAGTATCGAGTCTTATGAGCTTCATTCAAAATCTTCACCCGTAGGCCCCCAAAACGAGGAATCCACATCCTCCCGAATCGAGTTCTAACACCAAGTGTGTTCTCACCCAATTCTGCGACCAGGCCTCTCATTCTATCAGAGTTAAGGTGATCGTCTTTCAATGCCTCGTCTTGGAACTCCTTAACTTGCTTCATCACATCCGAGGTCATGATCAACTGATATGCTTTCACCGAATCGGCTCGGGCCTCTCCTTTCAGCTAAGGGCGTCCGCCACCACGTTGGCTTTGCCCCGGATGGTAATGGATCTCGCAATCATAATCTTTTATAAGCTCCAACCATCTCCTTTGTCTCATATTCAAATCCTTCTACTCAAAGAAGTACTTCAAGCTCTTGTGGTTGGTGAATATGGTGCACTTTGTCCCGTAAAGGTAGTGCCTCCAAATCTTTAACGCAAAGACCACGACTAGCTCCAAGTCATGGGTAGGATAATTGACCTCATGAACCTTCAACTATCGGGATGCATAGGCTATAACTTTCCCTGTCTGCATTAACACACCCCCAACCCCGAGTAGGAAGCGTCAGAATAAACCACCAAATCTTCACTTCCATCGGGTAATGACAGAACAGGAGCTTGAGTCAATCTCGCCTTCAATTCTTCGAATGCCTTCTCTTGAGCTTGACCCCATACAAACTTCACATCTTTCCGGGTCAATTTAGTTAGTGGAGAAGCGATCTTAGAAAAGTCTTGAATAAATCTTCTATAGTAGCCTGCCAAACCAAGAAACTACGAATCTCGGATGGCGTCTTTGAGACTTCCATTGCATCACCGCCTCCACCTTTGCCGGGTCCACCATAATCCCATCAGGATTCACCACATAACCCAAGAACTGAACCTCGCACAACTAGAACACACACTTGGAGAACTTAGTGTACAACTTATCCTTCTCAACGTCTCTAAAACCTCCCGAATGTGACCGGCATGCTCAATCTCGCTCTTCGAATAAATCAGAATATCATCAATGAACACAATCACCGATTTATCCAACATTGGCCGACACACTCGATTTATTAGATCCATAAAAGTAGTTGGCGCGTTGGTCAAACCAAATGACATAACAAGGAACTCGTAATGACCATAACGCGTGCGAAAAGCTGTTTTAGGGATATCCTGCTCCTTCACTTTCAACTGATGGTAACCAGATCGAAGATCTATCCTTGAAAACCAACTGCCACCTAAAGCTAATCAAACAAGCATCTATTCTTGGTAAGGGGTATCGGTTCTTTATTGTCAACTTATTCAGCTCACGGTAGTTAATACACATCCTCATACTACCGTCTTTCTTCTCACGAATAAGACCGGAGCACCCCAAGGAGAGATACTCGGTCTAATAAACCCCTTATCAAGAAACTCTTGCAATTGCTCCATCAGCTCTTTCATCTCAGTTGGAGCCAATCGATATGGTGCCTTGGCAATAGGTTGGGCACCCAGTATCAGATCGATCTGGAACTCGATCTATTTGTCAGGTGGCACTCCTGATAAGTCTTCTGGAAACACGTCTAGAAAGTCACACACAACTGGTACATCAGACAGTTGTGGTGCTGGCGTAGCCACATCCTTTACATAGGCCAAGTAGGCACTACATCCCCGCCTCATGCACTTTCCCGCCACCGCCATTGAGATTACTTTTGGGATCGTCGTGACCCGATCCCCATAAACCGTAACCTTACTCCCGTCAGGCGCTATCAGACGAATCATCTTCTTGCGACACACATGTTCGCCTCGAAATCCGCTAACCAATCCATCCCAAGAACTAAATCGAATCCACAAACGGTCTAACCGGAAACTTATGACCTTCCAATTCCACATCACAACCCTCTATCATCTTCAAAATTCTGGTAGACTTACCTATAGTGGTTTCTACATCAAAGGGCGCATCAACACGTCTACTACTAACAAGTAGCTTAGCACAGAAAGTAGGAGAAATAAAAGTTTTACCGGCACCAGAATCAAATAACACAGAAGCTAAAGTTTGGTTCACTAGAAACGTACCGGACACAACATCAGGGTCCGTCCGAGCCTCCTCTTGTGTCATAGTGAATGCCCCGGCGCTCGCCCTCGGTCCTTCACTTCCCGTCTTCTTCACCCCGGAACCTCAGCCTTGGCTCTTACAATCCCTACTCATATGACCAATTTCCCCACAATTGAAACACCTCATACCCCCATAGTCTCTAGCCATATGACAAGGCTTCCCGCACTTAAAATAGATGTGTGATCCCACTTGCATTCCCCCGAATGCACTTTCCACATTTGCCACACCTCTTCGATCCTGCCCCTGATGTGACACATGACGATCATCCACCCATGCCTTCTTGTTACCCGTCAAGGCATCACCCCGACCAAAACTCTTCCCTTCCAGTTCCGGTCGTCACCACTTCTTGTTCACCTCGGCCACCACCACCTCTCGCTTGTCATACAATCTTCCCACCAAATCAACCGCCGACCTAAACGTGCTCGGTCGGGCAGCAATCATGTGCCTACGGATATCTGCCGGCAAGCCCTGAACATACTACTTGATTTTTCGTGACATGGGTGTCACTTGGTCTGGCACTAGTCATGCCATCTCGTTGAACTTGGTGGTGTACTGCTGATGTGTAATCGTTCCCGCTTCCAGCTAAAGGAACTCCCTTTCCCCTTATCTATTTCCCTGTGAGGAGAGAACTCCTCAATCACCAACTTCCTTAACTCTGCCCATCTCATCCTCTCGATAGCCCTGCTACCCTCAGCTTGGACAATATTGTCCCACCAGCACAGAGCTAAGTCCACGAAAGAGTGGGCGGCAAACTTCACTTTCTGGTCCTCCCGGCACTCGCTGATATTTAGAACAGCTTCTATTCTCTCACCACCGGTGAGCAGCAGCAGCAGTTCCGTTACCATCAAAAGTAAGGGGCTTGCATCATTGAAACGCTCCATAGTTACAGCCTCGTGCCGCCTCCGACGCAGGCTCTTCTTCTTCCTCTTCTTCATCATCAGAGAGAACCGTTTCCAGCTCCGGTTGCTCCCGTCCTCCCAAAGACCGATTCTCTCCTTTCTTTCCCCTTCTCGTACAGCCTTGATAACTTTGGTCACTATAGACGGTAAGATCATCTGCATGACCTGATGAACTTCTTCAACAATAGCCTCCTTTACAAAGGCTCTTAGATTGCGCTCTCATCGCCACCCTCCGGATGAGGAGTCTCGGGTTCTTCATGAACCACCTTTTCCACTCTGGGTCTTCCTCTTTTGGGTTGTGGTTCAGCACCATGACCTCCACCACGTGAAGCTTTAGATGATCTACCACCAACCATCCTCACACACACGCTGAAAGATTCAAACACTAACACGGTATTCAGGGAGCAGCTCAGTTTATGTCAAGTATAGCAAGTCCCTAATTACAGTGGCGAGTTATGATTAGTGCAGGATCATTGAAGGGTTAGTTACAACACAACAACACAAAGAGGTGACTAACTAAACTTTAATCAAACAGTAAACTGGATTAACCAAGATAAGATACTAAGTACACAAGTAATGCAAGAGATAGAACACAAGTGTTTGGTTTTCAAGAATGCAGTATATTGCCTTCTCTATGTTCTATAACAAGTGTTACAAAAGCATATTCGAAAGATACAAGAACATGATATACTTATACTACATCCTACAGCCGGCTATACTTTGAAAGCCAGCTGGATACAATTGACTAGACACAAACAAAATCAGTTGTAAAGTCAAAAGGCAGATTGCCTTTTGACTTGTGACTATGACATGCCATAGCTCACATCCTTATCTATTACAAAAAGGATAAAGTACATAAAGTAAAAAGTTACAGACTCAAGACCTCAATGTATAGTTACCAAAAGCATGGACCTTTTCACCAAACCATGTAAGTTGGTGACTTGCAGAGGCACAACGGAAAGGTGTCCAGCTTTATGGAACAGTACATCAGATAAAGCATGTTACTAAAAGTCTTCGAAAGAAATCTGTCTTCATGAACTTGAAGCTTCGGAAGACTTGTCTCTGAGGCTTTGGAAGACTACATGTTTGGCTTCGGAAGATATGGTCTGGGCTTCGGAAGATTTCACACTTAGAGTATTTTCATGTGTGAAACTTCCTAAGCTTCTTCTTTAATGCACTTATGCAGCATCCAGGAAAGACTAAAGATGTTTAGGTTGCATCAGCCTCTTCATTAATCTTTACAAACTCCCCCTAGGCTGATGCTACCAAAACACTTTGAAAACTTCAGATATTAACAACCCTCATTAGGATGATCACCATTCCTTTCTTCATAAGATGATCAGGATCCTTCAGGCTGTCAAAGTGTCTTCTCATGTCAAAGAGGTCATACAAAGGCAACTGAAACATATCTTGCCATGTATAAATGTCTTCAATGCCATGATCTCTAATAACATGCATCTTTCCGGATTTGTGGTGTATGTCCAAGACAAGATGGAGATTTGAGGCTGTGAGAGTGGTTTGGAAGTAGCAGGTGTGGGTTCAACACTAGCTTGTGCTGCTAGGTTTTCACCTTGAGCAATGAGCTCTAACATTTTTGGGACTAGGGCTGTTTCTACCCCAGAGAATCCAACAGTGGACTTTCTCAGTATTTTAAAGATGCCAGGCTTCATCTGTCCCAATTTAAAAATGTTACCTATTTCCCTTAACTGTGAGCCCAGTTCACAGTTAAGAATGTACTGGACATATCTAGGAAACATGTAATACTCTAAGGAGTCTAAATTAGCAAGTAAATTTGTATAGATAAACTGTGAATACCTGAATTTGACCCCCTGAACCATTCCATGGATTATGAAGGAGAGATCCTCAGGAATCTGGTCCTATCCACCATGCTTGTTTGATAAGCTGTGGATGACCACATGGAGCAGGAATCTCCATTGAGATGAGACCTTCCCTTTCCTAAAGGTCTTTACAGAGAAATCTCCCTCATATCCATCTGCTCAAAAGAATGATTGACAGCTTCCTTTGAGAAAACACCTCACCTTCTTCATCATCCAGTGAAGATGTCTGTTGATGATGGCCAGAGTGATGAAGATTGTTCTCCCCTGCACTGTGGTAGACAGTGCCTTCTCCCCATCCATAATGACTTCTTGGCAGGTCTTCCAGAATTCAAGCAACTGATCCTCATAGAGTGGCGGATCAATGGTTAGGGAGGTGAAGTAGTTTGACAGAGTTAGGAAACGGCAAACCTCTGAGAAATGAGGATCTTTCTCAGAGCTTAACCGAGCAACCCGATTGTGTTGTCTGTGTAGCTGCATGGTAAAGTTGGGATCATTTCTGTGAGCAAGGTTGGCCATTTTGAAGTAGCTTAGGGACGAAGAAAGAAGAAAGAAAGAAATTTCAGAGAGAAAATTGGGGTTTTAGGTTTGGAGGAAGAACAGATGATAGAAAGAGGGGGGAAACCGTTGGGTTTATATGTGAGAAGGATTTCAAATAAAGTTTAATGAAAGAGGATAAACTTTGAAATCCGGATGTCGGCCCCACCTCTGAAAAAGTAGTTTACTTTTGCTCAAAAAGTAGTTTTCTTAAAAGTCAAAAAGCTTTTGAAGGTTAATTATCTTCGATAGTTTTAATTAAAAAGCTTTAGAAGCTAAAATGACTTCGGAAGAATTTCCTGAGAGGTAAGCTTCCGAAGCTCTGATACCAAATGCAGGATCATTGAAGGGTTAGTTACAACACAACAACACAAAGAGGAGATTAACTAAACTTTAAACAAACAGTAAACTGGATTAACCAAGATAAGATACTAAGTACACAAGTAATGTAGGAGACAGAACACAAAGAACACAAGTGTTTGGTTTTCAAGAATGCAATATATTGCCTTCTTTATGTTCTATTACAAGTGTTACAAAAGCATATTCGAAAGATACAAGAACATGAGATACTTATACTACATCCTACAGCCGGCTATACTTTGAAAGCCAGCTGGATACAATTGACTAGACGGAAACAAAATCAATTGTAGAGTCAAAAGGTAGATTGCCTTTTGACTTGTGACTATGACATGCCATACCTCACATCCTTATCTATTACAAATGGATAAGTACATAAAGTAGAAAGTTACAGACTCAAGACCTCAATGTACAGTTACCAAAAGCATGGACCTTTTCACCAAACCATGTTAGTTGGTGACTTGCAGAGTTGCAGCGGAAAGGTGTCCAGCTTTATGGAACAGTACATCAGATAAAGCATGTTACTAAAAGTCTTCGGAAGAAATTTGTCTTCATGAACTTGAAGCTTCGGAAGACTTTGTCTCTGAGGCTTCGGAAGACTTCATGTTGGCTTCAGAAGATATTGGTCTTGGCTTTGGAAGATTTCACACTTAGAGTATTTTCATGTGTGAAACTTCCTAAGCTTCTTCTTTAATGCACTTGTGCAGCATGCAGGAAAGACTAAAGATGTTTAGGTTGCATCAGCCTTTTCATTAATCTCTACAATTAGCCACTTACTTTACTCATCACACCCCAAGCATTACCTATCCTGACTACATCAGTATCTAAATCTACAAGCAACACATAAGCCACAAAACAGTTAACACTACAAAAATACCTGATGACACGCAGCTACTCGGACTAGCATCCCTTCCCTTTCCGTTCCGTTTTTAGTTTAAGAAGGCTAATGCAACCAAAACTAGATCACTTAAGTTATTTTGATGCTGCATGCAAAGGCTTCCGAAGCTTTTAATGGAACTTCTGAAGGTTGTAGAGTTCTTCCGAAGACAAAGGAAAAGTCCAACTTCTGAAGACAGAACTCTACTTCCGAAGACAAACGCATACTTCCGAAGTTCAAGACTTAGAAGAATAAAGTGAAGACCACTTCCGAAGTATGATGAAGAAGTCTCCAAGTCTTGGAAGAAGCAGCCTCTTCCGAAGTATAAAGTGGTTTCAGAAGTACTTACTCTTCCGAAGCCATTTAACCTTCGGATGACACTGCTATAACCAGTGGACACCAGTATGGTCTCTGACACTCCGATGCAGACTTCTGATACAGCATGGCTGCTTCTTAAAGAACCATGTTATTGATCATACTTTATTCCACTGTTTAACTTTTCATGATAGTACAGTTGCCATCTTTAGTTGGTTGGAAAAGGTAAGTCAGGGACATGTCCTGACTACCAAATCTCAGATAAGACTTTATCCGAGATACCTTAACTATAGTCTTGTAGTATAGGCTTTAGCTAAAGAATCCCAGCTGGTATCAAAGTATATCCGGCTGTAGATAGTATTATATATAGGTTCTCCTTGTAACTCATAAAATATACAATCTTCTTGTAAGAGTCTTTGTATCTTGAGTTGAGAATCAATATATAAAAGTATCTTGAAAATTATTTTTCTGTGTTCTTAATTACTTTTCATATTGTGATCAATTCTTCTTGATTCTTACCCGAGTGTGACTCTAGGTGAGTTTGAGAGAAAACATTTGTGTTTAAGTGACAAACACCGTTCCTGCAATTGGTATCATAGCATCTCAGGCTCTTGATTACGTGATCTAACCATCCAAATCAACCTATTTTCACTCCTCCCTACCACCCACTCCCTCAAATGCCCTCAACAAATCTAAAGTAGAAATAGGGATGATGACCAAAGCGCCAATCATCACCCCTGAAAACTTCAGGTCCTGGAGTAGAAGAATGGAAGGCTTCATTAGGTACCAAGACAGCAAATATGGAACTCGATTGTCAATGGACCGTACAAGCCAAAGGTGGCTTCACCTAGTGGAAACGGTGCCATGATAGAAAAGGTTGTCGAGGACTATTCTGATGAAGACAGAAAGAAGATGGACATCGATAGCAACGCTATGATTATTCTCATGACTGCAATACCGAACTCTATTATGGTTGGGTTCGAGCATTGCAAGACTGCCAAAGAATTGTTTGATACACTGCTCAGATGTATTCTGCTCCAACGACTCAAAGAAGGACTCACTGAAGCAGCAGTTCGAGAACTTCACATATTGCTGGAGAGACCCTCAGCCAGCAGTACTACAGGTACATGGATCTTATCTCTTCCCTTCAGCTGTAAAGATCACTCTTGAACTTAGAGATCTCACTAGAAAGTTCATGAGTGCTTTCAAATGAGTGGACATTCTACTGTGTCTCTATCAAGAGAACAGAAAACTTGAACACTATTTCCATGACTGAGCTCTATGGCATCCTTGATGGATACCGTCTAGAGATGGAGAGTAAGAAGGGCCACCAAACAAGCAGATCTATGGTCTTCCTGCTAGCAATGCTTTAATGGTTGCTGAAGGCTCATTAACCCCTCAACCTCAGCACTTCCTAACTTATCAGCAGTCATCTTGCTCACCTGGTCCCTACATCACTTATCTTGAGACTCCAAGGTCTCAACAGGCTCAACACAACTCTTCCAGGAAAGTTGTGCCTTTGTCTCAGGAGGTGGACACTTAGGAGATTTTCAATACTGCTTTGATGATCCTGAGTGCTTCAACCAGATGACGTAGAGTACGTGGACATTGTCCAGCAAATGGCTCTTTTAACTTACAGAGCAAAGAAGTTCTTTAGAGAACTGAAAGGCACTTCCCTCAAAACCCAACTACCAGCAAGTTCGGGTTTGACAAGACCAGGGCAAAGTGTTACAACTGTAACCAACTGGGTCATTTTACAAGGGAATTCAAGGCTCCCAAGACAATCCGGGAACCCCACAGGCCTCCACACATCCCTCAACCTCAAAACCCACTGAGAAGTCAACTGAGACAGCCGCAATGGCTCAAGAAGTTGACTGGAGCTTCATGGTACAGGATGTTACTCCTGCTCAAGCTCTCATGGCCGGAACAGATGATGCCCAGGTATATGAACATCTCTGCACTCCAGCCTGTATAGCTAAAGTTAAACTCTATCAGGATTACAATATGGAAATCAGATCTGACATTGAGTCTTTAAATATTCTAAAATCTGATTTTAAAAGAGCTGAATCTGACTATAAAAATAAAATTGATGAGTTGGAGAAAACTGTATCTCTTTTGAAACATGAACACACCAACTACAAGACTCAAATCAAGGATCTGATATCCAAATTGTCTGAGGCTCAAGCCCAGCTTGTCACTGCTGAGGCTCAGGCCAGGAAGCATGCTATCTCTGAGCAAAACTTCCAAGCTATTCTTGCATCATCATCCCATTCCAAACTCTGTTATCGGAACAAAGAAGGGTTGGGAACCAATGAAATTTCTCCACCACATTCCTATGAGTCTATCAGACAGCCTAGATGTGGTACTGAAGAGCAAGAGGTTCCAACTGCTGACCCTTTCTTTCCAGAGTTAAAGGATAAGGCACCAATAGTGGCCACCACAGGGAAGGAACGGGTAGATAAACCCATCACCTCCTGTGATGATCAAATCCTAACCACCAAAGCCAGAAGAAGTAGTGCTAAAGCTGCTGGGAGAACTGCTAAGAAAGTGGCTGAATCCAAACTGAAAATTGACCCCAAACAGAAGGGTGTCTTTGTTTCAGCTGGTTTCTAAGTGTTGGGTACTTCTGATCAGGAAAGGAATGCAATACCAGCAATCCTGTCCTACCAAAGGATTAGAAGTTAAAGGGAAAAGTTGCTGACGAAGAAAAGAAAACCAAGAAACAGCAACCCTCACTTCCCCAAAGACTAACATTGCATGCATCATGTGTGACCTGCAAAATCATATGGCAAAAGATTGTTACTATAATCTTGAAAGCACACATTATGCAAATAATGTTAGGAAAGAAGGAGTCAGGGAAGGTTTGACATTTGGACCCTTCCATACGGTTCAAGAGTTAAAGAAGGGAAAGCTAGTTTCTGAAGCCAAGTTGCTTTCGGAAGAAACTCCTTCTTCCGAAGGGAAAATGGCTTCGGATGCAAAAGCTACTAAGGTTCGGAAGAACAAGAAAGCTCCCTTGAAACCATCCCAAAAGAAGACTGCTTCGGAAGAAAAGGTGGTGGTGAGGACTTCTTCCGAAAAGAAAGAAGCTTCGGAAGAAGACCATGCTGCAACAGCTTCAACAAGCTCATCCTCCAAGATTAGCCAAAGGGTGGACTGGAAGATCAAGGAAGATGATGCAGCCCAAACCTCTTCCTCAAGACCTCTGTTGAACCCCCATGCATATCATTTGGTTCACTCATGTCTTTATCTTTGGAAGAACCCAAGACCAATAAAGCTTGGGTTCCAAACAAAACTGAATTCTCATCTTATGTGCAGGAACATCTATTTGACAAGAACAACAATGTATGGATTATAGATAGTGGATGCTCCAGGCACTTGACAGGGAACAGACATCTCCGTTAACAATTTCAACATTATGATGGAGGTCATGTCCAGTTTGGATGTGAGGCCGGAGGATATACATCTGGCAGAGGGAGTATATCCAATGGTATGTTAACCGTTGACAAAGTTAACTTTGTCAAACAGCTTGAACACAATCTGTTAAGTGTTCTCAATTCTATGATCAAAAGCACCAAATGCTTTTCACAGAACATGAGTGCATTATCCTCAAACCAGGGATGACAATTCCTTCGGAATTGGTGCTTCTTAGATCTCCTAGGAAAGGGGATATGTACAAGCTTGATATGAACAATGCTTCCCCAATGGGTGAAGTATCATGCTTTCTTTCCAAAGCTGATAGTGATGAGTCAACATTGTGGCATAAACATATGTTTCATGTAAATTTTAAGACAATGAATAAATTGGCTAAAAATAACTTGGTACACAGTTTGCCCAAAAAGGAGTTTTTCTGCAAAGACAACTGTGTTGCATGCCTGAAAGGGAAACAACACAGGATATCTCATAAATCCAAATATGTTAACTCTATCACTACTCCATTACATTTATTGCACATGGATCTTTTTGGTCCCACAAGTATAATAAGCATTGGAAGGAAATCATATTGCCTTATGATAGTTGATGACTTTACAAGATTCACATGGGTATTCTTTTTAAGAACTAAAGATGAAACTGCTGAAACATTAAAATCTTTTATTCTTAAAATAGAAAATCAAATTGATCACAAGGTTAAAATAATTAGATGTGATCAAGGGACTGAGTTTAAGAACTTCGTTCTTCACTCATTCTGTAACTCAAAATGGATTGCCAGACAATATAGTGCTCCCAGAACTCCTCAACAGAATGGTGTTGCTGAGAGGAGGAATAGGACACTTATTGAGGTCGCTCGAACTATGTTAGCTGATTCAAAGCTACCTCTAACATTCTGGGCAGAGGCAGTCAGCACTGCATGCTATGTGCAGAATAGAGCTCTTGTAGTTAAGCCCCATGGAAAAACCCCTTATGAGCTATGGAACAAGAGGCCACCGTTCATTGGCTTTCCAAGGTACTTTGGCAGCAGGTGTACCATACTTAACACAAGGACAATTTAGCAAAATTTGCTGAAAAGTCGGATGATGCTATCTTTGTTGGACACTCTTCTAGTTCCAAAGCTTACAGAGTATACAACATTAAGAATCAACGATTTGTGGAGTCATCCAATATAGTTGTTAATGAGCACACTCCTTGTGTTAGGGGGAATGGGCCTGATCACATCTTTGATTTAGAATTGTTTCCAAACTATTCTAAATCCTCTTGTGAGAATGTTTCAGTTGGAATAGGTGCTCAAACTGATGCTGATGCTGCTGCTAATGATCAACTGTTTGAGCTTCCCAGGCCTAGACCAAATTCTCCAAGTGCTGCAATACATCAAACTTCCACTATTCACAGATCCGACAGTTTATCTATATTAAGGAACAGTGAAGCTTCAACAAGTGAGTCACGTACTAAGCCTCAAAGCTCATCAGGTGATCCACCACAACTCCAGGCAGAAGGAGGTAGTATTTTGAAGGAACAGGCAACTGTTAATACTACCTCACAGCCAACTATCGATGATGTTTCTCATTCATTCAATCAGTCCTCATTGAATGACTTTGAAACAACAGCTGGACAGAGTGTTCTAGTTCCTGAGCAGAATATGTCCAACCTGGATATATCTGCTATTGGAAGTGATTCCTCGTCTTAGGATTCACAACACCCATCCAACTGAGAACATCATAGGGAATGTCTCTGAGGGTGTGAGAACAAGAGGACAGACTCATCAATGGAATGTCTGCTTGTACTCATGCTTTCTATCTCAGATGGAACCTAAGAAGGTAGAAGATGCCTTAAAAGATAGTAGCTAGATTGAATCGATGCAAGAGGAGCTGCTTCAATTCAAGAGACAAAAGGTATGGAACCTATGTCCGCTACCATCCGGTCAAGTACCCATAGGCACCAAATGGGTTTTCCGTAACAAGAGAGATGATAGAGGCTTGATCATCAAGAATAAGGCAAGACTTGTGGTTCAAGGATACACTCAAGAGGAAGGAATCGATTATACTGATGTCTTCGCACCAGTTGCAAGACTTGAGGCAGTTAGGATCTTCCTTGCTTATGCTGCATCCAAGGACTTCACAGTATACCAACTTGACGTTAAGTGTGCTTTTCTATACGGGGATATAGACAGGGAAGTGTACGTATGCCAACCTCCAGGATTTGAAGATCCACAGCACCCCAACTATGTTTGCAAATTGGATAAAACTCTATATGGGCTGCACCAAGCACCTAGGCTGTGGTATGAGACTCTATCTCAGTTTCTTCTGAAGAATGGCTATACTAGAGGTACCATTGACAAGACTCTCTTCATTAGAAAGTCTGGAAAGGACATTTTTCTTATACAAGTCTATGTCAACGACATCATATTTGGTTCCTCAAATGACCAAATGTGCAAAGATTTGAGAGCATTATGAAGAAAAAGTTTGAGATGAGCTCCATGGGAAAAATGGACTTTTTCCTTGGAATTCAGGTAA
This sequence comes from Flaveria trinervia, assembly GCA_025506515.1. NCBI lineage: Eukaryota > Viridiplantae > Streptophyta > Magnoliopsida > Asterales > Asteraceae > Flaveria > Flaveria trinervia. The sequence continues at coordinate 39,436,377 of CM046452.1, read as the reverse complement.
AGCAACTGAAGGAAGGGTTCTTCATTAATCAATCTAAATATGTCTCTAACATCTTAGAAAGATTTGAGATGAAGGATTGCAAGCCTGCCAAGACACCCATACCCAGAAACCATAATCTTTGTCCTGACCTTGAGGGGGAGGATACTGATCAACATCAGTATAGGGCAATTATTGGTTCTCTGATGTATCTTACAGCAAGTAGACCTGATATCATGTTTGCTACTTGTATTTGTGCAAGATATCAGGCTGCTCCTAAGGTGTCTCACCTAGCTGCTGTTAAGAGAATCCTCAGATACCTCAAAGGAGCACCTAAACTAGGTCTCTGGTATCCCAGAAACAAGACTTTGAAGAGAGTGTCCACCAACTTCACAGGAAGAGATACTGCACTTCTTCCAGGTATGACTGAGCCAACGGCTCCTGGTGACATCCCTGTTAACCCCACAGGTGATGAACCCACACCAGCAACTACCCCCACTATGCCAACACTACATTCTCCATCCATCACCATCACTTATCAGAGACGTCCCAAACGAACCCTTGTTCAATCTACTTTGATTAAACAAGCTCCTCCTATTCAATCCAAAAAGGCTAGAGTGGAACAAAGGGCTCCCACTCAACCTGAGGTCCAACCATCCTTCACAATTGACCTCAATATGGGTCCTAAGTCTCCTCAGTCTCAGACCCATGAGCCCACAACCCAAGCTGAAAACCCTCAGGGTGAGTCTCTATACTCCCCTGAGCAGCCAACAAGGGACAGCCCCACCAGAGGCTCAATGCCTGTAGACATTGACCAAAGTCTCGGGTCAGTAGGTTTAACCATCCTATCTTTCACTGAACTTTTATTTAAAACTGACGAAGAGATAACATCTCTCTATGGCAGTGAAGTTGATCTACAACACCCTCTCCAAGATCAACAGAGCCCGGAGAAATCTCTTATCTCTAGCCCCCATCAGCAACCAACTAAGGTGAATCCCACGGATGTGGAGGGGACTCATGTAGATTCAGCTGCCACTACAGAAGGTGCCGCAATGGATCTTCTGGACAGTGGTAACATTTCTCAGACTGAATCTACGGTAACCGAGCCCTTTGATGACTCTGAAAGAGACATCATTGAGCACGGGAAACCAGGGTGCCAAGAACCCACATCTGGCGGTGAGGCTGAACATACTAGATATGTTACCTCATCTCCCCGTGATTCTTCGAAAGAAGATGAGGGAAGCATGCAACTCCTCATTCAAGATCTTCTTTCTAAAGTCTCAAACCTGGAATCTCAGGTTAGGACTTTAGAGGCAAGATCTGCCACTCAGCAACTTGAGATTGACAATCTCAAGGCTCACCTAGCTGGAAACAGCCAGAGAGGTCTGTTAGGCATGTACCTATTCAGGTCTCCCTGACTTCCTCCTCCAGCTCATCTAGCTCTCAAGATGATGCTACCAAAAAGGGGGAGAATGTTCAAAGACAAACACACAAGGAACCACAGAGCCGGCCTTTCACTTCAACATCTTCCTCTCCCATCATCTCTGCGCCTGAAACAACTCAGGTCACTCTTTAGATTGATCCAAGGATGTTCAATGATCTCTACAGACTCTTCACCAAGTTTCTGTTAATATCCTCCTTTGAGCAGCCAAGTCATGATGCTGCAATGATCTACTTTGGAGCAGAAGAACTTCAAAGGCTGACTGCACCTTCTACCACTGTGGAAGAAGTTAGTCAACCTAAGGTCCTCATGGAACCTAAGATTCAATTCGAAGGGGAAATGGGAACTGATGGCCCAGCAACTGAAACAGTTGGGACAGAATCTGCATCTCCTTTAACTTCCAAAGCTGAAGTTAAAGCCTCGGAAGAACAAGCTGAATCTTTCGAAGCTGAAATGGAAGTTGCGGAAGGACTATTTAAAATGTCCGAGGAACTGATCATCACAGATGCTATCCTGGAAATGGAATCTGAATGAGCAGCGAGGACTTTCCAATTGCACCTCCATCTCAGACACCATCTCTGACTCTCTCACAATCAGAAACCTCTCTCCAAGAACCACCACAGTCAGGATCTTCAAAGGATAAAGGTAAAAGGAAGATGACTGCGGAAGAGATTCAGGAAGATGAGAAGATTGAGAAACTTAAGAAGAAAGAAGACTTCAGACTGAGAAGTTGCTAGCTGCTAGCACAAAAACAGCTGCTTCCAATCAGGAGGTTGTCATCAATAAAAGAAGAGAGCAGATCATTGACCAGCTCATTGAAATGGCAGCTGCCAATGAAGAAACACTCCTGCTACCATTAGAGGAGTTGATGGATCTGGAGAATGCAACCAGGCTAAAACTTGAAGAAGAAGCTAGGTTGGCCTTAGAGGAAAAGGAAAAGAAACAGAAGGAGGATGAATTGCAGCTGAGGAGAGACAGGATAAACTTCCTACTCTCCAGAGGCTTTGATCTTCAAGAACTCTCTCCACACAACGATGACACGATCCTCTGGCTCTTCAACAAAGAGCAGGATCTAATGGAGAAAGAAAGGAAGAAGGTTGCAAAAGAAAAGGCCAGAGAGAAGAAGAGGATAGGGTCACTGCCTCCAAGAAGCTTACTGAGAAAGCCTGGATGAAGGACTATCTTCGGGCTCATGGCTTCTCCGGTAGGCAGGTGGGTCCTATGTCTGAAAGGACACTCCAACGGATTGTCAGTGAAATTAAGGCTGACATCCGGTTGGGGAAAAGGAAAGAGATGTACAGAAGGGTAAAAGGGATGACCTTCACTGCTTCTACCCAACCACAACTTGAACCCTCATCCTCACCATTCACTATTAAACCTGAAACCTTCACCTTTGAACCCACATCACTACCCACTACTACTCCCTCACCTCAACCTCCTAAACTTCCCATCATCCAACCCAAAACACTAGCCAGAACCTCTAAACCTAAACCTACCCATTTACCATCCAAACCATCCCTTTAGCCTTCTCAACATCTCTCCCTTGAGGAGTTTAAGGCAATCAAGACGAAGCTCACTAATTGCACCACTTTAAGCAAAGTTTCCTGTGTAGAAGACTCCGTTAACATTACCTATGTAGACGGATCTTCAAGTTCCCTCACAAGAGACAATTCCTTGATTTGCCTAGAGGAACTTTGGACCAAGCTGCAAGACTTTTGGGCCTCAATTCAGACTCTTTAAATGAGGAAGAAAAGAAGCTCAGAAGAAAACTGGTGACTCTGCTAGATACAAGAAAAGAGGACAAGATTCCTAGTCAGCCTCTTATGCCTAGAAGGAAGATAATCCAGTGGAGGTTCGATGAACCTTCTCACAACTTTGTTGTGGAAAGAGAGAATGGTGAAGTCAACAGACTCAATGCAACCTCTCTGTTACACTCCAGCAGATTTGACATTGCTAAGTTAGCAGAGAAACCATTCTCCAACCCCTCCAACTCTGAAACTGCTGCACTCGTCAGAAATCATCTCAGCAGTCTTCATCTGGCTGAGCTAACTGCAAAAGCAAAGATTGAAGAAGAGTTGAAATTGAGAAGACAGGAAGACAAGGAAAGATCTCCCACCAAAGGTGCTACCTTTCTACAGATGGTGGAAGGTCCAGAATTAAAATCTATAGCTCGATGGGAATATGATTACAATTCCCATCAACTAACTCTTTTCAGAGGGAAACAACAAATGGTACATGTTATCCAAGGTGACAGACTAGATTTCCTGTCTACCAAGGATCTGTACAAGCTTCTCAGCACCATATCAGGGAAGAACAAGGAGACAGACAAATATTTGCTCTCCTTGGTGTTGAAAGTTTTGAGAAGTCGAGGTAAGTGAAGTTTTGGTAGCATCAGCCTAGGGGGAGTTTTTTGGATCAAGAAGAAGGCAAATGCAACCAAAACTAGATCACTTGAGTTATTTTGATGCTGCATGCAAAGGCTTCCGAAGCTTTTCATGGAACTTCTGAAGGTTGTAGAGTTCTTTCGAAGACAAAGGAAAAGTCCAACTTCCGAAGACAGAACTCAACTTCCGAAGACAAACGCATACTTCCGAAGTTCAAGACTTAGAAGAATAAAGTGAAGACCACTTCCAAAGTATGATGAAGTAGTCTCCAAGTCTTGGAAGAAGCAGCCTCTTCTGAAGTATAAAGTGGCTTCGGAAGTACTTACTCTTCCGAAGCCATTTAACCTTCGGAAGACACTGCTATAACCAGTGGACACAAGTATGGTCTCTGACACTCCGATGCAGACTTTTGATACAGCATGGCTTCTTCTTAAAGAACCATGTTATTCACCATACTTTATTCCACTGTTTACCTTTTCATGATAGTACAGTTGCCATCTTTAGTTGGTGACAAAAGTTAAGTCAGGGACATGTCCTGACTACCAAATCTCAGATAAGACTTTATCCGAGATACCTTAACTATAGTCTTGTAGTATAGGCTTTAGCTAAAGAATCCCAGCTGGTATCAAAGTATATCCGGCTGTAAATAGTATTATATATAGGTTCTCCTTGTAACTCATAAAATATACAATCTTCTTGTAAGAGTCTTTGTATCTTGAGTTGAGAATCAATATATAAAAGTATCTTGAAAATTATTTTTCTGTGTTCTTAATTACTTTTCATATTGTGATCAACTCTTCTTGATTCTTACCCGAGTGTGACTCTAGGTGAGTTTGAGAGAAAACATTTGTGTTTAAGTGAAAAACACCGTTCCTGCAATTGGTATCAGAGCATCTCAGGCTCTTGATTGCGTGATCTAACCATCCAAATCAACCTGTTTTCACTCCTCCCTACCACCCACTCCCTCAAATGGCCCTTAACAAATCTGAAGTAGAAATGGGGACGATGACCAAAGCGCCAATCATCACCCCTGAAAACTTCAGGTCCTGGAGTAGAAGAATGGAAGGCTTCATTAGGTACCAAGACAGCAAAATATGGAACTCGATTGTCAATGGACCGTACAAGCCAAAGGTGGCTTCACCTAGTGGAAACGGTGCCATGATAGAAAAGGTTGTCGAGGACTATTCTGATGAAGACAGAAAGAAGATGGACATCGATAGCAATGCTATGATTATTCTCATGACTGCAATACCGAACTCTATTATGGTGGGGTTTGAGCATTGCAAGACTGCCAAAGAATTGTTTGATACACTTGCTCAGATGTATTCTTGCTCCAACGACTCAAAGAAGGACTCACTGAAGCAGCAGTTCGAGAACTTCACTCATATTGCTGGAGAGACCCTCAGCCAGCAGTACTACAGGTACATGGATCTTATCTCTTCCCTTCAGTCTGTAAAGATCACTCTTGAACTTAGAGATCTCACTAGAAAGTTCATGAGTGCTCTTCCAAATGAGTGGACATTCTACTGTGTCTCTATCAAGAGAACAGAAAACTTGAACACTATTTCCATGACTGAGCTCTATGGCATCCTTGATGGATACCGTCTAGAGATGGAGAGTAAGAAGGGCCACCAAACAAGCAGATCTATGAGTCTTCCTGCTAGCAACGCTTTAATGGTTGCTGAAGGCTCATTAACCCCTCAACCTCAGCACTTCCTAACTTATCAGCAGTCATCTTGCTCACCTGGTCCCTACATCACTTATCCTGAGACTCCAAGGTCTCAACAGGCTCAACACAACTCCTTCCAGGAAAGTTGTGCCTTTGTCTCAGGAGGTGGACACTTAGGAGATTTTCAATACTGCTTTGATGATCCTGAGTGCTTCAGCCCAGATGACGTAGAGTACGTGGACATTGTCCAGCAAATGGCTCTTTTAACTTACAGAGCAAAGAAGTTCTTTAAGAGAACTGAAAGGCACTTCCCTCAAAACCCAACTACCAGCAAGTTCGGGTTTGACAAGACCAGGGCAAAGTGTTACAACTGTAACCAACTGGGTCATTTTACAAGGGAATTCAAGGCTCCCAAGACCAATCCAGGAACCCCACAGGCCTCCACACATCCCTCAACCTCAAAGCCCACTGAGAAGTCAACTGAGACAGCCGCAATGGCTCAAGAAGTTGACTGGAACTTCATGGTACAGGATGTGACTCCTGCTCAAGCTCTCATGGCCGGAACAGATGATGCCCAGGTATATGAACATCTCTGCACTCCAGCCCAGGTATATAAACATCTCTGCCCAGGTATATGAACACTATGCCCAGGTAAAGATCACTCTTGATAGGATCTCAGCATCTAGTTTGATCGATTCGAATGATTTCAGCAGTGGAATAGAGTACCAACTAGCACAATTCGAGTAAGAATACCAAAGATATAGCAATGAACAGAATTAGTTATAAAGAGAGAAAGTTTCTGCAAAAGGAATATTTCATTCAATCACACGCTTTGGCATGGCTTTCGCAAAATTACAATTTAGGTCATTCTTCCTCATATAAGGAAAGATGACGTAGGCTGATGTCACTTGATAGTGACATCTAACCGTTATTTAACAAACTACTGAAACACTAAAACTACTAAAGATGTCAAGCAGCTGACATCTTCTTACAAGAAGCTAAGTGTTTACTTATTACAAAACTACTTATAAGAAACTACTGAAACTACAACGACTAACGAACAAGCTCTTCAGTCGTTTTACAAAACTACTGAAAGTAAAAACATAAAACTACTGATAAACACAACTACTGAATAAGTACTCTTCAGCTGTTGTGACAAACTACTAAAACTTCAGCACTTGGTCTTCAAACTTGAACTTCAGACGTTTCATCAGCCGATGACTTCAATAGATGTCATCAGCTGATGTCTTCAGTCTTTGTCTTCAGACTTTGTACATCAGTTGTTGATCTTCAGCACTTGTGGACTCTTCAGCTGTTCAACTTCAGTACTTTGGTCTTCAGCTTCAGCACTTGTATTCTTCAGTTGTTGACCTTCAGTACTTTGGTCTTCAGCTTCAGCACTTGTATTCTTCAGCTGTTGACCTTCAGTACTTTGGTCTTCAGCTTCAGCACTTGTGTTCTTTAGCTGTTGGACTTCAGCACTTTAGTCTTCAGCTTCAGCACTTGTGTTCTTCAGCTGTCGAGCTTCAGCACTTTAGTCTTCAGCTGTTGAAGTCTTCAGTACTTGATCTTCAGCTGTTGAAGTCTTCAACACTTGTCGAACTGCTGATGAAGCCTTCAGCAGTTGTTGTGATATCATGTGGGACTTAGAGGTTTTCTGATCTTGGCTCATTGGTTCTTTTGGTCCAACAAACTCCCCCTGAACCAATGCCGCCAAAACCTCTAATTGATTTATTTTCCCACTTATTGTTGGCAGAATAGTTGGTCTTTTTCCTTCTTGATCAGTTGAGAAGATGACCCATATAAGCCCTGGCCTGGGAATGAGTCTCTGATGATTTAGTTGGCAATGTATGGATGGGAGCTCTGTATTGGGGAATTGGACACTGAGCTGTTCCCCCATCCATGAGACTCACTTCCCAACTATGAGCTTGTAGGATTCCCTAGTGTAGGCCTCCAAAAATACAATTTGTTCCTCCATGGTGAGCTCCTCTGCCTCACCATCGAAGAATCCTTTTGGCCCATAGTACTCAGACAGGAATTTGACCTGTTTTCCATTTTTGAGTACCACTGTTGTAATCTGTCTGTAAGCAAATTCATCAGGATGATGACCTTCTAACAGCAGTGGTAACTCATCCTTTCTGATCTCATTCAGCCTCTTATACACCAGCCCCTTTTTGATCATTCTGTTCTCTAGCATCTTTTGTGGGGGCATGTTTGAGGTGTAGGCCTTTTGAAATCTTCCAGGATTTCCCAGGGTGAAACTACAAGGGCTAAGGAGATCACTTCATCTACAATCTTTTTCACTTGCCCATTGTATCTCTGAGGGATATTTTTCTTTTGTATTCTATGAGCCACACTGGGATCAGGCCAAATTCTTACTCTTTCTTTCACATACTGAAAAGTATGTCTAAGAGTATAAATCCTCTGAGCTTGTTTTTTCATATTAATGATAGAGGAAGTGGTTGCATATGCTTTATCTACTCTCCTCAATAACTCTTCATCGTGCAATCTGTGTTGTTCTTCTTCTTCCAATTTCACTTTGATTGCATCTCTTTGTTGCTCAGGAGTTATTGCAAGAGAGAGATCTTTGGCCTTAGGCAACTGCAGAACAGCTGAGATCGGCAGCCTGTCTTCATCATCATCTTCTTCTTCTTCCAGCCTCAACACCTTTCTCTTCTTCTACTTAGGTGCATCATCGGCTGTTGGTTTTGAGGGTAAGGGAGTTCGTTTTGTGGGTTGTGGTTGTGGTTGTTTTGGAGAGGGAATGTTGACAGGCTGAGTTAGCATTTTGGAGGTGAGTGTGGCTTTTGAGTGTTTGGCTAGCTCAGTCCTGCTCCTGCTTCATTCAAAGCTTCTATTACTAATCCCTTAGTATATGCCTCAGACGAACATTTCTTGGAGGTTATGGGCAAGATGCTGTCCCTGGTCCATGATTTTATTTCGATCAATGATCTCCCAAGGTATTTGCTGATAAATCTAATCATGATCTCAAGTCTTTCTCTATCCATTGTGCTGTAGCTGGCCCATCTTTGTTGAATCTCTTCGATCTAATCTTCTTATTTCAGAGTCCAGCTTTTCAGTATTGAAACCTTGCCTAAACAGCTGATCAATGATATTGTCCATTGATCTGCTGTGTTCAGCTTCATTCAAGTTTTTCTCTTTTTCAGCACTTTTCTTTTTCTTATATGTGACATGAAAGTCCTTTTGACTTTCATGTACTTTCTCCTTTTCAGCTCCCTTCTCATTCTCATTCTCCTTCTCTTTCTCGGTCTCATACACACAGTCCTTCTCTATTTCCACTTCTTTGTCCTTCTCTTTCTCTTTCTCCTTCTCCGTCCTCTTTCTTTTAGCTTTCACTGCTGGAATCTCCCCTTTTTGGGTGCATTGGTTTTAAGGGTTTGATCAGCAGAAAGCTTTTGGCTCAGTACATCCTCCACCATAGGTTGTAAGACAGAAGAAAGTCTCTCATCAACAGTTTTAATGACAAGTCAGTATATCTGCGGTGTGATGAGAGATAGGGGATTTTGAGGGATAGCATCCATTTGCTAGGGGGGTTTTGGTCCTGAGAAATGGTGCTAGAAACAGAGGCAGGTGGCTGAGATTCTTTGAGTGGCTGTGTGTTTAAGTGACCTTCAGAGGAAGGTGCCATCTGTTGGGTTGATGTGGTGGCAGATGGTCTTTCTCCCTGAGAGAGTTGGTCAAGTAGTTTTTGCAGCCTACTGACTTCCTCCTCTAGGATTATGTTCTGGGCAAGAACATCATAAAAGAAGCCCAGGTCATCATCAGCAGATGCTGAATCACCTGACCTCCTGCTTGTAGCAGGATGTACATGCACTGGGTGTAGACCAGATGTAGCATGTGCCCCTTTGTCTTGGAACTGGGGACTTCCAGCCTCAGGACTTTGTCCTTCATCAGCTGTTGCCTCTGGTGAGGTCTTAGTTATGTTACCAACCTCAGTTTGATCATATGCTGATTCAGAAGAGGTGGCAGCCTCACCAGATGTTCTGATTTCCATATCCACACCAGGAGATAGAACATTTAAACCCCGGTGTTGTGGGTTGTCAGAAGCATGTGTATCCTCTTCCTCAATTGTTGTTGTTCTCCCCTTTGTTGGTGGTTGTAAGGGAGGAGGAGAGGCATGCAGCTGAGTCAGCACATTAGCAATTATAATGGTTGGACTTTGGGGGCATTTGCATGGGGAGAGGGGATAGAAGCTGATTGCATCCAGGGAGAGGGATGCTCTTCAATGATGACCTCCTCAAGTGAGAGATGTCTCAGTAATGTGGTTTCCCCTGAAGTGGTTGCAACAGGATCCTTTTGAGAGGATACCTGTGCGGCTGTTGCTGGTTGAGTCTTTAACACTACTGGAGGGTTTGAACCAGTAGGTTTATCCTGTTTGGGGGTACAGGAGCATCATCAGGGGACTCATCTCCCTTGTTAGCTTGTTTGGGTTTGGATTTTGGCTTGGTGGGGACTTTGGATCTGGCAGTTGAAGCTGTGGGTTCCCTTTGCTTGGGTTTGAGCAAACGGGCAGCTTCTTTGAGAGATTGGTCGGAGTTATGCCTGGAGTATACCTCAGCTAGAACAGCTGGTGCAGGGACTCCAAGGCCAACAAGGCCATCAGTTTGTAATTCATTTAAAATTATGGCCATCAGAAACCTGGGATATAATAGCCATCTGTTTCCCACAGGTTTCTGTGCCAGATCTTTGATTTCTAGAAACACAATTTGTGAAAAATTTAAAGGTTGGTGTTCTAGAATTGAATATAATACATGTTGCCACCGGGAAGACATTTGATCCCATGAGGATGTCTTCGAGGCTAAGCAAACATTCACCATATGAAATATCAGTCTTTCAGCATCAGGGAAGTTCTTCTTCAGTATGGTAGCAGCTCGAAGATTTCCGTCGTACCCATTGTTGATGAAGGACATATCTTGTGCCCTTCGGGTACTCAGTCACAGCAGTGCATCTTGTAAATTTAGCACTCGACGAATGCTATCAGGTGTAACCTCTACTTGTTTTGGTTGACCAATGACCGAACAGAAATTGGCGGAAGGCATATCAGTGTGAACGTAGGCATTGGACCAAAACTGACTTAGTGACTCTGGGTAGATGGTCGAGTTTAAGAGCAGAGCAGTACTATACTGAGAATCAGCCATTAGGTCTATGGCGTGATCAAACTTTGTCCAGAAGGCCGATTTCGTGAGGTAGGCGACGCAATTATGTCTGGGTTTTAGACTCATGGTTGCCATTTTTGAGAGTATGAAGGTCAGAAGAACGGCTAATGGAACGTTTGAGAAGAAGACAGGTATTTATAGGGTTGGGATAGGAAAAGGCTGAAAGAAAACTATTGAAGGTTTTGGTGTGGTCATTAGCTGTTTGAAACTACTAATGACGTGGTATTAACCTTCAGAGGTTTAAAACGACTGACAGTGGTGGTGTTGTCATCAGGTGTTATAAAACAACTGAAGACTTGGTTTTGACCATCAGACGTTGAAACAGCTGAAGTCTTGGTGTTAACCATCAGTATTTATGAAACTACTGAAGGTCGTGGTTTTGACTTCATATGATGTAAACAACTGAGGACTTGGTGTTTGTCATCAGTAGTTGTGAAACTACTGAAGACAGTGGTTTTGCCATAAGTTCTTGTAAACAACTGAAGACTTGGTATTAGTTATCAGTAGTTGTGAAACTACTGAAGACTGTGGTCTTGCTTCAGTTGTTTAGAAACAGCAGTTGTAGAAACAACTGAAGAGAAATTACTCATCAGCTGTTTTCGTCAATTCTTAGCTTTTCAGCTGTTTCATACTGTCCTCAACACTTACTCATCAGACTTTTCATCTGCTTTTCAGGTGTTTCATAGGACGTAGTACTTATCTGTTTTACTGATTTTAGTAGTTGTAACTATATCAGTAGTTGTAACTACATCAGTAGTTGTAACTACATCAGTAGTTTAGAATAGATAAAGTACTTCAGTACTTGTGAGGCATTTAGCCTTCAGTAGTTATAAAAACTACTGAGAGTAAAAGAACTCATCAGTACTTATATGTGACATGGTTACCAATGATCATCAGTACTTATTACTGAGATCATCAGTAGTGTCACTTATTCTAGCTGCAGCATACCAAGCCTTAACACCAGGTTGTGGAAAGTTGAACTATCCAAAGGCTGGTAAAAATGTCTGCAAGCTCATTAGCACTAGGCACAAACATAGGATTAATTAGACCCTTTTCAAAACAATCTCTTATAAAATGATGTCTAATTCTATATGTTTGGTCCTAGAGTGCTGGACTGGATTTTTGACAATGCAAAGAGCTGAAGCACTATCCATTAATAACGGAGTCTTAGTCTCTGTAATGCCATAATCCAAAAGTTGATTCTGAAGCCAGAGTACTTGGGATGGACAACTTGCAGCAGCAATGTACTCGGCTTCAGCAGTGGATGTAGCAACAGATGTTTGTTTCTTACTCTGCCAAGAAATCAAATAGTTGCCTAGGAATTGACATCCACCAGAAGTTGATTTCCTGGTTAACTTACACCCTGCATAGTCACTATCAAAGAAAGCAACTAATTTGCAAGAGTGCCCAGTGGAATACCATAAACCTAGAGATTGTGTACCTTGCAAATATCTAAAGATCCTCTTGACTGCAATCAGATGAGACTCTTTAGGTGCAGCCTGAAATCTAGCACAAACACATGTAGCAAACATAATATCTGGTCTAGAAGCTGTTAAATACATCAAGGACCCAATCATACATCTGTAAAGCGTTTCATCAACAGCTTTACCTTTCTGATCAATATCCAATTGTGTGGTGTTGCACATGGGAGTAGAACAGGGCTTACAGTTTTGTAAATCAAACTTATTTAAAAGATCTTTTGTATATTTAGACTGATGAATGAAAATTCCATCAGCTTTTTGTTTGATTTGCAAGCCTAGAAAGAACTGTAATTCTCCCATTGCACTCATTTCAAACTTCCTTTGCATTAATTTTGTAAAATCATCACACAACTGGGGATCAAAGGATGCAAATATAATATCATCAACATAAATTTGAACAAGTAGCTTATGCTGATCCACCTTCTTAATAAATAAGGTTTTATCTATGGAGCCTCTAGTGAAATTATTTTGCAGAAGAAAGTTAGATAATGTCTCATACCAGGCTCTAGGAGCTTGTTTCAACCCATAAAGAGCCTTATCAAGCTTGTATACCCATTCTGGGTGTTTATTATCCTCAAAACCTGGTGGTTGACACACATAAACTTCTTCTTTTATTTTACCATATAAAAATGCACTTTTAACATATTTGAAAAACTTTAAGATTGTGGAGTGCAGCATAGGCTAAGAACAATCTAATTGCCTCCAGTCTGGCTACAGGGGCAAAGGTTTCATCATAATCAATACCTTCTTCTTGTGCAAACCCCTGAACAACCAGTCTGGCCTTGTTCTTAACAAAAGCCCATTTTCATCTGTTTTATTCCTAAACACCCATTTAGTGCCTATTTCACACTTACCTGGGGGAAGAGGAACAAGCTCCCACACTTGCTGCTTTTTGAACTGAAGAAGCTCAAGCTGCATTGCTTCAACCCAGCCATTGTCTCTAAGTGCAACATGATAATTCTTTGGCTCTAGCTGACTGATGAAGAGAGCATAGAAGCAGAAATTGGACAATTGACTTCTGGTTGAAACTCCAGCATTGATATCACCAATGATTTGAGACATTGGGTGATTCTTCAGCTCTTGATAAACAATGAGATCAGTGCAAGTGTTTGTAGAACCTTCAGCAGCAACAGATGTTGATGTAGACTCTTGAAACCATGTAGATGGTGGCAACTCAAATGAAGTTGAAGATGCAGAAATCTCATCAGCACTTGTTGTGGATGAAGCTACTGAAGCTACAGGAGCATCAGGTTTAGAGGACACAGGCAGTTGGTCACTAAACCTGAAGAGGTGAGTACTGCTATCTCATCATCATCATCAGCAGACCAGCAGTACCATCAGGTGGTGAACTGTTGACAGGAGCAACAGCAGGAGTTTGATAAGGAACATATTGCAGTATGTCCAATCAAATAGCTCCACAGGGCTTTGTGGAATCTTGTCCTTTGGAGATTCATTAAACTTAACATGTAGAGTCTCTTCAACCATCTTTGTTCTGCAGTTGAAGACTCTGTATGCTTTGCAAGTTGATGAATAACCAACAAAGTACCCTGCATCCACCTTAGGATCAAATTTTTGGAGTTGATCCCGTGTTTGAGAATGAAACAAGGACACCCAAAAGCTCTGAAGAATGAAATTAGAGGGGCAAATGATGAAGAACTTCATATGGAGTCTTCATCAACCTCTGATTTACTAGAACTCTATTCTGTACATAGCAAGCTGTATTGACAGCTTCAGCCCAAAAAGTCATTGGCAGTCCAAAATCAGCCAACATGGACCTTGCAGCTTCAATAAGGGTCCTGTTCTTTCTCTCCACTACTCCATTTTGTTCAGGAGTTCTTGGAATGCTAAACTGCCTCTTGATTCCCTTTGAGAGGTAGAACTCATCAAGTGTATTGTTTCTGAATTCTGTTCCATTATCACTTCTAATACACTTGACTGAGAGGGAATACTGCTTCTCAACATACAACACAAAGTTGATAATCTTCTGAGCTGCCTCATCCTTTGAATGCAAGAAGAAAGTCCATACAAATCTGGAGTAATCATCCACAATTACCAGACAGTATTTCTTCTTAGCCATACTCATCACTCTCACAGGACCAAAGAGATCCATGTGAAGAAGCTGTAAGCAGGCAGTGGACTTAGGTTCTTCTATGGAGGGAAATGAAGCTTTGTGCTGTTTTCCTTTTAAACAAGCAGTGCAGTTATCTTCACATTTGAACTCCTTCATAGGCAGTCCCCTTACTAAACCATGGTTTATCAGCTGATTTATGTTTTTGAGATTAACATGACCCACCTTCTATGCCATAGAGTAGATTCTTGAGGGTAAGCCTTGGAAAATAGGCAAGGATGGCCTTTGAGATCTATTTTCTTGGAAAGATCTAAGGCATACACTCTTCCTGTCCTGTTGGCCTTCAGGAGAGTGTATTCATCCAACACCTTATCAATCAAACTTAGAACTTTGGATGACAGAATCCGACAGTTCTGACTGGTGAAAAGAGCAACATGGCCTTTGTCACACATTTGACTGACACTCAAGAGGTTGTACTTGAGATTTTCCACATGGTTAACATCATCAAACTTTATTTCCCCATTGGAAACAAAGCCTTTTCCGATGATGTAACCCTTTGCATCATTGCCAAATGACACAAACCCCTTCCTTCCTTGAGAGTAGTCATTAAGAAGTGATCTGTTTCCTGTCATATGCATGGATCCTCCACTGTCTACATACCAGATGCCTCTGTGGCATGTTGAAGAACCCTGCAAAACACAACAAATTAGTTAGATTTTGAGACCCAAACCTTTTTGGTTTTGGGCCTGTTCTCATCAACAGATGGTAAACTAATAGGTTTGTTGGAAACAACGGCCTGAGAGGAAGAAGATGGTGAAGAAGAGGAATCCTTTGGCTTGGACCTCCTTTTCTGTGGTTTCAACATAGGAACATCTAATTGGTTAACTCTTCCCAATAGATGTTGAACCATCATAACCAGCTGTGTCTGATTTTGTGATAAAGCTTTCAGCTCTCCAGACACATTGGCATTGGAGTTTGATAAGTTCCTATGTTGCACCTTCTTCTTTTGAGCAATCTCAGCTGTTACCTATTAAACCCTTCCTTTTTGGATTTCTTTTTGGACTTAAGGGTTACAGGATTTGATGTTGCTGGTACAAATGTGGCTTCAAACTCAGTTTTCATTTTAACCATTTTCTCTTTAATTTCCTCTTATGTTTGAGTTTGGATCCTCTTTTGTACCAACAATCATCTGTAAGATGATTGAACAAACCACATATTTCACATGGTTTCTTCTTCATCTTATGTTGATCATCAACTAAAGAGAATGAAACTACTGAAGACTTGTTCTTCAGCACTTTGGAAGCACTATTTGCTTTCTTGACTTCCTCTTTAGTAGTCTTCAAACCCTTTCTACTGACAGTTTTCTTCTCTTCAGTGCTGACAGTAGTTGGAGTTTGAACTTCAGGTGTTACATCTTGCTCTCCAGTCCTTTCAGGACTTCCAGAAATAACTCCTGAGTTGATCAACTCTTTGATCATGTGAGTGTCAGTATTGAACCATCAAGATCAGCTGATAGGTTCAACGAGGGAATAATACTAACTTCAACTTCTGATGGTGCTCTATCAGAAAGTGAATCACATGATGAGGTGGATTGGTTATTGCTTTCTCCATCAGATTTCACTTCTGCTCTTGAAGCAAAATCTGTAGGAGGAGCAGTGTGATTATAACCAATGCCAAACTTCACATTGGAAGCTGATTGCTTACTAAGAAGCATTTCAAAACCTTTGCATGATTGTACCCATCGATCACACTCTACTTGGGTGACTGCAAGGGTTTCTTTGAGGTCTTTGTACTTTTCTAAAAGTACCTCTTCCCTAGCCTTATCATCAGTGATTTGGCATTTAAGTTTATAAATCTCATCATTTTTTCTTTAAGCATAGACTCAAACTCAGCTTTTCTTTTGGAAATGATCTTTTCTAGCTCTATGTTCTTATTAATTAAAGCTACATTTGCTTCTCTAATAGAGGCAAATGCTGCTATGCATGTTTCAGAACATAATTTGGCCTTAGCCTCAGAGGATACTTGTGATACCTGTGATGAAGAGGCATTTGAGGATGATCCATCTGCAGACTCCATAGCCATAAGTGTCAGATTCCCAAAAGGACTGTCACCACCATGTTGACCAGCACCTGTGAACAGTTGTTCATGACCAGACATGTCATCTGGTAAACTGCTCCAGTCAACAACTCAGGGGTGAAGAAGCTGTGTTGTTGAGGTTGAGGAGGTTGATGAGATTGAGATGGTTGAGGCTCAGGAAGAGTATGTGGTTGTTGAGCAATGGGTGCTTGAACCTGACTGGTTTGTGGCATGTAATAACAAGAGGTAAGGATATGGCATTGGACCCTGAGGAACAAAATATGCAGGAGATTGTGGTTGAGAATGATGACCAGAATTGACAGGATGTTGCCCTCTGTGTTGTTGACTATTGCCAGGGAAAGTCAAAAAGGGTGCAGAAGAATTAGATCCAGATGATCTACATTCTCTAGCAAAGTGTCCAAGCATGTGGCATTTGTGACACCTCAACTTACTCTTGTCAAAACCAACTTTGGTTTTGCCAGAGAGTCCTGGGAACTTTCTTCCAGTTCTTTTGTAGAACTTCTGAGATCTGATATTTATCAAGGCCATTGGCTCAAAATATCCATCTCTTCTAAGTCATCATCAGCAATCCCCTTGAGATCATCCATGATGAAGCATAGATTGTCATTATTACACCCAGTAAACTGACTATCAACACTCACAAATGCAGAATCAGAAGTGTTTGAAGAGAAATCAATATGCTCATCATACTGGCATTCAGATGAAGCATATTCTGACTCATGACCAACCAAGGCAGTGTTTCCTGGTACAAAGTCTTCAGTGAGCTTACCAGATGAAGCCAGTTTCCTTTTCTGCTCTATCTCTCTTTCGAATGTAAGCAGTTTCCCATGAAGTTGGGTGAGAGATAGACTATCCAGATTTGCACTGGAGCGTAGGACAATTGTATATGTGTCCCATCTCTCAGGCAGTGATCTGAGGAATCTGTGGTTCATTTGGCTTTTGGTATATTCATGTTTAACCATTTTCAACTCAGAGATTAAACATGAAAACCGCTCAAACTGCTGAGTCAGAGTCTCACCCTTTCTATGAGCAAAAGTCTCATACTGTTGGGCGAGGAGGATTCCCTGTTGTTTGCTAAGACCTCATCAGTGCCACCAAATTGTTCTTTCAGTGCATTCCAAAGGTCATGAACAGTTTCATGATGCATAAGCCCGGAATAGATTTCATTAGGCAGTGCCATGGCCAGAATTCCATGGGCTTTAGCATCAATCTCAACTTCTTGCCCTCATCAGAGTATTGTTCCTTCTTCTTCGGAATCAACTGATTTGTTTCCGGATGATTCACCATGGCTTATGTGGTCCATGTACCACGGATGTCCAACAACCTGAACTATTGACAGACAAGTGATGGAGCATTCTTCGTTGCCAAATGTTATACTCATTCCTAACCAGCATCGGAGGCTTGGTGAGGAACCAGTATTGTGTGGATCATTAGAAGGTGTAGTCATTTTCGAAAATTCAGACAAATTCAAGATAAGCAAAACAAATTTAGCTCAAAACCACTAAGAACCTCAATTTAAATAGCCAAAAGCGACAGAACTTCAATCTCTATAACAGATTCGTGCAAATTTGCTAGTTCGATCAAACTTAGAGCAAATGAGCAGTTTCAATGATCAATTGTTAGATCGATCAATGATTAACCAGCTCTAATACCATTTGATAGGATCTCAGCATCTAGTTTGATCGATTCGAATGATTTTAGCAGCGGAATAGAGTACCAACTAACACAATTCGAGCAAGAATACCAAAGATATAGCAATGAACAGAATTAGTTATAGAGAGAGAAAGTTTCTGCAAAATGAATATTTCATTCAATCACACGCTTTGGCATGGCTTTCGCAAAATTACAATTAGGTCATTCTTCCTTATAAGGAAAGATGACGTAGGTTGATGTCACTTGATAGTGACATCTAACCGTTATTTAACAAACTACTGAAACACTAAAACTACTGAAGATGTCAAGCAGCTGACATCTTCTTACAAGAAGCTAAGTGTTTACTTATTACAAAACTACTGATAAGAAACTACTGAAACTACAACGACTGAAGAACAAGCTCTTCAGTCGTTTTACAAAACTACTGAAAGTAAAAACATAAAATACTGATAAACACAACTACTGAAGAAGTACTCTTCAGCTGTTGTGACAAACTACTGAAACTTCAGCACTTGGTCTTCAGACTTGAACTTCAGACGTTTCATCAGCAGATGACTTCAGTAGATGTCATCAGCTGATGTCTTCAGTCTTTGTCTTCAGACTTTGTACATCAGTTGTTGATCTTCAGCACTTGTGGACTCTTCAGCTGTTGAACTTCAGTACTTGGTCTTCAGCTTCAGCACTTGTATTCTTCAGCTGTTGACTTCAGTACTTTGGTCTTCAGCTTCAGCACTTGTATTCTTCAGCTGTTGACCTTCAGTACTTGGGTCTTCAGCTTCAGCACTTGTGTTCTTCAGCTGTTGGACTTCAGCACTTTAGTCTTCAGCTTCAGCACTGTGTTCTTCAGCTGTTGAGCTTCAACACTTTAGTCTTCAGGCTGTTGAAGTCTTCAGTACTTGATCTTCAGCTGTTGAAGTCTTCAGCACTTGTCGAACTGCTGATGAAGCCTTCAGCAGTTGTTGTGATATCATGTGGGACTTAGAGGTTCTGATCTTGGCTCATTGGTTCTTTGGTCCAACAACTCTTGAACTTAGAGATCTCACTAGAAAGTTCATGAGTGCTCTTCCAAATGGTGGAATTCTACTGTGTCTCTATCAAGAGATAGAAAACTTGACACTATTTCCATGACTGAGCCTATGGCATCCTTGATGGATACCGTCTAGAGATGGAGAGTAAGAAGGGCCACAAACAAGCAGATCTATGAGTCTTCTTGCTAGCAACGCTTAATGGTTACTGAAGGCTCATTAACCCCTCAACCTCAGCACTTCCTGACTTATCAGCAGCCATCTTGCTCACTTGGTCCTACATCACTTATCCTGAGACTCCAAGGTCTCAACGGCTCAACACAGCTCCTTCCAGGAAAGTTGTGCCTTGTCTCAGGAGGTGGACCTCAGGAGATTTCAATACTGCTTTGATGATCTTGAGTGCTTCAACCAGATGACGTAAAGTACGTGGACATTGTCCAGCAAATGGCTCTTTTAACTTACAGAGCAAAGAAGTTCTTTAAGAGAACTGAAAGACACTTCCCTCAGAACCAACTACCAGCAAGTTCGGGTTTGACAAGACCAGAGCAAAGTGTTACAACTATAACCAACTGGGTCATTTTGCAAGGGAATACAAGGCTCCCAAGACCAATCCGGGAACCCCAGGCCTCCACACATCCCTCAACCTCAAAGCCCACTGAGAAGTCAACTGGACGGCCGCAATGGCTCAAGAAGTTGACTGGAGCTTCATGGTACAGGATGTGACTCCTGCTCAAGCTCTTATGGCCGGAACAGATGATGCCCAGGTATATGAACATCTCTGCACTCCAGCCCAGGTACATGGATCTTATCTCTTCCCTTCAGTCTGTAAAGATCACTCTTGAACTTAGAGATCTCACTAGAAAGTTCATGAGTGCTCTTCCAAATGAGTGGACATTCTACTGTGTCTCTATCAAGAGAACAGAAAACTTGAACACTATTTCCATGACTGAGCTCTATGGCATCCTTGATGGATACCGTCTAGAGATGGAGAGTAAGAAGGGCCACCAAACAAGCAGATCTATGAGTCTTCCTGCTAGCAACGCTTTAATGGTTGCTGAAGGCTCATTAACCCCTCAACCTCAGCACTTCCTGACTTATCAGCAGCCATCTTGCTCACCTGGTCCCTACATCACTTATCCTGAGACTCCAAGGTCTCAACAGGTCAACACAACTCCTTCCAGGAAAGTTGTGCCTTTGTCTCAGGAGGTGGACACTCAGGAGATTTTCAATACTGCTTTGATGATCTTGAGTGCTTCAGCCCAGATGACGTAGAGTACGTGGACATTGTCCAGCAAATGGCTCTTTTAACTTACAGAGCAAAGAAGTTCTTTAAGAGAACTGAAAGGCACTTCCTCAGAACCCAACTACCAGCAAGTTCGGGTTTGACAAGACCAGGGCAAAGTGTTACAACTGTAACCAACTGGGTCATTTTGCAAGGGAATGCAAGGCTCCCAAGACCAATCCGGGAACCCCACAGGCCTCCACACATCCCTCAACCTCAAAGCCCACTGAGAAGTCAACTGAGACGACCGCAATGGCTCAAGAAGTTGATTGGGCTTTCGTGGTACAAGATGTGACTCCTGCTCAAGCTCTCATGGATACAATTGACTAGACACACACAAAATCAATTGTAGAGTCAAAAGGCAGATTGCCTTTTGACTAGTGACTATGACATGCCATAGCTCACGTCCTTATCTATTACAAAAATGATAAAGTACATAAAGTAGAAAGTTACAGACTCAAGACCTCAATGTACAGTTACCAAAAGTATGGACCTTTTCACTAAACCATGTTAGTTGGTGACTTGCAGAGTTACAGCGGAAAGGTGTCCAACTTTATGGAACAATACATCAGATAAAACATGTTACTAAAAGTCTTCGGAAGAAATCTATCTTCATGAACTTGAAGCTTCGGAAGACTTTGTCTCTAAGGCTTCGGAAGACTTCATGTTTGGCTTCGGAAGATATTGGTCTTGGCTTCGGAAGATTTCACACTTAGAGTATTTTCATGTGTGAAACTTCCTAAGCTTCTTCTTTAATGCACTTGTGCAGCATGCAGGAAAGACTAAAGATGTTTAGGTTGCATCAGCCTCTTCATTAATCTCTACAATTAGCCACTTACTTTACTCATCACACCCCGAGCATTACCTATCCTGACTACATCAGTATCTAAATCTCCAAGCAACACATAAGCCACAAAACATGCGCACATAATACCAGTTAACACTACAAAAATACCTGATGGCACGCAACTACTCAGACTAGCATCCCTTCCCTTTCCGTCCCATTTTCAGTTTAAGTTAAGGTTTATTTTGAAAATTTACCCGTATCACTTAAACTTTGGCTCTGATACCAACTTGTAAGGTCCCGTTCCCGGGACGCTTACAGCTGGCCAATCATCGCACATAAAAGATATATTTACATTTATACTTCATAAAACATCGCAGCGGAACATTAACACACCCATTTCCTTATAATCACTTTTGCAAAATAATATATTGTTACTGGTTACAAAATATCATTGTTTGCATTACATCACAAAAACGTCATATTTCTATCAAATGGATGCCATCCAAAAATGCCCCATGCCATCCTCAGCAATGCTCACCTGCCAACTGGAAAATGCATAAAAAGTCAGCGTTGCTGATTGAGTTCTAGTTTTATAATAAAACATACTTTATCTTTCGTTTAAAACCGTGCTTCACCTTCTTTCAAATCATACCGGGCTTTAAAACGTGATCACACATCATAGTACACATAGATAATAGTTATTATCTTCATCATCGTTCATTTCATATTTTTATTATCTTTCATTTTCACTAGGTCCTGTCATGTGCTTAACCCCCCCCCCTCTAGAGCACCAAGAAATTCATCTAGCGTTAAGCGACAAGGACCCCATACTCTGGTCAATCACAAAGACTGAACCCCTGTGTGCATCCTCATGGGGTATTTAACCCGCACACAGTTGAGCTGACAATCCTCATTGGGTGTGAACCTCCATACATATGCTTAATCACACGGATCAAGCCCCAGTGTGCATCCTCATGGGGTAGCTAACCCGCACACGGTTGAGCTAACACTCCTCATTGAGTGTGAACCTCCATACATTTGCTTGCAAGACTTTCTTACGTTCGTTCGTTTATTAATGCATGCATTCTTCATTTTGTTCTCTTTTCATTATCTTCCACTTTACGTTACATAATACTTTTTATTTCATTCATTAACATTTAACGCAAAGCCAAGGAAAATAATCATGCAAAATAAGGAACATAACTTACACAGTCGACATCATCATACAGGGCATCATACATACATAACATACATCATACATACTATCATACATAAGCATCAATCATACCTCATAACATGCCCATCATACCATATATGACCTCAAAAAGTCAACTTACATAGCCCTCGGGAATCTCCCAAGTCAAAGCCTAAGTTACACTTTTTCCCAAGAAGTCAAAAATATTCAAGTCAAAGCCTAAGTTACACTTTTTCCCAAGAAGTCAAAAATATTCTAAGTGTTCATCCACATTTCTTTTACTTCATCCGCATTTGCCTTAGCTCATCCGCATTTGTCTTAGTTCATCCGCATTTCTTCTACTTCATCCGCATTTGTCTCAGTTCATCCGTATTTCTTTTACTTCATCCGCATTTGTCTTAGCTAGTCAATGTTCATCCGCATTTTCCATTACTCATCCGCATTGGCTTACTTAGGGGTTAATGCTCATCCGTATAACCATCATCCGCATTGACTTTTCCTTACTCATCCGCATTAACTTTACATACTCATCCGCATTAACTTTACAACACTTAGGCAGATTCTAAAACTCAACATATTAGCCTTAAACATCAGATTTCAGTTTCCAATCACCGCCCATCATGTTCTAAGCTTAAATCATACAATCTAAGCCTTAGAAACATCATCATACATCATCAAGCATGAACATAGTCACACATCGCATCATAACATCAACATACACACAATCAAACATACGGGTCCGAAACCTAGTTTAATGAAAACATACATTCATGCATTTCCAGCCCCAAAATCAGTTAAAATATGTAAAAGAGGGGTTCTAGAACTCACTTTTGCAGCTCTTGAGTATGGCTTCCTCCAAACTCGTTTGCAATTGAGCTCAATCACCTAGAAACCCGCTAAAAACACACATAACCGAACATACAAACACACATAAGCACAAACCGAGGACATAACCGGTTAAGAACACCATAAAAACATCCGAATGTGTAGAAATGCGGATGAACACCATAAAAACATCCGCATTTGCCTTAGGACATAACCGAGAGTTCTCTGCTTCCTGCTACTTTCTCTCTCTAAAAATCCGAAAATTTTGTGTGTAGAAAGGGTGATGGCGGCCATGCCACCTTTATCACCAACTTTTCAAAGATTTGTCATTTTTGTCACTTTTAACTTCTAAACTTGAGTTTTATTTCTTTTCCTCCTTTTTACTTCATTTTATTCTTTTTTCTTTTTCTTTAAAATAACCGGGCGTTACACAACTCTCTAAAACTCATTAAAGATTCAATCTTTACCATCAAATCATTGATTCACACACCGACCCATGATACGCAATACCCAATACCATCTTAACCGTCACCTAACTCCTCTTGTGGCGGACAGGTGGGAATCAAACACCCCCTTAAGAAAACTTGGGAATACGAAGTAATTGTCATTTGAGATTAATCTATACTTTAGTTTGTTAATTAATAAAGTACAAACATCACGCAATGGTGGCGCCAAAAGGAAACCCGTTTCTAATTTTAATTTTGTCATGATGTGGTGATAAAACGAGGATACGCTTCACCCTTCCCGACCCTTCGTTCCCCCATCCCAAATTCACCGGAATTCTTAACCTACCACCCTCCGATGCTCGGCGCCACCGCTGCCTCCGCCGCGGTAGCATCCATTCCGGCTTCCGTAATCTGCTCAACAAGAAAGATCAACCCCTCCCGTACCAATTGCCGTGCTGTTGCCGGAAACTTCGGCCATATCGTGCAGGTTGTGAAGAAGGATGTCGATTTCCTCAAGAAGAACATCAGCAAAGTTATCGGTTTCCCGGAGATTTTGAAAAAGGTGGATGAAGTTGTTTGGCTACGGAACCTCGAAGATCCTCACTATTCTTCCACTCACTATCACTCTCCTTCTTGGCCTCGCCCTAATTATCCAGGTTTTACTTGTTCCTTTTTTAAGGTAAATATATATGTTGATTCATAGATGCTAAAGGTGAATGGAAATTAGATAATGGTGTTAGGGCCTGTTTCTGTTGGCTCCAGTTTAAAGTTATTACTCGTTTGTCTTGAAAAGCTGCATTTGGCTTTTCAATAGGAAACCTAGAAATCAAGTGCAACAACTAATACGGAATTTGTTACTTACTTATCATCTATAACTTGCGAGGTAAACATTTGGTTTTCTTCTGACTATCAAAGTGTAACTGTACCATAACATAATAAGTTACATGTTTGAAGTTTATATCACCTCTTTCTTGTTTGTTTTCTAGTCTGTATTGTCTTGTGTATGGAAGAATGTTGATGTGTATAGATACATTATGTCCTTGACTATAGAGCGATTAGTAGCTTGTTGGCCCATATTGTGTTATTTTGGAACTTATGGGTGGTGGTTCGGGTAACATTTTGGTTCAAGTGTGTTTTATGATTTGAAGCATATCCATGAGAAAGCTGATTCTTGCTTCAAACAAGAAATGGGAATCTCCAAGAGTACATCAATTGCATTTTAGTTAATACGAGACACCAGGAAGAAAATTTTTCTGCAAAAACTTCTGTGGATCCTGTACAACATTATTTAATTCTTAATAAAGTTTTTGACAAATGCTTACATTATGGTTCAGGATTTGTGCTACCTCTGTTGATCTTATTTTATCTTTCTCTTACAGAACTCTCTGGGACAGATCTGATCTGGCTGATTTTAAAGCCTTGGAGGCATATATACTCTATTATTATTATATATCTAAAATGTGGGCCAAGCCACTTCCAGAAGTTTACAACGCTCAAGAAGCTGATGATTATTTTAAATGCCGGCCTCATATAGTTGCCCTTCGGCTTATTGAGGTACCTGTACTATTGAACTATATCGCAAAGTTTGTTTCCTTTTATAGAAGGCACATATACTTTTTCAGATGTTCTTAAACAACTCATGGTTACAAAGGTACAAATGCCTTAATCAAGGCTACATAATCATTACTCAAAATTGTGAGGATACCATCACAATATATGATATATATTTTTACTATAAATACATCTACTAATACTTAGAGTATGCTTCCAGCAAAGAATGGTGTATAAAATATATTAACTTCACAAAATCACACTTACCATTTCCCATTTAAGTTATGATGGAGTGATACTCTCTATTTTTAAGTTATATAATGTCTCCAAATGTGGAAAGCCAGTTAATGGCTTACTTTTCCTCACATAATAATTCTGTCAATCCAGTGTAAGACGATATTTGGTAGGTTTCCTTTTCTTTTTCTTGTTTAAAAAGTTGTTCGCTTTTTTGTTATTTGGGCCCTCAAACGCACCTTTAATTGCTATGTATTCATCATGTGCTATGTACAACATCCCATATAAACTTTCTGAGTTTCATCATATTAATAGAATGGAAAATTCATTGATGGGATTGCTTAGGAACTAATCTTTTTGGTTTTGATTTTTCTTAATTTCGTGAAAGTGCAATTTTGTTGGATTGACAATGTTGTGCTTGGAAGGTTTTTGGATCTTTTGCTTCAGCTGCCATCAGAATCAGAATAGAAGGGATTAAAAAGTCGAAAAACTTAAGTGGGAGCTCAGAGGCTGATGAATACAATTCTCAGTACAAATTTGGGATGGTGTTAAAAGAAACAATGTTAAACCTGGGTCCTACTTTTATCAAAGGTACAGCTGCAGAAGGGTTTAATCAAAGTTGTATTTTTGCTCTTAATTTCTAGTGTCCTGTCCATTAGACTCTTGGATATCTTCATGCTCTTTGTGACATGCTTTTGGTTGCTGATGCAGTTGGGCAGTCCCTTTCAACAAGGCCAGATATTATTGGTTATCAGATATCTAAGGTTAGGTGGAAGTGAAATTATATTTCTATAATTTCTCATGATTTGTTGTTGCATTTTAGAATAGTTGAAATATATATGACAAATGCTCTCACATCAGTTGTTTATATTTGTGGGTCCTATAACAAACAATCTTCTTATGTACTTGTAATATAGTAACATGAAGTTTAAGGAACATCTAGTAACCGAACCAAGATTTCTCTAAGGTTTTCAAAATGTTTATCTCATACACCTTTGTGCTCTAAAAGTCATGTAACCAAGATTTCTATGATATTTTCAAAATGTTTATCTCATACCCCTTTATGTTCTAAAAGTCATGTCATAACCTTTTCTTGGATTGATATTAATGCATAAAGAAATTACACATTAATATAAGCAGAAATTAGTTATATTTTTTTGTTAATTGTAAATATGTTAGTTAGGTCCATTTGTATCAACCTAGTTAGTGTTGGCTCATGAGCCCTAGAATATATCTTTTCACCTTTATTTATGATGGATTTCCTCTTCATTGTACCATGGTTTAAAAAAACGTTCGAGGCGCGTACGCCTTGAGGCGAGGCGGTAAGAAACCGTACTTGAGGCGCGTACGGCGAAGGTTCCGGCCAAATCCAGCCACTCTTCTGCAACTTTCGGCTAAATTGCCCTGACATGGTCGCGAGTAGAAACTTTAGCTTTATGCTTTCTTTATTGGTTCTTCTTTCTTTGTAGAACTCATTTGTGTTTATATATCAGGAAATGGTAGACACCAAGTTTAATTGTCCGAATCGTTCTACTGGCTCTCAACTACCTCCCCATCTAAAAGCAAGAATGGTCAATTCAGACGACTGTCTGATAGAAACCAAAAACAGTCGGCTTGATTACTAGATAAACGAAAGGATTACAAATATTGTACCCAATTCGAGAATATGATCTCCAATACAAGTTAATAACCTAAACATATTAGTAAAAACCAGACTAAAGAAATGCAAGGAAATAGTACTACTTAAGCTAAACATTAGAGGGAACATTTAGAGATTGTTCCCCCACTTCTTGAATTTGTGGATCACCCCTCCCCACCTTCAATTTGATAAATATTTTCCCACCATTAATCTTCCTCCACCTAATTTCCTTCTATCTAGTAATCGGTCTAACCCGACCCAGTTTGACCCAAATCCATCATTGGGTACGTATCAATACAACACGCTTGGACAAACGACTTGTCCTCAAGTCACGCTAAGGATCTTTTCGAGTTGAATTTTGGTACGAATGCTAGTATACAAGATGGACCTAAGGAGCTATTAGTCTATTCTAGGAGGACTAAGAATGAAAAGAAACTATGTGGCTGAGAGTTTGTTACGATTTGCTAATTATTATATATAGTTAGAATAAAGAATGTCAGAGGAGGGGAGAAAATAGTTAGAGAGAGAGGCTCATGCACTTTGCATTGAGAGAGAGCAGTGCTCTGGATATCCCTTTGTAATTGTCACTTACAATTCCGTAATATTACATTTGATCTACTTTTCCTTCATCTTCACATCATCTTGTTCTTTTCCAATCAATCCTAAATTCCCTATCCCATCATTGGTCCGACCTGCCGCTGACCTGCTGTGAGTATGGTGAATCAATCTTCTCGGTTTGATGCTCAGGAACAGCATATTCATCAGCTTCAGTCGGATATCGCCGACATCAAGCTTTCCTTCTCGGCGCTTGACAAGGAACGGGCCGAATCGGCGGAATTCGGAAGGTTATGCTCGATTGGATGAAAATACAAGGTAAGCGCCCTCCTAACCCTCCCCCTGATTCCGGTGTGTCGGGGGAATACTCATCTGGTCGTTCCTCGGATCGACTTCTACTCTACCGATCTTCCTTGGGCGATTAAGAAGGTGAAACTTCCAGAATTCTCGGGTTTCGACCCTCAGGGATGGATTCTCAAGGCAACTCTCTTCTTCGACATCAACAATACGTCCGACGATGTTCGTCTCAAGCTCGCTCAATTGAGTATGGTTGGAGTCGCCCAACATTGGTTTACCATTATCACGCAGGTTAAACCTTCCTTGACGTGGGTCGATTTCCAATCGGAATTATTGCAACGTTTTAATGGTTTGGAAATTCAGAACCCCTATGAGCAGCTAACCACGATTCAACAAGGGGATTCCATTTATGATTACATTGATGACTTTGAATACCTTCTGTCGTTGGTTCCTCAGTTGCCCGAGTCACAGGCTCTAGGGTACTTTGTCGCGGGATTGAAAGCTGATGTCAAACAATGGGTACGCCTTCATCGTCCCCAAACACGTCTGGATGCTATGTATTTGGCTAAGGACGTTGATTCCATGCTGCGACCTCACTCCGGCGGTGCAAGTAAGTCTCGTTTCCGATACCTCAATCCGTTGGGCCTCTTTCCACAGGGTTAACGGATGGGTTGTTGCCAGTGGGCCGTTCTGAGCCCAAACCCTTTTTTGGGCCCAAGCCGTTGGACCGCATGTTTGGTCCGCTTAGTGATTCTTCTCGCCCTCGGTCTTTTGTGCGTTCTTCGACGGCGTCGGTGGATGGCGGGCAGGTTTCACTTCGGGATCGCGGGGTTCGGACTTTATCTCAGACCGAATGGGAGGATAGGCGGAAGAAAGGCTTATGTTTCCGTTGTGGACAGCAATTCGGCCCCGCCCATAAGTGTCCGGAAGGCAAGTTACGGGTGTTGCTTTTGGGTGATGACGAGTCTGACTCATCTACGGGGGAACAATTGGTCTTGGAATCGTTGGACACTCCCCATTCCGATTGCCCTTCTCCCGTTCGTTCTGGCACCTGCAACTCCTTGGAATTTACGGGAGACTTGGCCGCGCATGGGATTTCCTCTACCATGAAGCTTGGGGGTACTTTGCACGACCTTCCGATCTTCATGTTGGTGGACAGCGGCGCCTCACACAATTTTATTTCCCGGCGATTGGTGACTGCGCTAGGCTTACCGGTGGAAGTTTTTTCCGGTATCTCAATTAAATTGGGGGATGGTCACTGTGTGCTAGTCACTGAGCGTTGTGTTGCAATTCAGGTGAAAGTGGGTCCTTGTTCTTTTTCTGTGGATGCCTTAGTTTTTGACACAGGATCATTTGATTTCATTTTGGGACTGGTTTGGTTACAATCCTTAGGAGAAGTGGTTCATGATTGGCAAAATTGTTGGATGAGATTCGTTTATAGGGATGTTCGGTTCAATTACAGGGTCACCGGGTGCGGCAATCAACGGCTGCGGCTTTGCATCCGTGGTTATCTTTGGAGGATGATTCGTTACTTCGGTCCCCTTCTTCGTCTCATGA
This sequence comes from Flaveria trinervia, assembly GCA_025506515.1. Lineage (NCBI taxonomy): Eukaryota > Viridiplantae > Streptophyta > Magnoliopsida > Asterales > Asteraceae > Flaveria > Flaveria trinervia. The sequence goes on along the minus strand of CM046452.1, from coordinate 39,407,038 downwards.
TTCTGAGGTAGTTCTCTTCCTGCTGTCCCGAGATCTTTCTTCTAGTCAGCAATCTTCTCTGGGCTCCCTTTTGTATCGGTTTATGTTGATATTTCGAGCTCCTTCGGCATTACCTCCACCACGTCCCTATGATCATAGTATTATCCTGTCATCCTCGAACCCCGTTTGTGTCCGGCCATATCGTTACCCCACATACAGAAAACTGAGATTGAACGACAAGTTAGTGAACTATTGGAGATGGGACTGATTCGTCCTAGTAAGAGCGCATATTCCAGTCCCGTTATCTTGGTTCGTAAGAAGGATGCTTCTTGGCGGATGTGTGTGGATTACTGTGCTTTAAACGCTGCCACGGTGCCGGACAAGTACCCTATTCCGGTGGTTGAGGAACTAATTGATGAATTACACGGTTCGGTTTATTTTTCAAAAATCGACCTAAAGTTGGGCTATAATCAGATCCGGATGCGTCCCGACAGCGTTGATAAAACGGCTTTTCGCACTCATGACGGGCATTACGAATATTTGGTGATGCCATTTGGGTTGATGAATGCCCCAGCCACTTTTCAAGCGACTATGAATGACATCTTCCGGCCCTTGCTACGTCGTAAGGTCGTTATATTTTTCGACGACATCCTCGTATATAGCCCTTCCTGGGACACTCACTTGCGGGATTTAGAAGAAGTTTTTCTGATTCTGGAGATCCACCATTTCTGCGCCAATCCGAGTAAATGTAGTTTTGGGAGGCCATCCATTGAATATTTGGGACATGTTCTCGATGGTCACGGTGTTTCGATGGATCCTACAAAAGTGTCTGCTGTTGTTGAATGGCCTATTCCTCATTCGGTGCGCGCGCTTCGCGGTTTCCTTGGGCTCACAGGGTATTACCGAAAGTTCGTTCGCAATTATGGTAGCATTGCGCGACCATTGACTGAATTGACGAAGAAAGATGCTTTTACTGGACACCGAGTGCACAACAAGCTTTCAATGCGTTGAAACAAGCTCTTGTCACATCCCCTGTTTTGGCGCTCCCGGACTTTTCCCAACCTTTTATTGTGGAGTGTGATGCGTCTGGTTGTGGGATTGGGGCGGTTTTGATGCAAAACCGACAGCCTATTGCATATTTTAGTAAGGCCCTCAGCAACAGAAATTTAGTTAAATCAGCTTATGAACGGGAGCTTATGGCTCTGGTTTTAGCCGTTCAGCATTGGCGGCCTTACTTATTGGGCTCGAAATTCACTGTTTACACGGACCAAAAGAGTCTTAAGTTCTTGCTGCAACAGCGAGTATCTACAGCTGATCAGCAGAACTGGATTGTAAAGCTTTTGGGCTTTGATTTCGAGATTGAATATAAACCGGGAAGGGAAAATCGGGCTGCGGACGCCTTGTCCAGACGTGCCGACTCAGGCCACTTGTGTCACGTCACATCGTCGCCCGTTTGGTTTCATGGTGCTCATTTAATCACAGAGGCTAGACAGGATCCTGACATTCGGACGCTGATGACGAAATGTGTGGCTGAACCGACAAAGTATCCGGGTTATACGGTTAAGCATGATACCTTGTTTTATAATGACAGGTTAGTTATCTCGCGAAAGTCGCAGTTTCTTTCGGCCCTTCTTCATGAGTTTCATTTGACTGCTACGGGGGGCCATTCCGGTTTTTATCGAACTTATCGTCGTCTTGCTCTGAATGTGTATTGGCCAGGGATGACCAACACCATTTAGCAAATTATTCGAGAGTGTGACGTTTGTCAACATTGCAAATCCAGCTCTATGTTGCCGGCGGGTTTATTGCAACCCTTACCAATTCCTCAATTGATTTGGGAAGACTTGTCTATGGATTTCATAATGGGCTTACCTCCTTCCAAAGGTTACACTGTGATTTTGGTAGTCGTGGATCGGCTGTCTAAATATGCTCATTTTTTGTTACTAAAACACCCTTATACCGCCAAATCTGTTGCTGAGATATTTGTTCGTGAGATTATCCGCCATCATGGCATTCCAAAAACGATTGTAAGTGATCGTGATCCACTCTTCTTAAGCACGTTTTGGCAGGAAATTTTCAAGTCCATGGGCACGAAGCTCCACATGAGTTCGGCATACCATCCGGAATCGGATGGTCAATCCGAAGTTATAAATCGTTGCTTGGAAACGTACCTTCGTTGCTTTGCGGTGGATCAGCCAAAAGCTTGGGCTCATTGGATTCCTTGGGCGGAGTTTTGGTATAACTCCACCTTTCACGCCTCGACGGTACGACTCCTTTTGAAACCGTGTATGGACGCCCACCACCTACGGTTTTTCAGTTTATTCCAGGGGAGGTTCGTGTGGAATCCGTTGCACAATCTCTTCATGACCGTGATGAAGCCTTGAAACAACTCAAAGAGCATTTAGCCAAAGCTCAAACTTCCATGAAGTCTCAAGCCGATAAAACGCGACGTGAAATTCATTATGCTATTGGTGATTGGGCTTATGTTAAACTCAAACCCTATCGCCAAAGTTCGGTGGCTTGACGCATTCACCAGAAATTGGCAGCTAAGTATTTTGGACCTTTTCAAGTGATTGGTCAAATGGGGCCTGTTGCCTACCAATTGCAGCTACCTGCCACTTCAAAGATTCACCCCGTCTTTCACGTGTTCCTTTTGAAGAAGGCTACTGTCCCTCCTACTGAGCCCGTTCTGCCTCCTGAATTGGACAGTGGTGTGACTGCTCCCTTGCAACCGAAATCTATTTTGGCTACCCGTGTTCTTCCAACGGGGAATGGGTCCGCGGAACAGTGGTTGATACAGTGGGCAGATCAGTCGTTGGATGATGCTACTTGGGAAGATAAAGAATGGTTCACCACTCAATTACCGGAATTCAGTCTTGGGGACAAGACTGTTGTCAAAGGGGGGAGTAATGGTACGAATGCTAGTATACAAGATGGACCTAAGGAGCTATTAGTCTATTTTAGGAGGACTAAGAATGAAAAGAAACTATGTGGCTGAGAGTTTGTTACGATTTGCTAATTATTATATATAGTTAGAATAAAGAATGTCAGAGGAGGGGAGAAAATAGTTAGAGAGAGAGGCTCATGCACTTTGCATTGAGAGAGAGCAGTGCTCTGGATATCCCTTTGTAATTGTCACTTACAATTCCGTAATATTACATTTGATCTACTTTTCCTTCATCTTCACATCATCTTGTTCTTTTCCAATCAATTCTAAATTCCCTATCCCATCAATTTTTCCTAGGTGGTGCGAGTAACAGGTGATGAAAAGTGATCGGTTTCTAGTTGTTTGGTGGAAGCCCTTGTAGTGTGTAATCTTGGCCATCTAAGGTGAAGCGAAGGAACATCTTGTTCCTATCAGCTTGAACCATGTTGAGTGTGACCAGCCATTGAATGCTTAAGACCACATCCGACCCTCCCAGTGAGAAGGATAAAAGTCTTGGTTGACTTAAAAAGTTCCGATCTGAAAAATGACATGTTTGCAAAGTCGATTACAATGAATGATGTCACCATTGCCAATTTGAACACCAAAAGGAGTCACAAACTAGGATGTGAGGTTCAATTTACGAACAAGAGTGTTGGAATCATTGTTTGTTTAGAAATTATGTGTTAACCCACTATCCACCAAAATTATGATCTTGGTTTTTGCCAAAGTACCCTGCAATTCATCGTGGTCAGGTTGGGCTTACCGAAAAGCGCATGGAGACTGATTTTGGCTAGATCAACAGTTGACCATTGGACTGGTTCAGAAGTGTCCACCTCAGTAGTAGGTGACTGATGTGGGCTAGAAGTAGGAGACTCAGGAGCACTCATCTTTTTCTTTAAGTAGGGAAAAAGAAGAGAGAATCATGGTACTTACTAAAACCTAGATCTTCATCAGTATAGAAGTCAAGGTTTAGGATTGGTTGGTTTAAGTCTAAAGGCTGAGGATGGTAACTGTCCCCTAAAGGTTGATCACTTGAGTGTTGAGACTCAGAGTGATAACTTAAGGCATTTGTGCTTATGAGCTTATCAGGCTGAGCATGAGGAATCTCAGCACTAATTATTGAATGAATGGGAGTGGTCTGCTCCTCAGGAGAAGTGGGAGCTCCAGTGTCCACTTTTTTCTGTGTGGGTGAGTATATGGGGACCTGCATAGACTGAATAGGCTGTGTAGGGGTTCGTTTGTGTTTTCTTTGGTAGGTGAGGGTGAAGTGGTTTCTAGCTATGGGTGTCTTAGCAATCTTACAATAAGTCATGTTGAACCTCTTAAGTATGTCTAGATAATACTTTGACTGACTAATGAAGATGACATCTTCAACTTGCTTCACTTAAATTTTCAGAAGGAAATTGAGTTTCCCCATGGCACTCATTTCAAATCTGTTCTTCATCAGCTTCTTAAAGTCTTTGCAAAACTTTGGATTAGTTGAACCAAAGATGATGTCATCTACATATACTTGAACTAGCATCAAGTCATTTCATTGTCTTTTGATGAGGAGAGTTCCATCTATAGTACCCCTCTTGTATCCATGTTTGCAGAGATACTGAGATATAGTCTTATACTATTTCCTGGGTGCCTGATGCAGCCCATAAAGAGCTTTGTCAAGCTTGCAGACATAATCAGAATGATCAGGATCTGCAAAACCAGATGGTTATTTGACATATACCTCTTCATCAATCGCTCCATAAAGAAAAGCACACTTGACATCAAGTTGATAAACCTTGAAGTTCTTGGATGCAGCAAATGCCAAGAATATCCTAACAGCTTCCAGTCTTGCTATAGGAGCAAAGACATCAGTGTAGTCAATCCCTTCTTCTTGTGTGTATCCTTGAACAACTAGTATAGCTTTATTCTTGATGATAATGTCTCTATCATCCTTCTTGTTCCTAAACATCCATTTGGTTCCAATGGTAGTCTTCCCATGAGGAAGAGAACAGAGGTTTCAAACTTTTTGCCTTTTGAATTAAAGCAACTCCTGTTGCATAGCTTCAACTCAACTTCCATTCTTTAAAGCCTCATCAATTTTTTTTGGCTCTATCTGAGATAAGAAACAAATGTGAAGACAAACATTCGCTTCATGGGTTTGTCCTTTTGTTTTTACCCCTGTGTCAACATCTCTAATGATGTTTGTGGTGGGGCGAGACTTGTGGATCCTTAGCTGAGGGATCACAGCAAGTTGTTGAGAGAGATCTAAATTAGAGAAATTAGATCTGGTATAGATGTTTCTCCCACTACATCAACACACTTATCAAGAGAAACGTGATTCAATGAGTGTGTGACATCATTGGTGTTATCATCTATGGAGTAGTTATCAGCATCAAGAAATTCCTGATCACTGTCACCACCTCCATTATTTCTTCTACATTTAAAGTATCTTCATCTGGTTGTGTAGCCTCTGAGCTGGAATTTGAAGGCATCCCAGATGTATCAGCTGAGTTTGTCATTGTGGTGCTGATAGATACTTCATTTGCAGAATTAGTTACAACTGGAACTGAAGATGTGTTACTTGAATGTCTTCTCAGCTCAAATCTTGGATCAGGATCACCTGTTGATAAGATATCTGCAAATCAAACAGTAATAGATCCTATAGTTGTGCTTTGAGGCTCTTGAGCTGTTGTCGATGGAGAACTTTTAGTCACTTGGTCTTTTGTAGATTTTCATAAGACCTTTGGAAGCTTGGACTTGACCTTAAATACTTCGGAAGCTTTTGAGACTTTAGAAGTTTTGATGACTGGACCTTCGGAAGATTCTGCAAACACTGCAGCAGACTTTAGTGCTTCGGAAATATTCCTTCCGAGACCAAATTTTCTTCCGAAGGCAATCTTCCACTTGCCTTCTTTTTAGTTTTGGAGCTTCCGAAGGAAACAGGTTTTCCTTCCGATGCTTGAATCTTCTTGGAACTCTTGGAAGTCTTTGTCTTGGTCATGTGAAGAGTACCTTTAGGATTGTATGGACAATCCTTAGCAAGATGAGCAGTACTTTCACACATGACAAACTCCATTATCTTCTTCTCAAGAGCCTTCTGCTGAGAGCAAGACTGACTTTGGTCACATCCTTTTTCCACCTTCATCTTTGTAGATACTGAGACAATCCTTTTGGGCTGAGGACTGTTCTTGGAATTGGATGGTCCAGGCTGTGTAGCAGTAGTACACAACATATCAGCCTTCTTCTTGGTACTGAGATGATTTGAACATAAACCAGAACTCTTAGCAGAAGAGTTTAGGTTGATGTCTTCAGTCTTTACTACTTCAAACCCTGCAGAGATAAAAACTTGTTTATGCTTAGAGTAAAAAGTAGCCTTGATCTTTTGAGCCTTTCTAGCTTTTCTTTTGCTTTTTCTAATCAAGTTTTTCATTGACTTGGTCATCACAGTCTTCTTCTTCTCCTCTGAAGGATATTGGCCCTTCTTAAAATTATTCTTTTCACTCTTTTCAGATAAATTCTTTACTATCACTTCATTATCCTCTTCACTTAAAGGATCTATGAGAGGAAGCTCATTTTCACAAGTTTCACACCTGGGTGATCTTATAGATAAGATTGTGTGTGGAGGAGCTATCTCACTAGATCGCAGTCTCTGTTTGTTTTGATAACACACCTTGTTGTGCAGGGATGTGGATATCATGTTCTTGAAGGTCTCTTCTTCAAAAACATATTTTTCTGTCTTGGCTTTGCTGATCACAAGCTCAGCCTGGCACTTAGTCAGCTTAGTTGTGAGATCCTTGATTTAAATCCTAAAATTTGTATGCTCATGTTTTAGAACTGAAATAGTTTTCTCTAAGTCTTTTATTTTTAGTTTATAATCATTTTCAGACTTTTAAAAATCAGCTTTTAAAATGTTTAAGGACTCAAGATCAGATCTTATTTCTAAGTTGTAGGATCTGCATCTGTTAACTTTAGCAATGCATTCAGGGGTATAGAGATGTTCCAATATCTTGGCTTCATCATGATCTGCCATCAGTGCTTGGTTTGGAGAGGCATCTTCCATATGAAAACTCCAGTCAAAGTCTCTTTCTTTAACAGCAATTGCAGCTTGCTGCTTTGGCTTCTCATTCTAGGTAGCCTTGTCAGTGTAGTTTAGTCTGGATTGTGCTTGGCCATCATTTGTTCTTGGTGCCTTACACTTTTTGGCAAAGTGGCCCATCAGGTTTATGTTTGTGTGAATTGATGTGATGTTTGGGTTTTCCGTTTTGTTGTTCGAGTGTTTGTGTTCGTCTCTTGTGTTTATCATATCTCCTTTGATGTGAAATCTAGGATCCATATTTATAGGCACGTGTGTTTCTGTTAAGGAAACACTAGATCTTTTGGGATTTGCACAACTGTCTTGTTGACAGGTTGACTTGTAATTTGGACTCTGCAGCTGCATAGTCTTTCGTAGGTGATTGTTAATCCGCAGGATTCTTGTTCTTTCGAAGTTACTTTGGTCTTCCGAAGCTATATTGTTCTTCCGAAGCTATTTTGTTGTTCCGAAGGGATCTTCACTTCCAACTTCAGAGCTGGTTGTTCATCCGCAAATGATCTTCGGATGTAATTTTACTTTTGTAAGAAACATATCTAAGGAAGAACAAAATGTTCATCCGTAGATGTTTCTTACACTTGATCAGTTTCAGTAATTCTCCAATTATAATAGTTGTACCTGCACTCATACACAAATCAACACACATATGGGTTAACCTATATATATAATGCATACATCAATATAATGAATTATAATCATTCATTACAAGTATTGATTAAAGTTCTAAGCCTATACAAAATGATCTAGACCTATTGTTCCTAGATCTAACACTACTGATGTTGCTTCTACCACATATTTAGTCAAGAAGATCTCTCTTGTCTGCAACAACTACTTTTTTTTTACTCGGCCAATTCTGGTGCACGAGCCAATTCAGGCAATTCATGTACATTTTGTAATTGTGATTTTATCGTAGGTGGTTGATTTCGGAGCTACGCATCACATGATTGAGAATCAAGGTATACTGTCTAACCTACAACATGTCTCTCATCCATCGGTTCTACTTGTTGATGGATCCTTGAGCCTTGTGTGTGGTATTGGATCCATTAGTAATTCGAAAACCTAACACTCTCCTCAATTCTATTTGTTCCCAAATTTCCAGATTACCTTTGTTCAGTATGGTCAGCTTACTAAACAACATAATTACTCTACAACATTTTATTCTACTCATTGTGTATTTTGGGAACTAGGAATGAAGCGAATTATTGGCACATATGTTGAACTAGGAGGCCTCTACCATCTGTCCTTATCGTCACAACCTATAGCAAACATGTCGGCTAGGTCATCCCTCTATAGCGGCCTGAGGCAAATGAGATCGAACTTATATGTTTCTTTTTGAGTTTCATTGCGAGTTGTTTTAGCTTGATAAACACACCAGGCGTCCCTATCCCCCTAAAATTTTCTAGTAGTGTCTATAATTCGTTTGAACTGTTGCACTTTGAAATTTGGGGTCCTCCTCCTATCAAAACCCCTAAAATATGTTAGTTAGGCCCATTTGTATTAACTTAGTTAGTTTTGGCCTGTGGGCCCTCGAATAGATCTTTTCACTTCTATTTATAGAGGATTTCCACTTCATTGTACACATACTTTTTGGTTTAGTACATACCAATTTACATTTTTATTTGGAATTGAATTAAAGGGTTTCATTTTCCTTTTTTAAAATTTGTCTATGCAGGCACTTAGTCTTTTGGATGAAGTTGGATTAAATTGTTGTATGTCACTTACCATAACTCTTCCAGAAAGAAAAAAAGATAGTTTTAAAGTTGGATTATACCATCGAAATGTAAATTAATCATATTCAGATATTATTCATATCTTTATATTAGTGTAATAGGTTCTTGTGTATTGAACTTGCAGTCATTAAGTACTCATGCATTATTATTCTCTTGTGTATTTCATTAATGGTGGTAGACATACTTCATTACTTATTGCAGGCTTTAAGTGAGCTCCATGATCAAATCCCCCCTTTCCCACGGGCTCTAGCCATGAAAATCATAGAGGAAGAGCTAGGTTCTCCTGTGGAAACATTTTACAGTTACATTTCTGAGGAAGCAGTGGCTGCAGCATCATTTGGTCAGTGTGTTTTCTTCATTAATAAGTACTATACTACTATGAAATGCTAACTTTTGTGACAAATAATATCACAAACTATATTATTACAATAATCTAACTTTTTGAGTAGAATGGTTTAGAAGGTTGTATGTTGGAGACCGATTTGAGTTCGTCAATCTCCCAAGACTTAAAGAAGAACGAAAGACAACTTTAAAACATTTTTCTATATTTTCATTTATCTTGGTTAGCAACTTAAACATGTTTTTTGTAGACTTATAACCAAAGATTGACTGCTAAGCCACTAATTAACCCACTACTATTAGACATTTAGTAGAAATAACAATGACTGCATAAAACAAATGCAACATCCACATTAAAGATGGTGCAATACATGGGGTGGTATGTATCAATTCCCGTGCCTTTGAAAACATCATTTTCCTTATGGACGGAATGAAAACACCAAGTTGCTCTCCATTGGAGTCTTAGCACGGCAAATGGCGTTGCCGCAATGTATCCCCATGGTGGCTGCCATTCGCGTCTTTTGGTGGCATGCATTTTTTCATTGTTCAATGGTCAGACCAAGGTGGCGTGGGGGTTGTATGGGTCTGGTGTTTGGTAGGTCCAAGTGCGGGTTTGGGGGCAGGTTTGGGTGATGTTTTCAGTGTCGATGGGCGCTGTTTTGGGGTTGTGTAGAGGTAGTAGAAGCAGGTCATTTGGGGGCTGGTTTGGGAGCTGTTCTTTTGTGCAGATGGGTGAGTTTTTGGATGCGCATGAATGTATTGGATGTATGAAGGATTCGGGAGCAAATGGTACGGGTGGCGGGTTTGGTACCGTATATCGGTTGTTGTGGGTCGGTATCCAGCGAGGGAACATTGTTGGGTTTCAAGTTGGCATTGATGATATTGAGCTCGGTGCTGAATGTTGCTTTTTAATCGGTGAAAAGGGAGGTAGTTCAGCAGCGGAAGTTGGCAGTGATTAGGGTGGCGTTGGCAGTGACATAGAGCAAGAGATATTGTCATATTGCTAATGTCAATAAGTGACGGTGGTTTGTTACCGGATGGAGAACAACTCGATGAAAACACCATTGTTAGAGACCGATTTGAGATGGTTAATCTCGAGAATTAGAGAGGAACAACTTGCAATTTTGAAACAATTTTTTATTCTTTTCTTTCACCTTGGTTAATAACTTAATCATGCCTTTTATAGGCTTATAACCCGAGATTTACACTAAACTGCTAATTAATCCACTACTACATTTTTTAGTAAATATAACCAATAATGACTAAATAAAGCAAATGCAACACTCCTGTTAAAGAGGGTGCATGGGATATGTGGGGTGGGTATGTATCATTATATATATTAAAAACACACGGTGGGTGACAATTGACCTCTTCAACCATTTAAACTCTTTCCTTTTAGTTCAAAGTGTGTTTAACCAATTTTACCCTAACAAGATTTAACATGCTAATTGATCTCTTTGTAAGTTAATAGGTCGAAATTGTTCCATCTAATAATTGTTTGTCTTTATTGATCCTTCTTCATAATTTTTGTTGTGCCTAGGTCTACAGAGCAAAAACAGTAGATGGTCATGATGTTGCTGTGAAAGTTCAACGACCTAATCTGCGGCATGTAGTGTTTCGGGATATTTACATCATGCGAGTTGGGGTCTGTAGATTTGTTTACTTTCTTCAATTCAGTACATATATTCAAGAGTATGGTCCAAGTAATGTATGATGCCTGAACTGGTACAGCTGAACATTTTGCAACAAGTGGCTAAAAGGAAAAATGATCTACGCCTTTATGCTGATGAACTCGGGAAAGGGTTGGTAGGAGAGTTAGACTATAATTTGGAGGCTGCGAATGCTGTAGAATTTTTGGTATATTTATAATTAAACGTTGCCATTTGATATCTTGATTATTACTATCTGGTAACATTCTTATTGTAGGATGTCATCTTGGTTAAAAGATATGATCTTGATGCTGCACTATTTTTTGTTACACCTCATAGATAAGATTTTAGACTTGCTAGAAAGTTGGAGAATGCATTTTATAGATAACCTATCAAATGTATTCAGTGTACATGACATCTAGAAACATGCAAATAGATAATTTCTTAAGTTAAGTTGGGTTTCTCAGTTCTGGATGATAACAGTTATGGCATATTCAGGAAATGAAAACCAGTACTTGAATTGAGAAATCAAACCATATATTCATCTGATCATCCTATATAATGATGCATCATTAGCTTACTTTTTCATTGTATGCTTAAAAAGAAATGTACATAACAGAATAATAATGCTAATCAACCTTGGTCTATGATTAAGAGAGCCCAATTTTACTGCTTCCAGTATGGTGACCAATGTTTTAATAATGGAATGGATTCTCAATGCACGTTGTTCCTTCTATTCTGCAGGAAGCTCATTCCCGTTTTCCTTCTATTTGTGTTCCAAAAGTTTTCCAACATCTGACTCAAAAGAGGGTCTTAACTATGGAGTGGATGGCTGGTGAAAATCCAAAAGAATTGCTTTCAATATGCAATAGCAACAATTTTGAGCATGAATCTCAATATTCAGAGATGCAAAAAATTGAGGCCAAGAGGCATCTTCTTGATCTGGTCTTGATTAAACACTTACAAAACTAAATTATTAGATATATATAGTTATTAGATACCATTATACATTATTGTCACTGTTTGGATGGTTTAGGTTAACAAAGGAGTTGAGGCATGTCTAGTTCAGCTTATTGAAACTGGCTTATTGCATGCTGATCCACATCCTGGAAATATGCTATATTTACCATCTGGACAAATAGGGTTTTTCTTATCTCCAAATTTATTACTTTAGGTTATCTCAATCTTTATTTTATTAACCTTTCTCGGTGATTTCATGCTAGGTTTCTTGATTTCGGATTAATCTGTCGAATGGAAAAGAAACATAAGTTTGCCATGCTTGGATCTATTATTCACATAGTAAATGGTGACTGGGCATCCCTTGTTGGATCTCTTTCTGAAATGGATGTCGTCAGGCCAGGAACTAATGTCTCACGAGTTATCATGGTAACAGCTCCTTATTTAATAAATTTTGTTAAAAGATACAAATTTTGGCTGTCTTGATTAGAAGTATTTGAAGATCTGCAGCATAATATCAGGAAGTTTGCTTTCGCCTTAGCTTGTTGTAGAGATGGCTAAATGTTCAAATTGATTATTTGGTCAAATTGGATAATGTTTTGTATTTTTTGGGTTGTGGTGACCTGATTTTTGTCCATGCTTCTTTTATAAATACTTAGATGTCAGATATGATTACAAAAACTTATATTGTTTCAGTAATAATTTGCATGTTGAGTAAATGATTTCAGACGTTTTCAGTTTCCTTTTAAGTTATTTTTTGTTACTCGTTTGGCATGATAGATATATAAGTGACCCCAAATCGACTCATTCATTAGTAAACGGGTCAGAATTTCCATCTCTAGCTGTTGTCATGAAGGAAGATAATCTTTCACTTTTTATTATGAATTCCACCTTTGTAAATCTTTCTTGTGAATTGTTCATTTAGGAACTTGAGAATGCCATGGATGAGGTGGATTACAAGGATGGAATCCCCGATGTCAGATTTAGCAAGGTGAGAAACTGTGAATATATACTTTTCTTTTAATTTTTTCTTTTTTATTAAAATCAGTAACTAGTCATGTATGATGATTTTTCTTGTAATCTGATGAGTTAATATTTTTAAGCAGCTGCAATATTTGGAGCATTAGCCTTGCCTTGTGTGTGATTGTTATGTGGTGCATCAACTTTACTGACTTTCCTGATTTCTTCTCTAGGTGCTGGGTAAAGTGTGGGCAATAGCCCTCAAGTATCAATTTCGCATGCCACCATATTATACTCTTTTGCTACGATCCCTTGCTTCCTTTGAAGGTATACTTGCCATTTAACTATTATTTACTCAATGCTCAATCATGTATGGACTTTTCTTATATTCAACTTTGTTTCTGTGTAATTCATAGGGTTGGCAATCGCCGGAGATCCAAATTTTAATACTTTTGAAGATTCATACCCATATGTTGTTCGTAAGCTTCTCACTGATAACTCGCCTGATACAAGGAAGATTCTGCATGCGGTATTCAGATTTTAAATGTTTTTATTTCTGTTTTTCCTGAACTTAAATATTTGACCATTAAAATTTTCTAAATGTACTTCATTCTCATCAACGACTGTAGTTGATATCATACTTTCCTCTTTAGGTTGTGCTAAATAAAAGAAAAGAACTTCAATGGAAGAAGGTTGCCTTTTTCTTGAGAATTGGGGCAACAAGGTATGTTTCTCGTGGTGTCATTTGGTTCAATTCTACCTACCCTGTTTGATGCCTCTGTTGACCTGGGTTATCTGTCGTTCATATGCTCAAGATTTATAATGTATGTCATCATGTTAGTTTAGTTTGTATTTTCATCACATTTCTCACTTTCTGCTTGTGGATTGTTATTAATTTTAATTTGATTTATATTTATTCTATTTCTTTTGGTAAGTAGTTTTATCTTCTTTTTCTTCCTAATACAGTATTATGGCGTAGGCACATTCAGTGAACTATTGCATTATCAATTAATAGGCATGCTCTATTAAAAGACATGATTTCTTGAGTTCCTAGTTTCTTGCTCATGTAGCAAAGATGAACCATTTGTTCTAGATAAAAAGAATACATCTCTTTGCTTGGATGTAATAAGTTGTATATTTTTTGAATACTTTTGAAAGCCATACAAGTAGAGAAAACAAGAATAACTTGAATCATGTCTGCTGTATGTTCTAATGCTGACAATAATGGTGCAACATAGAAGGGGCATGTAGGTTGCCGCACATATTTTTTGGATATTGTATGCATGAGTATGCTAAGTATGAATAAGAACTATATCACAACTGTAATGGTATAATTTTTTTAATAAAAAAATAGGAGATTTTATGCGCTTCTAATAAACTTTCAGACTGTCCAACCCATTTCTATCTTAGCTAAAAGTTTATATTTCTCATATACCAATAAACAGGTCAATTTACCACCTCTGCTCTACATATTACCTATTTCTTGTTAGCATACATTATGCATAAGTATAATTTTTACTTTGACATTTTTCTTCAGCAAAAGATTGCAACTGACATCAAAAAGCGGACCCTCTGCTGAGGAGCCATCTGATAGGGTATCAGATACAGTAAACTTGGCCCTTAAACTATTGCTCTCAAAAGAGGGTGTGGTGGTGAGACGACTTGTGATGACTGCTGTAAGTAACCTACTTCACCTGTTCCTTCTAGCTTAATTTTTTTTTCACATAGATCTTGATTTTAGAGTAGCAATAACTTCTATCTGCTGCACATTTGACTTGGAAAAATGGATGGGTTGGGCAACAAGTCAAATATAAATGTGGGTCCTTTTTTACAGGTTAACTTTCTTGGCATACGAATATTTTATAGGAACTTGTTATATAGTTTGTAAATAATTGCCGTGTTAGATATGTTCGCAAAATATAAACAGGTTTAGGTTTACTCGTTTCCTCCGTATATATGTACACATTTATTTTATTGTTGAACAGGATGGGGCTTCACTAATCCGGGGCATTGTCTCAAAAGAAGCGAGTCCTTTTCGTCATCAAGTCTGCAAAATCATTGCAGACATGCTATGCCATTCTATATGTGCCGCCTTAAACAAAACCTTCATAGTCGCCAATATGGTGCCATTTACACATCTTCAACATATGCCATGAACATCCAGTCCCTGGTGAAAACCGGCGACTCAAGTCATTTTCCTCAAAGTCTTGGAATCTGGAAGGAAAAATCCGGTTTTGATGGCCCGGTTATACTGGGTTAGTTTTGTGACACTTGTTGCAGCATCAGCTCTGGCTTGTCACCGCTTGCTTGTTTCTTTATCTGAAGCATACTTGGATCGTTTGTCATTCACTCCTAAGAAACTTGCAGTGAGTAGCTAACAATTCTTGTATATGGAAACATGAAGAATGAAGATGGCTGAGAATCAGTTGGGTCCAGAATTCAAATGCTTCTAGTTTGTGAAATTCTAGGGCTATTTGTTGCATTTTGTGTTCTGGAAAGTTCTTAGAAAACCATAACCGTGGTTTGCGTATAGATGTAAGAACAACCAATAATTCTACAATGCTTTATTTGAAATATAGGTGACTAGTATGTGTAAATTACTGATGAGTTTCAGATCAACAGGCATGTATTGTTAAAAAATTATACCTGCAAATTCTAAGTTGCAATTCTGACCCATGAAAGATTTGGATGTTACAATGGGTGGTATGATTGACGTAAAGATATATATTTTTAAGGAGACAATTGGCTCAATATTTTAATCATAAAAGATTGAAACCCACCTTTAGTAGCATCTTAAGCTTAAAAAAAAGATTATCATTTGCGGTTGGCACTGGCCCATTTGATTCGAGGTCTTTTGAGATCTGATCTATTATTCATAGTTTATCGGTAATAAAGTTCCTCTGATATTTTTAACTACACTTGAATTAAAAATTTTATTGGGGGTCATGAAAGAATGCCTCTAAGATCTCATCAAGACAGCAGGCTTATATTATGCTTTAATTTCAGTTCCATTTAGATTCTAGTTCTTTTCAAAAACATATTGCGAACCAAACACCCTTTTGTGTTTACCTGCACACAAATACATGTATCAATGTGGGGAGAATGCATACCATGAATATTCAAAAACAACTTTAGTATGTTTTAGTGAAATATACAACATGAGTACACCTAGAGAACGGACACAAATTATCTATATCATGATGATTAGTACAAAACAATGAGACTGCAGGTGAAAACAGGCTCTCCACATAAACTGTAGCATCCCCAAACCAGTTCAAATTACCTACGCCTTTAACACGCCTAAACGTCTTCTTTTCAGCATTATATATCGCATACAACTGCAAATCAATCTCCATAAGCATCTCATCATCATTTACAGATATCAAAGGCCTCATATATGAAATGTTTCCGGTCCATGTATCAACAGGGATTCTGATGAACTTTGACCAAGAGTTGGCCACCCCGTATCTCTTCATCAACCATACCTCAACTTCTGTATGGTATACACTGTCACAAAGTGCATAAAGGTATCCTTTTAAAACACCCAAAATATAATATGATAGATTTGGCTCTTGAGGGGGCAGGGAAACATCCCTAAATGTTTCTTTGGATACATCAAATGAAGCTATCACTCTGTTTTGACCATCAATGTTGCTATGACGAGCTAACCAGTGAAGGGACCCGTTTAAGAAGGTACCTGATGTGTCTATGAAATCATATGCATTGAACTTCATATATTCAGAGTCACGAGCAAAACGTGGAAATCTAACCACTCTTAGATCATCAGGGTTTGAGCCACAGCCAAATCCGTACACATATTCAATCTGATTTGAACCAGAAAGTAATTGCTCTGATGACTGAGACAGCTTGAAACATTTTCTAGTTGATGGGTTGTAGGTAATCAGATCTCTGTCCATGAATTAAACATACCAACCCATTGCAAGAACCCAGAATCTTGATCACATTTCTTGGGTGATAAATGGACAACTAAGCTCTATAGATGCATTGATGTCGTTTGGTGGTAAATTATAGTTCAAGGAAAGAAATGGGGAAGTTGGAACAAGGATTCGATGGCAAGTGGATAAAGATTCAGTTTTTTTAAGATGTGATTTAATAAAATGGACATCAGAAATTAAACCTCTAAAATGCTTCGATACACACCTGAATTGCAACAAGGATTTAACCGGGAGTCGAGAAAGAATGTCCCATATAATATCATCAGGGATATCTGCATTTGGTATATCATATTCCAACATACTGAAGTTAGTAGCCTAATTAAGACTTTAAGGTGCTAATCTCCCTTGGAATATCAGCCCAAGGAATACAAATTACTTTAATGAGATGAAGAACCTGCAAAAGAGCTTTAGGTTTATTATTTCATATAGAGGTGCAAACCACATCATGATCGCAGAATTGCAGGTCGAACCAGCTACTAATCTGAAAAAATATTACACGCACAACATGAACATGAAAATCATGTCGGAGAAAAGAACCCAAACATGACGAGCCTTAAGTGGGTTAATTCAAAGAAAATTATGTTGCCTTTTTGCATATTATAATCCAAAATTAAATTTACAAACAAAAGAAAATTTTTATAAAACAATTAAGTTTAAACTATAAAACCTAATATCTGTTTCTCTTTAACTTATTAGATTTTAGTGTAAAACAACCTATGACTTTAAGATATGACTCAGAAAATATTTAATGAAGTTACTAAAATAAACCATATAAATTGAGGCAACCTGCAAACTAGCCAGTTAGACCACAACATGTTCACAGGATTTAACCTGAAACCACCCCAAAACAGTTTAAGCTGAACCCGAACCCATGAGTTTTTGTGTTAGGTTCATGTCATGTCAAATATTCACGCTCATAGTTCCTAATTACAAAGGAAAGATGGTACTGAAGTTTCAGTAGTAGGATGGCGTGCTTATAAGAATTCATGATCATCATTTGAACAATCCAAAGTTACTGAACAATAATACACAGATACAAACAGGGTAAAACTTTATTGGATAAAAATTTCCAATAATTCCCGTAAACCGATGAAATTCCCCTTTTGGTTCATATTCGGATGGGCTTCCAATACTTTCTCAGCGATAAATTTTCCAAGTTCTAAGCAAACATGCTAGTGAAAGGGTTAAGATAATCAAATAAAATCCTATAGATTCGTTCATAACGCAGGAATGGCATCCGATTACATAATGTATGGATAAAGATTTATAAATTTATTGGCAATACAATAAAATTAGGGTTTATACACAGCGTATGTAGAGATTCGATACGGGGAGAATAAATCATACCATGAACAACCGGAAAGGAATCGAAAATGCCTCATCCGTACATGTGAGATGCGGTTCATTCTGCTCTGTGAACGTTAACAATTGAAATAAGCGCAATTGTGGCAGAAGTCACAAAATTGTATACTACAGAGGCTAATTTGTAACTTCTTGACATTAAAAAACAAGTGTATGGCGGCCGGATATTGAATCTTTAAAAAGTTTATCCTTATTGAGCAAAGACACGAAATATATATAAGGTAGTCGGTGTTGATCGGGTAAGTTAATCAGGTTTCGGTTAATTGGTTCGGGTTTTTCGGGTTTTATAGCGTTGAAAGTTTACTCGAAACCCGACCCGAATAAAGTTCGGTTTAATCGGTTTCGGGTTGTTCGGGTAGCGGATTGTTCGGGTAACGGATTGTTCGTGTCGGGTTTCGGGTATTAAACAATAGACTCAATTTAGTATGTTTTAGTGATTTTTCATTTGAAATCTTATAATACTAGTGGACTTAAATTAGTTTACTTTTATAATTTATAAAATGTGCTTTAATATATATTTATATACAAACAATTTGATTAATCTGGACAATCTAAACAAGTGTATACATATAATTTACTTAATTATAATATGGGTTGATCGGGTTATTCAGATTTCGAGTTAATCGATTCGGGTTATTCGGGTTAATTGGTTCGGGTTATTATGGTTTTTGAGGTTTGAAGTTTATCCGAAACCCGACCCGATGAAGAATCAGTTTAATCGGTTTTCGGGTTGTTCGGATAACGGGTTTTCGGGTCGGGTTTCTTTGGGTATGGGTGAACTCGGTCGGGCGGTTAATCGGTATGGGTAAAATCGACGGGTCTAGTCATTTTAAAAAGATCATTCAACCGAAAAGGGTAAAAAGAACAACTGGTTTTTTTTAAATTTTGATTGAACTCATTATAGTGGTGTTGAAACATCTTATTAAACCCTATATTTTAAACGCTAAACTTTAGCTGATCACACTAAAATCTAAAACATAAAAGCTAAATCCTATGTTTCATGGTCTGAGTCATAAGTGGATTGTAGGTGTTGGATTATCACATCATAAACTACCAATGATGTTGACAAGGCCTTTTAGAGGTTGAAGAGATCATACATGCTAATTCAATGGGTGATTTGATGATTGCTTTGCTGGAATCCCACAAGTCCAGAGAAATGCGGATGAAGATTCTGCTCAAGAAACCAAGTATAATCTTCCGCATTTATCAATGCGAAGACATAAAACAAATACGGAAAGTATTTGTTCTTCCACATTGACAAATGCGGAAGACCAAGTATTAATGCGGACAAGACTTTGCTCATTTGCATTTGACAAATGCGAATGACCGAACAAATGCGCATAAGTATTTGTTCATCCGCATTAACCAACGCGGATGACCAACATACTAATGCGGATGATCAAGTGAAGAAATGCTGATCAAGTCAACTCATCCGCATTTGCCAATGCAGATGAACAAGCAAAGATGCAGATCAAGGTCAGTGGTAGTTTAGTCATTTTGTAAAAGACATCTTGTCTGCCTATAAATAGAATAGATAACCTCGTACATGAGGTGACGACTGATAGACATAGAGAATTTTTGTTGTCATTTATTCTCTGTAATCAATCAACTTTCATATATATAATACAAAAGCATTTATGAGTATAATTCTTGCATTGAATGTTCTTTGATTGTTTGTTTCCGCCATTCAATCATTGACTTGATTACCATATTCGATTCCCGGTAAGAATCTCAATCTTACTTACCTAGTCAATTGGTATCAGAGCTTTGGCTCTCGGTTCTCTTTCAGATCTGCGCAGAAACTGAATAGAATTCGATTGATCTGGTAATCGAGTTTCTAGTAGAGTATACCATCATCTCTACTTAGTAAACATCAGAAAATACTCCTGTCAACACATTCTCACCAAAATATTCCGAACAACAAGAAACTCACTACAATCACAAATCTGATTCTGAAATCCATTAGAACTATTTAGACAAGTTGGAGTAATCAATCTTAAAATTCACCTTACTATATTCATAAAATGGATTCTAACAGTTACTCAGAACTTGGTCATACACCTAAACCTCCCATGCTTAACACAAATCGAGTTTAAACAGTGAAAATATGTTTAGGAATTACATCACAGCTGTAGATCCTGATTTCTGGATCTCAATATGCAAGGGGCCACATATCCCCGTCATTCTGTCTGCAGATCAAGCTGCAATTTACAAAACTGCAAGAATACCCATTGAAGATCTAACTCTTGATGATGAAGACTATAAGAAAATCAAGATTGACCTCAAAGCTTACTCCATTCTAACTCAAGCACTCAAGATGGATGTGCTGAAAAGATTAGAGAAGTATGGTACTGCAAATGCTGTGTGGGATGCATTGAAAATTATGTGTGAAGGAAGCGTGAGGTAGCAGAAATTAAAAGGATAAGCTTGTTAATCAGTATGAAACATTCCACCACACCAAGGGAGAGTCCATATCCAAACAACTGCATAAATTTGTACAGTTGGTAAATGATTTGGAAATCATGGGAGTCACTTACAAGATCAAAGAATTAAACAAGAAAATGCTCACAGCCTCCTTGAAAACTAGAAAACAGAATCTAACAATACTGAAAAATACTCTTGATCTTGAGAGTACTACTTTGGATATCATGATAGCCAAAATAGAAGCATTAGAACTTGATGACAGAGCAAAAATCTTGGTGGACCAAGAGTGATTGAGCTCACAATTTTCATCAGGAATCTCATTCTGTGGAAAATGCCTTCATCACTAAGGAGGATGATTTCATCTCATCAAGAGATCACTGAATAACACTGTGTTCATTGCAACTCCACCAATCAATCATCCTTCAACATCATCTCAAACATTCAGAGTCACTGCTGCTCCTCAAACCACTCCTGAAGACACAAGTCAGTCTTCTGCCGTGCTCTCATGATAAAGCAGATGGGGTATGTGACGGAGCGTGTATGCAGAGGAAGTCAAGCCTCAATTTCAGAATCAGCTTTATGGCTCACATCAATGATGGTCCATCTCCAATGCCTACTGGAGGTAAAATCTAACCTTTGTAGTGAAAATGTATTAATGAATTGCAAGGTTATAGGGAGCATAACCTAAACTGGCAGATAAAATTAAGGAAGAAAAGGTAAAGTCAAGATGATGAAGAGAGAAAAAAAGGCTTTGAAATCAATCAAATCTCTTATCCTGGCATAGAAAAACTGTAAGGATTCCTGAAGTCTGATGCAACCCAAAAACTGCCTAAGTGTTTCAGCAACATGCACTAAGTACTGAAGTGAAGAATGCTTCGGAAGATTTACACAAAGCATTAGAAAATACTCTAAGTGTAATATCTTCCGAAGCCAAGACCAATATCTTCCGAAGCCTAACATGAAGTCTTCCGAAGCTTGAAGAGACAAAGTCTTCCGAAGCTTCAACCTATGAAGACAGATTTCTTCCGAAGACTTTTAGTACACATGCTTTATCTGATGTACTGTTCCATAAAGCACCTTTTCCGCTGCATCTCTGATAAGTCACCAACTTACAAGAGTTGGTGAAAAGATCCATGCTTTTGGTAACTGTACATTGAGGTCTTGAGTCTGAAACTTTCCACTTTATGTACTTTATCCTTTTTGTAATGTATAAGGATGTGAGCTATGGCATGTCATAGTCACAAGGTCAAAAGGCAGATATGCCTTTTGATCCTACAATTGATTTTGTTAGTGTCTAGTCAATTGTATCCAGCTGGCTTTCATAGTATAGCCGGCTGTAGGTTGTAGTATAAGTATTCCAAGTTCTAGTATCTCTCTTAATGCTTTGTAACACTTGTAAAAGAACTTGAGAAAGCAATATACTGCTCCCTTGAAAACTATACTCTCTTGTTCTGTCTCTTGCTTTACTTGTGTTCTCTGCATCACATTTGGTTACCTAGTTCACTATTTGATTAACGTTAGTTGATCTTCTCATTGTGTTGTTGTGTTGTAATTGTGTTCAAGCCCTTGAACGATCCTGCAATTGGTATCAGAGCTTTCAGGCTCGTGATATAAGATCTAACCATCTTAAGATCCCTCACACACACAAAAACTAACTTTTTCAAATGGCTTCCATCTCAAAGACTGATATGGAGACTGGAACCATGAACAAATCCCCATTGATCACTCTTGATGACTTCGACACCTGGTGCATGAGGATGGAAGGCTTCATCAGGTCTCTTGACTCAAGAATGTGGGAATCTGTTGAATATGGACCTTTCATACCTAGCACCCCCTCTGCTACCGTGCTGGTATGATTCCTAAAGATGTGGCCAACTACTCAGATGAAGATAGGAAAAGAGTAGAGATTGACAGGAAGGCCATGACTGCTCTTCAGACTGCTATCCCAAACTCTGTGTACAGAGGTTTTAAGAAGTGCAAAACAGCTAAACAGCTGTGGGATGCACTGAAGCTGATGTATGAAGGCTCCTTGAAGCCAAGGAGAACAAGAAAGATCTTCTGAAGCAGCAGTTTGAAAATTTCACCTTTAAAACAGGTGAAACCATGACCCAACAATACTTCAGGTATATTGAGATTGTGGACACCCTTGTGGATGGAGGAGTTCCTCTTGAGAACATAGACATTGTAAGGAAGTTCATGTCCTCACTTCCTAGGCAATGGACACATATTGTGTGGTAATCAAGAGGACTGAGAATCTTAAAACTCTTACTCTGACAGAGTTATATGGGATTCTCAGTGGATACCAGATGGAGAT